>OY282403.1:5899192-7099192 GCA_958295455.1 Coleophora deauratella | reverse complement strand
CAGTGAATCAAGGATTTGTATGGGAAATTGAAAAAAAAATTGTAGATCGGTGCTTTTTCAGTATATTTAGAACACCTTTTGTTAACATTCTTTTCAACGTTGACTGGTTCGTACTTTACGTAGGTACCTAACTATTAAAATTAATAGTTTAGTAACTATTGTTTTAAATTATGTTGTTTTTAATAATTAGAAGATTCTTCTGCGTGCCATTTTAAACCTGTAAAAATATTAATAATTAAAAAGTATTCTATAGAAACCGAAATACATGTTTCGATCGGTAGAGGTGTTTGTATGGACAAACACTCTGCTATTATGCTATTATACTTATATAGAGTGTAAAAAATTGTAGTAAGTTAGTCCCGTAAATTGCGACTTCACTCTCCTACACTATAGGTATTTTACGATCAAACTTTTGCTCCCCGTCAAACGATCAAACAACGTCATTCATTTGTATAAATAATATTTTTTGCAGTTTCAGATATTTCAAAGAGCAGCGACATGAAAGTTGTCATTATATCTATTTCATTTCACCTTTTATTATTTTTACCTTTAGAGTTATACGAGCTAGCTCATATAACAACTCAACCTCCGCCGCTGCCGTGGTTTAAAGGCTAGTCTGTTCGCTTCAAATAGGTACGTTCGCCGCCGTTCGGTCGCCGGTTCGATTCCCGGCGGGCGGGTTACCACTTTGTAGGACTCGGTTTGGTTGGTGGTAGGGAATTTCCTGAGCCCGTCTTGCTAGCTCCCACCATCTTGTCTAAGTCTTGCCGCCAAACATCAATGTTAACAGCGTTGATGTGTTCCGGTATGAAGATAAGATAGCCAGTTCCCCATTGCGTTGGGAAATCTGGGTAAGCCCGCTTCCATCTTCGGCATCATCGTCACTTACCATCAGGTGAGATGATGCCAAGAGCTTAACAATTAAGGATAAAAAAAAGGTGGGACGTTAATGTTTGGATTTTTGTAGAGAAAGGAATTACATTAATTTTGGACATTACCACCATCATGGCACAATGGCTAGACTGAGACAGATTTTTACTTCTTGTTTCATAATGGGTGGTTAATGTGGATTTTAGATTCGATTCCCGGCGGGGTTTAACTGAGGTCTTGGTTTGTTAATTGGAAGGAAGAATAGTGGAAAGAGGTCAACTTACGTCACCCTTCACAGCTCCTTGATGTAAACCCTGGCCTCGAGATGAGGCGGGTCGGGGTGAGGGGCATAGTCCAGGTCTTTGTAGAATACCGAGTATACTTTCTTGTAATTGAGCCGTTCAGCGGCGGAGGCTGAGAAGGCCGAAGTGGTGTCCATGCGGAGTCCGCAGGCCCCATGCATCAGGGCCAGACGTCTGGAAAGGAGATAGCGTGTATGTTAAACAACATCATCTATACGATACGATACGATACGGTAGGTGCCGACTCTTAACCATAACAAGTGTGGCTATACTGCCTTCATAAGTAAGAAGGTCGCAAAGTGTACGGAAACTCCCACACCCCGGACACTTCATACAAACACGCCATTGTTTACTACATAGACATTCATGTTTGTACACATGTAAATGTGTGCGTGATGTACTAGGGTTGAATTGAGGTTCAATTATTAGCCCTCATTGTTTTTTATTGCTAGCTAGACTTTTACAAATAAAGTGAAGGCTGTATACACCAGACAAGGCTGTATAGCCTTAGAAGCCTTAAGCTCTTTCCTTAAAAAATAAAATGGTCACACAATTCACACATCGGTCACACAGGGGGGGGGGGGTGAGGTAGCCTTCAGAGAGCGGCAGGGAGGTCCATACTGTATAATGTCCTTATACTGTGGGAAACTCCATATACTTTGCGGCCTTCTTCCTTATGAGGGCAGTATAACTCTAGTGTCTCTCAACAATAGCGACCTTCGCCTCATGTGCGATCATATTCCATAACATGCAATTGATCGCACTGAGAACATCGCGTCGTCATTCGTCAATATGGTACTAAACTAACAGGTCATACTATACGCGCACTTACATAGCGTAACAGCTGCTTATGAATGGTGTAGTCTTCAAATCGATACAAGTTGTCTTTGGATGTAAGGATCTATGTACATATTTTATGGCAACTTCAAAAACTAGGACACGACAGGCCATGTAGAAAGTAAACATAATATTAAATAAAACGATAGGGTTATCGCTTACAATTTTTAAAGTTGTTTTCTTTTACTAAGTAATCCTAATACAATGAAAAATATTCTTATACAGGGTGTAAGGGACAGGTTTCCAAAAACTTTAAGGGCTTGCTCAGTAGACGAAACTGAACAACTTTCCACAAGAATTTTTTACAGGAAGTTTTCGGAAACCTGTCCATAATATTAGATTTTTTGTATAAGTGTGTGAATTACTTGGTTACAATTATCTGGTTATTATGACTGATAAAAAAAGAAATTATTATACTATACCGCCACAAACCTGTGACCAACGATTCAAGTTTAACCTAAATTTAGCCTATAGGGCGGTTCTATTTCACGGTTGAATATTTTGAGAAGTGCAGAATTATTTGAATGTAATTACCTATTTTGATTACAGTTTTCGTCTAAATTGCGTCGATACCGACCGACCGACCCAAGCCTAGGTTTAGTATGGAGCAGGATTATACTGTCAGCCACTCCTCTATTCCTAATTATTCTGTTACCTTAGTATATAGTTAAAGAGTTTGATTGAACTGCTAATATTTATGTAAAATAATCATTTCTATTTTACAAGAGGAACCTGCATGTGATGCGTTTATTATAGTGAACACGACTTAATTAAATTCTATTTGTAAGACGGTAGTTAGTAGTGCTGTTACAAACAATTCTTTTGAGAAATCCGTTGAGACTGATTTGCTGCATGGTATTATCCTAGCCAGCTGTCAGCAGATGAAGACGTCGACATTACACTGACAGACAGACACACTAAGTGTGTCGTTTTGCTCTATTGTCACTTCTGCTGGCGGTAATAACTGCAGTAATTTGCATGTCTGTTCGGCTTTTTGTTATTTAAAAATGACACCACGAAACCTTGAAATAAAATGTTATTTTCTACAGAAATATAATTTAACATTTGACTATTACATTAGGTTTGTGAGTGTAAGTAGTTTTTAATTAAGTTAGGCCATGTATGGAGGGACCAAAGTTAACGTACCTATTTTAAGCCAATTTTGGAGATCATAATCTTATTCCTTTGGAGAATGTTGTATAGTTTCACGAGAAGGATAATTGGGAACACTTTATTATTATTTAGACTTTCTATCTGGGCAAGAATGCGGAAAATTACATCGGAATTGTAGGTCAAATTGGCAGACGAATTTTATCAAATTAGATAAAATACTTTTTCCGTATTTGTACGAAAAAAAATTCGAATTCCTTTTTTAGTGAAGCAAACCGACCTATTATGATAAGGATCATGAATACGAAATACTTTTTTTATAGTCTGAGTTAACGCCTGGTGACTAGACATAAAATTCAGAAATAACATAAATTCTCTCGTGCTCAAGTTTCTATTTACTTAGTTCCATTTTGACTACCGATCTTTTTATAAGCACTTCCTACAAAAACTTTGTGGTATAGCTTGGATGAATAGGTGATACTAATTTACTAGAACATTCGAAACGAAACAAATGAGAACGTTCGAAGAATAGTTTTTTTTATTCGTTTACCAAGAACGAATTGTATATATTGCTATTCGATCTCAAGGGTAAATCAATACTGTTCAAAATGTCACAGTCAAGGCCATGGAATGTTGTGATTTTTTGCATTCATTGTCAAGGTTATTTAGCCTAGTAGTAAAGGAAGCATTGTTTTTATCAATTCGGTTAACGCAGAACGTTTGCAACGAATATGTTCCGCTGATTTAGGTAGCTTTGCTAGCGTCGTTGCTAGCTTACCGCAATAATTGCGAATTTGGCTATTTCTTAAACGCGTAGGCGGCTCGTAGCGCGTAGTAACGTGTACCCACCCATATGGTTATAAATGCATATGCGCTCGGATACGACGGAGTTAGAGATTCAGAGTAAGTTGATCCAGAATATGTTTGATTGAGATTTCTTATCCTCTTCAGAACACCGGTACTATGCCAATTTCTGTGACTTTCAAAGTCTGTTCGTAGTTCGTAAAATCTTCGCCTTCCTGATCAGATGTCTTAGTACCTTCCCTATCCTGTATCTTGGTAATGACTGGTAATGTATTTACTTCCAGATTCCTAGTATACCAGATTTCCTAAAACACTTCTAATACCATATCAGTAGATATACCTACACCCCAGTCAGTCAGTATATCCTGATAAAAACAATAGGTACTCACTCTGTCTCTTCGCACAGCGCCCGCATAAGGCCACGCCCACGCCACTCGGGGTGCGTCGACGCAATCCGCACCTCCACCACCGTGTGACAGGTCGCCGGCAACTTGTCCCAGATCCTGGCCTCGCGGTCCAGGTGGCCCAACACCTTGAGGATGCGACGGAACTTTGGGTTTGGACAATCGTCCGATTTGTCGCTGTACTCTGCTTCCTGGAGAATAATATTGTGCATTTAAGTTTTGTTTGTTCGACGCATTAAGGCCGAAGTCTATGCTTCTGGGGAATTAATGAGGAGTTTTGTGGATCTAAGTTTTATTAATTTGATGCCTTGCCAAAGCCTATATAAACAGAAGGAAAACTAACCTATAGTTATTCGCAGTATATATGGAATTGAAAACTTTCGATTAACTGGGACTGTGAAATATTAGTTCAGCGGCGTAGTGTAACGGTATAAGTTATGGTTAGGGAACACATTCAATACCGTCTCTTCCCATACCTAGCTCGGGAAGGTTAGGCCAAGGGAAAGGGTAGAAAATAATAAATATATTCCAATATATTCTTCTAAGCACTCTGCAGAGTTACGTCTCGTCTAGTTATATAGAATGCCCAAAATGGAGATAATGTTGAAATAAATGAAATGAAATCAAGTATTTGCATCGAATAGGAAAACCATACATATTATACACGTTACACGCACGTCTATTCCTAGGATTTATTGATCTAGTATAATACCTGTTCAAGTGATTATTATATTTATCACTTTATTTTCAGTATTATGAGCCTGCGCAATTTGTAAGTAAATAAACATATAAGTATTTATTTATTATACTGACAAAACTGTTGGCGCGGATCGAGCTAACCAGCCGTGACATTTTGTACCTTGAACTTGATTGTCCCCTTTATATAATTACGAGATTACGAGTTACGAGTGTACACTTAAGAGTTGTTTTGTAGACTGTAGACTCTCTCGTCTGGGAAAATTCCAAATTGGAGCGGACCTGAACTGGAACCTAATTAGTTACAAATTACATAATTTATTTGAGTTCCCCGTTGAACAGTGATTAGGTGTCAAAGCGAAAAAGCCAATAAGCTATCGCGTCGTCGTGCAGGGGTTAACATTAGGTGTCACCAATTCATAAAAGCGAATCAAAATTAAACTGAAGGGGTGTAATTTAGTGCAAATGACATAACTTATACGTTATATTTGAATTGAATCACAAATGTTCGTCAAGCGATGCAAAAAATGGGTGCCGTTTAAATACTACATCCGGCCCCAGTGAATGATTTACTAACGAAATCAGTAATT
Source organism: Coleophora deauratella (assembly GCA_958295455.1). Taxonomy (NCBI): domain Eukaryota; kingdom Metazoa; phylum Arthropoda; class Insecta; order Lepidoptera; family Coleophoridae; genus Coleophora; species Coleophora deauratella. The sequence goes on along the minus strand of OY282403.1, from coordinate 7,093,579 downwards.
AAACGTGTCCAAACTGCAGCTGAGTAGATTTATTTATTGATCGAAACTAGATTAGATATACAGGGTGTAACAAAATAGGCGTAGGCAAGGTGTAGGACCTGCTGACCCCCGTCTTCTACTGATCATGTTATGTTATGTTAACAACCCATTAAGTCCCCACTGCAGGGGCACTGATCATAAAAAAATAAATATCCAGGTCAAATCACACGGTCATCTGGCCTCAAACTAGGAGTCCTTGTATTATGGGAACCAGAGCCTGTTATACATACACATATCTAAGTTTAAATACATACTTATATAGAAATGGGTGTATTATATCTATATATGTATGTATTTAAAAGTATATGTGTATGTATATCAGTCTCTGGTTCCCAAGATACAGGGAATCCTAGTTTGGGGCCAGATGGCCGTGTGTGATTTGTCCCAGATATTATTATTATTATATTATTAAATAATATACCCAGACACAGGGCAAAAAAATCTGCTAAATAACAACAATAATAATGAAAAACTTTCGTTAAAAATAACACTTTCCATACCCTAGTTAACAGAGCCAAGTCTACTCCACGTGCCTACATTATTACTAGCTGAAGTAAAATTATTGGAAGCTACAACTCGAATCTGGTTACGTTAATAATACGGTACTCTTTTATAAAAGGCAATTAACCGTATCTAAGGAGCGTTGCCCTGACAACCTCTAAGATGCTCCCAGAAAGCCCTCTAACTTGCTTTTAAAATGAGTATTGATTTTCTGTCTAAACCATCTTTCTTCCTTATAATTCTAACGAAACCTCTTGAATATAAAGACTGGTACGAATAATTGGTTAGATGTGACAAATTGGCTAGGCATGAGTAAACTTGAATAAGTTACTAGTACGTATTATAGTCGTGATATCTATTAAACACATACGCACAATTTTAGTCACTAGTTGTTTATTTTAGTTAGTAACTAATACACGTACATAGAATATAATTTCGTAGAAAAACCATTCACGAAAACTTTAACCTACTTAGGTACTTTACGTTTCCCAAAAAAAACCCTTTCTTGTGAATTCCAGTAGGTATAGGTTCTATAGGAAAAGTTGTTAATTTTCATGAGTAAGTTTAATATAATAATAATAAGTAAGTATTAACGTCCAAATAAAATTTACCGGAGTGGTCGTGTACCTCTGTATAAGGACCTTATTCTTTAGGATCATCATTTCAGCGAGATTTTAATCATGTTTCTGAATAACTTCCCTGATGGATCTTAGAAGTTTCATTTCATTTTGCTATATAGGGTAACGGGTACAATGATTGGCCCTTTAAGCAAACTTTTTACTTTGAACCCATATAACTCTGAATATTGGCTAACAGTTGACTGCTGAATTGTATGTTACCATTCTGTAAGGGCCTAAGAAGTAAATTAATATGATTTGAACCCTAAATAATTGCGTTTAAATAGATATTTATGGAATTTTAGTAAAAACCATCCAAAAGTAGTATTATTGGCCCCCTTGAGCACAGTGATTGTCCTAACGATTTGATAGTGAATGACCGGGCCAATCACTGTATACGTGGTGTGCCAATGAATGTAGCAAAACGAGCAATAGTGATGGGAAACAAAGAATCAAATAAAATAAAATATGTTTAAATCTTTTATTTTATTCTTTTATTATCTCAGTAGAAAATTATAAAGTTTTATGTTAGTTTTCAGTGTTGCTAGAATCGAAATCAAAAAAGCTATTATAAACTATACAAAGCATAAAATGCTTCTTTTTACAAAAATATAAGACGATATTTTTAGTAGCGGTAACCCTTAATATTGTGCTATAAAGTTCAAAAGGCCATTCACTGGAGGGGGGCCAACGATACTACTCGTTACCCTATAAAGGGTGTTAAAAAAAGTGCGTTTGAAATTTTAAGGGGTTACTAAGGATAAAGTATAGAATCCAGGAAAAATATAGAAAATTCGCTCTTCAAATTTATTTTTTCAGTTTTTCATAAAAATTCTTGATTCACTTTTCAGATTTAGTATAAGAATTTGAAAAAAAATATTTGAAGAGCGGATTTTTTCAGTATTTTTCCTGGGTTCTATACTTGATTCTGAGTAATCCCTTAAAATTTCAAACGCACTTTTTTTAACAAAATTCAAAATCATTTACGTAGGTACATTAAGCACTCTTATAAATGTCATATCATTTTGCTGGAGGAATATTCCAAATGTCATTATCATTAAAATAATCTACAGTCTTATAGTATCCTCTTGAACAAATACAGCGTTTTATATATTTCTTAAATTTACATTCTGGTAGTTCACACACGTCATTCGGAATTTTGTTATAAAAGCGTACACACTGCCCCACAAATTATTTTTTTACCTTACTAAGCCTCGAGAAAGCTATTTCAAGATTATTTTTACTTCTCAAATACGGTTATGTCTATCACTATTTTTGAAGAACAAGTTTAGATTTTTACGAACGTACATGATATTTTCGTAAATAAACTGACCGGCAACTGTTAGAATATTTATTTCCTTAAATCTATCTACCTAGAAGTGATTCTCGGGACCGTAGTTGGTATATAGCTCGGACTGCTCTTTTTTGTAGAATGAAAATGGTTTCAATGTCTGCCGCGTGTCCCCACATTAAAATGCCATAAGATATTACCATATACTGTGAAAGTAACTGAAATATACTAATCTGGCAGTTGTTACATCCGTCAATTGCCTTATTTTCTTGATGGCGTAGGCAGCCGAGCTAAGCCTCCCCGCTAGAGTTGCAATATGTGGGCCCCACTGTAACGTGCTATCTATAGTTATGCCAAGAAAAACTGTACTAGGAACTAAATCTAATTCGCTACCATTTAATATTACTTTATTATGAGTCTGTTTAACATTTAGCAAAGAAAAATTGATGCATTTTGTTTTTTTCGCATTTAGTAATAGATTATTAGCAGTAAACCAGTCTAGTAACTTAGAGAGAGTGTTGTTCACTTCGTCAATTTCGATTGTCTTTCTACTCACAACATCCTGTATATATTAACCATAACTGCATTGGTTTAATCAGTTTAAAAAAAACTTTTTCATACAGGACTCATGCATTTCCATTTAATATTGCGACGCTAAGTTCACCTTTCCCATAAATAATACTACAGGACGAACTCGATTTGATCGACACCTGGGCGGAAGTACTTAGTTATTGTAAAGCGTTAGCAAACAATAGATTGACATGAATCATTGATTGACTTCTGGAGAATGCGATAAAATACGACACACTTCCGTGTCCTGACGTGGTTCCTGAGGAATTTCCTTCCATCTTTGGTCTTATCGTTTTATCCAGTTCAGAGCAGACCCAACAACAATTATACCAAAGTAGACTTGGGTGATTATATTGATAATGTATAGATATGTGTACAGAGTGCATATTGTGTAAGATATCTCCCGGAAACTAATACTCTATGGTTTTACCTATTATTATATAAGCTCTAACTCGAAATAAAGTTCTATTTATTATATTGAACAACTTTGCCCAGGAAATCAATATCGAATTCTCTTTTTTAACTCTTTATACAAAATTTGCTGATTATTTGATCCATTTGTAAAGTGTTTTCGTAAATTGTCTGTGGTTCTTGGGGGAAGTTGTTCAGATTCATGAGTAGAAACACGAGTTTGAGCATAGTTGATTTTCTCACGAATAATTTTATTATAATTAGCCGAAGACAGATAAATAATTTTTGTGTCAGCTATGTATGTATTTTCTTTGTTTTTTTTTTGTGCCCAATGTTTCGTGTCACTTCGCAAACACTAATATTAGTTCGTGTGCGAAAAAGATAAATAATCTGGGCGGCCTTATCGCTGAAAGCGATTTCTTCCAGACAACCCGAAGACATGGAGACAAAACATAAATTGCAGGTAGGTAGTGCACGAGTAGTACGGTAAAGTTAAAAATATACTTTTATAAGATTACACTGCTACCTAAAGCTTTGCAAACCTATGTAGGTATACGTACCTCTCTTTTAACCAGGCCGTTGATAACGACTCCGACCAAATGTCCCTTCTCGTCCACCGTGGCAACTGATATCCCATCTTTCAAGGTCGCCGCTGCGTACTCCTCGAGTTCCTCACACCGGGATTCTGGTGTCTCTAGCAGTTTTATCGCCTGGTTCATCGGTTCATCGCGGAAGAAGTATCTGTAAGTGTTATAAACGGTTAAAAATGATTGTTTTCTCATTACCATCTATTTGTACTTTGTACCCCTGGGTACCTACACTTAGTTTCGCAAATAAATACTTTGACTTTTATTTTAATTGCTATTCTAGAAGCGTGTGCCCCATTTCAACTAAACAGATGCATGCAGTGTAATAAAACTCTTTGGATGCACGACACACCAATTGGTACTTTTTGAGATTCTTATTTGTACCAGCAACCACCTTTTTAGGCTAATTATATTTTTCTTTCACTCGGTTGATGCCTTTAAAGAATGGTCTTTTTCTATTATCGGTAAATCGTTGGTATCATTCAGATGGTATATAGATCATCCGGATAATAGGTGATTACGATGCTGAAGACGGAAGCAGGCGAGTCATTTCATTTTACTTATTACACTAAAACACACAAATAGTCAAGAAGTCAGGTTTAAGAAAAAGCCCTACCACTAACCAAACAGAGGCATTAAAATTTGAACTCTGCCGGGAATCCAACAATGAAACAAATGAATTAGGCATTTCGCCACGGAGGAGTTGCGTGAATGTACTAAGTTCCCACAAAAAGTGAATTTACTTTGATGTAGCTAGCTGGTAGCGAAAATAGATTCCTCAACGAAGAACATCCTCAACCAATCTTGACAAAATTTGGCATGCACATAATTATTATAATGAGCCAGGTGAAACCCTGCGCCATATAACCTCCGGTTATTCGGTTCTTTGTAACACTGAGTATCTGCACAGATATAACCAAGCAGCCAGGATCCTGCATCAAGATATTGCTCTAAATCATCTTCATAGCTCGGCGGTTGCCATATTACAAGTACACGCCGGAGTCGGTTCTCGAAAAAGACCGCGCCAAGCTCTACTGGGACCGAGACATCATCACGGACAGGTCTATTGATTATAATAGACCTGATATCGTGTTGATAGATCGGGCGCATTCAAGGGTGTTTATGGTGGATATCACTATTCCACCAACGCTCAGTGCGTAAAGCACTTTTTTCCCTCGACATTAACAAGTCGAGTGGGCCCGATGGAATCCCTCCTATCGTATTAAAGATGTGTGCTCCAGAGTTGGCTCCAGTTTTAACGCGCCTTTTTCGGCTTTCCTACTCTTCTGACGTAGTCCCGAACTCATGGAAGACAGCTTTGGTGCATGCACCCGATCCCTACAAAAGGTGACCGTTCGAGTCCATCCAACTACAGGTCGATAGCCATAACCTCCTTATTCTCAAAGATAATGGTGTTCATTATCCAACAGCCAGCTCCTTCAGTATCTAGAGGACCGCCAACTGCTTAGTAACCGACAGTACGGTTTCCGTAGGAGCCGGTCCGCTGATGATCTTCTTGTCTACCTGACACATCGATGAGCACAGGTGATCGAGAGTAAGGGGGAAGCATTGGCGGTTAGTTTGGACATAGCGAAGGCCTTCGATTGGGTCTGGCACAAAGCACTTCTTGTGAAGCTTCCTTCTTATGGGCTTCCCGAGAAATTATGCAAATGGGTCACTAGTTTTCTGGTAGACAGAAGCATAAAGGTCGTAGTCGAGGTACAACAATAATCGATTATTATATCATTATTCGCATTTTGTTTGTTAGAGTCAGATCTTTTTAAACCCAAAGACTTCGGTGACATTAGTATTGCTTGATTTCAGGCAAAAAGTAAGATTAGGAGTTAAAAAAAACCACGCCACCGGCTAGACGCCGCCGACGCGAGAATTTTGAAGGCGCGCCGCCGCCGGCTGTTTCGTACCCGGCTCGAATGTTTAGTACTGCGTAGCGCAAGTGATTCCCACCGCTCACAGGGCCACCACCGAGATGGAAAGCCTGCAGCAGCGGTTCACGTACGCGCAGTCGAGCTGGCTCGCAACTCCGCTCAGGATGAGGTTGAGTTGGGCCTAGCCTGTCGTCTTCTTCTTATCATATGGCACATTTAACTGTGCTATCACAAGGGATAGGCAGCAGTTGCCTAGTGGTGCACTAAACATCACCCGCGGTCACGTGTAGGGCATACCCTTGGAGATAAAAAGCTTAGGCTTTCTTTTTTCCCGATTTCCGTGGTATACCTAAACAATGTTAGTGAACGAAGTCGCGGACTAAATCGAGTACGATAGTCGATAATATAAGGTATCTTACTTTCCGAGGAAGTCCAGGACGGCATCCTTGTCATCTGTGGTGAGCCTCCGCAGAGAGAACGACGGCTTCATCGTATGCCGCAGCTGCAGCCCCGAAAGACGAGACGGCAGCTCGTCCGACAGCTGCGAATAAGAAAGACACGTTATTAACATGTGGAAGAGAGATGGCAAGAGTAAACCAAGCAAGGAGGGAAACATTACTGCCTAAGAGCTGTGTATGGAGTAGCTCATTAATTAATAGGTAAGTGATATTAGTCTTCTTCTTTTTCTTCTAGTCGTGTGGCACAATTTAATCGTGTTATTACAAGGGATAGATGAGTCTGGTATTGAACTTATGTTAGTATCAGCCGCGGTCCGGTCACGTGTACGGATATAGCATAAAAGCAGATAAAAGTAAGTAAAGTGGGCAGGAAAACATAGCATTAAACCCCCCTCCCCACTGTCAGTTAGACTGATGATTTAGTCTGGCTTGCAGGAAGCTGCTGGGTGCCTGTGGTTAAAACCATGGTAAATGGAAGCCTATAGGGGAAGCTTTATTCAGCAGTGGACGTCTTCTAGCCCAACGTATTATTAAGTGTAAAGCAGAATTTGGGAGTAATAAAAGTAAAAATTAATGATATTTTGTTGAAAACCATTGGAACTTTTTGGAGTAAACTGTGGAAAACTTCTGAGGCAGAACTATGGATACGTCTGAGGTTCTACTCAAAGAACGGGGTAGAAAAACTAAACAAAAATAAACGAAACGTATAAACAGTAATTACTGACTCACTGATATATTGTAGATTAACTACGAGTATCACCAGCCATTCCAATGTTTATCATTAGATTTATAATTTAACTAAGAATACGAAAATGAAAATCAACAATTGGTCGTTATACTATACAGAAGTTAATATTTCATTGTGTATCAATAAATTATTCACTATAATAATTAGAAATTAATCTTGTTGAGTTAATGTAGACGTCTTATAATACACGAGTTAAACAAGAAACTGTTGTGTTGCGGAGCTGATAATTACTAACGACAAATTAAGTTAATTGATCTGTGCACATCGATAAAAGACTACTTATTTACTATATTAGGGATGCTGTTATTAAACCTAGAAGTGAGTCTGTCTGCCAGTGTAAAATAATAATAATGTTTACTGAGGTACACGAGCGTTACTCAAGCCTATACAGGTGAAAAAAAAATTCCATACAAAGTTCATCAATCAACTGACGAATTTATATGAAGAGTCCAAATTTTTTTTGCTATTTGGCCATGAGTAACTTGGGAAAGTTGTTCAGTTTGATGAGTAAAAGCCACAGCAAAAACTTTGCTGGACATTTTTTGTCAACCTGTATGTATCAGAGAGTAAATCTGTATTGTTTTAATGGGTTTCTCGAAACTGCTGTTTTGTGTATATTTTACTATCTTATTATCGTGTGGCACATTTAACCGTTCTATCCACAAGGTATAGACGGCGGTTGCCTAGTGTTGCACTTAACATCACCCGCGGTCACGTGTAGGGCATTTAGATTTACACCTACCGACGTGTGCAATGCGACCATCATCCACATCTAGAAATCAGATGTGCAGGTTTTTCACGATGTTTTCCTTCACCGTTAAAGCAGTCGGTATAGGGCACGTAAGTTTCAAAAAACTCATTGGTGCACTGGCCAGGATTTGAACCCACGACCTCTGGTTAGGAGGACGGTGTCACTATCCGCTGCGCCACCTACGCTTTTTATATTTTACTATGATATGATGTGGAGGTAGGAGGGATGTGAATGCGAGACGTGGGTGGTGTGCGGTGAGGATAGGGTCTGCACACATTCATTTTAAAGCTATATTTTTATGGCATATTTGTGTCATACATATCCGAGCTTATACACTTCTATTACCAATTAGAACATGAGATTTTGTGACGAGAAAAATTGTGATGCAGTATAAGTAGGGGCCATAAAAAATATGAAATATCTGTATTGTGCCAAAGTCTAAGTATGAAACTTGTAAGTATGTTGAAGTTTATGCTCTATGTTGCATGGCTTAAAAATATGTGAGTATAAAATGTAATCTCTTGAAATGTTGATCAGTCTCCTTTTTATTTCCTATTATATTTGTCGAAAGTGCACAACTAATCTCTGTAACTGTTTATTGCTTTATAATTTACTGCGATTTTTTACGATCGGAAAAAAATATGAGAATTTATATAGGGTTCTCTTATATACAGGGTGTAACAGAAGTGTGTGACAATACTTCAAGGTTGGCTTTTACCCATCAAACTGAACAACTTTTGTTGTACAACTTTGTTGAAATCGCAAAAATTTTTTGGACTTTTCATACAAACTTGGTTCGCCAGCTGATCGATTTGTAAGAAAAGTCCAAAAAAATTTTGCGATTTCAACAAAAGTTGTTCAGTTTGATGGCTAAAAGCCAACCTTGAAGTATTGTCACACACTTCTATTACACCCTGTATATATATACCCGGAAAAATATAACCGTGTGGCTTCTACTCATGTAACTGAACAACTTTTTTTATGGAACCTATAACCAGTTTGCAAAAAATTGATTTCCCATACAAAGTTGACAAGTAAGCTAACTAATTAGTGTGAGAAGTCCAAGGTTTTTTTAAGAATTGATTATTGGTAAAAGTTGCAAGAGAAGAAGCCACTGGTTGCAGCGAGGTGCTATTTCCTCGCTACGATACTCTTCTGTTCCTGGATCTCAAACACCTTTAACCTTTCTTTTTCGCTTATTGACAGAGTTGGTGGCTCAGTGGTTAGCGCTCCTGACTACTGATCCGAGAGTCATAGGTTCGATCCCCACCCAGGGCAAACATTTCTGTGATGAGCAGATTTGTTTGCTCTGTGTCTGGGTGTATTATATCTGTACATGCATGTATTTAAACGTATATGTGTATATATATCAGTCTCTGGTTACCATAACACAGGGAATCCTAGTTTGGGGCCAGATGACCGTGTGTGATTTGTCCCGGATATTTATTTTTAATTGATTATTCCTCATTTAAATTCAAAGTTTCTGCCATTTTCATTCATCTGTTCTTTTTACTCACTTCTTCTCCAGCCTCCGATCCTACACCATCTTTTCTACCTGATATTTTATTTATAATACTGTTTTCTTTGTTCCGTGACCTATATTATTTTAATTCTTGCATCCTTTTGCTGGAGCAGTAAAATCATTATACAATGATTCGCACAGTTTATCCTTTTCTCCCACCAAATCCACCCTCCTACCGAACTGCTGACCGATAGCCGAGAAGCGGCGCCGACGACGCCCCACCAGCCCCAGCAGTTCCATCCCCCATCTCATCGTGTTTGCCGCCTACGGCTCCCCTGGTCCAGGCCTTGTGAGTACCAGGGTTGAGCCGAAGCGCGGCACTGTTACATTTTTCCAGGTATAAGAAGGACCCTATATAAATTCTTATTTTGTACGATTATACAAAAATCGCAGTAAATTATAAAGCAATCAAAGAAGTTTTATACCGTCGCTTCGCTAGCGGATGCAAGTATGTGAAAGCAATAAACTGTAACAGAGTATTTAAGAAGGACCCTATACATATATGTATAAAAATGCATTTTATTGTAACGGGGCTGTTGAAATACTACAGTTGGCCCAGTGGCTAGACAGCTGTGATTGGAAATTCCGATAAAGGAATAGTTTATTGTGGCTTTACCAGCACAATGGCTAATCTGGTTTAAATTAATGTTTAGAGAACCAATCTCGCATAATGCACAATGGTTCCGGTTAATGCTTTACCTTGGGAACACCCAGCAAAATTATCTGTCACCAACCTTTTGTAAGGGTGGGCTTGGCAGCCATTTAACTTTTACTCGGTATAATTATATCACTCGAATAAAATAAATATTGATATGATAAAATATTACTACATATCTGATCTAACTATCGCCCGCGACATTGTGTGCAACCTAGAGGTAGTGTACAGTTTCCTAGATAAAAATGGCTTCTAATGTGTTAAGAATGTTTAGTTAGGTAAAGCAACACATTCATTTGTGCACGATTATGTTAGGACACTTAGTATGGTAGTACTAAATCTAATGCCATTATGCCATGAATTTGTTACGATAATGTGGTTGTTCTACCAACTGAAAAAGATGTCTGACTCAGTACATACATCAATTTGTCCATCTTTTTGAATCGGTGGGACGATGACTGATCCATTTATTTATTCATTAACAACAATATAGTTTCCTAGTTTGGGGCCAGATGACCGTGTGTGATTTGTCCCAGATCTTATTATTATAGAAGACAACATTAATATTGTATACTCATGCGAAAATTGACAGCCAGAGACTTTTTCAAGTCTTTTTAAACAAAATTTCATATTTTTGACACTCCGTTTTGAATAGTGTTTGTAGAATATATGCAAAAACAAAATGCCAATTTTTTTTTTAATAGACTTTTATCGAGATAGTTCTTTTTCCCTTTATTAGGCTGTATTATAAAATGAAGCCTTTCCGTCAAGTCGAGTTTCCAACTTTTTTTAAATTCGTTTTAATCAAGTTGGCATAGGCGTGACATGCCTACAAAATCCTAATGGAAAAAAAAATGAAAAATATGTTATTATTTAAAACATCGCAAAATACTCATGTATTGCCTTTTATTCGTGAAACAATTAAAAATTGGGAGTAAAAAATTTTAAACGTAGTCAATTCACGGTAAAAGATGCAAGTTTTGAAACCCAATGCATTAGATATTTAAAAGTTGCTACCTTTTTTGAATGCTTGCCAATTTCATATTTGTCACGGTAGTGACACAATTGAAGTTTAAAAATAAATATCTACCTTAATTGATTCACTGTCGTTACCCATCTGTAACCGTAACATCCACTGTAACTGCGTATAGACTTGGAATAATTCACATACTTAGTTACGTTTGCTACGTAGAAATCTTAAGAAATCATGAATATGTAAAACTAGCCTCCATGTTTTAATATTCCTATTATTGTATTATTATACTCAGTGTCTCAGTCGTATTCAAATTATAATGCAGTATTTATATACATCTACCTGTGCTGATTTATAGGAGGCAAAACGCTGTTACTGTTGTTGCAAAGTCACGAAATGAAAATATTACTTCTTGTAACTACCAATACAAACAACCAAAGAGTTTATTGTGCAAAGGTTAGCATTCACAGGTGTTAATAGTAAACATAACAAACGTACTCGTACTAATTATGTTTTGCATGTTACAGTTCAGTCAGATGGTTGCTTTAATTAGGACTATTTTGGGAGTTGTATATATTATAGTTTGAGAGATGCTGTTATGTTTTGTAAAGACAAATTAAAGTGGGCCTAAATTTATTTAAGCAAGTACGAAAAAAACATATTAGTGCACCTTAGCGATGGGCGTTTTAAAACGTAAATAGTTTCTGTAACTATGTATTGGTGCAATAACCGAAATACGGTATTCGGTATTACGAAAACTATGTATTTCCGAAACTATTTATTGGGAACATCTGAGAAGCATGTTTCAAATCTCAAGTTATTGCAAGTCATGCATTATTTGGCAAGAGTGTCCCTTTCTCACTTACGAGGTTTGCAAAAGACCGTCTTGCTATCAAGGAATAATTTCTCGTGCGGAAGTGTTTCAGAACACGCACGAGCAACGAAAAAACACAGGAGTACGTTCAAAGTCTACGTTCTGACAGCAACGGTTGTCTGACAACAGGACGGACTATAGCAAATCTAGCAAGTGTGAAAGGGACACCAATATACACACAATACCATGTTTACCACCATAACGCGATAACCCTAATAACCACAGATAACTGGTAACGTAGAAATACCAACACCCTACAATACCAGTATTGTTTTCTCGGTCGCCGATACATAGTTATTAAAATAAATAGTTTCAAAATCCGTTATTGGGTACTGATAACTAGTTGCGTTTCGGTATTGGAAAATCGCGTACCGACCCACCTCTAGTGCACCTATAATTATATAGTGAAGAGGAATCTTTCTCTCTATATATCGCTCCATTCAGTGGGTACATGAATAACTTATTACTGTAGCTTCTACTCCACGAATGAATGTGAACAACTTTCCCAAATAAACAAAAGAAAAGAATGATACGAAATTCTGATACGAATCGATTAGCTTATTAGTGAACTTACTAATCAGAAGTACATTTTTTTTTGAAAAATTACGGTTAATTTTTGTCAGTTATTGTATAAGGAGTAAGGAGTTATATAGTTTGTATAAGGAGTTATATAGTTATGTCGTTATACTGTAAGTCGGTGTTTAGTTCCTTATACCACTATCTAACCTAATCATTGGATTCTAAAAATCTTAATATGCGTCCATATTATCTACTAATCTAGACAAATCTACACAATAATCCTAAATTCGACGTGGTTATGTTTTTCCTTTGTGTTTTCAAAATCTTGAGTCGTATGTCCCAATGAGAATCTGGATAGTTTGGTTCGGGCAAATGTCAGCTGTCATAAAATAGATGTTAACAATTATTTGTTAATTTTTATTCATAACACAACCTATAGTTACAATGTAACTTATCTGTGCTAAAGCCTACCCTAGCTGGACCAGGAACCTAATTTATAACCGTTTAGTGACCCCAATTTTTACAACGCATTACTAACACACCCACATTCTTCATTTTTGGGGTATGTAATCTGTATGCAATTACATGATGTCTATGCCGCTACATGGGTCCGACGCACAGAAGTCCGACGCACGCTAGTCTGACAGCACCTAAACAGTTACAAAAACATTTTCCCTTTTTTGTAGGTAATTGGGACATCCTAGGAAATATACCTTAGATACTAAACATACTCTGTCTATGAAAAGGAATTGCATTTGTCACAAAATCAAAAATCTAAAACTCAAAAACTGATCAAATATTCTAATTACATACGTATTTGAACTTAACATACCATATGTAGTCAGCAACAGCAACAATTTTCCCGGCAACAGATTCACTGTAAACTACCTATAGTCTTATTAATAATATTGATTTGTATTCAATACAGACAACTTTTAAAACATAATCATTATCACTGCAATTACCGATTTTACGATACTTTTCACATTTATGGCAAATGGTTTATCTTATCCGCGGCATCTAGACCTGAATGATATTGTGTTCAGTTCTGATATTGACGCCTGCAATCTCACGCCAATTAAAATAATTGAATAATATTGTTATATTTTGAACTTTGATATCGTTGCTCTTTGGTTTGATATCGTTGCTCGTTACTGAATACTTAGTTAAAAATCAAATTGTATTAATAAATTATTACAATTCTTTAATACAATCAAACAATATTTTATATCTCATCTCATCTCACTAATAATACCTATTATTAATGCGAAAGTATGGATGTTTGTTTGTTCCGCTTTCACGCCTAAACTATTGAACGGATTGGGATGAAATTTGGTAGGTAGATAGATAAAGCACTAGGTTAACAAAATAGTAGAACATAGTTTAAGGGGGCTCTGGATATAACTTTTCCATGCCATCCTAAAGAACCGTCACAAATATAATATTCACGCGGGCGGAGCCGCAGGCAACAGCTAGTTTAATTATAAAGTTAATTATTTCAAATTAAGGCTTACTCATACACAATTGTACCCAATTATGTATCTTTAAAAATATCTGCCTTTCTCTTTTTGACAAGGCATGCGTATTGCTCACCTGATTAGCGAGTTCATTAAATAATAGGTGCAATAACATGGTCAACTGCTTGTCGGGTGTTTATTCGGAATTTTGAACCTGTTATATAAATTTAAAAAGTATACTAGGACACACTACGATACCCGGAAAAGATTTTATTGGGAGTTCCCTCTAGGGGTATTTTTTCAAAGACAAATAAATAAATACACATAGTCATCTGGTTCCAAACTAAAATTCCATGCACTTCACCACCCACTCAATACAGCCAATAGGAACCACATTTTTATTTTGCGTAAATACAGGGTGTAAAAAGATCACTTCCAGAAACTTAAACGCAACCAAACTGAAAATTTTTCTTAAGGATTTTTCTTACTGAATTCAAAATAACTTTTTTGACTTTTTATACAAATGTGTCTAATTGTGTAATTGAATTTAGTATAGGTTCCACGGGAAAAGTTATTCAGTTTCATGAGTCGATGACCGTGTTAAAAATAACGGTACAAGCTTTGTGTGGTTTTAGCAAAGTGGTAGAAAATAAAATCAATTTCATGAGTAAGAAGGTCACCTCAAATTATTACACCCTATATTCAAGAAAAAAAATTCGCCTTCTATGTTTATCTTATTAATCCACTTCTAGAATTCGCCTTAAAAAATTAAAAGTAGTAATCTTGCAAGAATTCCCTGCTGGACAAAGGAACCCTAAAATGTGGTCTAGTCTCGATCAGATTGTTGTAAATCAATCAATATTAATCAGAATACCGGAACAACAACTGAGCTTTATACGTAGGCCGCTATTGTTAGGGTGTGCATGCGGTAGTGTTTATTGGACATACCCAGACCAGACTGCATCTGCGGTCTAGGCCTAGGTCCTTGATACTACCTACAACTGGGCCTAGCCTTAACTGGCGCTATCGCGGTAATAAATAACCAATCCATTATACTTAGATTAATTTAATAAATCCGTGACCACAACATAACGATCGTTTTATAAACGTTATGACTCCAAAGAAAAAATACGGTATCATTTAAACGGTCAGCAAATTATAAGTATTTTTGTGGCAAGAAAAATGTATTCAGTCAGCCAAAATAACATGTTGGTTAGCAACTTATCAATTCAATCAATCAGCAATTAATGTCATACTGGATTGCTTAACATTTTTTTTTGGATAGCCGATTAAATTATCTAATTATCTTGTTTGTATGAAAATTGGGAAGTTATGGTTTTTTAGTTTCAGCAAACTAATAGAACAAAAGTGCTTCAGTTTTAAGAGTAGAATCCCCACACTTCGTGAACCTTTTTATTATATTTTTTATAATAGGTCTGTTGTATTGAGGATATAAGGAAGTCCAAAATGCGTGTCATCGATCTGTATAGCTAAAGACTAGACTAGTTTAAACTTTATAGTTTTTGTCTCATGAGGAAGTCTACTGACTCGGTTTGATTGCCACATATATAAATAAAGCTCGAACATAAAATCAAAAGTGTTTTCCGTCATAACTACAATAGATAACCGTTGAACCCAATTCGATTTGATATGTATTTTTTTCTTAAATACGTTATGTACTTTTTATAGACAGATAAAACATAATTCTAAGCCGCTCTAGAGCTTGCAACCATCTTATGAAGGGACAGTTCTAATCCACTCATAACTTTACCATGGTGAGAAGAAAAGGTCTCCTAAATTTTAACAAATCCTAGTTAGGAAATATATTGTATTGTTATTTCATTTCGCATTTGTATTGCTAATGCTTATTTGTTGTATGTCTGTTTGGCAGTATCTGCTAACCCTCCACACAGAAATGTATAAACCGATTTTGATGAAATACAGTAGGCATGCGGCGGAAAACAAGATAAATTTCGGTAATATACAAAATTCCCAAGGGGTCTATAACACATTTCGCGAGGTTCATAATGGGGGTCATGGTTAATGTTAAATGAAATAAAGACAATTATTAAAGATATTATATGTATAGATTACGAAACAATTACGAAAGATTTGGAAAGATTTCTACGCTTGCAACGCAACGCCGTTGCAACATCGCATCTCTAGTCTAACTGTTTAGTCTAAATAATATACTCTCATTTAAGTCATTATCTAATCTGTGTCTAAGTACACGGGCTGTTAACAACCTCACCCACAAACTTAAATGGGGCTACTCTTCTACTATGAATACTGAAAAGAAGTTTGAAGTTTGAAGGTTTCCCCAAGGAATCACATTGAAATTCTCTATTTTTTGGGACATTTCATACAATTCTATTAGCTGATAACTCTATTAACTTGTATGGGAAGTCGATATTTTTTTGAGAATTCAGTATGGGTTCTAAGATGAGTAGTAGTCCTCGTTTAGGTTTTCGGGAGTTTCGCACCCTGCATATACATTAAAGTATGTACATATCAGTCACTAGGTGAGAGTACTTATATGTATAAGAATACTGCTAATAGTACAGGGAATCCTAGTTTGGGTCTAAATAACGGTAGGTGTGTTGTCCTTTTAAATTAAAGAAATCAAAATAAAAAGATATAGGTACTGCCAAATAATTTTTAAAACCTGACTTTCACTTTCTTGCGGATATGCCGTGGCATTTACTTGCTACTTTCTTGTAAACCTTTTCTTATAACGTAATCGAATTACGATATGTAGGTATACTAAAGTGCATATCGTAACTTTCTGAGCGTTAACAGTACCTACCTACCTATAAAAAAATAACACAACATAATTAACGCCTCCCAAACACGGAAATAAAGGCAGCAGATTAAAAATAGCATATCAAGCATAAAATAGTAAAACAAAACATTTCATCATTTCCCGCTAAATGCGAATGCGTGTATCAATGAGAGCGGTCAGTGAGGCGAGCGGCGAGCATCGAACCCTGGACCTTGATAGTGATCGTGAGCGAGGTCTTACGCGCCGTGCTAAGGTGATCCAGCCACGCTGCCTCCGTTGTTGTGCATCATTACAATTAAGATCACCCTGACTCTATAAATTTAGATTCATATTATTATTGTTATTATGTTCTCAATAACTAACATAATTAAACTGAAACCGAGTTTCGTTAACCATAGCTACGAAACGCATTCAAAACGCTCCACCCGCTCGACACACACTGGATTTAAAATTATAAACATCCCTCTTTTACATTGTGCATTAAAAACGTTTTATTTTAGGTATAAGAAAAATAGAGTAGGTAGTGTATCAACTTCATAATTATTGGCTTTACACGAGTATAACAGACGATTCAATCAGTGTTGCGGAACTTGCGAATACCACGCTTTATAGACACCGCATCGCCTGGGATACAGTTAAGATAACCAGGGGCTGCCCAGGACTTGCGTCCTCTCGGCCTCACTACCACAACCCGCGGGAACGAAGAGCCAATACTTACGGAATACTTTAATACGGAATACGTGTTTAAAAAAAAGAACTTTATTGAAACGGTGTGAAAAACTTGCCAACTGTATTTGAATAAGTTTATGTTAAATTTTCCAAAAAATATACCGAAAAATAGACCATATACTCATGAATAGTTGTCTTTGTTACGGCTAGGGCTTCTAAATCAATGTTATCTCTACTAGGTAACTAGGTAGGTACTTCAAGGAAATTAGCGGGTTTAATTAGTTCTTAAAAGTGAAAACTTTAAGACATAATCAGTTTTTTGTTTAGTCGTTTTTTGTTTAAGTAATTAAGTTCCCTTTTTTTTTACTTTGTGAGAATTACCGAATGGCGGTAGACTTTCCGATCATCTTATGTTTTCTACGGGGCGCGCTGTCTCTATAAAACTTTAATGATGGTTTTACACGTAGAATAACAATAGGTGTAAACAATCGATTGTTCTCTACGCTTCGCAATGGCTTAGTTTGCTTGTCGTGTCACATGCATCCTATAATTTAATGATGCATCCATCTGCGCTTCTGTATAGTATGACGTCTTTGTATATACAGGGTATTAAAAAAGTGCGTTTGGAATTTTAAGGGGTTACTCAGAATCAAGTATAGAACCCAGGAAAAATATTGAAAAAATCCGCTCTTCAATTATTTTTTTCAGATTCTCATAGTTACTAAATCTGAATAGTAAATCAAGAATTTGTATGAAAAACTGAAAAAAAAAATTGAAGAGCGGATTTTATAAATATTTTTCCTGGATTCTATACTTGCTTCTGAGTAACCCCTTAAATTTCAAACGCACTTTTTTAACACCCTGTATAAAGGATGTTTATAATGGTACTGGTACTATTTGAACTAGGACTTCCATTCATGAGACTGAAAAACGTATGCTAAGAAACCCATAGAAAATTCGCGAAAAAGATTTTTGATTTCTCTTAACAAGTCGATCAGCTGATTCGCCAACTTATTATGAGAAGAGCACTTTTTTAACTATGGGTTACTGTTGTTCAGTATAGTTGAAAAGATTATCAACTTTGTTATGAATATATAAATATGTAGGTCGATTCCAAAGAAAGAATTTTTTTATGTTGATTGATGTCACTATTGGTAATTGTAATTACTAAATACGGTGATTTAAAATTTTTGCATAACAATATTCCCACAGAAATGAAATTTCGCAAGTAACTAATTTATATTTACGTAAATTTGTTAGAATTTATTATTATTTTGTTTTTAAAAAATTGGAAAACTTTCTGTTGTCTGCGTTTTGTTATGAAAAATACTAAATTGGCGTCGCTTTACTGCTTATTGTAGTGTAGTAGGCAAGTATGTCGCGTTGAAAATATAATTGACCACGCTGAAATACGTTAAAAACAACCGACTTCAATCGCAACAACTCCAGTTTTGCTATGTTTTTGTTGATTTTCTCAAAAACCGCTGAATCGATTTCGATAAAATTTATATGGGACCACCTGTGAAGTATACCCTTTTAAACAAAAAAAGATTTTCGAAATCGGTTCAGGCGTCTTCGAGTAATCAGTGAACATACATAAAAAAAAAAAACCGACGAATTGAGAACCTCCTCCTTTTTTTTAAGTCGGTTAAAAACTAATACCTACCCACTTACCTATTTCTAGATTAGCAAGGGTGTCAAATCTGTGTTCCGTTAGCAAATGTGCTCGGCAAAAAATCTAATTGAATAATTAAGTACTTAAGTACAACATTTGATTTTTGTATAGTATTGAAATTCGAAAACCATTTTGAGATTTTTTCGTTCCTGCGTTAATAGCTTGTAAGAGAATATCAACTGTTTGTAATCGCGTTGGCAAACGTATTATTATCCATACAGCCTTAACTTCGTGATGGAGAAAATTAAAAAGTAATAGTATCGTGATTTGTGCAAATATTTTATAAAACTATGCGATATAGTGTCATCTATTTTGAACAGGTGATATGTAGTCAAACGCACTCAAATTATTAATTAAAAAGCGGACAAATGCGAGTCGGACTCGCCCATGAAGGGTTCCGTAGCAGCAAGTAACATAATATAAACGTTCTTGTAGTTCGTTGTAGGTAAATTGCGATTTACGATTTATGACGTATTAAAAAAAAACTACTTACTAGATCTCATTCAAACCAATTTTCGGTGGAAGTTTGCATGGTAATATACATCATATATTTTTTTGAGTTTTATCATTCTCTTATTTTAGAAGTTACAGGGGGGGGGGGCACACATTTTACAACTTTGGAAGTGTCTCTCGCGCAAACTATTCAGTTTAAAAAAAATGATATTAGAAACCTCAATATCATTTTTGAAGACCTATCCATAGATTCCCCACACGTATGGGTTTGATGAAAAAAAATTTTTGAGCTTCAGTTTTAAGTATGGGGAACCCCAAAATTTATTGTTTTTTTTTTGTGTGAAAATCTTAATGCGGTTCATAGAATACATCTGCTTACAAAGTTTCAACAGTATAGTTCTTATAGTTTCGGAAAAAAGTGGCTGTGACATACGGACGGACAGACAGACAGACAGACAGACATGACGAATCTATAAGGGTTTCGATTTTTGCCATTTGGCTACGGAACCCTAAAAACGCGTATTTAATTATTGTTTAAGTAAGTAATTACTTGTTTGACTCATAAAATGGACGGTAAAATTTAAAATGTTGTTACTCGTAATTTTCTAGAGTCCATTTTCTATAATTAAACTAAAATATCTAGAAACAAAAGAAAGAGATACATATTTAAAAATTAAGATCCCGATAATTGTCTTAACTTTTCATATTATTTAATAATAACAAATTAATAAAACCTATAATTAAGCTGAGAGAGTTATTAAACCTAGTAAAACAATATACTGGCATGCTTACAGTTAATAAATTAATTAATATTTCTTATTATCAATTAAAATTTATAATTATCTTATTGCGGGTAGATTAAAGGTATTCGTAAACAGGTAAACAATGTGTTTAGTACTAAAGTATTTTTTCTCGAGAAAAGTTAGTTTTAATAAGAATCTTGACAAGAGAGAAAATTGAAACATAATCCAAGTGTTTATTTTTAATGAATAACTAAGAAGTTATGTGTAATACCTAAATAAAAAAATATTATTGTTTCATAGGCAGTGTAATGTTATTTAATTTTATATTTTAAGTTTTCTTCAATAGGTTTTCCAAACGAAATTTACCTAATCACAAAAATCGAAATTAATTAAAAATAAATATGTAAGAAGATTAACTAAATATTTACCGTATATTTATCCATCCGCTCATTTTCGTTGGTATGCTCGAAATGCCCTTTCTCCTTAGTATTTACAATACTCCTGGCACTTGTGACTGCCATTTTAAAAGAAAGTCAATAAAAAGATTATATGTCAATTACAAAAATTGAAAACCGCACTAGCTCCTGCACTGAAAACGGAACGAGATTCCAAGTTCGAATGCTTGCGAAATCTCCCGCTTCCTTTATATAAAAGCCAAGATCTGAACGAGCCCCTGCAATGTTCTCTCCCTTTCCATCTTCTTAGTCGAGAGCGTGTAAGCGGATCGCGAGCACGCTTGGCCTGCCCTACTTTTAGATTGTTTAAACTGTTCTAGATGAGATGCAACCGAATGCATCTGGACATGGGAAAACTGTTACCTACGTCATACTACATACATACACACTCGTTTTATTAAGCTACAATCAGATTGTAAATTATATACGTACATAGATGATATCATATCATGAGATCTAGTGGCATGTGGTATCAGACAAACAAAAACATTGATTAAGTACTCTTTTACAAAATTCTAATTTCTTTTGCGATTTCAACCTGGCTACATAAAGTTTGTACTAACTTTTTTTAACCTGATTGTTTTTGAAGGACAGAAATGGATGAATAATTTTGGGTATATGTATGTCTTTTTCTTTTGCTTCAGTTGTAGCCTAAATGGCTTGAGGGATGAGTGTTAGAATCGTCGGTATTCCTTAGTGTCGCAGGATGTATTCGAATTTAGATTATCGTTAGATTTCGTATATAAACTCTTTTAAGAGAATGCTGCGTTCTTAATTAAACGTCTGAACATAATTATCGTAGCAAGACCTACTTTATTTGTTCAATGTAAATAATAAAAAAACATTTCATCAAATAAGTTATAAAGATAAGGATATATACGTAAATAGGCTGCAATATGTAGACCAGTTTATCTTCAGGTTAGTCGGCGCAGGTTGCAGAAATATACAGG
This sequence comes from Coleophora deauratella, assembly GCA_958295455.1. Taxonomy (NCBI): domain Eukaryota; kingdom Metazoa; phylum Arthropoda; class Insecta; order Lepidoptera; family Coleophoridae; genus Coleophora; species Coleophora deauratella. The sequence goes on along the minus strand of OY282403.1, from coordinate 7,071,993 downwards.
TTGTAAAAAAAATTACTAGTCCCGGTAAATTAATAGCAGGGATCGGGATCCATTATGAAACTGAATAACTATTTCAAAGGAACCCATACTGAATTCTAAAAAACCGGCCAACTGCGAGTCGGATTCGCGCGGGAAGGGCTCCGTCCGATCTTACAAGATACTCCAAAAAAAAAACACGTCTGGGGACCCTCTTTAATTTTTAATTTATTTTTATTATTTAACTAAAATACACACTCTGTGAAAATTTTAACTGTCTACCAATTACGGTTCATGAGATACAGCCCGCTGACAAACAGACGGACGGACGGACAGCGGAGGCTTATTAATAGGGTCCCGTTGGCCTTTGGGTACGGAACCCGAAAAAAGCGGCCAAGTGCGACTCGGACTCGCCCATGAAGGGTTCCGTAACAGCAAGTAACATAATATAAAAGTTCTTGTAGTTCGTTGTAGGTAAATTGCGGTTTACGATTTATGACGTATTAAAAAAAAACTACTTACTAGATCTCGTTCAAACCAATTTTCGGTGGAAGTTTGCATAATGTACATCATATATTTTTTTAGTTTTATCATTCTCTTATTTTAGAAGTTACTGGGGGGGGGGGGGGACGACACACATTTTACAACTTTGAAAGTGTCTCTCGCGCAAACTATTCAGTTTAGAAAAAAATGATATTAGAAACCTCAATATCATTTTTGAAGACCTATCCATAGATACCCCACACGTATGGGTTTGATGAAAAACAATTTTTTGAGATTCAGTTCTAAGTATGGGGAATCCCCAAAATTTATTGTTTTTTTTCTATTTTTGTGTGAAATTCTTAATGCGGTTCATAGAATACATCTACTTACAAAGTTTCAACAGTATAGTTCTTATAGTTTCGGAAAAAAGTGGCTGTGACATACGGACGGACAGACAGACAGACAGACATGACGAATCCATAAGGGTTCCATTTTTTGCCATTTGGCTACGGAACCCTAAAAAGGGCTCTCCGTACTCCATACAAAATTAACAAGTATTAAAAATCTACATATTTTGCGAATTTCGTGTGAATTATATTGAAAACTTGTTCAGTAGAATATGTAACAACCTTTTAAAGTTTTCTGGAGTGATCTTTTTACATCCTGTATAAAGCGCAACACATACAGAGGCGGCGGCCGCGCGCGGGGCGGTGCGAAAGCGTTCCAGGAGCAGTATTATTTGTAATGTTCGAATTACTATTAAACCCTTCATACCAAAACAGGGCGGGCGCCGCGCGGTTTTGGTGTGAAGGGTTTCATAGTAATTTAGGCTTAAGAGTGCGCCTTACCCGGGAAGATATTTTCATAGCGCGCAGAAAGAAAACACAGTACCTATATGCCGATATTGAATAAATCGCAATCGTGGTATCGTTTTTTCTGGAAAAACCAAGAATGGCTTCTTAATAGGCATGAGTCCGATATATAGATCGATCCGATCTATATATCGGACTCATGCCTATTAAGACGGATACATCTCGTTCAAACCAATTTTCGGTGGAAGTTTGCATAATGTACATCATATATTTTTTTTAGTTTTATCATTCTCTTATTTTAGAAGTTACTGGGGGGGGGGGACACATTTTACAACTTTGAAAGTGTCTCTCGCGCAAACTCAGAAAAAAAAAATTATATTAGAAACCTCAATATCATTTTTGAAGACCTATCCATAGATACCCCAAACGTATGGGTTTGATGAAAAACATTTTTTTGAGTTTCAGTTCTAAGTATGGGGAACCCCCAAAATTTATTGTTTTTTTTTCTATTTTTGTGTGAAATTCTTAATGCGGTTCATAGAATACATCTGCTTACAAAGTTTCAACAGTATAGTTCTTATAGTTTCGGAAAAAAGTGGCTGTCACATACGGACGATCAGACAGACAGACAGACAGACAGACAGACATGACGAATCCATAAGGGTTCCGTTTTTTGCCATTTGGCTACGGAACCCTAAAAAGGGCTCTCCGTACTCCATACAAAATTAACAAGTATTAAAAATCCACATATTTTGCGAATTTATTTTTTATTTATTTATTTATTTATTTATTTTATTGAATTATATTGAAAACTTGTTCAGTAGAATATGTAGAACAACCTTTTAAAGTTTTCGGGAAGGGTTTCATAGTAATTTAGGCTTAAGAGTGCGCCTTACCCGGGAAGATATTTTCATAGCGCGCAGAAAGAAAACACAGTACCTATATGCCGATATTGAATAAATCGCAATCGTGGTATCGTTTTTTTCTGGAAAAACCAAGAATGGCTTATTAATAGGCATGAGTCCGATATATCGAAACGTAACTAAAAACGGATATGAGATTCATATCATAACATATCGATATGGCAGTTTTTAATATCAGATATTAGTAAAACTATACATAGGCTAAGTAACGCGCGAAACACAACTTTAATAAGTTATTAAATTAGCTCTCGGGTACATCTGACTCGCATTTATATCGAAAATATAGGTTATCAAATAAATAAAAAAAACATGAGAGTAAGGCGAAATTCTTTGATAACCTATGGTCTTCTCCATATCACTGGCTACGTTTCGTCCCGAAAACCCAATGCTGTGCTCAGCGATAGTCATAAAAACCATACATATCAACGTGGGCGGAACCGTGCGTAAAAGCTAGTATGTATGAATGCTATATTATTCATAAAGCTATATATTTTGTTTAATCCTAGTATGTTGTTATATAACGTACGAACAGTACCTATCTTCGGCCACGCGCATCCAGCTGTTACCAGCAATCTTGCGCAGATCATCGCTCCACCTAGCCGGGGGGCGTCCCACGCTACGTTTGCCCAAACGCAGTGTCCACTGTAGCACTCTGTTTGTCCACCGGTTGTCAGTTCTTCGACATATATGTCCGGCCCATTGCCACTTCAGTGTGCTAATTCTCTGAGCAATGTCGGTTACTTTGGTTCTCTGGTAAATAACCTCATTTCGGATTCGGTCGCGCAGAGAATCAAAAACAAAATTAGTAGATGAAAACTAGAGTGAAACTTTGTTCAATGCCATGGGTAGAAGGTACTTTCGTTTCAGCTACTAAGCTCAAATCCAGCCTGTGCCAGTTAGCTACCTGTGTTTGCTTTGTTGTTGAAAAACCCTTTCATGTAGGTGGCAGAGGCCGTCGGGAGGGACCTCCCACTTTCATCAACTGCCTGCATGTTGATGCAACGGAGCTACGAAGCAGCTAAACTACAGATTTAACTTTGCTTTGGTATGACTTAGCTTGCTACTTACGATTATGATAGTATAGTTACTCGAAAGAGACTGGCCTTTCCCACAATACGGTAATCCTAGCAGTCAAGAGTGCAGAATTTTGTATGGTCTTTTAATAAATTAAATTTAAAAAAAATGTTTGGTAACTGATTTGTGTCCAAAGTAAATATTGAAAGAAGCTTCAATTACTTATGTTCCAGAGATTTAATTAAGTACTTTTTGTATTTAGTTGGTTAACTTTCATAAGAAAATCGAATTATACTCAGAGAGTAAAATATGTTTTGCAAAATATGTTCTAGATTATATTACAAGAAATTTTAATACAAGAGATATGTTACAAAGGAGTGAAATATAATCAATATACATATAGTACTTGCTTTCCGCCCGCGGCTTCGCCCGCGTTGACATCGTATAAGTTGCTTGGCGCGCAAATTATTTTTTGTTACGTTCCGGCCATCAGGTAATCCACGGGAAATAGAAGCATACAGAAGACCGAACACCAATTACTGTATTTCTGACTTCAAAAATGACTTCGATACATTGTCATCAGTATCATTACCTATTTTACACTTTATGACATGTACCTATTTCACCACCTTGAGGGATGAATTAAAAAAATGTAGAAACACGTGTATAATAATTTTAACGGAAGACTTATGTCTTCCGTTAAAATTATTATACATTATGCCAATTTTCAAGTAAATCGACTGAAGGAAAAGGCTAGCTCCATAATAACTTTCATATTATTATTCCTATATTTCTATCCCCCCGATTTCAATTTCTTAGGGGGTAAATTTTCAAAAATAATGTCTCAGTGCTTGCCAACATCAGCAAAAGTATTCCATATATAGATACCTATGATGATTTTATATCCCTAACTTGAGAAATGGTTGGTTCCACATACAAAATTTCATCCCTTATTTCACCCTCTTCAAATTTTATTTTCGCGACAACAAGTAGCCTATATCCTTCTCCAGGTCCCATCTATATTCATACCAAAATTCATTAAATTGGTTCAGCGGTTTAGGCGTGAAAACGTAACATTCAGACAGACAGAGAAAGTTTCGGTCGGTATACAACTCGAGAGTAGTATCTCGTTCCGCTAGTCTTACTTACTACTTACTCAATTAATGTGATGCTGCGGTTTTATCATTAATACATATTATAGGTTTTTTATTTTTATTTACAAGTGGTAAGCCCTTGGCAGTATTTCATTATTATTATAACTAGAGACAATCTACAGATACTTAATAACGAGAAGAGAAAATGCCAGTATTATGTGTAAAGTCCACCTAAGTGGATTTTTTTTATTAACCGACTTCAAAAAAAAGAGGAGGTTCTCAATTCGTCGGAATCTTTTTATTTATTTATTTTTATGTATGTTCACCGATTACTCGAAGACGCCTGAACCGATTTGGAAAATTATTTCTGTGTTTTAAAGGGTATACTTCACAGGTGGTCCCATATAATTTTATCGAAATCGATTCAGCGGTTTTTGACAAAATCAACAAAAACATAGCAAAATTGGAGTTGTTGCGATTGAAGTCGGTTCTTTTTAACGTATTCAGCGTGGTCAATTATTTATTGTAACGTAATTGAGATCTTGGAATCTTCTATGCGTAGGTACGAGAATTACGCATAGGGACAGTTAATTTCCACCAAGTCCTTGTTGAATGGAATTTCCGTTTTTGATTTGGCGTCTGATATATTCTTGAATAATTAGATCATTTGATATCTACTGATGAAGTGGTTTTCATTAAATTATATTTTATTGGTTCTCAGTGCGTAGTCCTTTAACCGCTTTACTTTTAATTCCTTTTTTTGTGGGGAAAAATTTGTCAGTTTTTCAGTTAGTTTGACAAAAAGGGTACTCATAGTATGAGTACTCTCGCCGCACCTTAGCATGTCCATGTTTCGTTTTAATTGGTGCACGGTCGGGTGCATTCAAAACGTCCTTCACTTCGCTTGTTTTTTCCTTCCATCAGTGCTACGAAATTATTAACATTAGAGTTTTCCTTTTAAAAATACTGTTACCAAAAATATTTTCAAATGTCAGCAATAAAAGTAGGTACTTCTTTGTTTTCGACTATATGGGGGAAGGGGTAATGCTATGGATAAAAACGACACCTCACAATCTTAACCCAATAAGCGTTTTGGTTTTAGGTGGTGGTTTAATAGGAAGAACATCAAACATGAAAAATTAAAATCGCAAATGTTGCTTTTGTTTTTGGTTGGCAGCAGTTTGGTTTTGCCAGCAAAGTCGTAGGTATTATATTACAAAAAATGCTTAGTATGATGGTAGAAGCCGCAGTTAATTGTGTTGCACCAATTGTGTTGCACCCTGTATGTACACGAAAAATTGCCTTCCGCTTCGGCAGTAGGGTTAGAATAATAAATAAAATATCCGGGACCAATCACACACGGTTATGTAGCCCCAAACTGAATTCCTGTATTATGGGAACCAGATATTGATTATACATACTCATATATGTTTTAAATACATACGTAAAATAATACACCCAGACACAGAACAAACAAATTTGCTCATCACAGGAATGTTTGCCTGGGTGGGGATCGAACCCACGACTCTGCCATCAATAGTCAAGACCGCTAACCACTGAGCCACCAAGTCAGTCAATAATCATTTTCACCTATAATTATACTCTGCAAGCCTATACTTTAAATAGTTGTTACTAAATAAATAGCACCTACATATTTTTTTGTAATTTTCTTTAATTTGAAACTCCATTGATAATAAAAGTTGTCAGCACTTACTATATTGTTAAAATAATTACACTTGTTAATTAATAATAGTTGATTGGAAATCAGAAATGTTTGATGACTGGAAAATTAAAGTTAGCTATAACAAGGCTCGTGCCAGAAGATGGTACACTTATTGAGTTGTGAACAATTAAAACGCGAGCCAAAGATTAACTTAATTAGCAGTTTGAACAACAGTGTCCCACTTTACATTGTCACTTCGCAACAAAGTACGAGGATTATCACGCACTATCGACTAAGGTAAGAAATTATTTAAAGTATACTTTTGAGACTAAGAAAGAAATCCAGCAACACAGATTGGATTATTTCAAACGACGATACTCGTTTGGTCGTGGTCGTGTCAGTCAGACTAAAATAGCCTTTATTTTGTCGCATCAGGAAGTATGATACTATACAACAAGGATTCCCTACAGGGAAGCGTAGAGCCGTATTGGCCCTACGTCTACTAAACATACTCGGTCTATGAAAATGAATGAAGAATTTTTAATGTATTTAATTAAAAAAGAAAACTCAAAATTTTAATTACATTAATTTATTTTATCTAAATTCAGGTATAATAACTATATTGTATTTTCATAACGACAATACTTTCATATTACCTCGCTGCACTTGTTTTCTATTCTACAAAGTTTGTAACAACATTACAAAAACACTTTTAGATCTTTCAAACAACAATTCTTCATTCGTTTTCACAGACAGAGTATGTTGTTTAGTAAGGTATATTTCCTAGGATGTCCCAAGTTCCTACAAAAAAGGGAAAATGATTTTGTAACTGTTTAGCTGCTGTCGGACTAGCGTGTGTCGGACTTCTGTGCGTCGAACCCAAGTAATAGGGGAGTCCTTTCAATAGTTGACATACAAAAGACATCAACGAGATGTGTAAACGTGACAATTTGTCCGTAATTTTCTAAAAGTATTTTTTTTCGTGCAAAATACATCTAAGTTAATTATAAATATTTGTTTTTTACTTTAGAAAATTATTTACTATCTAGATTTTCTATTGATAAATTGTATTCCTTAATCAGTAAACCACGGTGCTGTTGTCGTTCTACTTTCAAAGTTTTAGTGTTTATTATATGAATTCAGGAACTATAATACAATAATTGAACCACCAGTTGGAAGAAGGGAATAAACGCCATTTTTTAACATTTTTAGTTTTCTACACTTTTACATTCTTTAGACGTAGCACATAATTGTGAGTTCGAAGGAAGGAACAAAAACCATACGCTTCGTACTATACCATGCGGCCATAAAAATTGTTAGTTGGAAGAAAGAAACAAATCCTTCCTTTATTCCCTTCTTCCAATTATGAACTGTACGAGTTTAGTTTTTGCCTGTTTTTTTTTTCGATAAACAAACGCATCGCTGTTGGTGGGGGAAGCGACATTGGTAGGGGGCTAATTATTATTATTATTCTAATAATTAGTCTTATTTTGGCAGCAAAAATTAGGGATTTTTCAGTTAAGCCCGTTACTTCTTACGACATACTTGATTTTAAAAACTCATGGCAGCGATGTTTAAAAAAGGTGTAAGTTATTAGACAAGGCAACAACATTTAAGATTTCGCATCGTCATGAAGGTTACTTGACATGTTCCAATTTTATCGATGGTTCCGTTAAAGCTACATTTTTGCTCCAAAGACTTTCTACAAACCGAAAAATACCAGAAACTCCAGCATATAATACTAAAATACTCATAAATGAGAAAAATTAACGACATTCAAAATATAATCCTATAATTCCTGACGAATGCAAAGATTTTTACGACATTATTCAGACCTGGCCAATTACAAGATCCGAAAGTGAAGAAATAGGTGAATGAAAGTGTCCGTTCGTTTTTTTCTAATAAATAAATAGTTTTTGTCGTTGTATTGTCTATTATTTCTAATTATTTTGTATATATTATATGATAAATTGGAAGAAGGGTATGAATCCAACACATTTACATACACATAATATAAATGAATATTATATTTTTCAGCAGGTCCATTTGTCAATAAATCAGAGTTTATATTTTCTTCATTGTCATTGATATCACGTGAGCTTATAAGTTGAAAGTAAAAAGTTATATAGCTTTTTTTAATTACTTCCATTCTTATTTTTTGGATTTATTCCCTTCTTCTAACTGGTGGTTCAATTTAGGAATTAGCCGTTAGGTATTTGGTGCTCCACAAGGCTCGTTTCTAGGCCCAATATCTCTCACGCTGAGCATGAAGTTACTATTGACATTATATAGGTGATGAATTTATTTCAAACTGTTACCTAAAAACGATCTTACAACTTTCAGTTCAAACAGTTCGTGTAACATTTGACAATGAAATGTCAGATGTGAATCGCAGGAAGTGTGAATGAATAGAAATAGTTCATAAGCCATACTGTAGAAAAAAGGTAACATTAATATCTGTTGGTTTTGTTGCTATACTATCACTGTCACAAGGTCAACATTTTGCTATTTCTTTGTAGTGTCTGTACACTTCCCGAAACTGTGCAGGCAATAAAAAAACGAGTATCACCAATGATTTAACGAATTTAATGAAAATTTAAAAACAGGATTACTTAAATTATACCTTGTTATCATATTATCGTCCCTAGCACGACTAACTCCCCTCTCTCATTTTTCGTAAGTATTTAAAAACAACCCTATTTCAGTTTAGTAAAGTGCACACTCAAATAATCAAGGTTAGGTTAGGTTAGGTTAAGGATCCCCCCCGTTGTGCTGCCACCTTGTCGTTGGTGGGGGGGCTTGAGTGTCCTAATGACCTTCAAGGCTATGCCGGATAGGGTTACCCATACCGGACAGGCTTGAAGCGAGGGACCAGACGAAGCGCAGCACAGGAGGGGGCGCTTGACACTATCCCTAGGGATGTGTCTCGTGCCCACCGCGGAGGAGCTCCCTTGGACCCTTGCTGAAGGGTCCAATCAAGGGATGCTCGGGGGCGTCGATTTTATCGATGCCCCAGGCGGGTGCCGCCAGAGATTTCATCTCTGCGCGGCGTCGGTTGGCGGCGGAGCCTACCATCTTATCCGCCGCAGGGGGTCGGGTTTCCTGGCCCCCATCGCTTCCAGACAGTAGACCGGGGGGTCTGCTGTCCACTGCGAGGAAGCAGTTGGAGGGTACGCTCAGCGTCCAAGTGCGCCCTGCCAAAGCGGGTGGGCGGATTTTTTCTGCCCTCCACGCAGCCGGGCCGCCTTCGGGTGGCAGTCGCCGGTGGGGGACTGGATGTAATGGCTCTGCCAGTTTCGCCAGACCCCTGCCATACGGCGAAGCGGGAACGCCGTTGGGTTTTAGCCGGTAGGAGTCCGGCATAACCCGGTTGCTGCCCCCGCAGCGACTGGGTATCCATGACGGATTTCCCAACGTTAAAAAAAAAAAAAAGGTTAGGTTAAGGATAAGATAGGAGAGTTAGTCGTGCGAGGGACGATATAACATAAAAAGTACAATGATCTTTTAATTTTGCAGTCACATTCGGTGTCAAAAGGAATCCAACGACATCTTACAATTAGACATGGAAATCATAAGGTTAGATAAAGCATAAACAATCAATAAACTTACATACATAGGCATTGTAAATATCGGTGTAGGAAAGATATTTTACCCAATATCTGAAGTAGGTACATTTACGTCCCCTTTAATTTGTTATAGGAAAAAAGTCGCTAATTCCAAGTCGGTAGCCGTCTCTTACTGTTAGGAATAGAGACCTAAGTGATTGTAAATTACATCGTGTCGTGTTCTATCATTACGTACAGACATAAATCCACAAGTGACATTGGGTACCTTAGCAAACGAGTATTAATTAAATAGAACACAAATACCTGTCACCGACAGACTACGGATATAGTTGTTTCGTATTGCGGAGTTGCATTCATTTGAATTCAATTATACGGTTCCCATAGTGACTAACGATTTACCTAAGTGGTATGTTTATATAAATTTATGTATGTTCGCATTGTTTGTTTATCTGTCAATATTGACATAATGGTAAAAAAGGCGTCGGTATATAAGAAACTCCACTCATTGCTACAAAAAAGTCCTAATGCCTCCGTACGTAGTAGTGACTCATACATTCTTACTATAATAGCTTTAAAAAATAGTGTACACATTTAGATATCGATTGTTTTAGAGATGAAGGAAAACATCATGAGGAAATCTACAACTATCTCTGCTAAATGTTTATGAAGGTCGCGTTGCACACGTTAAGTATAGATATCTAATTCTATTTATTTTAAACTCGATAACTAAAGAAGGAAATGCTGCTACAAATGTCTTGTTTATGGTTATTCTAGGTCACTTTTTAAGTCATTAAAGTTTTTTTTTCTTAATCGAGCTTATCCTAAACCACTTACATGCTGCAACAAAATTCGAATTCATAGTGTATTGTATATTCTATCGGGTTGTCTGGCAGAAATAAGACCGCCCACTTTGTACCACTGCATCTTAAATTTTGTTTTGTGTGTGTGTTCAATAAAGAGTATATAATTATATCTGCCTTCACCCTTGACTATAGAAAAAACTACACGGATTTGTTACCTATAATTGATGACGTAATAAGTAGCTGCTAGACTAGACTATCTTCTTTGATTGAACCGATACCAATCGCATGTCACGTCCCGCATGTTGTGGAATTAATTATGGATGAATAACGAATCCGGATGTATTTATTTGTGCTGCTGAGGATTTAAATATCTACTACTAGCCACTAGCCATTGTCATTTACCTATACATATTGCTATGCAATGTGTTTCAAATGTTCCCATAGTTTTTTTACTGTTCTTATGTCAGCTGTTGTCCTCATGGAACTTATTTATTTTATTTTATGTTTTATTTTACAATTTATTGTGTACAAAAAACACTTACAAAACACAGTTTAACGAATAACATACACAAAGGGTACAGCTTATTTCTAATATAAATTATAATTTACTACATACTTATTTATTTATTAATGTTTAACTGCCTCCGCAGTGTAGTAGCTAGGCCACTCGCTTCACAGCGTAGGTCGCGCGCGGGTTCGATCCCGGTGGGGTCCAACTTTGTGGGACTGAGTTTGGTTGGTGCTAGGCCAGTTTTCTGAGATCACCTGCCTAGCTACCACCATTTTGTCATACATCAATTTTAACAGCATTGATGTATTCCGGCATGGAGATAAGATCCCCATTGCGTTTGGGAATCTTGGTCATCCCACATCATCATCATCACTGACCATGAGGTGACATGATGCCAAGAGTTAACTATAGTTTAAAAAAGTTATGGCGTGCAAGTGTTATTAAAAAAAAAAACATATCCTGTACCATTTCCAACGACGAGCCTGTTCTAATGATAAATAGAGATATTTGATGCTGTATACTGGTCGTATACCGCGATTTAAGAGTAACAGAACGAAGGGAAGAGAAGAGTGTGATATTATTTTTGAATGTCAACGTAAATTAAGATAATTTCATTATAATAAAGGCTGTAGACCAGCATACAAGTACAAATTAAAATAACTGACATTTATGTAAGCAAAAAAGATAACTTTAAAGATTACGTCGAGGACCCACGGTAAGTACCTCTGGCCGCACTTCTGGTGGTCGGTACTTAATTTTAAATAAGATTCTTTTCTTGTAGTGTTTTGTTAGCTAAGAAGCATTTAAGTTTGCGAGGAAAGCGTGTCATCTCTTCTGATTCCATCGCATAGATGGATAAATTCATATACAGGGTATACCTAACAAATTGGTGTAGGACCCAGTACAGATCCTGTCAAAAGAGGCAAACTTACACCGAAAGGCCAATAAAAAAATACTTCGTGCAGAAATAGCAAACACCTGGTCTGAAAAGTCCCAATATTGTTTTTCAGTTTCAGTAAAGTGAGGCAAGACTCGAAGCGGTCGAGGTGGCAAAATATTGGCAAAAAATATTATAAATAAAAGGAAAGTGACACTCCCACACGAAAAGAAGAAGTCGTGAAAAGGAGTTTTACAGTTTCATGAGTTCACTAAAGAACCTTGTACTCAGTCACATATTTTTGGAATTCCCATACCTGAACAGCTACCTCGCAAACTCTGTATGGCAAATCCACGTTTTTAAGCTAATAACGCCCCAGATTTTTTTGGGCTTCTTCAGAAAGCTTCAATAAATCACTAAATTCTTTCGCTTCAGTAAATTTTGTTTTGTTGATTTTTATTTTTATTAAGTTTATTTGTAAACACAATTGTTACCTACCTAATATTAAGTAGGATACTTCGAGAGAATAAAAAACGCTTCATGACTGATTGAATGCAAATTGTTTGCAAATCATTTCACGTTATTCAATACATAGATACCTATTTAGTTCAGTAAGTAATTAAATCGGAACTATTGAGTTGTAACAAATTAGAATGTAAAAAAACGTCGTGTAATATTTCCACTTACAGTTGTTTGCAAAAAATCAAGGAAATAACATTTGCGGAGAAGTAATGTACTAATTATTAACATCAATTAAATGTTTAATAGGTATTTAGCTTCGGTAAGGTAGTTTAGTAGATTTTATGTCAGCCAGTTTTTTAAAATAATTGTTATTTCGTCGCGGTTTCGATTCCCACCCAGGAAACGCTTTTAACATTTCTGTGATGAGCAATTTGTTTGGTTTGTGCCAGGGACGGCCAGGGTGTAACGTGACTATTATACAGGCTGACTTTTTAAACTATGTGCCAAACGGATTGAGGAGCCACCTTTAAACTAAAGCAACTTCTGATATTTTGCACTACAAATTCCAGAATTCGTCCTACAACATTATTTGATTTACTAGGGTGTAGGGTGTAGGGTGTTCAGAAAGTCTTGTCGTGTGATTAAATTAATTCATATTTTTGCTAAATAACTTCCGTTACTATTAATACCTTTTCTTTAGGAATTAATTTAAGTTTTTTACTCAAACGTAGATACTAGCTTACTGCTCTTTTGACAGAAACTTGCGTCTCTTCTTACGATTTTAACAAATCGAAAAAACACTACGCGAGGTCAGACCTGTGGAAGGATCTTCCAGTACTTTAATGCCGGATATCTGCCAGAAATTGTAAATAATAATAATTTCTTTATTTCAGCCAAAAAAGCCATAGTTAAAAATACAAAGCACTGTACAATCTTAAAAAGTAGTAGGCACAGACACAAATGCAGGTACACATAAAAAGTAAAAATACAAAAAACCTACAATAATACTACGTTGTATGTATGTTGGCAAGTGTAGAAACACTGGCAGTATGCATTGAATAATGTTAACCTCGTTGCTACACTTGCCAAATCTGCGCGCAAGCATGTTGCACCGAACCGAGAGCGCCCGTCTCTCTCGCTCGATATCCTGGTCGTCCTTCAAATCTGGGGTTAGTATTTGTCCTAGGTACTTAAACTTCTGCACACCCCGAACCACTGACCCGTTCAACTTTACTACAGGCACATTCTCCGGACCTCTTCCAGACTTGAATATAATCATCTCCGTTTTCAGAGAGTTGTACTTGAGGCCGTGAGAATTAGCATAGTTCTGTTCGACCTTAACCAACTCCCTGAGTCCCTTTATCGAGGGGCTCAGAAGCAGCATATCATCGGCATAGCTGAGCAGCACCGGCTTAATGTGTCGGTGCATTATTGTAATGTAGGGACCACGAACTGGATCTTGATTTCTGTCCTCGATTATGTAGTTCTGCGATTGATTTAGGTAGACCAATCTCAGTATACCATTGACTAGTAAAGGTCCTGCTCCTTTTAAGTATAACAGATTTTATTTACCCTTGATTATTAAAATCAAAATTCGTCAAACGTTTATCGGTGGTGTTTGATTTTCGAACTTCTGTCGGTGGCTGTTCAACCTCGACGAACTATTTGGTGCTTTAGAATAAAGTTGATTGGGAGATCCTTATAATAAATGCATTTATCATCATTTGTGTTAATTAAAATTAAATTATTTGTCCGGCCATGTTCGAATCGTTTATCACAAATTGTGACCATTCGACACGACGTTGGCTTTGATGCTCGTTGTAAGAGGGGTGTATACCTATAGAGTATTATTTTTTTACATTTAAACGCGTCGTCATATTTTTGTGTAAAGAAGATACATAAATATTTAGGAGTCTCTAACTAGCGATAAGTAATTCGTTTATCTTCTCTTAAAGGATTTTCCACTAGAGTTTTATTTTTTGATACTATAATTTCCACAGACCTCTCTGGCTTCGGGTTGTCATCTAGCTCAAAATAACCACGACTGAACTGTAAAAACAACTGTTCCATATTCCTTACAGTAATACCAATACAGTAAACATCTCGTATAAACATTGTTTGTATTGTCGAACTTGGCTTGAAATTATTGTAGAAAATGACAACATAGTCTCGTTTGCTCAATGTCGTCATCTCAGAAACTTTGAAAATTAATAACTATTCAGGCGTAATTTACAGAAAGGTGAAATAAACGTTTATAGTCCTGTAAGAGATGTTAGTTGATAACAAAAATAAAATCGTTCGCTTAACTCTCATCGTTTACCTACATATACGTCACGACCGACTTCTTGAACATCCTACGTACTAAATCTGTGTATGACTTTTATGTCAAAATCTGGTGTGGCTTCTCAATCCACACATACATTCATAGATATACGATTACCTAATCCATTATACGTTGTATCAGAATAAGTGCAGAACCCGTTAACTGAGGCTTCTACTATAGGCTTTTTGATAAGTAGATGCCTGGCGCCTGATGGCTCAATAGAAAGAGCTACCTTTTCTACGGCTTTGAAATGAAAAAACAAAAAGAAAGGGTAGACGACGACTAGTCTTTTAAGTTACTTTTTATCATCTGTCAAAAACTGTGACATTTTGTTCTAAACATGTCTGAAATAATACGGGCTGATGATGATGATGTCTGAAATACTTACCTAGACATGACGTCATAGTTATTCAGCGTCATTATATGACTTATTTTGTGATTTGAAAAAATATATATAAAGATGACATGGAAAAAAGAAAACAAATATGTTTTTTTGAAATTTTAGTAAGTAGGAGAGCAATTTAGTGAACTGAGTGAATTCAGCTCATAATACTACTGATCCGAGAGTCATGGGTTCGGTGCCTACCCAGGGCAAACATTTCTGTAATGAGCAGATGTGTTTGCTCTGTGTCTGGGTGTATTATATCTATATATTGTTACGTTACAAAAGAAAAGAGGGGGTTATCCGGGATTTCAATTTTTTTTACAATAAATACAAAACCTACACAAAACCTATTCTAAAAAAAGATAAATGTCCACAATCAACATATAACTACAACCACAAAGAGAAGGAAACAACAAACAACATCACATAGGGCGGCGGGCGTCACATAGGGCGGCGGCTAATGCCCGACGCATTAGCCGCCGCCCTATGTGACGCCCGCGGCTGGAGCGGCGCGCCCCGACGGCGACGGGTAGGCGAGTGTCCGGTGGGACGGCAGCACAAGGGCCCGGGACTAACGGAAGAAATACTTCAAGGAGACAGGTCCCGGGCTTCCGTTCCGTGGTATATTCGCAGTCCGGCGTTTTAAGAAATCTCCGCCCGCTCCTATTCAAGAAATCTCCGAGAGTGATGGTGTGTTAATTAAATTTTTCCATTTTGACATTCCTTGTCATCAGTCCTGGCTATTCTCACACGCCAAGAAATAGGTATATGCGTTAAAACCAAAAAGACCGTAGTTCTTAATTAATCAATAATATACAACTGATGCAAACTCCTTAAGAATAAAATGAGTTACCTATAGAAACTATAAGATGTCAAACATAAAAAACATTAAATTGAAGTTGCACCGAAAATAAACAATACTTTAGGAAATACAAGAATTTCGAGATAGAGATAATAAGAAACGCTAAGTTAAGAACCTACGCACATAAAGGAATACATGAATAAAACTAACAAAGGTAAATATTTACAAGAGAGATAAAAAACCCTATAATATGTATGTATTTAAATTGTATATGTGTATGTATATCAGTCTCTGGTTCCCATAGTACTTACAGGGAATTCTAGTTTGGGGCCAGATGACCGTGTGTGATTTGTCCCAGATATTATTATTATTATTTATTTTTGATGCAGTCATCTAGCGGCTAGATTCTAGCCTATTGGGCTGTCCATACAAAAATTTCAGCTAATCAATTTGAATGACGAGTCCTTTAGAGATTGCAGCGAAGTCCTTGGGTTCTATGAAGTTGTTCAATAATATGATGGCTGAGAGGGTGCTTCAGTTAAGGGGTCTACACATACATATTTTGTGTCTGCTTGTACAAATCTTTAAAATCAGCCGGTTAATAACTAATTAAACAAAAAAGGAGATTAGGAATGTTTTTTATTTACAGAATAGTTTTAATTTATCAGTATATTTGTATTTAACGCTTATGCGTTGTTCTCTTGGTGAATGAACTTTATTCCTGCAAGTAAGTAGATGCAGTGCAGTGCATACAGTGCAGAATAAAGTGCAATCACATAAGAAGTGTACCTAAGGTACTTACTGTCTAAAGAACATGACGAGCTATTTATACAGGGTGCAACGGGCTAGAGTTTTATCTCATTTATCACGCTAACTAAACTAACTATACCTAGGTAACAAAAATATATGTAAGTATATGTATTAATATTCACAAGTGACGATGATGATTGGCGGCAAGAGTTAGATAAGATGGTGCTAGCTAGCCAGGCGGGCTCCGGAAATGCCCTACCACCAACCAAACCGCTGCGCCGCGCCGGGAATCGAACCCGCGCCCTCCTGATGTGAAGCAAGCAGATTAGCTACTAGACCACGGAAACGATTTAATCGATATAACGAATTCATCCAGCTCATATATTCGAAAGTATTATCTTCTCTGAATTAAGAGCTGTACTTTTGACAATGTAGCTTACCCCATAAAGAGGATTAAATTTTATTTGTAACGTTTCCATTAACTGCGGTTTCTACTAATGAAACTCTAAGGAACTAATACAATCGGAGCAAAAATGGTGAACTACTCATACGAGTACAAATATGTTCGTCTACTCATCGAAGTAAATAACATGTTATATAATAATGCAAAAAAAATAACTAAATTAATTTGTATGAAACGTCCAACATCTTTGTTTTCAGATTTTCTTAAAATAACAGTTTGATGAGTAGAAGCTCACCTATAAGATTTTTTACACCATTTTGTTACAATTGTAAACTTCTGTTTTTTCTTACTAAATACATGTATTACGCACACTACATACTTTCTTATTAGGTACTCTAATTGTACTGTTACGGTACGGAAGTTGATAGATTAAGGTTTACATACACCGTGCCTATACTTTTTAATCATCTTATTTATATCTCTAGTGTGACTTCCGCCCTTTATTGATCACAAAGATTACTCACCTGAAAATGCGATTAATCCGGCTTCCGTCGGATTGTAGGCTTGACTTTAGTAGGCGCTTGTGCAACCTGGCGTAATTCACTATGACTGGAGGAACCTTTTCAGGATTTTGTAAAAATCTTTTTTCATGGAACAAGTCCGTTTAACAGGGTCGGGGCACCGGGAGCGATTCGCTGAGAGTTCGAACTATAAATGATTGCAGGACGACGCTCGTGTACTCACCTACGAGTGAGCAGATAGGCAGGCAAGTACATAGGGTGACACCGGACGTGCTTATCTCTTTATTTTTCTCCCATCGACTATGATGGCAATTTAAGCTGTTACAACACCTACAAGCATCTATACGATAAACAATTAAATATGCAGACAACTAGATTATTTTCGGACTGTAGATCGCATTTAGGAGAGGATAGATACAGCCAAATGCAACGCAGTCTTGAATAAGTCTTTGTATACAGGTGTGACAAAATAGGCGTACTTGTAGTAACATAGTAGGGACTTCTTTGATTACAATGGACATATTTTTTTTTCTATGTCCTTGGAAATATCAAAAAACGTTTTTTTAGGACTTGCCTTGAAAACTTGCCGATCAATGGTGTTCAATGTAGGTATATGAGAAAATAATTCTTTTGATTTAGCAAAGACGGGCAACTATAGTAGTTCAGTATGATGAAGTGGCTCCAGTTACAAGTTAGATACCCATTTTGTTACACCCTTTTTATTAGTGGACTAATTACCTAACTAAATCATACAAATGAATGGAGTCATGACTCGAAGGGCTGTTTATAAAACCCAATAAGTGTATAATTCAATTTCATATAGGTATCAAGGCATCAGTTTCAAAAACTACTCACTTAAGCGATTTATGTGTAGATTAGCGTCCTGCCTGCGGCTTCGCTCGCAATTTGTTTTTTGTTATCCCACGGGAACCACTTGTGGAACCGCGGGATAAAAGCTAGCACTTGTCCTTTACCATGTCATAGGCTACGCGCATGCCAAATTTTGTCAACATTGATTGACGCGTTGAGGCGTCAAGAGGCAACAAACAAACACATTTTCACCTTTATATTAGGATCTTAAGAACAAATAGAATCTTAAGAACGAATAGTATTATATAGGTACCTAAATCTCGGCTCGGCTCCTAATATCAATTGACTCAATTCGGGAGTGACCTTGCTAGATAGATAGATAGAGATAGAGATATATTTATTTAACAGACAGTAAACAACACAAAACAAATTACAACAAGGAAAAAAGAGAAACAAGCACAGTTAGAAAATAAACACAAAACAAACATAAACAAGTTAACATATTTCTTATAAGTAAGTAAAACCTATTTCGGTGTTATTCATTGAATCAGTTCTACTCGTAGTGAGTCGATACTAGGGATGTTACGAATATTCGCATTCGCAAAATATTCGCTTCATTTCAAACATTCGTAATGACATTCGTATTCGCATCATCTGATGCGAATATTTTGCGAATGCGAATATTTTACGGACACTTCTGTTTTTGATTTATTTGAGGAATTTGTACTAAAAATAAATCAAAAAAAGGAAATGTCCTATATGACGTTATTTTACAACAGTCTCAAATCAACAATAACAACAGTAGATAGAGATCACGCTAAGTCTGTGAATAAGTTTATTCCCGAAGAACTACGGGGTTGCGACTTCATTTAAAATCTGTTCATTCGAATGAATATAACCTGCTAATGCAAGCTTATATGTATGTATGTCTTATACAGAATGTAAATCTACAGGTGCATCAAATTCTAATAAATGAAAATGCGAATATTTAGTTAAGGCATTAAAACGAAAGGTTTTATTAAATCTATCATAAACTTCACGTTGCATACAGGGTGTAAATGTAAAGGTGCGTCAAATTTTACTCCTGATTCTGATCAACTTTCCCCAAGGAACCCATAGTTAAATCGCAAAAAAATGTTGGACTCTTCATACTAACTTGACCGCTCGGCTGATCGATTTTTATGAAGAGTCCTTTTTTTTCGATTTGACTATAGCAGTGTTTTTCAACCTTTTTTAATACCCGACCCCTTTAAAAGTTAAAAAATTCTTGCGACCCCCCCTAGGGCCATAAAATACAAAATGTTAGTGATTTCAAAGACAACGTTTATAATTTTCATCAATTAGAAAATTATTTACTTATAAACTTCTCCAAAATAGAGCCACGTTTTGACAAATTGTTAAGATATAAACAGGATGAGCCTTCTCACTGAAATCGTATTTTTTCATTGCAGTGTAGGATTTTTCTTTTCCCGCGACCACTTTAGAAAGGCTTCGCGACCCCCCAGGGGGTCACGACCCACAGGTTGAAAAACACTGGACTATAGGTTCCTTGGGTAAAGTTGATCAGAATCAGGAGTAGAAGCCCTGATTAAAATTTGACGCACTTGTTGATTTACACCGTGCATGTAACGTAAAGGTTATGATAGTTGATACTTTTGATTGTAGGTACTTGGTGGAACATTATATCACTCATTTTTCTAGGGGGTTTTCACTAATTCCACATAAACTTTGAAATAAAACTGCACTTTTACTTATTTAGCGACCGGTTTCGGACATCATCTTCAGGCACAATGTCGCTAAATAAGTAAAAGTGCAGTTTTATTTCAAAGTTTATGTGGAATTAGTGAAAAACCTCTAGAAAAATTTGTAAAGTTTATGGTAGCTTTAATAAAACTGCTAATAAAAACCTTTCGTTTTAATGCCTTACCTAAATATTCGCATTCGCATTCGCACATTCGCACCCTAAACATTCGCTTTCGCATTCGCAATGTCGAAAATATGACATTCGTAACAACCCTGGTCGATACCACACAGCCATAGTAGGAAGGAACAAACAACTTGAAGGGCTTCCTCTACGAAACGAACGACCAACAGTACGCTCAGCCCATTAGAGTAACGGGTAGGCAACGGTGACAATTTGAATTGAATTGAATTAGCTTAGGCAAAAGAAGTTTTATATCGTCGCTCCGGGGGGAGCGGGGTGCAAGTCTGTGGGCTTAGGTATCCCGACTGATTAGTGGGGAATTTAGTGCAACGCCTAGTATGGGAACCGTTTTATTTTGGATCCGGCGCTCAAATTTGGCATAGTTGTTCCCTAGGCCAGTCTGAGTAGATTAAGCCCGGGAGCCACCGGGAGCCATCCCCCGTTTGGCAGGGGGAGGGGGGCAAAGTTTGTTTCTGCCGCGCTCCATTTGTGGGCTTATATCTCCAAAACTTTTAGTACTAGGGCAAGTGAGATATCATTTTCGTATGATTAAAGGATAAGAAATTCATTTCTGTAACAAAAAAAATGACTTTCCATATATAAAAAAAGAAATATTTGATAAAACGTGTAAAACATGGCTACCTTTTTTCCACATATGGGTCGATTACTTTTTGATCGTCTTTGATATTAGCATGAAAAAAATATATTCTGAAAGCCACACTTCTTAGGATTATAAAAATGTAAATTTTATTAGAATAGCATAATAAATACTTAGTGAAAAAAAATATAATTTGATGCTCGGCAGAGTAGCTTAAAACGCGCGGTTTTAGTATCTGTTGTTCGTAAGTAAATAAAATGAATCATCTAGCGCCCAAATGACTGATAACTGATAAGTAACGTAATATAAACAGGTACAAATTATTATTATTTAAATATATCTCGCACGCACAAAATATTTGTCACGTAGAACAAAAAATATTTTTCCTCATAAGTAAAAACGTATTTAAGAAAATCTGCAAAACGTGACAATTTCTCATACGAATTATGGTGGTTTACTATCTAACTTGCGTAGTATTATGGTGGTCTACTATGTAACTAGCGTGGTCACGTTGATCACCCAAGTTAACTGACTTCAGAAAAGGTCATACATAACCATAATGAGTTTGATTCTTATTGACGCATTAATCTCGTAACCATTTCCGTGCTTCGCAAGCCACATCAAATTATTTTCATTACAACTGATAAAGCTTCGACCAGCGCCTATATAACTTCAAAACCCCGAAAGCTTTCAGCTCGAGTTGCACAACCGCTTCGAATACTTAGGAGAATGTGAAAATGTGGACGAATATAACGACAGGTTTGTGGAAATTGTCCAAACGGCTGGGAATAAGGCCTTCAAAACAAAACGTTCAAAAAAAACATATCGGATCTCGGAGCTCACCAGCAAGCTCATGGAGGAAAAACGTAGCCTGATTCTGAAATCCTCTGAAGATGCTTATCAATATCGGCGACTAAACAGACAGATCTCAAGGACTATACGATATACGCCATATACGCCAATTTAATACCAATCGTATTAAAGAGGCTATCGAGCGCAATTAAAGGTCAAAGGTATTGGCAAGGGATCTGTCTGCTGGTCAAAGCCAAACTGACAAAGCTGAAGACCGAGGATGGCAGAGTCGTGTCGTCTAAGCCCGAGCTGTTGGAAGAGGTTGAGAAGTTCTACGGACAATTATACATGACTACATGCTTACCTGTCAGCAATCTGGCTGCCGGATTGACCAGACACTATACTGAAGATATCCCAGACGTCAGCCTGTGCGAGATTAGAATGGATCAATTAGGATGACAGAATTACGGCTGAGATTCTGAAAGCAGGTGGAGAACCGTTACTTATAGCTCTTCAGAAGCTAATTATTTCCGTCATTCTCGTGGCACAAACGCCTACAGCACAGCACAGAAGTGTAGTGATGCTCTTCTTCAAGAAGGGTGATAAGACTCTGCTGAAGAATTACAGACCCATCTCACTCCTGAGCCATGTCTACAAGACATGTAGTCATTACAAATCGTCTCGCACGCAGGTTTGATGACTTCCAGCCTCCAGAACAAGCTGATTTCCGAAAAGGTTTCTTTACCATAGACCACATACCTGCGCTGCGGCAGATTATACAGAAGACCGAAGAGTATAATGGCGTTTGTGGACTATGAGATAGCTTTTGATTCGATCGAGACCTGGGCTGTGTTACAGTCTCTCCAACGGTGCCAAATTGACTATCGATGCACATCGAAGTGTTGAAGTGTTTGTATGAAAACGCCACCATGACGGTCCACCATCAGGATCAGAATATACAATCTATCCGGCTGTAGCGTGGGTTGAGACAGGGAGACATTATATCTCCGAAACTGTTCACCGCTGCACTGGAAGACGTTTTCAAGCTTCTGGACTGGAGAGGACTCGGTATCAACATCAATGGCGAGTACATCACTCACCTTCGATATCGCTGATGATATCGTGATCATGGCTGAGACCTTGTAGGAACTAGGCGCAATGCTCGATGGACTCAGTAGAGTCTCCCAACAATTGGGTCTTAAAATGATCATGGATAAGATGAAAATCATGTCAAACGTCCGTGTTACACCCACTCTTCTGAAGGTTGGAGACTACACTCGAAGTTGTTGACGAATAATGTATACCAGGGACAAACAGTCCAGTAAGGTAGCTCCAATTTCGAGAAAGAGATCAATCGTCGAATCCAGCTCGGCTGGGAAGCGTTCGGGAAGCTCCGCAATATCTTCACGACCAAAATACCGCAGTGTCTCAAGTTAAGACTAAAGTTTTTGACCATTGTGTTGCCAGTGATGAGACAACATATGGATCCGAGACATGGCCCCTTACTATAGGCCTCATAAGGCTCAAGGTCACCCAATGTGCAATGGAGCGTGCTATGCTTGGTGTTGCCCTACGTAATCGAATCAGAAATGAGGAGATACCTACTAAAGTAGTAAGAGAATTAAAATTACCGACACAACTCTCAGAATCGCTAGACTTAAGTGGCAGTGCGCAGGGCACATAGCTCGTAGAACAGATGGCCATTGGGGCAGGCCTCTAACTCCGTGGACCGACGACCTGGTGAAGGTTGCGGGAAGCCGCTGGATGCGAGCGGCACAGGACCGGTCGGTGTGGAAATCCTTGGGGGAGGCCTTTGTCCAGCAGTGGACGTCTTTCGACTGATAGATAGTAAACCACCATAATTCGTATGAGAAATAGTCTCATTTTTTTGGATTTTCTCATACTTATATGTTTTTTAAGGAAAATATTTTTTGTTCTACGTGACAAATATTTTGTGATTGCGAGAAATATTTAAATAATAATATTATGTACCTATTTATATTATGTTACTTAACAGTAACTTTTTGACGCTAGATGATTCATTTTATTTACTTACGAGCAACAGATACTAAAACCACGCGTTTTAAGCTACTCTGCCGAGCATCAAATAATATTTTTTTTCACTCAGTATTTATTATGCTATTCTAATGAAATTTATATTTTTATAATCCTAGAAAATGTGGCTTTCAAAAAATATATTTTTTTCATGCTAATATTCTAGACCATCAAAAATTAATCGACACATATGTGGAAAAAAAACACCCACTCTTCATTATTTACTTATTGGGTGGCGCTTCTTTGGGGCTTACATATCTATAACTTTAGGTACTAGGGCAAGTCCGATATCATTTTCAGATATTCCAAGGATGACAAATTCATTTCTGCAACAAAAAAAATACTTTTCGTAGAAAAAAAAGAAATAGAACTGCTGAAATTCAGAACCGCGCGGACCGCGCGTTGTATGCCATGCTGCCACGCATTGAATTTTATTTTTTTCACTTAGTATTTATTATGCTATTCTAATGAAATTTATATTTTTATAATCCTAGAAAGTGTGGCTTTCAGAATATATTTTTTTCATGCTTATATCTTAGACCATCAAAAATTAATCGACACATATGCGGAAAAAAGGTAGTCATGTTTTATACGTTTTATCAAATATTTCTTTTTTTGTATATGGAAAGTCATTTTTTTTGTTACAGAAATGAATTTCTTATCCTTTAATCATACGAAAATGATATCTCACTTGCCCTAGTACTAATAGTTTTGGAGATATAAGCCCACAAATGGAGCGTGGCAGAAACAAACTTTCCCCCCCTCCCCCTGCTAAACGGGGGATGGCTCCCGATGGCTCCCGGGCTTAATCCACTCAGAACGGCCCAGAAAACAACTATGCTAAGTTTGAGCGCCGGATCCAAAATAAAACGGTTCATCGCACTAAATCCCCGACTATGATCGATTCCCATACTCAAAGAGAAGCAAACATTAATGTGTTGACGAATGGTTTGTTTAATCCTGTGACTGGGTAACAAATATTTATTTTAGTAGATGGTATTTATGTTTACATGTATATGATGATTTTATTCGGCTGAATTGTTACTGATTACCAGCTCGGTAATACTGTCTTCATGGATGCGGGCAGCGCAAGCCGGTCGAGGCCTTTGTCCAGCGCTGGACGTCTTTTGGCTGATGGTGATGATTATAGTGGCTTACCATTTCAAATCTAGATGGAGTGACTGCACACAAATCAAGTACCTGACTAAATTAACTAAAAAAATGGAAAGGCATGACCATACATATTTGGGTAGATACCTATGTTATTTAAACTTTTTATCCAGCGATCAGCGAGCGGCAAACGCTACTCACTAAATGAACACCCTAAGAGTATACAAGTGGAATAAAAAGTCGCATTTATAAAATATATAATAATTTTTAAATAATAAAATAAAATACATACTGTAATAAAATATTCGACTCTCCTCTTGGACAGGCAGTCGGGTAAAAAGAGTGAACTATAAAAAGAACGGGCGAACGGTGGTGTGTCATTAGAAGGCCAAAAACCCGCATCCAATATTACAAAAGAAAAGACTAAGGCCTGTATTTTTAAACGTTACTTAAGTTCATCTCAGGTCTTAAGTACGGTCTTACTTAAGTTCTGTTTATAAATATGGCCCTAAGAAAGAGCGAAATTGGTGACATGCTCAATATTGATGTCGATTCGGTTTTCACGATTAAACTTATTTGACAGGATTAAACTTAATTTAAGTGTTCTGTCTTTTTCTTTCTTATTTATCTAAAAAAAAAGGACAGGATGTTTAAATTAGTCCTGTCAAATAAGTTTTATCGTGAAAACCAAATCGACCGCACTAGAATAGCAGTCTACCACAAGTATGTTGTGTTGTTCAGAAGTGTGACAAGTTAACAGAGATTCCTTCTTTTTCTGTAGGTAAATGATTGAATTAAACGCCATACCACAGTATATTAAATAGTACTACATACAGTATGGACAGTCCCTACCGCTCACACGAAAGCGAAAGGGGTCGTCCATTAATCACGTGAGGCTCAAAAGGGGGGGTTCAGAAAAAATCACGAAATATCACAAGGGGGGAGGGGGGTGTACTGAGATATCACGTGTATTTATTTTTTCGTTCAACGCGCGATTTCTAGAGTAATTTCTAAGCGTCGGACTGTTGTTGTTATGTGGTTTTTAACTATTCCCAAGGTTCGAAACGGCTTCAGGTAGTCAGAAACAACCTGCAACGTTAATGTCTGTTTGGAAAATTTTATCAAGGTGCTTAATTTCCAGAATTAAATTACATTATACCTGTATTTAAAGATAATATTTTGTACCAAAAAAATACACGTGATTTTGGGTAGGGGTGGGGGGGGGGGGTAGTCTAAAACCTCATCACGTATCACCAGAGGGGAGGGGGGGGATCTAAAAAGTAGCTAAAAAACATCACGTGATTAATGGACGGCCCCAAAGAGAAGTCGTAGTAGGTAAATAACTCGAACGATTCGGAGTGTGGCCATGTATGTTTTTGTGCCTATTTACTGGAAATTAGTTAACTGGTGCTAGGTGCAAGCAGAACCTTTATTACCTGCGATAACTATGCGAATCTACGAAAATTCACAAAGTAATATTGATTTTTGTATGTAAGGATGTTCCGATACACCACAAGGTATCGATACCTACTCATATAAGTAGTAGTCAAATCAATTTTCGATACTACTCATATGAGTACCCCTAAAGTATCGATACTTACTCATATCGACATTTTTTATTTATTTTTATATTTATGGGATATATTAGGAATATAAGAAAAATATACTTGGAAGTGGTTGTTATTAAAAGTAAGTAGAGGTATCTGCTGCATCGAGATTGCCCAAAAACAGTAATTGCTCCAGGCATTTTGGGGGCAATCGGTTCTTTGCTTCCGACATCTTTGCTCCGGCTTTGGAAAATAAGCCGATAAGAAACGATGTTGCGACGACAATTAAATATTGTAGGGAGAAGCACAAGCAAGGAAATACAAATTTCATTTCATCCCATTCCGTAAATGGGTTGCTTTTAACGGATAACTGGATTCGATAGACAAAGAGAAACTTTATCACCCTGGTGTAGTTTCTATTTCTTTTTGTGGCCGTGTGCGATGCGTTTAGAAATTGTAAAGTAACATTCGTTCAGTTCAGTTTGATTCGATTCGATACCAAGTACTTTCGTGTCGATACCGAGTAAGTATCGCAAGATTGATTCGATGCTAAAAATACTTGGTTGGTATCGAAACAAAAGTATCGAGTACTTACTCGTATTTACTTGTATCTGAATATCCCTATTTGTATGTGGTGGACTTATTCTTTTTGTTTTTGCAAACTTACATGCTGGTAGATGATGCCCATTTTTTTGGGATTCCACTAATCTGTCTCACTGATGGCTGAACAGAAAATGTGGTCGTGGCCGTGGTCCCATCCAGGACCAGGGGAAGGGACTCTTTCATACCGGTGCGGAGGGTCAAAATGCTACACTTGACAAACAATATTTCTATTAGACAGGCGAAAATAAACTTTTTACTACCTCAAACAGATTGACCAGTTTCCAGAGACTCTTCAACTGCAACACGAACCCAAAGAAAAACACACATATTTAATTATATCTATTTTATTGCTTCTATCAATAAATTTTCAATTAAATTACCAACTACTATCACTATTATCGTAGATAATAATATTCTAGCCACATCGTATATCAATCTATACAGGATAGCGCCACTTGTTTAGCGGTACGTCGGCGTGGTAGAAATTGCAGTCGAGTTTATTGGCGCAGGCGGCGCCGTAGCGGCACGGCTTGGGGTGGTGGTAGCGGCAGGCCGGGTTGACGCACGCCGGGTAAAACTTGCAGACACCCGGCACTGTGGCTGAGACAGACTTGAAGTTCGCGGTGGGGACCACGTGTGACGCTGCGGAAGACGATAGAAGAGTTGTAGCTCTCGTTTGTTTAGCTCAATTATAAATGGAAGATTTTGATTAGAGGAGGGTAGCTTAGTGTACTTAATGTAATTAGCCTTATATTTGGAGATGGAGATGCCTGGCATTGTTAGTGAGCAAGGAATAAAAGCACTCCACTGTAGGAGTAAGAGGCACTTCTAATAAGCAAATACACTCCGATATGATTCGTGCAAATCATCAGCCAAAAAACTTTCACTGCTGGACAAAGGCTTCCCCCAAGGATTTCTACACCGACCGGTCCTGCGCTGTCCGTATCCAGTGACTTCCCGCAACCTTCGCCAGGTCGCTACTCGG
Source organism: Coleophora deauratella (assembly GCA_958295455.1). NCBI lineage: Eukaryota > Metazoa > Arthropoda > Insecta > Lepidoptera > Coleophoridae > Coleophora > Coleophora deauratella. The sequence goes on along the minus strand of OY282403.1, from coordinate 7,044,201 downwards.
GAACTTATAGCCCCAATATAAAATAATAATAAAATTTAATTAATAAGTATCTATAAATAAGTATTTATCAGCTCACCCAGCGCGGCTGCGGGGGGAGGCAAGAGGCGGGGTATGCGCATATTGCGCATAGGCGCATGCGCGGCGCGTGCAGGCGGCGGCGAAGTAAATAAGTATCTATGAAGGTGGTTAATACATGCTCACCCATCGCAGCTGCGGGGGCGGCGACGGCAGACGCGGCGGGGTGTGCGCATAAGCGTATGCAGACGGGCGGCGAAGTAAATAGGTATCTATGAAGCTATACTAGTATTATTGTTTCGCTGCAGACTATGTCATAAATCATCGGAGCGTTAGTGTTGTGTGAATGCAGCGCGGGCGCAAGGTCATTATCGATAAAAAATATGAGCCATCTTTTTTTATTTTCAAATCATTAATTGTTTGAACCTTGATCGTGACGCAATAGAGAGTTTTTATAAAAATCATATTTCACCTGTTGGAAGTAATATTTCGACTCGAGCTGGTATTGTTAATAGTAACGTGTTTATCGACATCGACTGCAACTATGTGCATCCCTGCGCTTACATAACAGGTCTGTACCCTTCTCCTAAGTGCGAAAGAGAGAGCAATATCGCTGTTTCGTACAGATGATTTATGAGACAGTCTGCAGCGAAAGAATAATACTGGTACAGTCTATGATGTTATTTGCTCACCCAGCGCGGCTGCGGGAACTGCGGGAAGGGCGGCCGCGGCGGCGGCGGCGGGGGCGGGCGCGTGCGGCGGCGCGTGCGCATAGGCGCATGCGCGGCGCGTGCAGGCGGCCGCGAACTTGCAGCGCGGGTGCAGGTAGGCGCACGCCGCGCCGTAGCGGCACAGCGGGAACCAGCGGCACGCCACCAGCTTCTTCTCCGCCGCCGACACTGCGCAGTGACGTCACAGATGTAGCAGGCCCACAAGGAAAACCCTTGCATGGGAGTAGGATAGCAATACGTTGACGAAGACTTTTTATTTACCTCCTCGAAAGTGTATTGCTAAGGGGCTGTTCATTTATTAAATTAAATCTTGGGTTCTGGTCTACTGCATCTAAGACGTAGTATACAATATAGTACGAGCAGATACGAATACAGTTTAGACGTATTTTTTAAAATTTGCAGAATTTATCAATGAATGAAAAGAATATTTAAAACTACGAAAATACTTACATGGCGGTACTGTATCATATTTATGCGCGTTTACAGTGGTAACCACCGTGACATGGTTATCGCTGCTCGCGCTTTCAGTCCTTTCTCGTTCCTGTCTTTTCTCCTTTTCCTTTACAGGCTCTATTGCTTTCTCTTTCTTCCCCACGTCAAACACTATAGGCGAAGCTCTTCTTTTCTTTGCGGGCGGCGTATCTTGAGAACTATCACTGCTTTTGACTTCAGCGCTTTTCCGTTTCTCAGTTTTTGTTTCTTCTGGATTGATAATGACTTGAGTGTCGCTTTCATCACTTGTATTGCTTAAACGTTTGTTTTCAACGGTTTTGGTTCTAGTTTCACTATTAGTTGTTTTTTCTTTAATTTCTGATGTGTTGTCGCTTTCAGTGGGTAATTCTGATGTTTGTGACTTTTCCTTTCGGTTTGTTTTATCTAAATCTTTTTCTGCAGCATTTTCTTTAACTTCTTCTCTGGCGTTTTCGTCGACAGTTTTTGTAATTCTTAGCACAGATTTAGCTGTTTTATTCAGTTTAGCTTCAGATTTCCCTTTTGATTCGTCTTCTTCATTCAGAATACCTTCAGTCATTAATTTCTTTGCTAAAAATGAGTTCGGATTGAAGCCATCCATTGTAACGATGAACTGTGTGTCTTTGTCTTTATCTACTGTTGTGTTATGGATATTACTGAAAGCGAAAAAAAAAGAAAATTTTTATTTATTCAACTTTATTAAAATGTCGTATTTCTCGTACATTTTTGAAAATGAACATTTTTTTTAGGTACCAAATTATGTTAGTTATGTTAGTTAACGTGTAATTGAATGAAGGATAGAAACCACATCTGGCCGCACGGAATCCCATTTTCCCGTAGCGCCATTTTTCCTGTCGCTCACAATCATCATTCACTAGAGCGAGAAGAGAATACGAGTGGCGTCAGCACTCTACCGCATCGCCGGTACGGAAGCCACTCGCATTCTCTTCTCGCTCTAGTAAATGATGTTTCTGAGCGACAGAAAAGGATAGCTCTTCGGGAAAATGCGACTCCGTGCGGCCAGATGTGGTTTGGCCCTTATACTGGCAGTGTCAGCACTTGCATGCATTGAACTCACATGGTTTCAATGATAAGCGTGTCGTCCTTTCGGCTGGAAGTGCGCTCGGGGCGACTCGGGACTTCCTCAGTGTTCTGAAACCGCCTGCTCAAAGATATCGGCGGGTGCTTCTCTTTGTCATCGCCTCTTGTTCTGCGGACAAGTAAATTACATAATGCAGCAGCTTAATAAGGGCTCTTTTCACAATTACGCGTCACCTTACGTGTTATAATATAGTCACAATAGGTACAGTATGGCCACTCCCACACACCTGCTCCTAAAGGCGACACTTCACCCTCTCCCCCCCCCCCTAGGTAAGATTCGGTGCCAGGTGCAATTGCTTGGCAAACCTACGCAACACACATTTACGCGTGTAGACGTCTTACTTTTGTATCGTTGTAAAAGGCAAATACAGAACAAAGTTTGTGAGTGTCCGGTCTGTGGTATAGTGTAATTTGTGCATGCATGATGGCAACTCCACCGATACGGGGAAAGTGGTCGTAATCCTATTATAATTGGCAGTTGGCACTCACTTGACGGCCATATCTTCATCACTATCCACCGCATGGCTGGCCCGCCGCAGGGAATTGTCACGAGGCACTTGTATGACGATCTTCTGCGCGTCCACAGAGCGCCGCATCGGTAGAACTAGCGCGCGCTTGATTCGTGGCTGTTCTTGTTCTGGTTTCGGTGGTATCTATGAAAAAAAGTCATGGTACACCAACATAGCATGTTCTATGTGTATTCGTAGCTTTTAGCTTAATGGCCGCTGCGGCATTGAAGTTCTCGTGTGGCGACCGCGCAGCGGAAGACGTAGCGTAGATAAGCCTCCCACTCGGTGAACCGATCATCTGGCGAAGTCGCGGGAACCCGCTGGATGCGGGCAGCGCAGATCGGCATTGCAATCCTTGGGAGAGGGCTATGTCCACCTGTGGACGTCTTTTGTCTGATGGTGATAGGCATATCTGTCAAGTAAGGCCGAGGCCACAACACTGCGTTGCGACATCGCATAGAAAAAATCTGCGACGCAAGCAGAAGTAAGACACGTAGGACGTGTAGTGCAGTCCATGTCTCGCTAGAAACTAGATGGTTAGCGTTTTGTTCGTATGGGCGTACAGACAGCCACAAAGATGTCTGAACCCCCCCGTAACACTATGTATAACGAAAGATTGAACTAATAGCTTTAGCAAAACGAGAACTACTGGGTTACAAGCACCCATATATTTAACAATGGATAGAATACAGACAACAGACATCTACCAGTTGGAAATTGCGATAGACTGTGTTTCAAAGCAAAGTATGAATTACGTTTTAAAACTTAGGGGTTCAGATATCTCTGTGGGCTAGCGTACGTAAGTGCTCACATTAAGCAGGCTCTTGTGCGCGTCGGCGACGGCCCGCAGCAGCAGCCCCGAGCCGGGCGCCACGCGGGCGCGCGGCCGCACGCGCACCACGCTGGCGCAGCGCCCCGCGCCCCCGCCCCCGCCCCCGCCCCCCCCGGCCCCCGCCCGCTCCGACACCGATACTCTGCACACGCGTAACAATAGTGCTTATTAATACACTGGTAGACTAAAAAATCGACACAAGATTTGTTGCTCGACTTTGAAAAAAATAACTCAAGTCTACAAAACTGGTAAACACTAAAAACAACAAACTAGAAAACCACCATACTAAGATCATAAACATTAAACACACCGTTTTTGAATATTTGATTTAGTATTTTTTGCTAGATTCGAGTTAATTTTCCAAAAGTCGTGCAACAAACCTTGAGTCGATTTTTTTGTCCATGAGTATAGTTACTTTCCTGATGGTGAGATGTCGTCAAACTCACTCAATAAGTAGTAAAAAGCTCTCAAATACTTTGTGACTAAAGCCATTAAATGTTATGTTCATAGAATCACAGTTGAAGATGGTTGGAAAATGTTTTTTTTTTTAAAGAAATGTAGACATACTGGGTTTACGAAGACGCATTTTAAAATGTAAATAAGAAAACGAAACTGAACCAATTTCCCCATGGAACCTTTAAAAGGGGAAAAAATATGGAAGGTCTACTAACAACCTAATTCAGCAGGTTACTTTTAATTTGTATAGACAAAGCTAGCAAGATAAATCTATAATACGGCGCACATAGGTCGTTTTCGCCGATTTAGGCGGCCAAAAGTGAATTTACTAAAGTATATCCTATCCCAAAACAATTTATTTCTTGCCCTAGCAAACAATGCCAGGAACAATACCTAACCCCTTGCATCCTTTTTATTATGCTGTAGAACTCCTACAGATAGTCGGAACTTGATCGTTGCTCGTAGTGTGCGTAACTAATCTCGGCGCTCTCAGTTTAAACAGAGTTTTCAAAGGGAATATTTTAATGTTACAATTAGTTTTGCAAAAAAAATATTTATGGATTCTAGTACTTCAAGTAAGCAAATAACGGAAAATGATAATTCTTTTTTAAAACATGTTTCAATTCAATATATTTCTAGGTCCTGAAAAATAATCATGTTACCGGATTTATTTTCGAGTAAAATTTGTTTTAAATCATTGTTTTATTGTGTTTCCCTGTCCGTCCCGGTCGTAATTTTATTAAAATTAAATAATTTGAACCTTTACCTAATATCTTGCCAAAAATTGGCCACTAGTTTGCACAGTTGTTAAAAATAATCCGTTTTAAAAATGTTTGGAAAATAAATAAAAAAATATTCTTTTTACCTTTTTTCTAAAATTTTGACTTTTATTCATTTCAAGCTCATCGGGCACATCGGCTATGAAAGTAATGAGAAATCGAAATGTGTTTGAGCAGTTGGATGAGCATAATCTGCCATTGATTAATTAAAAACTCGAATGGTTGGAAAATAAACTCCTCTCGGATTATGGTGACACATAAACACATACATAACATAAATTCTCATATTTAAAAACCAAAATAAAATAACAGTAGTCAAAAGTGCGTAATATTAAAGAAAAGTTTTTGAAAAACAACGATTCTTAGTTAGATGAGACATTTAAAATTGCCAAGGTTGGCCTTGCAAATCGTTTAGTGAATCGAGCGATAGATATAATAGGAGGAATAAGGAAGAAGTTCGCTCTGTCGTGGAAGAAGAAGCAATAATCCATGCTGCCCAAGTGATTTTACAAAAAAGTGTAAAAAGATATGTGTCACAAGTTATTACAAATTCTGCAAGTGAATATAAAATAGGTTTTCCGAAACCAAAAAAGATGCTGCTTCCCTGACTACTAAGCGAGTTTTTTTCAATATCTGCAGAAGCAGATTTGACAAAACTTTAATATCAAATAATAAGGGCTACGAATAAACGTTTGTACCCGTGCTTCGATCTATATTTAAAAGCAAAACAGGAATGGAAATGAAACAGAAATAATCATTTTCGGCCTTAACACCAGAATTATGCCAGGAAATTTTCTAAAGAATGCAATGTGGATATATGTATATAGTACATTTGTTCTTATCCTCTAATGAGTAGTATTTTTATACTACTCTTTAGGGGATTAGGTCCAAAAAACTACCAATGAAGTATTTTTTCCCGAAACTTTTAATCGTTTGCTGGAAGAAATTTCTATTAGAAATAATCTGTACCCTCTGTATATATTTTCTATTAAGCTCGTATTTTATAAATATTTTTTACACCATAAATTATTCAAAAAATCGTTTAAGACCTCCTCAGAAAAATTAAATAAATTAAAAATATATTTTTTTTATGTATATATTTCTTTTTAATGACAAAAACTATGTATTTTTATTTAAAATTTACTTCCGAACCTTATTAGACCGTCAAATAATTTTGGCCGCCTAAATCAGTAAAAACGACCTATGTGCGGCGTGGGATAAGAATGAAGGTAAAACCATAGTCTACTCGACGGGAAAGACCTTGATACAAAAAGCGCCGATTAGAAGCACTAGAAAGCTGAGGTTTTAGATTCATAAAAAAGTTAAAATAAGATCAGCGAACTAGAAAAAAGAAGTGACTTACTTCGAAGTGACCTTCTTGGCGTCGCTATCGGACAAATCGGAGTCCTCCGAGGTGGAGGCTCGCTTGGCCGGGGCCGCGCCGGGCGCTAGCACGCGGCTCCTAGCCGGCCGCGCGCTGCCCCAGAAGTCTGCCTCCTTTTCCGGAGTGAACCTGCAAGTTCAGCACGACTGTCAAGTTTGGCACAACTGTTAGCGTTTAGTTTCTTTAGGAGGGGATTGGCTTTTTAGGAACTACGGGTCGTGTAGCCACTACAACTTAAGGGGTTTTTTATATATTTTGTGACTTGACACGTAAGGTAGTAAAAAACTTCTGTCAAATATGTGCGTTCATTTTCCTTCAAAAACTATAATCGTCATTACTTTCGAATGGGAGGAGCGATGAGACTCGACTGTAGGCATGAATTCCACGTCGTAGATAAACATAAAAGACTAATAATACCTTCAACATGCATGAGCCTATTTTCAGTAGTATTTCACCTTGCATCAATTTAGACTTACAAAAAATTAAAATGTGGATCTAAAAACGACATCTAAATAATCTTCAACATAAATAAGGTTCATAAGCATGCTACCTTCTGGACACCAAGTATGTCCTGTTTATACCAATAATTAAGTCTGTAATTAATTTAGTTAAATTATTGTCCTTATACCTTAATCACTTTGTAACTTAACAACCTTTCAGGGCTCTTTTTCCTTTTGTTTGTATCCTTTGCTTTCGTTTCAGGTGCCTTCATAGCTTGTTTAGCACCCAATCTTTCCCTAATAGGTCTCTTGGGTAATTTTAGTTCTATCTGAGGTAAGGTCTCTGGGAGATCTTTAGGGGGATTTTTAGAGGACTCTCTAGGGTCTATAGAGGGATCTTTAGAGGGCTCTTTGGAGACTTCTTTAATGGGTTCAATGGGTTTTGCAATTTCTTTAGGTGGGGATGGGAACTTTTTAGGAACTATGGGCGGTGTAGCCACTGGAACTTCAGCTTGAGCGGTTATTTCCTGTAATAATGTAGAAAGTCAATTGTAGTTGTGTTGTAAAAATTCTACAAAGACATTAAATTGAAACTGAAAATAATACCTGAAAAACGTCTTCTGCAAAATCATTCATAAGATCTTCCGCTTCTGTTCTAATATTCAAAAAATCTTCATCATCCGACATAGAATCTAACTGCTCAGCCAATTTCTGTTTAAGCCCTTTTATTTTTGCTTCAATTTCGTTCATTTCTTTAATCTGTTCTTCCCTTGGTGCACCTATAGATGATACACTACTTTTATCAGGTTCTTCAGTGTGTGCTACTGATTCGATGCTTGAGGGTTCAGGCTGACTAGATATAGTAGCAGGATCTATTATGGGCAATATTGGCCTTTTTATCTCTTGAACACTGGGTTTTTTATCAACCTGTTTCTCCTCTTTAGGAGATTCAACAAGAATGCCATGGTTTTTGAGGATTTGACCAGCAAAAACGTCAGTGATTGACGGCTCAGACTCTTTCTCCATATTCATAAGTAGCGGCGGAATATTTGGTCTCATTATCTCTTGATGTTTACTCTTCTTTTTACTTTTGTGCCCTTTCTTTGCTTCTTTTTCTTTCTTCTTATGTGATTTCTCCTTGTCTTTCTTTTTAGTTTTCTTAACTATGCCAGTCTTCTTCACTTTATCCTTATCTTTAGTTTTATCCTTTTTGTCTTTTGACTTTTTTTCTTTTACTTTCTCTTTACTCTTCTCAGGTTCTGCTGTTTCTGTAAAATGAGCTTTATGAGAATGATAAAAAATCAACAAACAAAGGTATCACTGGATTTGTTTTCATGCCAACTGTAACCTGGTAAGTTCTTTATTTCTACTATTTAATTAAAGATTGCTGAATAAATAATAAGTAAAACCGGCCGAGTGCGAGTCGGACTCGTGCACCGAGGGTTCCGTATAAATTCATAATCACACATGTCTTGAACTCAATATCAAATTCTCAGGCCTGCAATCCCTTCTTCAAGCTTCAAGGGATTGTAGGCCTGAGTATTTGATATAAATTTCAACTTGATATGTCTACGCGTTCCTGAGAAAAAGGGTCTTGTCAGACAGACAGATGGACAACGAAGTGATCCTATAAGGGTTCCTTTTTTCTGCTGCATACGAGCCTTCCTGCAAATACAGTTTGCCGCATACTTGCTTGCCTCTCGAGTATTTACTTGCATGCATCTGTCAGAAGAAGTATTCTAAGAAGCTTCTTGAATTTTAGTTAGTAGTCTACTTTGACACTTACACTGAAAAGGAATGTGGACCAAAACAACAATATATGTAAGACAGAAAAAACTTTATTTATTATCATTCTTCATAAAATAAAGAAAAAAACGTTGTCATAGGATATTAATCTAATTTCATTTTTTATTAGTGAAAACCACCTTTGTTCACTATAAACAACAATTTCAGAGCAGTGTTTGACACTTGACAAAAAGTCACTTAAATGAGTAGCACTCCAAAACCACATTAAGGCTGTTTTTCCACCAGAGTTGTGCGAGGAAAATGTGTCATATGAGGATGTGTAGCTGTGCTGTGGAAACGTGTGGGGTTTCCACTAAACATGTGAGAGGAAAACGTCTCGTACGAATCCTCATGTATTTATCTAGTATTTATCGCAACACATCCCTCACACACATTTCTCAGTACTAAAGAACTCGTTTCGCTAAGCAATTTTCCACCTGAGCTGTGTAAGCGAGACTAGGAAAATGAAGCGATTCTATTGGTGGATTTTTCCTTGCACATTGCTCCGCTCCCTCGCACATCTCTGGAAAAGCAGCCTAAGTAGTAAGATTATTTGTCCCAGAGTTTATCAATCGTGGATTTAAAAAAAAATACTTACTGACAGGTGCAGCCACGGTTACCTCCTGCAATTTCTTCAGCACTTGGTGAAGCCAGTTGACAAACAATGTGGTATTGTCGCCGAGGAACAGCTGCAAGTCATCTTCCATCTGGCTCCGTGTCCGCTTATTGGCTACCATGACCATTACATAGTCTGGCAGCTCATCATCTGGAAATTTTATGTGGGTAGGTTTGTTTTCAAGAGATATTTTGCGATTTGAACAAAGTTGTAGAACAAAAGTTGTTCAGTTTGATGGGTAAAAGCCCACCTTGAAGTATTATCACACCTTTCTGTTACACCCTGTATATAATTATATATACATATACATATAAATATAATTATATATGGTGACTTTAAATTAGTTCTTGATACGAAAGGTCATGCATGTGCTCATGATAACAAACAACTTTCCCTAAGGAACCCATAGACAAATCGCAAAAAAAATTTTGGACTCTTCATACTAATTTGGCCGGTCAGTTGCTCCATTTGTATGGACAGTCGAAAATTTTTTTGCGATTTGAGTATGGGTTCCTTAGGGAAAGTTGTTTGTTATTATGAGCACATGCATGGCCCTTTGTATCAAGAAACATATCTATACATATAATAAAAATGTAGAGGTCGAATGTCTGTACATAGAAAAAAATGCTAAAAACCGAGTCAGGGGCATGTAAGAAGAGCAATAGAACAAATCCAGATTTTTTTCAATTTTTTTGTTTCTCTGTCTGTTTGTCTGTTTATCTGTTTGTCTGTTTGTCTGTTTGTAGGGGCTAATCTCCAAAACTACTGGACCGATTTAAATAAAAATTTGCATGGTGGTACCTTATATCCCCGGTCAATATCTTAGATACTTTTCATCCCGGAAAATTAAAGAGTTCCCGTGGGATAGTTAAAAAACTATAGTAACTTATACAGCTTAGTACACAAGAACTTATGCACCTAATTTAGTAAAATTTGGCATGCTGATACCTTATATTGCCGGTCAAACAATGTGTATTATAAAATTGATAAATCCCATAAAAGTGACGGGTTCCCGCGGGAAAGTAAAACATTACAAAAACAGTGTCTAGCATAGCGTCTTTCATCATCATACTAATAAAACTGTAACGGGGTCGATTCTGTACATGGAATATTTTTTGAAAATAATAACGGTAGGGGGGCCATGTCTATCGATATAGAGACCAAAATAATTTAATTTGGAATTTTTGTCTGTCTGTCTGTTCGCGCATCACAGAGAAACTGGGCTGGGCTGGACCGATTTTGACGAAACTTTGTATGATTATACTACGTAGCCCGGAGTAAAATCTTAGATACTTTTTATCCCGAGAAATTCAAGGGTTCCCGGAGGAAAGCAAGCGAGTGAGTGAGGGTACCGGAGGCCCAACCCCCCCTCCCCTCCCCATTCCCCCATCCCCCATCCCATTTCAAAGGTCGGCAACGCACTTGTGACACCTCCGGTGTTGCGGGTGTCCATGGGCGGCGGTAATCGCTTACCATCAGGTGATCCGTCTGCTCGTTTGCCACCTATCACATAAAAAAAAAAAAAAAAAAAAAAAAAAAGCATAAAAACTTTAACTCTTAAAAGCCTTATTACTCAAAAACTACGAAACTGATTTTATTGTAATTTGGCATAATGATACTTTATCATTACTACTAAACATCCAAACTTTTTCATCTCGGTTTCGATTACGGTACTTTCGTATCATTGGTACTGTTGGTCCTGGAAATTCAAAGGGATCCCGATGAAAAAGCTGGAAACTGTATCTAAGTATTAAGGAGAAACCTTCACTCTTAGATTAGGCGAATCAAAGGTATATTCAGTTAACATTCTTGACCCGGAATTGTCAAGGGCTGTCCCGAGGGAACTGACGGGATCCTCTTTTTAGATGAGATATGTCTATACTTTTACGGTGTAGGTAGCTGTAGAATACCGAAAATATACGTATAACGTAGTGAGGCTGAAATAAGCAAAGCAAACTACGTTTGTAAATGGTATTTTTATTTCGTACCCAACTATTCAAGTGTAGAGCAATATTTATCAAGTGGTGGTATACAGGGTGCTATTAACGGACTTCAAAAAAAGGAGGAGGTTCTCAATTCGTCGGAATCTTTTTTTTATGTATGTTCACCAATTACTCGAAGACGCCTGAACCGATTTGGAAAATTCTTTTTTTTGTTTAAAAGGGTATAACTTCACAGGTGATCCCATATTAATTTTATCAAATTCGATTCAGCAGTTTTTAAGAAAATCAACGAAAATATAGCAATATTGGAGTTGTTGCGATTGAAGTCGGTTGTTTTTAACGTATTCAGCGTGGTCAAATGTATGGCGTAGGCATTATCCTTATCCTGGACCTGTTCTTCAACTTTTACTTTAAGTGCCTAATATAGGCGGCTGAAAAACATCTTAAGCTGGAGTTGGCCATTAGCCTCACATCTTACCACTACCCAAACTTGGACCCTGTGTGTGGAGAATGACCTAACCTTCCCTAGCTATAAGAAGAGATCCATGTCCCAGTAGTGTTGGTTATGAACATAAATTCTATGCAATTATATTTTCTTTTTTCTTTTTCTTTCTCCTTATCTTTTTATTTTTTCTTTTTTCTTTTTCCTTTATCTTTTTCTTTTTTCTTTCATATTTTTCTTTTTTTCTCTTTTCGTTGTCTTTTTCTTATCCTTTCATTCATTTTTTAAATTTTACTTAATTTTGTTATTTTCTTATTTCTAAAGAATAATTTAGCAAAACATATGAACTATTGTGAAAACCCCAACACTAACGCGAACGAAGTCGCGGGCACCAGCTAGTATATATATAATTATAAATATAATTATATACATATATAATATAATAAATATATATAATTTGGATTTTTTTTTTTGACCCTTGTTATTAATTGACTATTCTAAATTCCAAATCTAGTCTTAACTCAATACTCCACTACTGGACCCTTTTTGCTTGGACGCCCCACAAATGTCTTTTTAATTGAAATGAAACTGTCAATTGACAACATTAAAACTCTTCACTAGGTACCATTTTAAGTGATGAGATGACAGAAAAAGTATGTAACCAAGTGGACCCCAAGATGTAACAAATGTAGTGTGTCACTCAAGAAAGCAAGATACAGAATGGAGTGGAAAAAGTTAGCGGAGGAGGCTTATGGGTGAATTTAGACTGATCTGCACAGCACTTATTTATATATAATGTTGCCTCCATCCCGCCCGAACCAAATATATTGTACTAGCTTCCGCCCGCGACTTCGTCCGCGTGGACTTCAGAATTGTGTCCGGAAAGAAAGAAAATGTTAAGATAGCGCCATCTAGTGACGAAGTGGAAATTATGAGTTTTTAAGCATTCCTACGGGAACCCTTAAGTTTTCCGGGATAAAAAGTATCCTATGTGTTAGCCGAGTGCTTTATCTATCTACCTACCAAATTTCATCCAAATCCGTTCAGTAGTTTCAGCGTGAAAGCGGAACAAACAAACAAACAAACAAACATGCATACTTTCGCATTTATAATATTAGTGAGATTAGTGATACTGATAAGTGATGAAGTGACAAGTGAGATGAGAAGATAAGTATGACATGACATATGACAGCATTTGTGCATGTCTACAAATTAAGGAATTTTGGTGACTTACCAACGTAACAACCCAATTCAGTCAGCTTGGCCTTGATGGCAGACTGCAAAAAAATAAAAAAATAATACAAAGATCATAGTGTCAGTTATTGTTTACAACCTATATTGTTCTAATTCTAAGTGCTGGGGCCTGGGGCATAAGTCACTTCCCATACCTTAAGAAGGATTTGGTCATACCATATAAGGTTTGAGCTATAAAGTTTGGATAGTGATAGAAAATTTTTCATTGTAATATATTTGAGGCTCTCAATTGAATATTAACATCGTGCTCCCTGGCAACCCCATCGTCTGTTTTACTGTTTCGAAATACATAAAAGAAATGTATATAATATGTACTCAATTAGTACATACTTAAAAAAAATTGTACCTTAATGGTTTAAGAGTACTAATTATTTGAATTTGGGGTTGCTGTAGAGCATCTCTACAGAAACCCCATTATTTTTTTCAGGAAATTTGACATAGATTCTTACTGTTTCAGCTAATGAAAGGCTGAAAAAATTTTACTCCTATTTTTAATGTTGTATGTACTATGGACAAATAAATATTTTATTATCAAAATCTAGGGAGCCCAACTTAAATACTGTTACGAAAGATTAGGAAATTGATTTTTATTTTTACCTGACTACAGCGAAGCAAAAAGGAGGGTTATGATTTTAACCCGTATGTATGTATGTATGTTCATCTGTTCCCGCATAACTTCTAAACTTCTTATCATAATAAGCAGGTTAGAAGTTATGCGGGAACAAGTAAAGATTAGGAAAATGGTTTTTATTTTTATCCAACTACGGCGAAGCAAAAAGGTTATAATTTTAACCCGCATATTTGTCGGGCTCCCTAGACTTTGATGATAAAATATTTATTTATCCATAGTACATACAACATTCAAAATAGGAGTACAATTTTTTTCGGCCTTTGATTAGCTGAAACAGTAAGAATCTACGTCAAATTTCCTGAAAAAAAGAATGGGGTTGCTGTAGAGATGCTCTACAGAAACCCCAAATTCAAATAATTAGTACTCTTAAACTATTAAGGTACTATTTTTTTTAAGTATGTACTAATTGAGTACATATTATGTACATTTGTTTTATGTACTTGGAAACAGTAAAACAGACGATGGGGTTGCCAGGGAGCACGACGTGAATATTAGTACCTAATTGTGTAATCTGTACATCAGAAAATAATTCACCATAATACCCACGTAATTTCAATCATAGTCAAATTTTAATATTTGTTTTCGTATTGTTTCATAGTAATTAAGGTGAGAGATGTTTGGTGTAAAATTACGAAAATTAGTTATGGTTGGGGCAGTATAAAATAAAATGGTACATAGTACCTATAATAAAAGTATGTGTCTTTTTTCAAGATTCATAAATCAGCTGATGAATTTTCATAGGAAATTGTAATCCTGCATCTTGCATTGAGTTAGGGGTGTATGCAGCCACAGGTATGCAGCCGGCCAGGCAGTAAGTGATTGGCAAAACTTTGGTAACAAAATGTTCATTCAAATTGGTAAGAAAATGAATGGCATATTAATTCCCGGAAAAATCGATAGCGCCTTTTCATCCGAATAAAACTTGAATACTGTTTTAGACACTGAATTATCGTCAATACATAGTCAATAAATAATAAGATATTGAAATAAAACACAAAACTCTGTTGCTTACCCGCATTTTCTGCCCTATTTCGCTGCCTACGACATCCATCTTTGAACTGTGTATTTATGTACAGTAACAAGTAAATAGTGACTTAAACTACAAACTAATAGCTAACTATACTGAAATAACAAACAATAAATAGATTTTAGCATTAAAATCCATTAAAACACACAAGAATTAAGATATTTTTTCTACGTCAATAACCATATTCTATTTGTATTTGACACTGACAGTGACATGAGTGACACAAAAGGGGGTGGTGTTGCCAGCCACCTAGGTTTTGTTCCAGAATGGTTCCAGAACATATCCATGAGAGTTGTAACTTGTAGTGCGTTTAGAAGGTACACTCTGACAGCAATCGTTCACTCTGACAACAGGATAATTCGCGTAAGTGTGAAAGAGAGGATACAAAACGGTTGCTGTCAAGTCCACCCTCGGAACGCGTCCTTGCATGAGTTTAAAGGCGGAAACATACTAACTAAACGCCACCCAACTTGGGAGTTGGTAGTATGTTTTCACAGACATGCACCCCGCTCCCCCCTATAGACTAGCAATACAGGGCATCGGCCGCTCGCCGCAAGGTGGGCAGATGGCCAAGTTAAATTGAAATGTCATTTTTGTTCAATTTTCGTCTTTCAGTCTATTTCTGTCAATGGTCGAGGTAACATCGGACAAAATGTGTGTAAATTTATCGTAAAAATGCCAAGTTGCATCGTTGTCTGATGCGGAAACCACACTGGACATCTCAATAAATCAAATGTGCGGGGTTTCATACCAGAAGTAAGCCATATATTGACTAATTTTTATTTAAATAACTTCGTTGCAAAACATATGGTAGTGATGTACACTTCATCGACTTTTCGATAGATATAGCAAAAAGTTTAGCAACAAAAAATATCCGACTGCAAATTTACATAGTTTTATTCAAAGAAGACATGAAATGTATTTGACTTATTTTTTCTTCTAATTAGTTTCAGTTTCCAAAGGAACCCAAATAAAAATTAAACGAGAATTAAGACTATGGAGCAGACACGACAACTGGAAAATTTTCTCCTTACATTTCCGCCCAGCTTGGCTATAGATATGTTTTGGAAACTATGATTTAAAATATATATTTTTTGTTTTAATATGTATTTTTACTGTATTATATTTGTGAATTTGTATCAGTATTGTTTATGTATTAAGATTTAACAAGGAACAATATGCTTAATTTATTTTGTTACCTTCATTTTAAAAATTATCGTAAGAATTTTCGATATTTGTGATATTTTTTATTACCTCCATCACTAGATCTTTCAGTCGCATTTTGAGTTTTGTCATTTTCAAATACTCTATTGCTATTCGGCGATTTAAATCCTTAGACAGTTGACATCTTGCGGTGATTGGTCGTAATTCAAACATATGACATTCTTAGATTCAAAAATTCGAACAGTTATCAAGCTTCCCCCTCCCGCACCTCAGATTTTCCCCTCAACTTGGTCCACGCGGTTTCATATTGAAACTGACGTATTAGCGTTCTATAGAGGAGCGGAGCGACGATATAAAACTTCTTTGTATGTTTTATTGCAATTTTTATGAATTTTATATGCGTGTTGTCGGGTCGAGTGTCGTTACGTTGTCGTCGTCGCTCTGCTCCGGTAGAAGAGTTTCGTACACAGACCAGGCCCAACATAGGCCCAAGCTCCATAGTCACGTGAAACGTCTCCTTTATCAGCTATTCCGCCAATTTTGTACGGAGAGCCCAAAAAATGCTCTTTTGAATGCAACAAAGTCGTCGAACATGCGTAGAATAGAAGTGGTTCAGCATAATGAATACGAGTAGAAGCAGAGAAAAGGAGGACTGTCTCTTAGTCGGGGATTTAGTGCGATGAACCGTTTTATTTTGGATCCGGCGCTCAAACTTGGCATAGTTATTTCCTAGGTCATTCTGAGTGGATTAAGCCCGGGAGTTCTATAGTAAGCGACCATGTATCGGATCCATATATCGTCTCATCACTGGCAACACACACTGGTCAAAGACTTTAGTCTTGAGACACTGCGGTATTTTGGACGTAAAGATATTGCGGAGCTTTCCGAACGCTGCCCAGCTAAGTTGGATTCGACGATTGATCTCTTTCTCGAAGTTGGACCTACCTAACCGGACTGCTTGTCCCAGGTATACATATTCTTCAACAACTTCGACAGTAGAGTCTCCAGCCTTCAGAGGAGTGGGTGTAACACGGACGTTTGACATGATTTTCGTCTTATCCATGTTCATTTTAAGACCCACTTGTTGGGAGACTCTACTGAGTCCATCGAGCATTGCGCCTAGGTCCACCAAGGTCTCAGACATGATCACGATTTCGTCAGCAAATCGAAAGTGAGTGATGTATTCGCCATTGATGTTGATGCTGAGTCCTCTCCAGTCCCGAAGCTTAAAAACGTCTTCCAATGCAGCGGTGAACAGTTTCGGAGATATAACGTCTCCCTGTCTCACCCCACGCTGCAGCCGGATAGGTTTCAAATTCTGATGCTGGAGGTGGACCGACATGGTGGCGTTTTCACACAAACACTTCAACACTTCGATGTGTATCGATAGTTAATTTGGCACTGTTGGAGAGACTGTAACACAACCCAGGTCTCGATCGAAACAAAAGCTTTCTCATAGTCCACAAACGCCAGTATACTCTTCGGTCTTCTATATAATCTGCCGCAGCGTATGTATGTGGTCTATGGTACAGAAGCCTTTTCGGAAACCAGCTTGTTCGGGAGGTTGGAAGTCGTCAAACCTGCGAGACGATTCGTAATGATTCTTGACATGGCTTGTAGACATGGCTCAGGAGTCTTATCACCCTTCTTGAAGAAGAGCACCACCACACTTCTGTGCCCTGTGTACCTGTTTTCAGAAGCTCAGCCGCAATTCTGTCATCACCGGGTGCCTTGTTTTTCTTAAGCTGCTTGAGAGCCATTCTAATCTCGCATAGGCTGACGTCTGGGATATCTTCGGAATAGTGTCAGGTCAATCCGACTCTCGGATCTTCAGCCAGATTACTGACAGGTAAGCATGTAGTCGTGTATAATTTTCCGTAGACCTCTCAACCTCTTCCAACAACTTGGGCTTGGACGACACGACTCTGCCATCCTCGGTCTTCAGTTTTGTCAGTTGACTTTGACCAGTAGACAGATCCCTTGCCAATACTTTTGACCTTTTATTGCGCTCGATAGCCTCTTTAATACAATTGGTATTAAATTGGCGTCAAGGACTTGGAGATCTGTCGGTTTAGTCGCCGATATTGACAAGCATCTTCAGAGGATTTCAGAATCAGGCTCCGTTTTTCCTCCATGAGCTTGCTGGTGAGGTCCGAGATCCGATATGTTTTTTTAACGTCTTGTTTTGAAGGCCTTCTTCCCAGCCGTTTGGACAATTTACACAAACCTGTCGTTGTATTCGTCCACATTTTCACATTCTCCTAGGCATTCGAAGCGATTGTGCAACTCGATCTGAATGCTTTCGGGGTTTTGGAGTTGTATAGGCGCTGGTCGAAGCTTCATCAGTTGTCATGAAAATAATTTGACGTGGCTTGCGAAGCACGGAAACGGTTACGAAATTAATGCGCCAATAAGAGTCAAACTCATTATGGTTATGTATGACCATTTCTGAAGTCAGTTAACCTGGTTGATCAACGTTACATACGCAAGTTACATAAGTAAACCACCATAATACAATGGAAGTTAGATAGTAAACCACCATAATTCGTATGAGAAATAGTTAGTCACGTTTTGCGGATTTTCTCAAATACGTTTTTATAAGGAAAAAATATTTTTTGTTTTACGTGACAAATATTTTGTGCGTGCGAGAAATATTAAAATAATAATATAATGTACCTGTTTATACTATGTTACTTAACAGTCATTTGGGCGTAAGATGATTCATTTTATTTACTTACGAATATAAAACCGCGCGTTTTATGCTACTCTGCCGAGCATCAAATTATATTTTTTTTCACTAAGTATTTATTATGATATTCTAATGAAATTTATATTTTTATAATCCTTAGAAGTGTGGCTTTCAGAATATATTTTTTTCATGCTAATATCAAAAACGAATAAAAATTAATCGACACATATGCGGAAAAAAGGTAGTCATGTTTTATACGTTTTATCAAATATTTCTTTTTTTATATATGGAAAGTTATTTTTTTTGTTACAGAAATGAATTCCTTATCCTTGAATCATACGAAAATGATATCTCACTTGCCCTAGTACCAATAGTTTTGGAGATATAAGCCCTCAAATGGAGCGCGGCAGAAACAAACTTTCCCCCCCTCCCCCTACCAAACGGGGAATGGCTCTCGGTGGCTCCCAGGCTTAATTTACTCAGAACGGCCTAGGGAACAACTATGCCAAGTTTGTACGCCGGATCCAAAATAAAACGGTTCCCATACTAGGCATTGCACTAAATTCCCCACTATCTGATAGAAGCTCCTGTTAGCGGATTCTACACAGTATATTTTGTGACACCTATAATTATTAGGATGTCAAAAAAGTGCGTTTGAGATTTTAAGGAAAAATAAAATATTGACAAAGTCCGCTCTTCAATTGTTTTTTCAGATTATTACCATACTAAATATGAATAGTGAATCAAGTATTTGTATGGAAAACTGTCTTGTTCCATTCTACCTAGTGTTTCTCGTCACTCATCCATAGTATTTATACTGTCGTGTACTCGTCACCCCAGACCATACAGCACAGCTACAAAGTACTAGATAACCGTAACTACTTTTTGAAGCCGGTTAAATGCACCACTACCGGCAGCTCGTGCGAAGTAGTTTTAAAATAAAATAAAATTATATTTATGTATAGTATTTAAGTTAATTTATTGTATAAGTTTGTATTTATCTATGGGCCTGAAATAAAATATTAAATAAATAAATAGTAAATAAAAAACTGTGGTTAATTAATTACCTAACCCATATGTTTCCAAAGTGTGCCTTACCATTGTTTTTAATCCATAATAGGGAAGCCCTTGGCATCATCTCACCTAATGGTAAGTGACGATTATGCCGAACGATGGACGCGAGCTTACTAAGATTCCCCAACGCAATGGGAACTGGCTATCTTATCTCCATGCCGGAACACATCAGTTTTATTAACATTGATGTTTCGCGGCAAAACTTAGGTAAGTGGTCCTATATAAAGTTAGACCCTGCCAGGATCGAACCCACGACCTCTGATGTGACGCGAACGGACTGGCCACTGGACCAGGCATGATTATTTATATAAATAAATAGGGTGAGTGGGAGGAAGATGAATTTAGGCCGCAATTTTGTTACGTCTGGCCACTCAGTTGGCAGTTACCACTAGGTGTGCGTGGATGTGTGTTACGAATTAATTTGTGTCAGGTGGTTTTTCTCATATAAAGTGGTCGATTTTTAATCTTACCCCCCGTCTCATATTGGTTTATCTTGGATACAAGAAAAATGAATAGATCTTTCGTTTATTGCACGGAAACATAATACATGACAGTAATATTTAAAAGAAAACAGCCAAAAGCCTAAGTCTATAAGGCTAACCGACCCCCGACTTATACCTGGCTCAAAAGTGCCCATGACACTGGCGGCATTACCGCGCTGTATGGCCAGGGATATCTGTTGAGCCAGGTACGAGCCGGCTCGTGGGTCAAATCCGAGGTCCCTCAAGCGGCAACTTATTTCGCGCACAAAACATTTAGCGGCTTCACACCGCATGCCCGAGGTCTCAACCGCAAATGGGACGAAATCGTATGCTTGCAACAAATCGGCATACGTCACCAACTTCCGACCGGCCAAACACTCGGCAGCTGCGACCCCGCCGAGCGGCAGGTACCTGGAAGATGAGAGGCCGCAAAGGTGCAGGCACACGTCGCATCCCACAGCAGGCAGCGGCCTTTGCTCCACGGAATCAACGTGAGCCCATCAGGTCCCTGCGTCGGCGCGACTCAGGCCCTCTGGCTTCAGGAAACATGGGACATTAGCCGAGACCAGAGCACGACGCAGCACTTCATTTAGGGCATGATGGCGAGAATGTCTGCCCGCGCTACACCTCCAGCTAAGGCCATGGAGACCACCGGTATCGACCTGGGCACCACAGCGACAAACATGCGGCTTGCACAATTTGCACCCCAATCTAAGAGCCACCGCAATTCTCAACGAGTTGTCTTCGAGGAAAGTGCCAACATGAGGGGATGGAACGACATGAAGCCAAGCTCCAGATTCAGCGCAAGAGGCAGCCTTTAATCGAGCTAAATTGGCACCCGACGACGACTCGATGAGGCTATCTGCTATTGATTTAGCCCATAGGTCATCCCAGCTTCTTTGCAAATCGGGGTGCTCCGGAAAATCCACGTTAGGACAGGCTGCAGTCTAGGCCATCAAAGCTTCACCCTCAAAAGGAATGCGAAAATTGTCACCTTCAAAAGAAAGAATTCGAATGACAAGATTTCGCACTCCATTCGCAGATGCTAAGAAAGCAGATGGCCCAGAGTCCTGTAAATGCCTGACTCCCAAACCCCCGTGTCGCACCGGCAAACCAGCTTGTCGCCACTCACGATCCCCAAGACTGATATTGAGGATGTCCTCTAGTGAGCTCTTAAAGACTTCATCCACTAAGGCAACCTCCTGAGGAAACAACCACACTGGGGTTGTTCTAATAGTGTAGACAAGCTTTGGGAGAGTACAAGAAACTATTTCAAACTTACCCCGTCACCATTTCATCTTCCCCCTGATTCATTTTTATGTTAAAAGTATTTTATATGTCTTTTATTACAAATTGAGACAGCATTAACATAATGTTATAGACAGAATACAAAATTAAATTGTTACTTTCTTACCTCTTACATTTTGTTTCAACAGAAGTCAATTACATTCTGTTTTACAAAGCTCATCTCACTAAAAAACCATTCGATCTTCCCTCCACTCACCTTATATGATTTTGCTTTCGGTACATATTAACAACTTATTACTTTTTTGGACTCTTGTGTTGTGTGTGATCCATATTGTAAAGGATTTTATATAATAAAAAAAACTTTAATTTTATTAGTTTAAAAATAAATTTACCCGATAAAAGTGGTCACTCAGGTCAATAACGCTGATAATTACTTGTGTTTAAAAATAAATGCCGGCTTTATTGGTGATGGTATCAAAAAATATGATCCAGTAATCGATACGAACAAACTGTATGCCAATAGATTCCTTAGAATGAACTTAATAATAATAACCCTACCGAAGTCGTACCTAGCCCTCAATAAATCAATGTCGAAACGAAGCTATGGGGCTGAGAAAGTATACAGAAACACCCGTTATCTGCTTGAGATTTTCATAACTTCAGCCGCTTCATAACAATAACATTTGCGGCAAGATTTGGATGAGACGAAACTGGCCGAGCAGGATCAGAAAATGCCCTGTACCTCCAACAAGACAGGGTCCTACAAGGCTGGACCCCGCCGGGAATCGAACCTGCGACCTCGTGATGTTTTGAACATTAGTACCAAAATCACATGTTATTCATTGTAATGATCCACAATTGGTAATCCCTTGGCATTATTTCACCTGATAGTAAGTGATGGATGATGCGGAAAAAGATTAACTCCATGCCGGAACATGGATTTTTGGCGACAAGACTTTCTAAGATTGATTGATAACTCCAACCAAACCGAGTCCTAGAAAGCTGGCCCGGCCGGGAATCGAATCCGCGAATACCTGATGTAAAGCTATTGACTAGCTACTACACCAGACGGAGGTTGTTACATATGTGATTATAATTAACCAAACTTTTGTTGACGTGCGATTTTAAGAACAACAGTTGCCTAGAAGAGATTACATTTAGTGTATGTCATTACAATTGATAACATAAGTGATTTCGGTACCAAAGTTATGAAAAATCTCAAGCAGATAGGTAACGGGTTTTTATGCATACTTTGTCAGCCCCATAGCTCCGATTTCCCATTGATTTGGGAGTTGTTGGCCACAGTTTGTTCGTATCGAACTCTGGGTTTTTGATTCATATATTTGGACCTTCGTTGTAGGATTACAGCACCTGCTAGAGCAGGATGTATGTTGTCGACAGCTAGATTCCAATTCAGGTTCATTGGGGTCATTTTCGAATACCTACCTACTGTTTAGTCCACATATTCTTACAGTAACTATCTCTCCGGGCTGGGATAAGAACTGCCGCGAGCATGACGCGCGTCCGTCGGGCGGGGTACGTGTTGGTTGATGGTGACATCACCTAACCTCACAAGTCTACAGACAGACCACTCTACAGACGAACTTCACTCTGTTTACGCGAAGCTCCCGGGTAGACAGACGTGTGTGCTCTGTGTGCTTGCTTGTTTTCATGAAACTAGTCTCATAATTAATAAATATTATTGTGTATGCAGCCCTAAAGACCTATCTATCTATTTATCTACGTCAAGAGTGTTCAGATTGGTTGGATTTATCCTATTTTATTTGAGTTGTAATAATTATCGACTTGATTATTCCGAAAATGTGAGTACTTACTTATCTTTTTATTTATGATGAAAATCAATAATGAATTAATGAAACTGTCTTTGTGTGTAGGATCTACATCACCACCTTACATACATAGATAGCTATACCTATTCTGCATGTTTGTAAACCTCGCATTCGTTCGGATAATTAAATTGCATGACATTATTCTTATCGTGACCTATGTGCCCGGTGAGGTGAGGGGTCAACATGGGGTCACTTACTAAACTCAATAAAATTGCAGCAAATAAAAATTTCGGTCAATTACATCATTTCGACGGGTGAAAGGCTATAATCATCTCAGATTAAATCATTATAATTGGTAATAAGCAATTTTTTTTTTAAATCTTCAGGAGATCATTTTAAAAATAACTTTCATAAAAAATCTTCTTGTTCAGATTAATATATGTACATATGTACAAAATTTTTAAAAAAATGTTCTGAAAATTTGAAAAATAGCCGTTCACCCGTCGTCGGATCATTATACCTACGGGAGTTTATCGCCAGGTGATGCGTAGGTAGGTAGCTAGTAACTTTAGACCTTGAGTCAACCTTTGTTGTAGCGTTATAGGACATAAGGTATATATATAATATATCTATGAAATGAACTGGACCGGTTCCATAAGGAATGGCAAGGGCTGGCTGGGGAGAGGGATCAATGGCGTGTCGACGGATAGAGGAGGTCTTTGTCCAGCAGTGGCACGGTTAAAGACTATTAAAAATAGTCTGTAGATAGGTATTAGGTATGTATGTACCTATGTACCTAGTTCGATAAAAGTGGGTGCTGCTGTATCAGATGGTATCATCTCGTTTTGAGGGAATTTCTTTAGGGCCCAAAATGTCTTGGAGGGAGTTTCTTTAGGGCCGGGCCCGACGTTTCTTCTCTCTCCGCAAACACTTCCCGAAACGTTGGGTATACGAGTTCCGAGTGGTAGGAACTTCGTATTAGGTAGAAAAAATATGACGTTCGAAAAGTGTACAGAGATACCTACTTCGAATAAATATTATTTCATTTCATTGTGTTTATTTTTGCATCTAGACCACCCGCGCCGGCAAATCGTACCATGTAGGTTAGTACAACAGATAGTGCGCACCTATTTGGTAAGTAACATCGCACAAATCAAATACAGGCTGTTAAAAAAAGTGTGTTTGAAATTTTAGGGGGTTACACTACACAAAATCAAGTATAAGATACGGGAATAATACTTGATTCTGAGTAACCCCTTCAAACAAACGCACTTTTTTAACAACCTGTATAAGGTGTTACTTGAAGTAAAGTGCGCGACCGTGCGTGACCCATGCAGGCCCAATCTATTAATTATTTCAGTATAGGTAGTAATTAATACAGATACACAGAGTAGTTTATGAGCAATTAGGTACCTACAAAATTGTGTTATGTCTAAACTCAAATCCCTCAATAGGTCCAGACGGCCTTATTTTATTATGCAGCGTGCGTAAGTTTTAGATACCTAATAATTAATAACTTCCTCGTTGTAAGTTCGTTGCCTGCGTATAACTGAGACCAAAGAACAGTCTACAACAACACGAGGTTATTGGTCTAGTCGCAAAAATCCGCGTATTTTCCCTAAACAACTTTTTCATTGGTATCATCTTCTTCCTTTTAGGTCATCTTACTCCTAGAGGAGTATAGGGCCTTAACTACAGTTTTCCACTGCTTCTGATTGGCAATGACAGCGATAATCCAAGGCCAAATTTTATGTAGAGGGAGAAGTGGCTTCAAACGCCACTGTCCTATGCCAAGGAGAGCTTAGCCGACCTCTTTTCCCACGGGATACAGGAACCTAATCACCTGATTTTTAAATACTTCAGATACCTAACGAGTATGGCGCTTCCACACCAAAGATTCGGAGATCCCATATGCTCCTCAGATATGGGAACCAGGATCTTCGCCATACTGAACTTGGTGAGGGATCTTCATTGTTATTTTATGGACATGTAAGGAATTTAGGATTTGGCTACGACATAATTTTCCATTTGCGTTTTTTTGCAGATAATTTCATTTGGGCTTAGTATTTGCTGCACAGTGGGTATGGTGTACGTCCCTCAAATGCTCGCGGATGTAGAAACTGGCAGGATCCACGACGGTTCTCCGATCGACAAGAAGACTACGTTTGACCTTCTCAATAACATCATGTTGATGCTGGCTGCCACTTTTATGTCATACTTCTCTCTGGTGTTCGCTGCACTGCTTGTTTACGGATTTTTCAAGGTAGTTAAAGCCTTGTACTAATAGGCAGTAAAGGTAGATAAAAGGCGAAAATTGATATCGTCATCATCTTAGATGGAATACGTCCTTGAATTGATGAACTTAGGTCTTTGCCATGATGTTCATCATATCAGCTCCAGAAGACGTCCATTGCTGAACGTGGGTTTCCCCCCATGGACGTCCACTAAGCACACCCATAAATGTATATTCATACGTATATACGTACGTATATATACATAAGTTGCGCACATTTCTAAGTCACTTGGACCTAGCAGCTGCTTTCTGAAAAGTTAATCCAATACATGCATGTTGAAACTCTTACAAAACCTACTAAAGTATTATGTATGTTACAGTCTATTAAATGTAAAAGGCTTGTTTCTTGTTATAAATTTCTCTGGTTATAAATAAGAGGGTGAGAAAAGGTACTGACGTGACACTAAACTCATATAAAACTGAACAACTTTTGCCATGAAACATTGAAACGTAAATCACTTCTATAGCCTCAAAACACAATTGTTTAAAAAGGTATTGATACTACGCTAGGGGCTTCTACTCATTTAAAGAAACTGAAAAACTTTTGCAACCTTATAAAATTTAGAATTTTCTTCAAGATAAAAACGATTCACCTCCACTGCGATTTTGCGTTTGTTTTCAGAAAATAGCTGGCTACCTGAAGGCATATTTATGGTACGGTGTATTTGTGGAACTCGTGTCCGCTATAGCAGTGGTTGTGGCCTTCATACCGGACAGCAACGGTGGTTTTGTCATCCCGGTGTCCGCTTCAGGCTGTGCTATTGCTATACTTGGTAAGTAACTACGAGCAATTGGGTATTCTGTGCTATGAGTTAGACTATGTTTTTTGAAGTGAGAGCTAAATCGCTGTAAATTATATTACTTATATTACTATAGGTGTATCTACTAGTGATGTCTACCAGTTCTGAGAAAACCCAAAAGAACGTGTTTTTACATTACCTACCGATAAAAACGGGTTGACTATTTAAAAAGAACTGTTTATTTTTTTAGAACCTTAAATACAGGGTGTATCCGATTTGCTTGGCACTATTTAACTAGATTTCTGTAGTTTTCACTTTTTGAAGAAGTAGAGTTAGGGTTTTAGGTATTAAAATAAATTGTTATCCAATCCGGGAGTTTAGAGCATCAAAAATAAATTAATTTTTTGCATTTTAAAAATAATGCTCTTGACAACAGAATTCATATACGCATTATAATCCTTTAAAAGTATACATATACAGGGTGTAACAGAAGTGTGTGACAATACTTCAAGGTTGGCTTTTACCCATCAAACTGAACAACTTTTGTTCTACAACTTTATTCATACAAACTTGGTTCGCGAGCTGATCAATTTGTATGAAAAGTCCAAAAAATTTTTTGCGATTTCAACAAAGTTTGATGGGTAAAAGCCAACCTTGAAGTATTGTCACACACTTCTGTTACACCCTATATATGTACATATAAGGAGTCGAAATAAAGAAGCAGTCGACGGAGACCTTTCCGGACACCTATTCTGTGGTTCTAATTTCAAACCAACGAAGACTATAATGGAGAAGCGGCTCGCCACTTGCATGATAGCCTTTTGAAACTAAATTATCTATACCTATCGCGAAATCCCGAGCTCGCTCGCTTCGCTTGCTCCAATTCTAAATTCTTAATTTGAAACAAAACGACGCAGCTATTGTTAAAAATAATTAAAGTTGGAAGTCATAAAGTCATAGTTAAGTTAAGCCGTTTAAAGTGAAAACTATTACTTACTTATAAAGTTCATTTAATTTTATCTTACTCATGAACATTGGACAACAAAAAAAAAATTATATTGTCATTAGTCATTCATAGTCACTGATTAAGACCTTCTAAAATTAAATAAGTAAAGCTTTTTTTTTTACATTTCAGTCATCTATGCGCTGATTTTGATGATGATTCGCATCACATACACGAAGTTTGTCAATCTCCAACTGCAATACACTCCCCAGGCGCTGAAGACGACCGAAGGAAAACATATTCTTAATTAAGGACTAAATATTTATGTTTCAAATATCTCTCAAATATAAATATATGATATAATCTCGATGTTTATATAATGTAAATAAATTACATAAATTAGGAACTAGTGACGAGTTAAGCAAGTTTTAAGCCCGATTTGATTGGTGCTTGGATTGCTAATAATAGCATGCAGTGTGTTCTACTAAATATAAACAAAACAACAAATACTGTCAAAGCAGACAAACTGTCAACTGTGATAAGAAAACTGTCAAGTCAGGGGATGGGATTTCCGCAAGGACCAGTAAAACACTTGTGGGTGGCACAATCGCGCAACTTATATAAAAATAAATGAAATATGTAGAAGCAATTACATGGGTCAGTGCATGCCAGTGCGTACTGCGTACCTTGATATATACGAGTAAATGCATTTATTTCTTGTCATTGTCACTTTGATTCTCATATAAAGTTAGACATTTTGGCCTCAAGTAGAAAGGAAAATAACTTTATAAAATTTTGGAAGGAGACAAAAAAGTTCAGCGTCAAAGGGAATTTACCGATATCTGTAGATGGCTTGCTAGAACCGACACAAATAGCCAACACCTTCGCTCAGAAGTTTAAGATTGATCCGCTACCTGCATCGGGGTCTGTGCCTGCGAAAAAAGAATATCGACAGTGTCCAATAACAGAGTTCACAGTGGAAGACGTTTACTATGCTATAAAAAACATGAAACGTGGAAAGTCACCTGGACACGACTCACTAAGTGTTGAGCACATAGTCCACGCAGGCGGGATTTTGTGTACAAAGCTTTGCAGTTTTTACAACTTGTGCTTGAAGTATTCTTGGTTGCCGCAGGACCTCATGAAAACAGTCGTCGTTGCAGTTCCAAAAAATAAAACCGGTGATCTGGGGAGTTCAGCTAATTACCGACCAATATCGTTAGGTACCATTATTGGAAAGATGTTTGAACGGTTGCTGCAGCCTGAACTATTAAAAGTTATTAAGATAGAGGATGCGCAGTTTGGTTTCCGTCCCGGTCTCTCAACGGATTCCGCGATAGTAAGCCTCAAGTACGTTATCAACTATTATAAAGATCGTAACACGTCGGTGTACGCTTGCTTTTTGGACCTGAGCCGGGCGTTTGATCTAGTGAATTATGATATTCTCTGGAGCAAACTGCTCGGCTCCGGGGTTTCGGACAACCTGGTGAATTTGTTGAGACACTGGTACGGAAATCAAACTAATTATGTTAAATGGGGCGACGCGACA
This sequence comes from Coleophora deauratella, assembly GCA_958295455.1. Taxonomy (NCBI): domain Eukaryota; kingdom Metazoa; phylum Arthropoda; class Insecta; order Lepidoptera; family Coleophoridae; genus Coleophora; species Coleophora deauratella. Next base: position 7,015,813 of record OY282403.1, on the reverse strand, counting down.
TCCAACATCTATAGGTTGGAATGCGGAGTACGCCAAGGAGGGCTCACTTCTCCGGATCTCTTCAACGCTTACATTAACGGATTGATCGGGGAGCTGAGGAACACCAAAATAGGATGTCACGTAGGTGGGGTTTGTGTTAACAACCTCAGCTATGCTGACGACATGGTGCTCCTCAGCCCCTCGATCAAAGGTCTGAGAACGTTGGTTTCTGTCTGTGAGCATTATGCAAATGCACATGGGCTAAAATATAATGTTCAGAAGACGGAGTTGATGATTTTCAGGGCGGGAAGAGGTCCGGAGAATGTGCCTAAAGTCACTTTGAATGGTTTAGTGGTTCGGGCTGTGCAGCGGTTCAAATATCTTGGACACATAGTAACACCAGATCTAAGGGACGATCAGGACATCGAGAGGGAGAGAAGGGCACTCTCGGTTCGGTGTAACATGCTTGCACGCAGATTTGGCAAGTGTAGCGACAAGGTCAAGTTGACATTGTTCAATGCCTACTGCCAGTGTTTTTACACTTGCAAACTCTGGGTCAACTTCACGCGTAGATCATACAGTACCATGAGGGTGCAGTATAATGATGCATTCCGCATCCTCATGCATAAGCCGCGATTTTGTAGTGCATCAGGTATGTTCACCGAAGCGAGAGTGTCCGACTTCTTCGCGGTTATAAGGACTCGTGTGGCCTCTTTTTGGGAAAGGTTGCATTCCTCACCTAATTCCATCTTGCAAGCTGTCAGTGCAGGACTAGACAGCACAATTTTTAGGCACTGGATTTCGATCCATCGGAGCGAGAATCGAAAATAACACAAATAATGTGATCAGATTGCTGCCCGTGCTCTATTTGGTATGTGTTGCTTTATTGTATCTTTTATTATTTTATTGTATTTATTGTATCTTAAGATATATATATTTGTATGGCTTCTTTGGCTGTAATAAAGAATTATTATTATTATTATTATATACAAAATCGGGCTTAGCTTTAATTATGAATATCTTGAATCACACTTCAGCTCTTAAGCTGGGAATGGGGTAGCAGATAGCCAATAAATTTTGCTACCTTTCTTGAAGCTCAATTGTCCGAATATCTATCTTACTGTAAAGACATGGGTTCAGTCAATGGGAACTAATGATTTATATGGTCATTGTTAGGTTAACGTTTTATAGCCAGAAAAGAAATATGTTTTTCTTTTCTTTTTTAATTTAAGTACCTATATCTTTAAAATTGTCTTTTTTAACACGTTTTTATTATGTTCACCTGTAACTATGTAAAAAAATCTTGGAAGTTATATTTGACCCATTTCCCGGTTTTAGATTGAACTGAAATTTTGCATAGACGTTTAGTTTAGATGACAATACATGGTTAAGTAATTGACGTCATTCAAAATTCAATATGGCGGACTACCAAAGATGGCCAGTTATTTTTCATGCACTACCATGATGTGGGTATCAAATGCTGAGAAGAATACGAAAAATTAAATGACGTCACTCTAAGCGTGTTTTTAAGTTTTTTTAACTACTATATTGCTTTTTTATTTCTGCCAAGTACAAATTTCCTACTACGTGGAACTTGTACGCTCAAAGTTTTGTACAAGTTATTATATTTTAATATTAAACTTCGTCGGCGAAAGTTAGATAAAAGTTACAATCATAGATGGTTTTAAATCTTATAGGTTTTAGGTTTTGCTGGCTCAGGTATACTTACTGTAGCATCTTTAAGTAATGACATAGTCATTCAGGTTAGTACTTATCTTTGGCGATTCTATAATATACTTGTACTATTGTAATGTAGAGGCTCTATGCTCCACGAGGAGTTAGTGGACCTAGGAAGAAGAAGTGTAATGTAGATTATGTGTTATGGACCCATAAATGGACCACGCAGTTAACTAACATAACTTATACCCACAGACGTGCACCCCGCTCCCCCCCCCTATAGACTAGCAATACAGGGCATCGGCCGCTCGCCGCAAGGTGCAGATGGCCAAGTTAAATTGAAATGTCATTTTTGTTCAATTTTCGTCTTTCAGTCTATTTCTGTCATTGGTCGAGGTAACATCGGACAAAATGTGTGTAAAGGAGACGTTTCACGGGACTATGGAGCTTGGACCTGATCTGTGTACTAAACATCATAAATAAGTCATTAGAAACCTAGTCTTTTCTAATTGTACATTTCCTTCGATTTACCTTCGTTACGAGGTTCATCTAATTTCTCAGATTTAACAATCGCAATACATAAATCACCCAACATGGCGAAGCGAGCGCAATTTTGAGCATTTTACGTTCAGAAACTAGATTTTGTACATACCATTGAAATTAATAATTTAGTTGTCCGACAAGTAACTCGAAAACCAGCTGTTATGCCTGTAAAAGAGGCAAGGCATATCCGCAGATTTTAAAAATCGTACACCAATGTCAGAAGTTAGAACAGAAGGGTGTTCAGTCAGTCAGAGTCAAAGAAAGCATCTGAGGAATATGTGGACGAAGCCGTAATTTCTGAACGTGACCTACTATTGCAAGCTTCAGTGTTACCATTTATATTGTAAAAAGTGCTGACAAAACATTATGCTTGAACAACGCAACCCTGCTTCTAATCTTTTTTTCCTAGAAAGCCTATATTTTTCTATATTTTTCGTACTACGTACATGTCCAGGCACAAAATGAAACGTGTCCATAATCGTAAAAATGCCAAGTTGCATCGTTGTCTGATGCGGAAACCGCACTGTGCATCTCAATAAATCAAATGTGCGGGGATTCATACCAGAAGTAAGCCATATAGTGACAAAGTTTTATTTAAATAACTTCGTTGCAAAACAAATGGTAGTGATGTAACACTTCATCGACTTTTCGATAGATATAGCAAAAAGTTAGCAACAAAAAAAACCGACTGCATATTTACATAGTTTTATCCAAAGTAGACATGAAATGTATTTGACTTATTTTTTCTTCTAATTATTTTCAGTTTTCAAAGGAACCCAAATAAAAATTAAATGAGAATTAAGACTATGAGCATTCACGACAGCTGGAAAATGTTCTCCTTACATTTCCGCCCAGATTGGCTGTAGATATGTTTTGGAAACTATGATTCGGTTTGATTTTTATTTTTAAAAAATATATATTTTTTGTTTCAATATGTATTTTTACTGTATTATATTTGTGAATTTGTATTAGTATTGTTTATGTATTAAGATTTAACAAGGAACAACATGCTTAATTTATTTTGTTATCCTCATTTTAAAAATTATCGTAAGAATTTTCGATATTTGGGATCCTTTCTATTACCTCCATCACTAGATCTTTCAGTCGTATTTTGAGTTTTGTCATTTTCAAATACTCTATTGCTATTCGACGATTTAAATCCTTAGACAGTTGACATCTTGCGGTGATTGGTCGTAATTCAAACATATTATGACATTCTTAGATTCAAAAATTCGAACAGTTATGAAGCTTCCCCCTCCCGCACCTCAGATTTTCCCCTCAGCTTCGTCCACGCGGTTTCATATTGAAACTGACGTATTAGCGTTCTATAGAGAAGCGGAGCGACGATATAAAACTTCTTTCCTTATACCTTTGATATGAATATTCTATTATACATGTAAACATTTAAAAGAAACATTTGTAAGTATACTTATAGAATTTGGTGATTCTACACTGTCCAGTTTGCATTAAATCTTTGTATTCCCACTATCATATAGGTAAAAATAAAATACTCAGAATTTAGAAATATTGTTTATTTCATATATACAGGGTGGTAAAAAGTAATGATAAACCATTATCTGTACTGAAAAGCGTTTGTTCTATTTTCATTTTTACTGAAATACTTTTTGGATTTAAATAAATTCTTGAATAAAAACGTTGTTCAAGTAGAAAAGTATGTTACGATGTTTTTTATTATGTTAGTATTTAGTATAATTTTTATTTAAGATCGTATTAGTACTTAAGATAAAACTTTTCAAACTTAACACAGTTAATTTAAAAATACTAAATATGTATTTAATTTAAACATACCTTACTTCTAGCATCCTGGAATTATTCGAATGCGTCGGTCGGGTACTTGCATTTGCCACTGTGCTATATTTGTTGCAAGTTTTATTGATCATAACCAAAACCAGAGTGTAAAGAACTGAAATAATAAGACTTTTTTAAATACCCATATGTACACTGAACATAGTACTGAAATTGACAATACTAATACATATAATATATCGAACCGAAAAATCATAAACGCTTTAAACCATACATGTGGCTATTTTTTTGTAGTTTCTTAATCAGAATTTTTTTTCGTCGACTAGCAGCTCTACGACTAATAAAAAAAAATACAGCGTTGAAATTGTATTATTTTCTGAAATGTCAAAACGTTATCGTCTTTGAATGATGTAAAGTTTGCAGTTTGAGGGTTACAGCGTTTATGCTTTTTTGCGTCGATATACACTATACAGGTGAAGTTTGCAGTTTGTGGGTAACAGCTTTTTGTGCTTTTTTTGCGTCTGGAAACTGAAAAGTATAATTGTAGATCGGATTTTTTCAATATTTTTTCTAAATCTATTCTATTCTTCATTCTGAGTAACCCCTATTTTTTTAAAACCCTTGTATACTGTGAGTTGACTGAAGTGTAGAAGGAACCTAATAACCGCCAAGTAACTCGACTAGGGTAGAAGCAAATTTTGCTCGGATTCCTTTCAGGCTTCACAATTTTTTGTCGCAAGAAATCACAAGCTGCGTGTGCCACCGTTACGATAGATAAGCCTCAAATTGCTTGTCAATTTGAAAAAAAAAAAACAGTTGGGTACTAATTTTACAATTTTACAGTTTACAGAAGCGGTCCTGGCCTAGTGAGGCTTCGTGGTCGCGTCGATCACGCAGATTAATTGATTGCTTGAAAACGTAGGAATATTACTGGAGTTAGTAACTAGCCCACCAACCTCCACCAATCCGGACTTGACCCTCGTGTGTGGAGTGTGGCCTCATTTTCCCGAGCTATGGGAAGACACCCATGACCCAGTAGTGGGAACGAAATGGGTTGTTAATAACAATTAATTCTTAAGCATAATTTGCACGATGATTACCTAGGTACTCACTTAAACCAAGAGTAATTAAACACAAAACGTATCCTTACCTAAAGCGACTGCAGCAATACCACTAATGTAGTCGTAAATGCCATCAAAAAATACCAAATACGCGATCAATGCTATAGAAGACACGAAGTGCACTAACACTCCGTACACGAAGTAAATCCATAGACGGTCTGCTCGCTTCTGAAATGGTTACATCACATAATAACTACATCCACTTTTGAACATAGGGTTTGCAATATAGGTAATTGACAAACATTACATGAGTCTTACTAATCTTATTTTTTTAATTCAAAAACTCATACCTTATACTAAATACATTTATTTCGAATAAAACAGTAAAGTTGCTACTTTGAAATGCAAGTTTAAGTTAAAATTAAGCTTAATGTAGTTTATTAGTAAGTTCATAAGGTTTGTGGCATCATTAATTTATATTCACCCTTAATTCGGACTTGGCCCCCGTATGTTGTAAGACCTAACCTTCCCAATGTATGCCCCCATGCCCCTGCAGTGGGGAAGATATGGGTTAAGAGACTAATGGGAACTTGCGACCTCGAAATTTTAGTTCTTATGAAAATTCAGATGAAGAAGTTTAGTATGAAGTGTGAGCTTTTGCATATTTTTCTTGTTGTATTCAATAGCATCGATCGAATCAAACGTCCCAGCCTCCCAGCTATACAAGGTACATCAACGAGTAAGTATTATATTAGCATAGAAAAGTAAGTAAGTAATTATTATATTACAGACTCTGCAGACGGTCCAGCAGACCATAAACATCAAATTCCCCTAAGGTGAAGATAATGTTTATCAGAAATACTGGGAATTCCTGTAAGCAATATCACATCGTACACTTACATATAGCACTCCAAGATACAGGACCAGGGAGAACCCTAGTGCTATATAACTTAGTGCTATCATGAGCACTATCTTCAGCATGAAGTAGTCCCCACCCAGGCGTGACTGCAGGTCGATCTCGTACAAGACGCTGTAGGATGGCTTCTGCCCATCCACAGCGACGTAGATAAACCCTCCGACGGAGTATAGGGCTGATGCCACCGAGGATATCTGGGGATACGAGACGAGGAAGAAGACGGTAAGTATTAACAGGTATTAGTATCGGAGGCGTTATTAATGGTGCCTTGAAAACCTATGATACTGTAGTTGGCCACTAGCCCCAAAACCTCCACCAATCTGGACTTGGCTCCAGTGTGAGGAGTATGGCCTAATTTTCCCAAGATAAGGGAAGAGACCAGTGCTCCTGCAGTGCGGACGTTTAAATCCCATTTTTTTCTACCTAAGTACTTATAAAAGCTATTACCGATTCTTCTTGGCACAATTAATTAATCTGATGTTGCACTTCTGGTCACCCGCGGTCACATGTGGTTAGTACATTAGTTTACACGTACGACCGTAGTTTCTTAGTGGAAGATGTGTATTCATTATCTTATTTCGAAAAGTATTCCTCAAGTAGGTACTCACAAAGTTCATTATGGCAAACACCATTGTTCCGCTTTCGACGCTGCAGCATTTTTCCTTGCTATGCATAACAAAAGTCACAGAACACCTAAGACCGTTTGCGTGCACACTTAATCAAGTTTTTGTATAAGATGTACCAAAATAAGTATCGTATTTTTATTTTATAGTATCTCTCTCGATAGTGAAGAGATTGTTGTCAAATCTACCCTAGCACTGATAACCACGTTAAGATTGAGACTGGGGCGGCATAAGTCTGAAGCCCGGGCGATGAGATCATCCCAGCTCCCAGGAATGGGGCCAAGGGTGCCCCTAATCCCATTATATTTAATATGGCAACTATTGATGCTCAATGGTAGTTTAATCGATTTTATCTACATAAGTAAACACAAACTTCGGTAAGGCTACATGACCTATAGAGGTGCCAATCCAACAGTCTACATGTCTACACCCACCCAAGGGTCTTTTAATTTTTATGAGATTTCTCAGTTACTTTTAGTAGATATTTTGCGTCTCAAAAAATTATTTCAAGGTGGCAATTGGCATTAATTAAAAAAAAAAAACGACCCAGTTGCCATTATCATCGTTTTATGAAATGTACTAACTGGCACTAGTGCCACAATTTTTGCATTTCAGTTGCCACCCAACTGTTTTGTTCGATCATTGATGGATAATATAGACGTCATTTGTCGTCAATTACTCTCATAATTTATTTTTGATGCTCAAACTTTAAAAAAAATAAACGACGAATAACAATAAACATATTTTATATTTTTTTTCTATGAATTTAATAATATATTGCTAAATTCTAATTGAGCTTTCTCTTTACATGTATTCTGAGACTTTTCTCCCATACAAACTAATCATTCAAACTTGAAAGTGAAGACAAAGACGAATTCTCATTAAACTTTATTTAAGTAGGTACCTACATACTAAAGAAACCAAATTGAATGGGGTGTATTAATTAATAACTCTTCAAAAAAAAGTGTTGTCACTAAATTACAGTAATTTTCAAAGTTTCACAGTAATTTTAAAATGCACATAAATAGGTAGGTACCTTTATTTTATTTTTTAAAATATCATATCCTGTTAATAATTAAAACACTCCTTCAAATTCAGCGCATAATGCTCAAGTTTTAAAAAAGCGGTCTCTTTACGATATTTTCGGAAAAAAATAGTTTGTATGAGAACATACATTTACATATCTTTCAATTAATTATTTTATTTTAGAACTTAAACATGCTGTGGTGTATTCTCCAGTATCTTGTGATCGTACTGGTTATTCAAAGATTTGAACTTTTTGTACGTGTTGTTGATCATCAGCAGAATCATGGCGTAAATTGCTGAAACAAAAAATGAACTTGGATAAGCAGTGTGTTTACATAATGTAGTTGTGTGTGATTATAGGTAGACATAGACATAGACAATCTTTATTTCTAGCATCATAAATAATAACCATCCGTCCGGATTTATTTGGAAACGAGCGGGCTTTCGAGCGGGGTTTCCACCTTTCGACCGGTTTTTGATTTAGATGTAGCAAAATTGGTTGAATGTTGAGTTTTTATTGTAAATGAGCTTATTATGCAAGGTTTTAACATTTTTAATTTTTTTGTATTTTTTTTATTAGATTTAGGAAATTGTTTGTGACTGTTTTTGAAATAATGAAGATGATGATGATGATTGTTCTAGTACCATTGCTCGCTCTATACGTATACATGCGGCCAAGCAGCGGGCTATATTTTGGCGGGAGGGGCGAGATTTTCATCATAGGTACCGGCATAAGAGGCATTCCATGCAAGGCACGATACTTCTGGGGTTACAAACGCTCATATAGGCGGCGATAGCCACTCTCCATCAGGTGAGTCGATGGTCATTATTAAAGCAATCATCAAGTCTTTTGAACCATTATACTTTTCGAGATATAGACACTTAAATGATATATATTTGCTGGATGGATTCCACCCTCTAGAATTTGTTTAGAATCTGGGGCAACTATTAGGGTTCCCTACGTGAAATCGAAACCTATTAGTGCGAAACTTGTTACTGTTAACATTATATATCGAAGGTTTATTAGTGCAATGTTTTATTGCTTGTTTGTTTATTGGTTTTGATTTCACGTAGGGAACCCAAAGCCGGGGCTAGAGGCTAGACCTTTTGAAGGAATCTTACCCAGCAATATGACCCCAGTACAGACGAACATGTTGACAGCATTGGAGAGGAAAAGAAAGCCGACGACAGCCAGTGAGGACACGACGTGCACTATAGTCCCGTAGATCAGGTATACCTTTATATCATCCGGTTTTTGCTGTGAAAGAAGAATTAAATAAATTGAGGGAGATTCCGTATCTATGAGTAGCATAAAATTATCGTATTTAGGAAGGTTCTTCGTAGGTTTACCCACCATAGCTTTCTCTATAGCCAATTGAGCGTCTCTTAAGTTCGAGGATGAGGCTTTCTTTACACTTTCACATGTGAGTTCACACATTGTGTTTAGTACCTACCTATACTGACTCTAGAATAGACCAGATGGTTACCGTTTTCGAACACACTTGAAGTGTGTTCGAATACACTTAAAATTAATGCATAGAACTTAAGAGCAACCCGTAGTGCGAAAAACGTACCTTTCTTCTCTCACTCCCTCTCTCTCTATTCATGACGTGGCTCAATTCAACCGTGCTATGAAAATGAATAGACGAATTTTTTTTCTTTTTAAACTAAGCTACTGATTGATAATATTGTAGCTGTGATCGGGTATATAAATCCATCTCAAAAACCTTACGGTACGTTCTGTTTTAAATAAAATCAAAATAATTATTAATATTGATTAATAAAAAGAGAGAACTAGCTTTTATATTTCAAAAATACGACTACTTTTTCATGTACAGGGTGCTTTTAAAGTGGATCAGGCAATGCTGATGACTGGTAAGTACTGAATCACTTTGGCCTCGTTTATGGAGACGCGGTGCGTTGCGCGGCGCGTCAGGCGGCGCGTCACGCGGCGCGTCAGGCGGCGCGTCACGCGGTCAAATCAAACATATGGTAATCTATGAGAGCGTTCATGAGCGCGCGTTGACGCTTCTACATGAACGCTCTCATAGATTACCATATGTTTGATTTGGTATACGTTAGGTATAACTTCAAACTCCAGCAACATACCTTTACTACTCCGATGACCAAATAGGTGGCAAATGTCAAAGATATAAGCGACATAAACAGCAGAATCATCACTTGACCAACGACGTAGTGCAGGTCTCTCGGCCTCTCGGGGGAAGACCCGAAAGTTGGCACCCACGGGCCCTGTGGCGAAGGACTTGACCAGATGCAGATTAGGGTGGTTAGTGTGTACAGGGTGGGGATGATTGCCAACAGCTGGAAGAAAAACAACGGTATTTATTAGTGATGAAAAAAATACAGGTTAACAATGACAATAATAATATTTTTTTGAGATAATTGTCAATTAAAATTTCAATTACAATTATTGAAATTTAAATTGGTTTTTATCATATTTAGGAGAGATAGTGTTTTAATTAAAAGTGCCTGGATTGTTAAAAGACTATGTATTAAAAATCAAAATACGAGACCTAAAACACGACATAATACGTATATGACTGACTGACTCGGTGGCTAAGTGGTTAGCGATCCTGACCTCTGATCCGAGAGTCGTGGGTTCGATCCCCACACAGGGCAAACTTTTCTGTGATGAGCAGAATTGTTTGCTCTGAGTCTGGGTGTATTATATCTATATATGTATGTATTTAAATTATATGTGTATGTATATCAGTCTCTGGTTCCCAAGATACAGGGAATCCTAGTTTGGGGCCAGATGACCGTGTGTGATTTGTCCCAGATATTATTAGATATTATTATTATTATGACCCGTCAAAATCTAAAAGCAATAATAATATGTTTTACGTAGTTTAAATTGTTTGGTTTTGTATGGAAAACCAATTTTTCTAGATTTTTATTCAAAAATCATAGGATCGTTATTTTGTAAGGCGTCATGTCAAAAAATAGTGCCCAAATAGTTGTTTCTCAAATGCTGCTTCAATAAAACCCAAGATATAGGGTAGACTGGGAACGCGTTCCGCTAGAAACCTTGCCAATCTGCCCTTAATCTTGGGTTTCATTGAGGCATGAGAGGAGTACTATTAAGGCACTACTTTTTGACATGTAAACCATAACAATTGGTGCAGTGTTTTGAGGATGAGGCTTCTAGAGGAACGTTTCGCTAAAGCCTCATTGAAAGATTACATTTTCTCTGGGCGAAAAAAAAGGGAGGAATAGCAAACGTGGGGGATGCTGCATTTTTCTCAAAAACAGCATTGAATGTAAACGTTTAGATTTAAAATTAATTAGTACTGCTCATGTATTCGAGTGCTGCGGAGTTTTATTGACCTATTTGAATATAGTTTTAATATGTATTTATCGAATTCCCATAAATAATGATATTTCTATATTTTTCGACAAGCTAGAAGCCCTATTACAAAAACTTCTTAATAATCAAAAACGCAAGATAATTTTATGTGGTGATTTCAATATTGACATTATGCCTGAGAATAAATTTAAAGCCAATTGTTATAACTTTATCAGACTTTTAAATTCGTACAATTTTTACCCTCAGATACAGCAACCCACTAGAATAACAGATATCTCAAAGACTTGTATTGATAATATCATTTGCAATTTCAAGAGGCTGGAGACTGAAGTTCATGAATTAGCTTTATCGGACCACACAGCGCAGACGCTAATTTTCCAAACAAATAAAAAATCTATCCCTAACTTTTGGTATACTACCAAAAGAGATTATAGCAAGAATAACGTTGACAAATTTATAGAGTGTTTAAGTAGACTTTCCTTCTCGGAAGTATACTCGCAGGTTGTTGCCAATAGCGCTTATGAAGAGTTTATTAATCTATATAAATTATTTTATGACCTGTGTTTCCCATATATAAAAATTAAAAATAACAAAGTCAACAAACACAAATGGTTAACAAAGGGCATCTTAGGGTCAAGTAAAATAAAAAGATGTTTATATATTGCTTTCAAACAAAAGGGACATAAGTCTAAACAACATCAGTATGAGACTTATAATTCTTTACTAAAAAAATGTGTAAGAACATCGCAAAAAAATCAAAACAGAAAAGTAATCGAGTCTGCTAAAAATAAATGCAAGGCGTCGTGGCAAATAATAAAGAATTACTCAGGTAGAAATAATTTTCCAGAACTGATCACTAGTCTTCAGGAGAACGGTGAACTTCTAAGTGAACCATACAAAATAGCAACTAGGTTTAACGACTTCTTTATAGACTCACTACCCCGAAAACACGAAAACCAAAATGTGGGCACTAGTCGGAATATAACCTCAAATCCTAATTCAATTTTCATAACTCCTGTGGTGCAAAAAGAGCTTACTGATGTAATGAAGTATTTAAAGAACTGCAACTCTGTTGGTTATGACAGCATTTCTACACAAATTATCAAAAAATCTAGAGCACTGATCGCTCCACCTCTCGTACATATTATCAATTTGTCGATTGAAAAAGGAGAGTTCCCAGCAAAACTTAAAATTTCAATCGTTAAACCACTGCATAAAACAGGTGATCGAGAAAATCCCGGGAACTACAGACCTGTTACAATGATACCTATTTTTTCAAAAGTAATAGAAAGAATTATTTTTAATAGGCTGATCGATTTTTCAGACAAATATAATTTAATTGTTAATGAGCAAAACGGGTTCCGTAAAGGAAGGTCTACTAACCTTGCTTTATATCAGTTGTTACAACCAATCTATCAGTGTATTGACACCCGTCGACATATATGCTCTTTATTTACAGATATGTCGAGAGCTTTTGACTGTGTGGATCATGCTTTGCTATTAAATAAGTTGGAGAGATACGGTGTTCGTGGGAATGCATGGAATTGGTTAAAAAGTTATCTTTCAAACCGACAGCAATGTACAGAAATTAGTCACCTATGCACAAACACAAAGACAATCGTTAATAAAAGGTCTGAATATAGAGTCAATGATAGAGGCGTCCCGCAGGGAAGTATCCTGGGGCCTCTCCTGTTCTTATTCTACATCAATGATCTTCCCAAATGCACATCCAATCAAGTAGTCTTATTTGCAGATGATAGCACAATCGTAATCAAAGCTAACACTATAGAAAACTATGAATCTGAAATTAATCAAGCCTTGACTGATATACTTCAATGGACCAGCAGTAATAGCTTACATATGAACTTAACTAAGACCAATATAATGCAGTTCAATTCATATTATAGACGACCAGTAGAGTTGAATATTACCTACGAAGATATGTCTGTACAAGAAGTTAATCAAACAAAATTTTTAGGCCTATTACTCGACAAAAATTGCAGTTGGAAACCTCACATTCAGACTCTCTGTGATAAATTATCACGTTTCACGTATCCTTTGAGACGAATTGTACATTGCGCATCGGTAGACTCAGCGCTTATGGCTTACTTTGGTTATGTCCAGTCCATTTTAAGCTATGGAATAATATTTTGGGGCAACTCCACGGATTTTCTTCATGCATTCATAGCGCAAAAACGTTGTGTCCGAGCTATAGGTGGATTTTCTCAAAGAGATTCATGCTACCCTCTCTTTGCTCGTTATAAAATCTTACCTTTGCCTTGTTTATACATAAACTTAACTTAACAGAAATTTAAGACGCAATCATAAACTTATGCACTCACATCACCCTAGCACAACTTTGTATCAGAGAAGCGTTTACTTCATGGCAGTAACCATTTACAATAACCTACCTGATAATTTTAAGGAGCTTAATGACTACTGTTTTAAAAAAGCAGTTACAGAATGGCTATTATCTAAATTATTTTATAGCGTCCGTGATTTTTTGGAAAACAAGGGCAAATTATAATTTTATGTTTTTATATAAATTCTACTTGTGTTGTTTTCAAATAATATGAATTTAGTCAATGACATAATCTAAGCTGTTTACATATTATGACTACTTATTTGACATCAAATTATTATATTTCTTTCTTTATTCTACTATAAAATATTGTACACCTGTAAAGGTATGTCATAGTGAACTTTTTAAATATATTACGACCTTTTTTTATGACCTATGATAAATACAATAAAGGATTTCTGATTCTGATTCTGATTCTGATTCTGAAACTACGATGGTACTTTTTTTCCTTGGACACTATTTGGCATATTAAGAATCTCGAAATTCTATCTAGCGGAACGGTCGCGATAAAATTTTGTCTTCTAGATACATATTTTAATGAAAAAGTGGTATGGTAATATAAATGGTTTAAATAATTGTCGTAAACGTGAAAATTACAATTAATTGTTAAAATGCCAATAATTGCCAATTACAATTAATTGTAATGATTTCATCACTAGTAGTTATCTAAAAAATACTTATGCATTATTCAAATGCTCTGCCTTTACAGGTGATGTAACTGTTGTGTAGAAGATTCTACTACTCTAGGATTATGTAGAATCCTATACAAAACACGAGTTAATCTCGATTTAAATTCATTAATATCAGGTGTATTTTTTAAATAAATGAATGGTGATCAATTCTGTAAGTGACCAAAATAGCTAAAACCAGTCAGTGAGAAAAGGGCCATGTTAATTATACGTTAAACTAGCACTTCTAACTACTTCGCCTTTTCACTATTTACGGTGGTGCAACAGCATTTTAAGGTATCTTCCCGTATTTCGTCGGGAAGATCATCAGCACAGTCACACTCACAAAGTTTACGATGGCGAACACCAGAGTCCCGATCTCGGCTGCGGAGGAGGAACCTGCGCGCGCGCAGCCCAGCCGACCCACGGCCACGTTCCGCAGTGTTGTGGTCATTTTATCACAAATCTGTCAACAACGTTTTCAGTTATATGTGAATGTGATATAGAATGTCTTAGTCAGTAGGGTTCTTAGTTAATTCTGTGGTGTAGAGCAGGCTTCCCAAAACTTGTAACCCCCATACCTATCCATATCCCTACCAAAAACAAACAAAAAAACCCGTACTTAGACTTTTGGCCTCTTTTTTATCCTCTACTTATCACCTGGCGTACCCCACTTTAAGAAACCCCTGGATAGAGGCACTAAATAAGCTCAGCGCTTACTCATTTTCAAGGTAAAAATGCTTTTTTTACTGATTAAAAATGAACGTGTACAGTATGAAATTTGCTGTACTTTAATTGCTTATTTCCTCACCACAGCAGCGTAGTTCATTCCGCGGGTATAATCCTCTGACAGCAACCATTTTGACGTTTCCTTTCGCACTTACGAGATTTATATTATCCTATCCTGTTGTCAGAGTGCCCTCGGAATGCACTTAGGTGTGCATGTGAGAAGTGTGTGAAGGATGATACATAGGTGCGAGACTATAATAATGTTATAACTGTTTTGGACAAAACAATGGGCGTTTTTCTATTGGCAGGCATGGAACTGATCCCGTAGCAGAGGTCATTGCTTACCATCGCATTTGATGATCAGTGAAAAAATGATTCATGTACCTATATGTACATATGTATTTTCATATATTTTTGCTTCCCCGATTGCCAGGCCGGCTGTGATGGCCAGTGGTACATATTATATAACACTCAATATAATGTTTTCGCATAGGTAGATAAGTGCATGTACTAGCATTATGTTTCGCACTGTTCGTTAGTGGACGTGGCTTATAATGTAATTTAATCGTGATCTACTTTCTAGAAACTTGTCTTAACTATTCATGTCTCCGTAAAGACCTGCCCTTTCGAATAGTTTATTTGCCTCAGTCACTACGTACTATAGATATTTAAAAAATGACAATTCCCAAGTTCGCCACTAAGTACGTACAATTCTTTATAAGTTCATTGGTAATTCCACTTAAATGGATGATTAATTTTTGCTGTTAACTGACAATCTAGGAGCTCCATCTAAACTATTTTTTTAATGTTAATTACGTTAGAAGCGAAATATTTATTTGAAATTTATCTTATAGATCTTTGTTATGTTGACAGTATGGAGGAATATGTAGAGAATAATAATAACAGTGCCCTATGAATGAACAATTCACTGAGAATAATTCATTTCTTCTTTATTTCGAGTCGATGACTGGCCCAATATGTTACCTATCAAGATTCACTAACTAAAATACACCACATTGTTTTGCAATAAGCATAAGCAAATCCTTCTTAAACTTAAATTCTTATTACACTTTACCTCAGTAGGATGATAGTTATTTGAAATATTTTAAAACTGTAAACTAACGTCACGAGATTTACACTACTCACTAAACAAACAACTATGCGAGGGATCTCGCAATTTGCTACTGGCTAAAGAGAGCCAGTCACTAAAACGTTACATACATTAAACTGACTGAACTGTCTCTGTTCGAAGACGCGGCCGGCGCGCGGCGCGGGCGACGACAACACAGACACAATAAACGTGAAGTTCGCACGATGATGTCATGCTGCGCGGAGGGATTCTGCCGAGAAGAAAAGTTATATTATAGGTAGGCAATATAAGGAAAACATAAACGTTCTTCGAAAGGGTAAGTTCAATGCTGTGTTTTACATGGCCCATGGAGTGGGAGAGGTCGCAGCCCTATTTTAACTTTATGGAGGCTTCCATGAAGGGGTTTTAGTTGAACCCTTAGCAGAATTTCGGTTATTATTATGTATAATACTTAGTAAGATATTGAGCCCGAAAATTTTCATCAGAATTCCATAAAATGCAACCATTCTTACAATAGTTTGTAATACTAACATTACACAATATTTACCTGCACATATGTAACAGCTGTTTATCTGCGTCACAAATCTGATGTAAGGTGGATGTAAGAATATACAATATTAAAATTTGTGTGAATTACATAGATTAGCAACGCACTTGTGAGTTGTGACTCCTCTGGTGTTGCGGGTGTCTATGGGTGGCGGTAATCGCTTACCATCAGGTGATCCGTCTGTTCGTTTGCCTCCTGTCCCCATAAAAAAAAATAGATTGATACCTAAATATGTATTTATACCTACGTAGGTAGGTTGGGTGTTGGATTTCCTGTTTTTTGCATTTATAAAAAGAGTTTATACCTATGAGTTGGTGGTAGACTGATAATAATAATATTTTACTGTATACTGTACTGTATACTGTATATTGTACTTAGTGATGTAACAATTACATGTTCACAATTACAATAACAAATTAGGGGAAAGGGGCGAATGGGAGTCACTTAAGGAAAACTCGTTGTTTTAGTTACAAATTATCTGTCGTATAATTTGTACATTTTTATTTAGCATCTTCATCTAATCATATATCGAGTTACATAATTACTTTTTGTCTATTGTTATCAATTACATTATGAGAATTAAAAAATCAAAAAGTAGTTTTGACTCCAATTACCCACATGCGAGGGGCAATAAGAGTCAGCGTCAGAGTCAACAATCTAAAGCAAATAAAGCAACTACCTATTTCTTTAAAAATATAAATGAATTAAGATTATTCAGCATAATTAAGAAACAAGTGTTTTTTTTTATCAAATGAAAAAAAAACGTAATAATCACAGAAATAGCATTTTTACGCGTTATTTAATACATGCAGCATCTGTAACACTCCAACTCCCTTTCGATATCCTTCTTTTATAGTTTCGTTGCATCTGATATCAATAAAAAAGTTTAATGTATTTGGTATGTAATAAAAGTAGCGGCGGAAGTCTGATTCTGATTACCCAAATACGGTTATTTTCTACAATTAGAAATATAACGTTTAGTCATAAAAAAATCAGATAACTTGAAGGAATATCAAAAAGTTAATTATTCATAGTACACGTTAAGATTGCATCAACAAAATAAGTAATAAATGTTGATACTTAATCTTTTTATTAAAAATCCGAAATTTGTACATCAGCCTCATCCGTTTGATACATCATTCGCTCCTGACGAACCTAGCACTACTTTCTGGCCGGAGGGTTTATCAGTGCGGGAGGGGTGCCTTATTCTGTGACGAGTAAGGTTCAGTTCATTTTGAAGTGACTCCCATTACCCAATACTCCTATTACCCCGTTCTCCCAATTATTGTTTGAAATAGGTAATGTCTAATTACAATTATTGAAATTTAAATTGGTTTTTATCTCATTTATGGGTGAGAGCGTTGAATTGTTAAATGGATGGTTAAAAGACTACGTAATAAAAATCAAAGTACCTACGAGACCTCAAACACGACATATAATGTGACCCGTTACATACAATATTAGTCTATGAGCGTTAAAACCTAAAAGCTGCTACTGCTGCTGTTTGCCACCTATCACATAAAAAAAGCTATATATTATGTACTTAGTTTAACTTTAAAAAAAGCATAGCGTCTTTAAGTTGTCAGGCGTCATGCGGTTTCTTTTTTAATTTTGGATTAACGATGCTGTTGAGAAAGGTCTTTTGGAAGACACACTTGAAGGTTTAACTGAGAAGCGTTTGACTAAAAAGTGGTAATCTTAATTGTTAAAATAATTGTGGTAAAAGTGTCAATTACAATCACTTAATTGTTAAAATGCCAATAATTGCCAATTACAATTAATTGTAATTGTTTCATCAATAATTGTACTAGTGCAGTGCTTCGTCGAGTGTGATTGTTTGGTATTTTATTAACTCGTCGGAAGGAATGGCTCCGATTCCACAACATCTCCATATTTGTCAAAATATAATAGGTAATCACAGACTTGCACCCCGCTTCCCGAAACGACGATATACAACTTATTTGTATAAAATAATAGGTATCAAGGTATAATTTACCTAACAAGAGTCTGTCCTTTTCACACAATATTTACAATACTTAAGCAATCGTGCTGTAAGGGTAAAAATTACTCTCACAAAAGTGTTCTGGACGCTTTCCAATTTTTTATATTTTTGAACCCTCGGTCTCGGTCACCTCCCGTGTATGTCCATTTGTACCAGGATAGTTCAAGAAACCCAGGACGCTACTAAAAACTATCCAGGGCATCTTAGGACACCTCAAAAACCAGGACGTGTCCTGTAGAAACAGGTCAGTTGAAAAAAAAACTTTACGGTACGATATCTTATTTCGGAGTGATTTCATCATGTAAGACACTAGGAAATACATAAATAATGCAATCGAATGATCATTCAGTGTTTTTATTCGTTATTTAGTAAGTTAGTACATCTTTATCAATTTATCTTCCATCTATCTACAGAATTATACTTAGGTGTAAATACAGTTATCTCAGTCTTGAGTAAAATTAGTTTAAATAAAGAAGACATGCATTGTTACTTAGCTACCAGCTTTAATTTGTATTTAAAAAAAACATTAAAGGGTTACATACCGAAGGGTGCTGGTTGATAGACAGTAAGTTTTATTTTACAAAATATGTCTTGAATTTTCGGATACATATTAACTAATATTCTTATTAATAAACAAGAACATGTTTTTTCTTAAATAGTTTTACTTTATCGTAATACATAAAATCTTCAAGCTCTTGTCATGCTTAAAGAACAAATTAACGTTCAACGCAATAAATAAATAATAAAAACTGACTAAGTATAAATAAATGCATCAGAAACATAATTATTTTTACGTTAATTGTACTTTTAGTAAAGTAACTTATGTTCAGGCGTCGATAAATGTTCTTCCATATTCTCAATCAAAAATAATTTATGTTCCTTTTGATCCTTAGCAGCGGCCTTCATCTTCTTGTAAATATCGTAGATCATAGCAAGGATCAGTGCGTAGACGACTGGAAACGTAAAATAACATTATTTAGGGATAGTATTAAAAAACAAACAAATAGTATAAAAAAACCTGTACAAAGCGTTTATGTACTGCAAACATTTATATAAGGCGCTCAGGATCTCAGATGTATCAGCTTAAAGTATCATGTTTACTCTAAGAGTACCATCAATATCGATCAATGTTACTATCAGCCTATAATCCTATATTTAAGTTTTACTACTTGCTTTAAAATAATTTTACGAAGTTGGTAGATCAGATGACCGACTTGAATGAAGAGCCCATTTCCTTTTGTGAATTGACTATTTCCTTAAAGAAAGTTTTTCAGATTCAATCGGTCATAATCAGATCACGAAGGGGGATATCCAACAAAGTCTTGATCTTGTGTTATACATATTAAAGGTAAACTTAAAATAAACCTAACAATTGAAGGGAGATAGTTCTTGGTCTAAATTATAACCTCTATAAAAGCTTAGGCACTAATTTGCAACAGTTCTTCACAGTAACTTTTTCTCAAAATAACTCTACTGTAAAGTTGTAAAAAAAGGAGCGTAACCCTTTGTGATCCGACTGACGACGATGTGTGGAAACCCCAATTCATGAGCACCCTATATAATTATTTTTTTTCAGTTTCCCATTCAATTCATTATTCAGATTTAGTACGGGAAACTGAAAAAAATATAGATCGGATTTTTGCAATATTTTTCCTGTATTCTATAACTACTTGATTCTGAGATAGCCCCTTAAAATTTCAAATGTACTTTTTTGAACATTCTGTACTTATAATATAAAATGATTACCTTGCATTATAACGAAAAGAGCGAAAAGGCCTGAGAACTCGGGTATCATCCGGTATTCAGGGTCGTAGTAAGTTATTGTACCTATCGGCACTAAGATCAAAAATCCAAAGTTGCCTAGAAGCAGTAGGACAGCACCCATCACTAAGTATACCTTTATATGTTGTGGATGTTGCTGAAAATTAATTTATAAGAATGAACAAACTCGATGTTTTAATAAAAATAATAAAATGACCTGGGAGGGGTAGTTTGCCTGTTGTGCAGTCAGACGACGCTTTTCAATTGTCTACTTTAGATATTATTTATTTATTTATAAAAATAAATATACTTTAAAATTTTAAAAAATGTAAAAAAATAACAACAAAAAACACAAAAAATTCAAATCATTGATGTACTAAAGCGATTGCTTCCAGGAAACCTATGACGAATGTTTTTTATTTATTTATGCATGCTATCGAAATATATTATCTTACCCTATGAGTGGTAAGTGAAGATGTACTAATGCGCATAATAAACAAATATGTATGTATGTACATGTAATAATACCTAATAAGTAAATAAATATACCAAAAAGCAATTGCAGTGTTTATTTGTATTTTGAGTGAAGAGTGTCAGACATATAAAATACATCAACGAAAACTGCATCGCAGTTGGTATAATTTAATTTTAGTTAAGGTTAATACTTGAGGTTAATTAAATACTTCTAGAGATATGTATATGGATGTATAATAGGTAGGTGTAGGAACGTCTGAGGGTGGACTCTTCGGTTAACAAAACTATTTGGTGGATTTTTATTTTATCGTTATATTTTTTTTGTAGACTAGATAAATGATTGTGAGATTTAAAAAAAACAACAATATCTAAATGTACTTACCTTCAATACACCATGGAACAAGCACGCAGCAAATACCATAATCAACAAAGAAATTTCAGAGCATATGAGCAACAGCGGTGATTCGTCGCAGTAAACATGCCAGTTACACTGGGCGAATCCAGCAAAACCTCCTAAAACGCCAAACAGTGCGAAGATCTGTCAAATAAAAAAAAAAGATATATAAAATACAGCATCTAATAACACTTTAAATAATGGGCTTCAAACTGAGAATATTTTTTTCTTCAATTGAGTAGTTGACGGGAACATGAACTTCGTACGCGTATTAGTGTTGGGGTTTTTTACAGTAGTTCATATGTTGTGCTAAATTATTCTTTAGAAATAAGAAAATAACAAAATTAAGTAAACAATAAAACGAATGAAAGAAAAAGAGAAAAAGACAAAGAAAAGAGAAAAAAGAAAAAGATAAAAAGAAAAAGATAAAGGAAAAAGAAATAAATAAAAAGATAAACAGAAAGAAAAAGAAAATATAATTGCATAGAATTTATGTTCATAACTAACACTACTGAGGCATGGATCTCTTCTTATAGCTAGGGAAGGTTAGGTCATCCCCACACACAGGGTACAAGTTTGGATTGTGGTAAGATGCGAGGCTAATGGCCAACTCCAGCTTAAGAAGTTTTTCAGCCGCCTACATTAGATACTTAAAGAAAAAGTTGAAGAACAGGTCCAGGATAATGCCTACGCCATTATAACACCCTGTATACCACCACTTAATAAATATTGTCCTACACTTAAATAGTTGGGCACGAAATAAAAATACCATTTACAAACGCAGTTTGCTTTGCTTATTTCAGCTTCACTACGTTATACGTATATTTTCGGTATTCTACAGCTACCTACACCGTAAAACTCTATAGACATATCTCATCTAAAAAGAGGATCCCGTCAGTTCCCTCGGGACAGCCCTTGACAAGTCCGGGTCAAGAATGTTAACTGAATATACCTATGATTCGCCTAATCTAAGAGTGAAGGTTTCACCTTAATACTTAGATACAGTTTCCAGCTTTTTCCTCGGGATCCTTTTGAATTTCCAGGACCAATGGTACGAATGATACAAAAGTAGGTACCGTAATCGACACGCCTTTTCAAAAAGTTAAGGTTTTATCTTAATAAATTGAGAGATACGGTGTTGTCGTTCTCCTGTGGGAACCCTTCATGAAACCGAGATGAAAAAGTTTGCATGTTTAGTAGTAATGATAAAGTATCATTATGCCAAATTACAATAAAATCAGCTTCGTAGTTTTTGAGTAATAAGGCTTTTAAGAATGAAAGTTTTCATGCATTCCTCCGGGAACCCTTGAACTTCTCGGGATAAAAAGTATCTAATATGTTACTCCGGCTTACGTAGTATAATTGTACAAAGTTTTATTAAAAATCGGCCTAGCCGTTTATGCGTGATGTGCGAACAGACAGACAAAAATTCCAAATTAAATTGTTTTGGTCTCTATATCGATAGCCATGGCCCCCCTACCGTTATTATTTTCAAAAAATATTCTATGTACAAAATCGACCCCGTTACAGTTTTATTAGTATGATGATGAAAGACGCTATGCTAGACACTGTTTTTGTAATAATTTACTTTCCCGCGGGAACTCGTCACTTTTATGGGATTTATAAATTTTATAATACACATTGTTTGACCGGCAATATAAGGTATCAGCATGCCAAATTTTACTAAATTAGGTGCATAAGTTCTTGTGTACTAAGCTGTATAAGTTACTATAGTTTTTTAACTATCCCACGGGAACTCTTTAATTTTCCGGGATGAAAAGTATCTAAGATATTGACCGGGGATATAAGGTACCACCATGCAAAATTTTATCGGTCCAGCAGTTTTGGAGATTAGCCCGCACAAACAGACAAACAGACAGAGAAACAAAAAAAATGTAAGAAAATCTGGATTTGTTGTATTGCTCTTCTTACATCCCCCTGACTTGGTTTTTAGCATTTTTTTTCTATGTACAGGCATTCGACCTCTACAATTTTTATTATATGTATAGATTATGAACCATCGTTTATTAAATACTCGCCCGTAAGTACAATTTTCAATTTACGCCATAGCGCTCTTTCAAACTTGGTCGATTAAAATAATTATGCCACACGTACAAAAAAAATTAAAAGTATTCTGTGTTGCCACCACTACGGGTAATACCATAAAAAGATAAATGCTCACCAAGTTCAAAGAAGCGAAGACCATTGTCCCTGTCTCGTAAGAGCAGGAGGAAAATCGTTTTAGGCCTTTGGGTAGCACCTTTGCCTAAAATCAACAAAATATGGAAAACATGACACACGCAATAATGGAACGAGCTAACCAATTGGTTTAAAAAAACCCTGCATAAAACATGTCTTATGTCAGTCTTGGAGATCATTATGAATCTAACGACATACGTCAATAATATAATCTTATACTCCAAAATCAAGTTGTTTTGGCTACACATGGTAAAAATAAAACGGATATACATACATACTTATACACACATACATACAAACATCCGAAAAGCTCTTGCTTCGTAGTGAACTAAGTATAGTACACGTTTTGAGGTCTCATACCCAAATGATGCCTACGAAACATTCGTACCGTGTGTACGTGCTTAGTACGTACGTCAGTGTATTACAGAGCTGTAATACTTTTTAACGGAATAGACAAAACAAACAGTTAACATTTCCATAGGTTTGTTTCTGTGGGACCTTTCGTGAAAATCGATGCATTAATTAAATAATATAATGTAAGAT
Organism: Coleophora deauratella; assembly: GCA_958295455.1. Classification (NCBI taxonomy): domain Eukaryota; kingdom Metazoa; phylum Arthropoda; class Insecta; order Lepidoptera; family Coleophoridae; genus Coleophora; species Coleophora deauratella. The sequence continues at coordinate 6,992,124 of OY282403.1, read as the reverse complement.
ACTTACAACTTCATTGGTATGTTCATTTGCATCGTTAGCAGCCTTTATCTTCCTGTAGGCATTGTAGATCATAGCCAGGATCAGTGCGTAGGCAACTGGAAAACAAATAATATTTATATTCCCTATCTATTGAAGTGACTTGCAAAAATACCTCTCAAAAATCAAAAACAAAAAGATCGGAGAGTCAACTCTACTATAAGGAAATAATTTCCTCTTAGGAACCAATTATATATTTACGAAGAATCGTTCGTATATAATATTTATTCTACTTGTAGGTTTTTGATCAGTTTTTCGTACAAAAGAAAGTGTCAAACTCAAAATGTTTTTTATTTAGATGTTTTACACATTCTTCTGAATCGTCTTTTTTTCTGTGTAGGGTTCTTCTGAAATATATGACAAAAAATCTAAAGTAAAAAAAGTTTTTCCAGTATGTATGATGCAGGTTTATGATAAAATCAGGGTTTTAATAAAAAACCGGAATAAGACAAAATATTATATCATCATAAACCTAAGAAAATTCGGTTTTTTGATTAAAAACCTGAACTCGTTTATATCGTAGTATAATTTTAGAACTATTTAGAAAAAAAACGTATCTCCAAGAAACACCAATATTTCTTATAATTTTAGAACCATTTAGGAAATTGGTAATCATAATTGTACCTCCAACAAATACATAAGTATCTTATTCCAAATTCAGATGACCTAATTTGACAGAAAAATGGTTCTAAAATTATAAGAAGTATCGGTGTTTTCCGGTTTTTTTTACCCTCAATTGGTAAGCCCTTGGCATCATCTCACCTGATGGTAAGTGACGATGATGCCGAAGATGGAAGCGGGCTTACCAAGATTCCCCAACGCAATGGGGAACTGGCTATCTTATCTTCATGCCGGAACACATCAATGCTTACTTAGATAAGATGACTTAGATAAGATGGTGGTAGCTAGCCAGGCGGGCTCAGAAAATTCCCTACCACCAACCAAACCAAGTCCACAAAGTTGGACCCCGCCGGGAATCGAACCCGCGACCTCCTGATGTGAAGCGAGCGGCAAGCCACTACGCTACGGAGGCGGTTAGGATTTTCTTAGGTTTATGATAATATTAAGTAATAATTTGACTTCTTCCGGTTTTTGATCAAAGCCCTGATTTTATCAAAAACCTACGACATGTTCATTGGAAAAAGATGTTTAGTTTCATAAACAAAAGCTGCTAACTTTTTTTCGAGCTTTTCAGAAGAATCATACTTTATATCGTCAACTAGGCAGACTATAAACTTAATTTTTACTATTAATTTTACTTAATTACTTTATTAATGCTTTATTGCACACAATGAATTATATACGTACTAGCTTCCGCCCGCGACTTCATCCGCGTGGACTTCAGAATTGAAAGAAAATGTTAAGATAGCGCCATCTAGTGACGAAGTGGAAATTTTGAGTTTTTAAGCATTCCTACGGGAACCCTTAAGTTTTCCAGGATAAAAAGTGTCTTATGTTTTAGCCGAGTGCTTAATCTATCTACCTATACCAAATTTCATCCAAATCCGTTCAGTAGTTTCGGCGTGAAAGCGTAATAAACAAATAAACAAACTGACAAACAAACAAACATCCATACTTTCGCATTTATAATATTAATTAGTGAGATGAGATGAGATGAGATAATCATTAAAACTCAGTTATATATAGGTATTTAGATATATGTATGTTAATTTTATTTTATCTCTGCACTTTTCAACTTATCAACTATGTCTATCTGAATGGATAAGATACCTATATACATATACTTGAAATCATCATACATACTTTCATTAATTGAAATAACCTAACAAATATAACAGAATTTAAAACCCAACTTCATAAAAATGTATTCAGTGTCAATAAGTGCATCAAGTTGAAAGTGAGACGAATATACATACCTACATACAGACAAAAATATTATCCTCCGTCAGTTCAATAATAAAAATAAATTACTTATTTATTGAACTACAATATACTAGAGATAAAATACTAGGTATATCATATTATGGTAAAAAGTAAGAAATATATGACTTACTAATATATAGATAGAGGATGGTACCACATAAAAAAAATGTAAGTTATAGTTACCCTGTCCCAGAAAGACCATAGCTAACGCTGCGTTTGAGCTCCAGTCCTCAAAGTCAGCAAATAAAAGGACGAAAAATGCTACGACGCTGAGACTCAGGACGATCGCACCCAGTACCAAATAAGGTTTTATGTGTTCTGAACGTTTCTGAAATAGTAAAGTAGTGAAAAGCGATTAGGTGCACAGTGATACAGTGCACGACAGTTAGTCGGCAATAAATCGGTTTTCTTTTTGTAACTTGCCAGCAGTGTTTCTGAGTAACTTTTTATCAAATGTCAAAAACATTTTCTTTCCAAAAATGTTTAAAATTGTGAACGATGGCGTCATCGTTCAATATAGTACCTAGGTGATAGCAGTTTGCATACTTATTACGATTTTTTTTATAAAATGCAATGCAATGAAAATCCGTGCGATTATGTTTTCTACAATTTCAGTAAAATATTACAGTTATTTAGTTCGTATATGCTTACCTATGAAATTAACGTTTAGTTAAAAAAGTTCAAAGACAAAATTAATATAAAATAATTAAGGTTTTAAAACAACTAAATATTTTCAAAGTACCATTGGACATTTAGAAATAAAATAATGCTTGCTAAATGCACGTTGTCTGAATATTTTTAGAGCACAGTGGTGTAGAAACTGTGAAAATTGATTTTTTCGTCACTGAAAATCGCCATTTTTTCGATAAAAAAATACTTTTTTTTTATTTTTGAAGGCTACACTTATCCCAGCGTGTTATTCGTTACCATATGTATTTTTATATTGCGCATAATATTTCACGATTTTCAGATAATTTCGATTTTTTTTGGTAGAAAAAATTGACCCAATTGAGCTCTAAGAAAACTCCAATACAGTATTTAATGGAACCCTACTCAGTCAGTTTTTACATGACATCACTAATTCATGAAAAACCTTGAATGTAGCTAGAAAATGATATATAATTTAATGGAAGTAAATTCATTTTTGGGGTAATATTATTCTGTTGAACTTTCAAAACTGAAACGCCAATTTCATAGGTAAGGACCTAATATTTCAGAATGTATACTTTACAGTCTACTCCCGGATTACACGGAATACGTTCTCTGTTGAACATAGAACTTGTAACTTTCATTTATCGAACATGGGTGTAGAGGCTTCTCCCAAGCCTGACTAGATCAATCACTTTAGATAGCAACAGGCTACATGATGATTATGATATTGTTTATTAAATTGCTCTTGTAAGTACTAAAATTTCAAAAAAACATATTTACATACATATTTTGTTTTCAACCCATTTTTATTTTATTTTTAAATATCACAACTGACGCAAAAGAACTATGACGTCACGTCTTGGTTTCGTAATTTTTGAACAAAATGTTGTTTTGACAGAAGATAAAAAAAGGAGTTGAAACGACTAGTAGTAGTCATTACCCTATTAAAACTGCCGGGACTCTGTACCGAGCACACGTCCGTCTGTAGAGTTAATTTTACAATTACCATTACATTTAGATCCGTTTCAACCTTATTTTTGTGATGGTGATTCGGATTCTGAGATTAGCTATAATAAAAAGAGGATTAACTAGGGAGACAGTTCCAGCAGCAAACCACCACATGGAGCGTCTTTAAGTGCCCATCACACTTAAAATTTTTAATATTGAAGATTCTCCCACATATTCGTTTATCTCTTTTCACTTGACATTGGCAACATCACTCTTTATTGTTGTGGAATTCCAAAGAGAAAAGAAGAAGCACTACTTAATGAAATCACTGTGTGTGTGTGTGTATATATATTTACCTTCAAGATACCATGAAACAGGAATGCAGCGAACAACAGCGACAGCAGATAGCCTTCGGTGAATCCAGATAAATTGGCGAAGTCCGGAAATGGGACGTGGATCTCATTTACATAGCCGTACACTAACACAGAAAAGCCTCTTATAACGCCTAGTGCCGAAAGCAGCTGTCCAAGAAAACAAAAGTAAACAAATGTTATTATTATATTTTGAAAGTGACATGAGATACCTATACACTACACATACACAGGATGATAAAAAAATGCGTTTGAAATTATAAGAGGTTACTCAGAAACAAGTTTAGAATACAGGGAAAATATTGAAAAAATCCGATCTTCATTTAAATATTGTTAGTTTCCCATACTAAATCTAAATAGTAAATTAAGAATTTGTATGGGAAACTGTAAAAATAATTGTAGTCTACAATTTGTAGATCGGATTTTTTAAAATATTTTTCCTGCATTCTATAAGAACTTACTTGATTCTGATTATTCCTCGTCGTCGTCCGACATGTCGGAAAACGTTGTCGAGACACGCGGCCGGAGAGAAAATAAAATTTCAAACACACTTTTTTAACATCCTGTATAAACCTTATATGTTTTCTGTTTTCTATTGTAGTTCGTATTGTTTATTGGTATTGCTTGTTTGTTTGTTTTGCTATGTGCCAGCAATAAATGTATGTCTAAAAGTCGGAAGAACGAACCCCCTACACACGACAGTATATTCAGGTGCATTCTACACTGTAAAATATATTTTCTCAATGACAAATCTTTCTTTTTGAGTAAAACGTTATTTTATGGTTATGAAAATATACAAGGATATTAAGCGGCAGATGGTTGCTACTCATGCAACGTTTCCCTTTCCATACTTATGAAGTTTGTAATTCAACCTGTTTTTGCTATGGTTGTATAGGTTTTTTTTAACTGTTACTTTCTGCAAATAAAAATGACTATACTAATTAAGCAAGTAAAAGTAAAACCACAGTAGGTACGTATATAACACACACATCTAATGCGTGTGCGAACTTCATATTTTTAACCGACTCCAAAAACAGGAGGAGGTTCTCTATTCGACTTGTTTGTTACGCGATTACTCCGCCAATTATGATTTATTGATTATGTGGTCCCATCATATTTTTATCGAAATTGATTTAGCGTTTTTTTAATAACCAAAGAAAAATTAAACATAGCAAAATTGTAGTTGTTACGGTTGAATTCAGTTGTTTTTTAAAATGTTCAGTGTTGTCAATTATTATGTGTAATATGAAGGTAGGTGATTTTAACGCCTCAGTTTGTTGGGGTGTCTAAGGCGTGGAAGAGCCTGACAGAGCTCACCAAGTGCAAGATGGCGAAGACCAGCGTGCCTGTCTCGCACGAGAAGATCGAAGATAGTCGAGATGGTATGGCTAACATCTTTGCCTGGAACCAATAGAAATGTTATCGTACTATGGTACTATAGGTACTATACAGGCTGTAAAAAAACCACTCTCAGAAACTTAAACACTCATGAAACTGATAAACTATTTTCAAATATGCAGTATGCTTGACTTATTTACACGTTAGAGTATGCTTGGATACTAAAAAAACGAATAATAATAACAGGTACTTATATAATAAAAAAATTAAAACTGTCAAAAACCTGCCATCAAAATAATAAAAAAAAACATGAAATAAATATTTCAATCACTCGTTTGAAAGCTAATTAAATAATACTATTAATAATTCTCGTTTGGGAAAACGGAACTCAGTAAAATTACAAAATAAATAACACGTTAATTAGTTATAATTACTTACATTTATACTGTACATAATTACAATACCGGAAACCACAATCACCTGTTTATTTTATTGAAACTATTAAACAGAATTAAATAACTAAATATAATGCGTATATTTAGCAATGATTTGCGCACACGATGCACCCGCGCCGCACGCTGCCTGGCTCAAAAGTCAGACCCGAAATGTCAGTGATGTGTGCATGCGGCCGTTTGTATACGCTAACAATCGGCGCTGGGGAAACTACAGATAGTCAGAATACGCGTCTGTGTAGCGTCGTTGATAACAAATATCAAAACAAAACAAGAGGAAAATGGATCTATGAAACAGCACTTTGTTGTTCATTTGGTGCGCAACGTATTTTTGCGATATTTCCGTGAAGTGTTTTTGTTTCGTATTAAGCAAAATTAATGAAGTGCTTATAATAAAAAAAATTGTCTCGAAAATTTTCATAAATCTCTCAGCAAACATAGGTATGAAATTTTTTTGTACATTCGTATGAGAAAGTAATATTAGGTGGTAGACAATTTTGTTCGTATTATGTATGAAAATTCTTGACTTCCTTTGATTTAGTCAAACTCGAAGACAAAAATAAAAACAAAAACGCTTGAACCAACTTTGTGCTACTATTTATTACTGACACCGTTTAAGGTTTTCCGAAGTTTGAGTTGCTATATTAAACAATATAAAACTATTAAAGTAGTTATAACAATAAATAGCCTGGTTTGATTAATTTGCATTGTTTTTGGAGTTCTCCGTGCAATTTCTGAGGGAATCGGATATTAACCATGACAAAATGTAGCCTATGCCACTCACTTGCCACTCCGTAAACTATCTCTATGTAAAAACCATGTCGAAACGTTTTACTCTGTTGTGTATGACGTGAACAAATTCACTTATGATTCATTCCAATCAAAAAAAGCGGCTAAGTGCGAGTCGAACTCGCCCATGAAGGGTTCCGTAGCAGCAAGTAACATAATATAAAAGTTCTTGTAGTTCGTTGTAGGTAAATTGCGGTTTACGATTTATGACGTATTAAAAAAAACTACTTACTAGATCTCGTTTAAACCAATTTTCGGTGGAAGTTTGCATGGTAATGTACATCATATATTTTTTTAGTTTTATCATTCTCTTATTTTAGAAGTTACAGGGGGGGGGGGGGGCATACATTTAACCACTTTGGAAGTGTCTCTCACGCAAACTATTCAGTTTAGAAAAAATATATTTTTGAGTTTTAGTTCTAAGTATGGGAAACCCCCAAAATTTATTGCTTTTCTATTTTTGTGTGAAAATCTTAATGCGGTTCACAGAATACATCTACTTACCAAGTTTCAACAGTATAGTTCTTATAGTTTCAGAAAAAAGTGGCTGTGACATACGGACGGACAGACAGACAGACAGACATGATTAATCCATAAGGGTTCCGTTTTTTGCCATTTGGCTACGGAACCCTAAAAAGCAAAACGTAAACAAATTTACTATGGAACTGACACAGTGCAATGTCATCTGCATACTACGTTTGTTTACCTTTTACTTTTTTTTGATTGGAATGAACTTTACGTGTTTAAAATATGTATGAGTAAAGTAAGGATGAACCGGAAACCAAAGTATACCGCAAACTTGTGAGAACTTATATAAATTATGTAACTAATATTTTAATATGTATAATATGCAAATGATTCACAAGAATTGGGACTCGAATTTCTCGGAGTGCAAAACAGGAAAATCGAAAATCAGACGCGTAAACAAACTATACTACCTAGGTAGTGTATTGGTAGTAACTACATCAGGTAAGTTGTGTCAATCTTTGCTTTGCAGAAAAAGAAAATAGAAAAAAGCTCATTTTACTCATCTCCATTCGTCAAAGGTTGCGTGGAAGAAATCGCTTATAGCGATAAGGTCGCAAAATTATAATAATTACATATACAGGTGTTACAAAAGTGCGTTTGAGATTTTAAGGGGTTACTCAGAACAGAATCAAGTATAGAATACAGAAAAAAATCTTTTAAAAATCCGCTCTTCAAATTTTTTTTAGATTCCCGTACTAAAGCTGAATAGTGAATCAAGAATTTGTATGGAAAACTGAAAAAAAAAACTTGTAGATTGGATTTTTAAATATCATTACTGTATTCTCTATTTGATTCTGAGTTACACCTTAAAATCTCAAACGCACTTTTTAACATCCTGTATAAATGTTTCTTTTTGTTTTGTGTTTTATTTGTATTGTTATTTTTATTTAATTTTGATATAAAATAATGTATTGCTTTTATGTTTTATCTTAAAAGTTAAAACTATATATGCATCGATACGCCTTTTTGCCGACACGATATCGATACTCTTATAAAAATATCGGCGACACCGATACCGATACCGATGCGCTTGGTGAAATTAAATGAAGGTTAAATAAATAAAACCTAAGTTGATTTTTAAATTAATGTAAAACAAATACAGATTTTGAATGAGCAACCCTAACCTACTAGCATACGACCACGGCTATCCTCTGAATATCACTATAATTATGTATAATACTTTCTTGTTTCATACTTTTCAAAGAGAGATTTTTCAAGTTGGAGTATAAGACGTCATTAAGCCAAAACAAGCGTCTCAACTTCTTCTCTAAGAGAATTACAGCTCAGAGTGGACAGAGGCTCATCTTCCTCGGACTCTTTAAAAGTATCGTTGTATCGGGAATAAAAATATCGCCGATGCCGATATATCGGCAACCCCGAAGTATCGCCGACATATCGGTATCGGTATCGGATACATCCCTAGTTAAAACACAAATCAGTAGATACAAGGTCGGACTTAAAATATCTTCCAACCGACATAGACATAAAAAAAAGCTAAGTTGAGTCGATCAAAAATGAATGATCCCGTTTTCCGGCTAGTGACGCTATCGCTAGTAGCATCAGAACCGCGTTGAAAATGCCACGACTCCTACTCACTTAAGTACCTACTTAAACGTTGAAAATGAAAAGCTGAAATAAATCCGGTCAATAATATAATTTTTTTTTTCAATTTGCACCTTACCTACCTAAACATTTAATATAGGATGTACCTATACTGCTGAACATAAAATCCTCACTACGTCTATGTGAAGGTCACAAATCTTTGACATTGACCCTAGCTAGGCTGAACACTAGCAGGGCATCAACATCAATTTGACATCAACGCAGCTGATGTTTATAAACAAAACTCTATAAATAGAATTCGCGCAAGGGGAAACACGTCGAGTCGAAATAATAAACGCCTGACCGTGTTTGTGCGACGCGACGCTTGCGCGGACGCAACAACGTGACACGTTAACATTTGCATTGCATACATTAGTCTTCCTTTTGACAACCGAATTAGTCATCATCAAAACGGCTACGGCTTCACCGAAAAATGACCCTCATCGTAAAAGGTCCTTTAATTTTGTACAATTGTTGTTTATAAGCAGACATGTACCGGGTACCCGGTTTGGATCCGGTACCCGGCGGATCCGGCACTTTTTTAAGGATCCGGCCGGGTACCGGGTAATAGCGCCGGGTACCCGGCTCCGCCGGGTAATTACCTAGTTATTAAAAACACGTTATTTTGAAGTTAAAAGTATAGGTACATTTATGTAACTGTCGTTCATATTTCAATCTTATTTAGTAAATTAATAATAAATTGGATGAGGATCTAGTCGGTTTCTTTTTTTTTTCGTAGACGTTACCTGCTTTCGAAAAGACGCTCGCTGTATACTGAGCTACTTGGTGGGGAAAGGTAGCGGGCCGCCTGGTTACGCAGTATAGAATTGTGACCTCTATTTTTTGCCCACCACTTAAATATATACGGTTATGAAATATCTGAAAAAAATTTGACCACGGTTCTACTCATGAAACTGAACAACTTACCCCAAGGAACCTATACTAAATTGGCAAACAATTTTTGGAGTTTAACTAATTGATTAACTGAAGCGACAATTTTTTATGGGAAGTCCAAAAATCGATTGGAAATTGATTAGAAACGTTGTACTGATTCATGAGTCATTCATGATTCAAGCCACTGTTAACATTTTTCAGGTATTTCAGAAGGATCCTATATATGCATCCCTTGTAGCTCCGGAAGAATAATGCTTCAGGAATGGGCTAAGGAACAGAGTAGAACACTCTGGGCTAGTGCACCAGGCCAAAAGCATTCGAAAGCGCTCATATCTGGTTTTTCGCAGAAATACATGTCTAGAGCACTACGACTTCATGAGCCTGGCTTAGGATTCTAGTCAGAACTCTAACTGACCACTGCAAACTTAATAACCAAGTTAATAAAATGAAGCTTGCAGATACGGACGAGTGCCGATTCTGCCTCGAGGAAGAGGAAACTCGTCTTCATATACTCTGCGAGTGCGAGGGGCTCGTCCAAGCCAGAAGCCGCTCTAGGTGGACCGATGGTAACTCCAGAAGTCATTAGGGAACTCGATCCTAAGTGCATCCTACAGTTCATTAGAACTATTGGATATAATATAACAGGGGCAGTGATCACAATAGATCTACGCAGGTCACAGTGATCCAATAAGGCCCTCCTTTGGTCCTATACCCCTTTGCCCCTAAATAGATATGGGGATGGAGATTCTACACTCGGAAGTTGTTGACGAATATGTATACCTGGGACAAACAGTCCAGCTAGGTAGGTCTTACTTCGAGAAACAGATCAATCGTCGAATCCAACTCAGCTGGGCAGCGTTCGGGAAACTCCGCAATATCTTCACGTCCAACCTACCACAGTGTCTCAAGACTAAGTGACTAAGTCTTTACGTAGGAGAACTAAAGTTACCGACATAGCTCACAGAAACGCTAAACTTAAGTGGCAGTGGGCGGGGTACATAGCTCGTAGAACAGATGGCCGTTGGGGCAGTAAAGTTCTCAAGTGGCGACCATGCACCGGAAGACGCAGTGTGGGCAGGCCTCCAACTCGGTGGACCGACGACCTGGTGAAGGTTGCAGGAAGCCGCTGGATGCAAGCAATACAGAACCGATCGGTGTGGAAATCCTTGAGGCAGGCCTTTGTCCAGCAGTAGACGTCTTTTGGCTGATAATGATGATGAAGGGTTATCAAAGTTTTCGAATGGCGACCATACACCGGAAGACACAGCATAGGCAGACCTGTCACTCGGTAGACCGTCGTGTCAACTTGTAAAGGTTGCGGGCCGCAGGATACGGGCAGCGCAAGACTGGTTGGCGTGAATATCTAGGTAGTTCTGGATCAAACTGTAGAATTCTTTTGCTGAAGATGAATTATTATTTTTATATACTTTTCAATACGCAATTAAAGTTTTTATTTATTTATAATACGTAAAAAAATGTATCTGTCTTATTACCAATCTCAAAAATAAAAAATTAAGGCGCGCCGCGCACCAATTAGGACCAGCGCGCCGCCGCCGGCAAATATAAGGTCGGCACCCATGTCTACCCCCAAATAATAATAATCCCTTGGAACTCTGGCAAAGTCTAAGTAATGATCTAAGACATGATCGTGACGTGTTTCATTGCCGGGTACCCGGCAAATCCATTACCCGGTACATGTCTATTTATAAGTACAATTGTTTACACTGTATGTTTTAACATGTTGACTGACACGTATTCAATTATTTTTTCCATGATTTGTAAATGTCATTTTACAAAAGAGACATTTTGCGATAGGAAAGAGCATCTAACATATTTGTATGAAGCCTGGTATACCTAAAGTCACCCATCCGGGCCCCACTATGGGAAACTAAAATTTTGGCGGCCAAGGCTGAGGTTTTACTAAGTTTTACGTTAAAAGCCCCGGAGCTAAAGTTATTGCCTCTGACCACCAGAAACCAGCCAGATCTGGTAATTTAAGATTTATTTATTATTTATTTATTTATTTATTACAATTCATTGGAAGGCTTACAGTCAGTTGACTTCAAATTCTGATGCCTCCTTATGAATAAACTACTACTGGACCCACTACCCCCGAAACCTCCACCAATCCGGACTTGGCCCCGTGTGTGGAGTATGGCCTATACCTACTATACTATGACTATCTGTGTTAAGGTACTTAAAGTGTAGGTAGGCATACACATAATTTCACGAAAAAAGGCTTTTATTTAGTAAACACATAACACCGATGGGTTCGATCCCCACCCAGGGCAAATACCTGTTTCTGTGATAAGTAGATTTGTTTGCTCTGTATCTGGGTGTATTATTACATCATCTATCACGCAGGTTTTTTGCGCGGCAAGTTTATATATGTCTGTAGTTTCCCCAGTGTACAGCTCGCGTCACGTAAAAAGAGCGCTGCGTTCCTCTGACAACAGGATAGCATAATATAAATCGCGTAAGTGTGAAAGAGAGGGTACTAAACAGTTGCTGTCAGAGTGCCTCCTCGGAACGCCAGCCAGCGCTCTTTTTACGTGACGCCAACTATAGCTCATTTCAGTTTGGTGGGCATCCCGCAAATGAATAGTCGCATGCGATGCAAATACATTGTATAACCGTGTGACTGTTAAAGTAGTACTTGCCTGTAAACAGTTTATAAACATAAACAAATAAAATCTCTTACATACATTTAACGTCTGACTTGTGGCCTGCGTTGGTAAAGAAACGGTCGTTCAACGAGTATAACATTGTGATTATATTTTTTAAATAAGTTTACTTACTTATATAGGTAATTGTAAGTATATGCATGTTTGTAGCGCACACACAGACAGATCTCCAACGCCTAATTAATAATGTTTTTAAAACCATGCCATTAGATTAGCCTCATTTTTAGAAATCCAAACAGCGGAGGGAATATAGGTATATAAAAAAATATGTTTTGGCTATCATAAATTCCTTGAAGCATCTACCTGCAAAGAAGACGACGGAGACATTTTTTTTGCTTGTATGTGTTATTAATTATTATTGTATATAGTACGTTGGAAACACAAACATGGATGTTTAAACCCTAAAAACAAAAAAACGTTTAAATAACTGTCAATTCACAAATTCTGTAGTATCTACACAAATAATTATTTTTTTAACCAGTTATTTGTAAAATCTGATTTACGACTTTTGAACTTACTAACTAGACACGACCAAAGTTAACACATAGCAACTAGATTTCTTATTTGTGAGGAAGGCATTACCATTAGGAAAACTTAGGAGAATAACTTTACAAACGTAAATTTCTACAGTTCTGCCATGGAGACGGAAAAAGAGAACAAAATATGCATTGTGGAAAAAACCGCTGATACAATGCTCACAGATGACAAGAATCCTTTGTTATCTAAGGATAACGGCACATGGGCGTCTACCGCTGTGAAATTGGTAAGGATACCTATTCAATTATTTTATCGGTATCAAATTCTTCTACCCACATGAATCTGGCGGGTCATGATTATCGGGCGTTTAGACCGCGAGGTCAGGAAATGTTGTTCGTGATAGCGAACATCTGTGCCTAAGAAATTCGCATTCATTTTCTCATGTTAGTTAAACAAGTCAAGCTTGAATTTCTCTTCTTATAATCCAAGTAAGACCTGCCGTATATTGTTAAGTCGTTAGTGCCGGTTGCTATCACTAAATGGCGGTCGTTAACCCATGTCAGAGGCCTCGACTACTTGAAAAATTCTGACACGGGTTGGCCACTATCTCCACAACCTCCACCAATCCGGATTTGGTCCCCGTGTATGGAGTAAGGCCTAATCACCCTTAGGTATGGGATGACTCCGTGCCCCAGCAGTGGAGCCATAATTGGATTGCTAACAAAGACCATAAGCATAAAGAAAAGACTATGCTAATTCATGTAGTAAATTTAAACCTTTGTTAACCTCTATTTTCAGATGTTCTCACTGGTAGTTTGCACCACCGTTTCCATGATTGCGTTTATGCTTAAAAATAACCACAGCTACACCACCGATATCGCGTGCTACTTTTATGTGGCTGTCATTCTGTCATGGGTCGCGCTGATGGGTCTGGTCTTCTTTAAGTTTATGTGGACTGGAATACTTCAGGTAGGAACATATAAAAAGTTACACTTAACTACTAACATTGAATACCTGTCTTATTAATTTAATAATACATATAGTACTGATTCTTCTCGGGGTGCCTTATCCTAGCGGATTAGATGATGATCCTAGATGTCGGCGATCAGCATGCGGAACTCCTCTCTCTCTATTTAGCCATTCTGTAAAGAGTGGCTGCGTCTTTGATTCCAGTCCATTCCTTTATATTGTCACACCAGGTGATACTTGGTCTTCCTCTTCTGCCTTCTATAATATTTCTTATTATGTCGTATTTACTGTTTCCGTATAAGTGTCCCAAGTACCCCGTTTTCCTTTTTTTGATAGTTACTATTATTTCTAGCTTTTTATTCATCATTTCCAATACCCTTTCATTTGTAATTTTGTCTGACCACGAAATTTTTACGCAGCATTTTTCCAATATCACCAAAATTTTAAACCAAACACAACAGAAACCTAAAAAAGCCTTAAAGCTTAACATATTTTGTTAATTTCATTTCAGGACAAACAGCAGTCTATAAAAGCTTGCTTTGCGTTCGGGATGGCAGTGAATTTGTTAGCTGTATTTTTGACTACGATCTATGCGTGCGCGTCATTCGGCGAAGAACCTTTGCTGTTTATAATGCTTTTTATTGGAGTCTGTAAGTATATTTGTGAGAAAATGAATACAAATAAGGTATGGGAAGCGACCCGTGCCCATGCAGTGGGGACGATATGGTTGTTATGTTAACGATTTACTAGTTATACTAAAAAAAGATGGCGGTTTCCATGACAAAATAAAGCAGAATAAGATTATACAGAAACTAATTTACATAAATAGGCAAGAACCCATCATTACTTTAAAAAAAAATGTCGCCAAATGTTAACTTATTTGAATATCCGTGCATTGTTTGAGAAATTACTGTCATTCAATATGGGCACTCCCTGCCCCTCTCAAAAGGCACCCTCAACCCCCTGCGTATTTTATAAGATCGCCACGCAACACACCCATTTGTTACCTATGTTATGTTAACAACCCAAATCGTCCTTTCACGGGTCTCTTTCCATAGATCGGGAAGGTTAGGCCATACTCCACACACGGGGGCCAAGTCCGGATTGGTGGAGGTTGTGGGGCTAGTGACCAACCCCAGTGTCAGAAATTTTCAAGCCGATATGGCTTAACGACTGCCATCTAGCGATAGCAACTGGCACCAACGGCTTGACGTGCCTTGCCAAGCACGGAAGAGGTCGAGGTAAATGCCACTAACAGTCAAACCCATCCAGGTTATGAGCGTATCTGTAGACAGTTAACCTGCGTGATCAACGCGACCACGCAATCCACTAGCCACAATCGCTTCACTCACACATTTACGCGTGTACAAATGTAATATTTATGTTGTACAATAGGTGATTATAATGCTTCAGTTTGTTGGAGTATTCAGGTTGTGGTATGGGTTCTAGCATATACTATGTATATGTTTGACATGGCTCCAGAGCTGCAGTAGAAACTTTTTTCTTTGATATAAAACTTTCTTTTCAGTCAACTCGATGGTAATGTTTATGTTTCACGATACAACATTGAAGAACGAAGACGAAAACAAACAAGGCACTTATTTTACGCATAAAATACTTGAAGCATTAAAATGTTTCCAAGTAAAAGAACAACGAGAGAAGTAAATAGCATTAGATATACGAGTAAGTGAAACTCAATGAGCCTCTATCGGTAAGTACTAAAGTATACCTATACTATACTTATGCACACTTTTTACAAAGAACAGTATTGTGCATTTCTTCAATCGATACCTGTTATACACATAAAGAGAATATTATGCATACGTATAGTAAGGCAGTATCTTATCACGTCTAGGTATAATGACCTTGTTAATGCAAATAAATAATGAGAATTGAAACTCGGAATGCCAAACAGGAAAATTCGACGAAAATCTTATCTATGGTTAAAATTCTCTGTAATTGTACGTAGCGTCGTTATTATGCTTATTAGAGGCTGTAACTTATCTGTCGACTTGTATAAAAAAACTTTTTAGTAGGTATTTTGTTTGTTAAAGATGACATAAATTAGGAACAAAATCAGTTTGAAAGGATTTCCTATCCATAGGCTCAACATCGTTAATTTTAAAGTCGATAAACTAAAATGCAGAAACCGTTTATCATCTGAGTTTTTATCAAATGTCAAAAACAGCAATTTGTTCTAAAAATATTTGAAATAGTGAACGATGATATCACTGTGCAAAGTAGTCTGCATACGTATTACTGTAATTTGGACGGAATTCGACATAGATAAAATAAAGAATTACTGTTATGTAAACTCTGTGTTTTCGATTCGATTTAAAAGTATGTGTACAGAATCTAATTTAAAAGTATGTGTATATTGGTCTATACCAATATACACATACTAGATTAAGTAGATGCTATCATCTACTTAAGATTTTGACTTTGACTTTGTTGGTTGTATAGTATGCCCATTGCCCATTTCAGTACTGTCTAACTAAGAGCGTTTTTAATGTCATACGGATTTCTGCCCGAATGCGTGCCGCCCGCAATCTATCGTTTCATTTCATGTTTTTAGGGCCCTTTTATTGTCATGCGTGGCACACGCACGTGGGTCGCTTTGGAAACGCCACAGTCGCCACACGCAGAAACGCGGGCAGAAATCCGCATGACAATAAAAGCGCCCTAACATCCTTATGTCAGTTTCCCCACTCCTTAGTGGGGAAACTGTAAATGCCTTTACCACTTTTATCCTACAAAAGCGATGCCTAATAGTTCTATACAGGTGAAACAAAATTACAGCAATTTTACACATTACACCATACAAAAAGATCGATGACACAGACAGATTAATATTTATATTGAAGTTCAGAATAATTTGAAAAAAAAAAATATGGAAAAATGCTACACTGATATTACTAATTTGCCAAATATACACATCTAGGATAAAAAAAAAAGTGTATAAACACTTATATTAGTGAAATCGTACTATCACCTACATACCAGATATCAAAAATCTAATGGTATTATTTTGTCGACAAAATTCGTTTTGTTAAACGTTCTTAAAATATAGCTCGTCTTTTAGGGACACTAAGTAATGGATACTTTTTTTTACTTATCTACGCTATGAATGACTGGTATACGAGAACAACACTTACAGAGATACGGAAGCAGGTCCTATGGAATATACAAAACTAATCTAACAATGCTTCACACTCTACTGTGGACCCATAGAACAAAAATCATTAGGGTTCAATTCAAATTAGTGCACCTAAAATAAGAGCTTACTTGAGGAAAACCATAAAATATTATCTTTAATTACCATTATAAATAAGCACTTATATTGTATTTCTCTGTTAGGTAAGTGAATTTGTAATTCTTTTTGAGAAATAAATATCTTAAACCGTAAATTACTTATATGATAAGATTAATTTGTTTAGGAAAAAGTATAAACACTACAATTTAAATTTTTAATCATAAGAATATATTTTTAGTGAATACTTACATATCTGCTGTTTTTCTGAATATCTACATGCCTTCCAGTTTAGTTCGAGAAAGTACAAAAAAGAATAACGCATTAGTTAATTTTAGTATTTTCCTTAATTACTTGTCTTAGTTTCTGTGCAAGTTTTGCTGCCAAACATCATTGTTATAAGCACTGATGTGTTCCGGCATGGAGATACCATAGCCAGTTCCTATTGCGTTGGGAAATCTTTTCGGCATCATCATCACTTACCATCAGGTGATATAAGGCCAAGCGTTTACCAATTATTAAAGAAAAAGGCACATTACGTACAAATTACTATGTCCTAATCTCAAAGTGCTATAACTGTCGTCAAATATTGATTATCTACAAAGAATTACCTATAAATGCATATTTACTGAAAACAAATCAACACTAATGAATAACATAAGTAGAAATTGTTATGGACAGAGAAAATTAAAATTAAAATAAAATTGTCTGAAACAGTTTATTTTTTTATTTTATCGCAGTTACCCAAAAAATGTAAACCATAAATATCGAAAACAGTTCGAAAATGAAGATAAATTTAACTGTTTATCACGTAACAAGTGCTTCATTAATCAAATATACAACATATAATGATAGTTAATAATAGTTTTGTTAATTAGCATCAAAATGTTACCCCCGATAATAAACGACTAAAAATAAGTCAAAATCATTGAACCAAAAAAAAAAATCAAAAATAGCAAAGAAAAACCGCGCTGGACTAATTTTAAATTTGACCACTCCTTTGAGAGCTTCGATGCCTCATACACACTATATAGGCTTAGCACTATAAAACCTTATTTTTCGTCAAGGGTTACATTATTACAATGTCTCACATCGCTTATAAGTGCCTTGGAGATTTAAAAAATCTGTTCTTGCTATATTTTTTATTAAAAATTGCATACTTATACCGATGAAAACAGTTTCTTTTCTTTATTTTATTAAAAATGTCGATGTCGGTCAATATCGCAATTTTTTTTAAAACGAGCTGTACCGTAATAAGATGGGTGAGTTAGGACTCGTTTATGGTGCAAAATAGCCATATGCCTAAAACAAAAAATATAAACAATGTGATTACCAGTATATTAAACAATTATTAAAAATGTGTCGGTTAGTTTATAAAAAAATCACTTCGTTTATTGATGCTAATTACAAGATCCATACATCTAACTGAAACTGTAATTTCAGTACACTTCTTATTTATTTTAAACTTCGGGTTAGATTTTTAATTGACTAACTGTAATTCAGCAATCTAGCAGGTAGGTGAGATATGGTTAATGAGTAAGATACATTTCATTAATGTCCACATCCAGCGCTTCGAGAATGGTTTCCGTTGTGTACGGGATATCTGTAAAAAGACGCAAATTATTATAGTCACCTGAAAATCCTTGACGTCCTTATTGTTCTCAATTCTCATGCTGTTTACTGAGATTTCTTCCTTTCACGAAAAATTTATGCTATACTAATGTATACTCATAATACGTAATAAAGGAGAAAGAAGTATTAACGTATCACTGATTCTAATTATGGCTTGCAATAGTTATGACTAAGAATTTGTATAGCAAAGTGGTATTATGGCTTATTACTTTATGTCTAGCAAAAGTATGCCAAGGTATAAGTTATAAACATTAACGTTATGACGTAAATTTTTATGCTATCATATCATAACGAATTTGAAAAATACATTTATTAATAATAATTAAGGGCACTAGAAAAAGAGTCGAAGCACGTACCAATATCGATCCACTGGTCGGGATCGTGTCGCGATTCCTTTCTGGACTCCTGTATGCACTGGCGGAGGGCGTGGGTGATGCCATGCGCAGTACACATTCCCATCTCACCTACCGCTGTGAAAGGATAAGTTGAATAAATACTTTTTGTTTCTACACGCTCTACAATGTAGTCTACATATTATATGATGGCGAAATAATCATTATTTATTAGCTAAATTCAGACTGGCTGAGGACAGTAAAAGATGAAGATTGCTCCACCGTTAGAAGCTTTGCATCTCAATATAAAAATAATTGTAAATAATCTAGTGAGTGTGACTACGATCAGAGATTCAATTTGCAGGATAATTGAAGAGCAGTTAGATTTGTAAATTTCCAGTAAAAAATGCCTCCATGTGCATTTTAATAATAATTATCTGCCATGACTTCGAATAAATCTACTGAACGTCCCTATTTTTGACCACATGGCCTCGTATCTCTTCCTATACCTCAAGAAGGTTCGGCTGATCTAAAGACATGGGATCAGGCGGACATTTTAGTGCTATTAGTGAAGCGAACCCCCATTGCACTAAACTTATCGGCTGCCAACAACAAACAGTAAAACAAACGACACCAAGGGTTCCTTGAGATGTACGGAAACGGTCGAGATAAATGTCACTAACAAAGTCCATCGAGCCTATTAATCAGCTGATCAACGTGACCTATGACTCATACAGAACAAAAAACTGAAGTTATTTACTTTTAGACCCGAGAACTCCTTTGGGGTTACGGGAGTTGTATCTGAGTTTAACATTAAACTCGACTGGGATGTCGAGAGCCAGCGGCACGTGGTACGTCAGGGAGCGGTTGGTGAGGAGTCTGCCGGTGCCGTGGTCGTACTTCAGCTTCTCAGAGGTAAAGTAGCCCAGACCCTGGACGTAGGCTCCTTCCACCTAAAAATGGTAAACGTTTTAAATATTTTTTTACGTCCCAGTAGTGTTTCCACTATCGAATTATTGATAGCACTACAGACTGAGCAAAATTAAGAAAAAATATGACTAAAAAGACTATAATTATGAATTAATTTGGATTGTATAATTGATATCGGTATCAATCAATAGAATAACTTGTTAGCCGTTGCATGGTTAGGGGGTGGGTCTTGTTTAGCTCGATTATCAAGTTGACGTTATACATTTTAAATGCGGGCTTTTAGTGTATTACCGTTCATTCTCTAAAGTGAGAAGAATGTTTTCAGACGTTTCCTATTTGAACTAATGTGAAGTGAAGGCCGCACTTTTGAAAGTATGTATTAATTAACTAATAATAAACGTATTTGTGATCTAGCGCATATTTTCAAGTTACACACCCACACCTTTTGCTGAGATTAGTTAAATGTAATAACACTAACGATGTAAGTTGTTGATACACGCTAAATTTCAATAGTAGCTTACGATACAAACCTGACCGATATCAATGTTAGGATTACTACTCAATCCCGCATCCTCCAAAATATCGACTCGCTCTATTTGGTATCTGCCAGTTAAACAATCTAGTTGAATCTCCAAGATCGTAACAGCAAAAGCACTGTATTTTTCCAATTCTGGCTCCTTATCTGTCATTTGGTACTCTGCCACTAAGTCTACTAACTCTTCACCTGCCTTTTGAATGATTTCTTTCCAAGTCGGATTGGTTAGTTTTGCTTTAATTGGTTCCAATCTCTTTTTCAAAATCTCACAGCACTTTATTACTGAAAAGCATACACTCTCGCTAACTATGCTTGACCCTGAGAAGACGTTGTTTGCAGCAGTGAAAGTGTAACTAGGAAGAACTGTTACATGATCGTATGGGATTCCAAGTTCATAAGCGCAAACTTGTGCTACTTTAGTATTTACTCCTTGTCCCATCTCCATGCCACCAGTGGTCACAGTCACTGTACCGTCTCCTCTGTAAATAGACACTAGAGCACTATAATTGCCGTAGTATTCAACAGGGAAAAGCATGACGCTGATTTTAATTGCTTTCTTCATCCACCTATTGTTCTTGTTAAATTCTTCAATTTCTTTAACTCGTTCATCATAATCAGACTCTTTTTTTAGTTGTTCAATAAGTAAAGGCAAATCGTTATCATCTTTTCTCATATTCGCCAGTCTGACGTCAGTAGGATCCTTCTTTACCTCAAAAGCAATATGTTCCATAATGTGTTCAATAGTGCTGATGCCTTCATTAGTTCCTGTAATGTTAAAAAACGTTTATTTAGGAATCAAGTTTAACTCAATTGTCCTATAAGAACATATTTATTATCTCTAAGCGTGATAAAACTCGGTATCTATACCAAGATATCAAGATGCTGTAAGAACTATTCTACTTCATTAAAATGAAGATTTTTTGTTTCGCTTAAAAATGAGAATGAAAACTATTATACCTATATTCATATTCAAGAAAAAATTATTCAGAAAATTAAAGAAGTAAGAAATAACTGAGCTTGAATCCATACCTGGTGCCCTGCAAAAGGTATTGGAAGGTAGATCAGTGAGCACGCACCCAGTTTTAAGGCTGAAGTAATCGGAGTTGTAGCAATTAGGGAATCCACCAGCTGTATAGCTGAGGACATTTTCATTGTGAGAACATCCGTCATCTTCTACAATAGTCGCGTTGAGGTATTGAACTTTACCATTTTGGTCCACCCCAACCTAAAAAAGTTGAACATTGATATGTATTTTAATTTCAAGTAATTTTCTCATGATACGACGCTCAGCATGATTAGTCAAGTGCTCAAGTAGTACAATTAGTGTATAATAATTGTGCACTTATAATTGGTAAGGCATCGTCCCACTTATGTTTATAGTACCTACATTAAAGTGATGGAGATGCCGAAGATGAGAGTGGACTTATCAAATTTCCCAAAGCAATTAATAGCTGTGTAAGTATGCTTTATACAAGCCTTTAACTAGTCGTACTAATATTTGCCAGAGGCTTAAATGTTCGTAGCTATATGTGCTAAGAAAACCAACCAAACCCAGCCTAACAACTTACAAAGTTAGGCCTTGCCGGGAATCAACTTGAACTTCTAAATAATGTAAAGGGTCAGCCCAATTATACTGATGGTTAGGGTGGTAGAAATTTTAAAAGAAGTTTATCGTTTTTCAAGTTTAACGGATTTTAATACTTATTTTTTTTACCTTGAACTATCTACTGTAGTAACAAAAATCAATTGATGCGGGTGCAATTATAATAATAATAATAATATCCGGGACAAATCACACACGGTCATCTGGCCCTAAACTAGGATTCCCTGTACTTATGGGAACCAGAGACTGATATACATACACATATACATTTAAATACATACATATATAGACATAATACACCCAGACACAGAGCAAACAAATCTGCTCATCACAGAAATATTTGGCCTGGATGCGGATCGAACCCACGACTCTCGGATCAATAGTCAGGAGCGCTAACCACTGAGCCACCGAGTCAGTCATATTATACCTAATCTACCTCCTCGATATTATGAATGATTTTACGTTATTTATTACTGTACTGAGTATCTATTTAGTTACAACCTTTTATTTTTACCTTTAGTTTGTGTGAAGGATGATATGAGTATAAAAGGAGTGAGCACTGAGATGACAGGATAGATGAATGGAAGAAAAAAAATAAGTTTAAAAGAAGAAAAAGTCATGTTAAGCCGGCCCAAATGATTGGGAACAGGGCAGGTAGATGACGATCTTGTTATAAAAATATAATTACGAAAATTATGTCATCTTACATTTTATGGAATTACAAGGAGAAGCTTTAATTTCACTAATAATTGCTTTCCCAGAAACACTGCCATGGTTTGCAGCAAGAATTATGAAGGAAGTCAAGTCAAGTCAAAATTGATTCCTCCTTATTGGTCATGCATCTGCATCGAAAGTATGTAAGTACTAACTAACACGAATTGTCTATCAGTCTGACCACCCTATGCAAATAAACATTATTATATCCCAGTTATAATAATTAAAAAAATTTTATGACCTCTTGAAATTGTTTTTAATTCGATGAAAAAACAAGACCTACTGAGAGACACTTTTGGAGATGCAACTTACATATAGGTAGAGACTGCGTACACTGCGTACTTTACCTTTAATGCACCAGGCTTATTCAATGGTCAGAAATGGTTTTAGGTGGACCTACCTCATACTCGCAATTCGAGGGCAGTCTCCGCCCCGCTATGGTCATATTGGTCTGCATAGGCAGTATGAACCGACACGGCCTGTTCATCAGTTTGGCTACCACTGCACATGCAGTCGAAGCTTGCACGTTGCGACTGATCTTGCCGCCGAAACCACCGCCCAACCGACGCACTCTTACTACCACCCTAAAAGAAAATATTGACTGAAATATCAACCTATAGTATGTCTCATTATCAATTTATTATCTTAGCGTGCTTCACTTACTAGCTGCTCATTATGAGCAATAAGTACCTAAATATTTTAGTTAAATTGTGATCTATAGTTTCAAAGATATCGTAATAACCATTATTTAAAAATTGATAAGCACACAGTGGATTGTAAAACGTAATATCGTAAAGCATAAAAAAAGTCTTACTGGCTTTCATTGATACCCAAACACTGTGCAACAGCAATTTGCGTCAAATCCATCCATTGTGTAGAGTCAAACACTTCTACTCCTTTATCTACTGGGACCACCACACAAGTTATAGGCTCCATATAGTAATGATATTGCGCTTCTATTTTATAAACGCCCTTAACAATCTTCTGCACGTCCTCTCCTTTCCCTTTTGGATCAATCGATGGTCCATCAACGTAACGTCGTTTATCTTTCTTAGCTTCTTCTATAGTAAGTACTGGAGGGTGGCGTGATTCATTTTTGTATGTGACTCGTACTAGTTTGGCTACTTGACCAGCTAACTCTTCGCTCTCAGCAACAACTATAGCTATAGGTTGACCATAGTAGAGTATTTTAGTAGCAAGAATTTCTTCATCTTCAGTCTCTAGCTGTATTCCTGGTTTTATAAAGGAATTCTTTCCCGGTATATCTTCGGGAGTATAGACTGCTAGAACGCCTGGAATTTTCTGAAAAATCATAAGTAAACTACTTTTTACTTTATTAATTATAAAGACCTCCTAGTTTCATATAAAATACAATTAATGTTTATCTATGGAACAGAAGTTTTCCCTTTGACTACATAACCTAGGTATCTTTTATAAGTGGCTGTAACCATTTCCTATCACGTTCACAGTCATCGATTTTAATATAATTTACAATAATTAAGCAACAAGTAAAGTGATGAAAAAAGACATACCAAAGCATCATTAATATAAATCTTATCCACTTCCCCACTATGCGTCGTTGAAAGCACAAAAGCCCCGAACACCTCATTTTGCATTGGCGGGATGTCATTCATGTACTGGGCCTCTCCAGCACTCTGTATGAAGCCCTCGTACTTAGGGAGTGGCTTGGTAAGAGGGTACAGGTCTGGATGGCTCTGGTAGCTCTGGTTTCCGTGGGATATTGGACGGCAGAGGAGTTGACCTCCGCTTCGGTAGCGAGGAGAGCTAATGTGCTCAGGACAAATGCTTAATATGAACTGAAAATTTTCAATTTTAACATAAACAGTTACTTATAACTGTAACAATTAACACTATCACCTCTATGAAAAATTTGAAAATGAACAGAAAATTCAACAGAAATAAGAAAACTTTAATTTCACATTCAGTATAGTGTGAATTTATAGCAACAACAGGCAGTTGTGACCTCTTAAGTTTAATGGCTGGTTTCAATACTGGTTTTAAAATTAAACTAGGGAATCAAAAAGATTCTACTGTTAGCTCAAACGAAAAGAAAAATTTGTTGTTGTTAAAGATATAACAAATTATTTATAAATTTAATTTGTTTTACCTACCTTATAAAACAGGTTGATAGCAAGTTGCTTTTTGATCTTCGGGGAAGCATCAGGTGGATTTTTAACGGGATTGATTTCGCTAGCCAATTTATGTAACGCAGCATGGAGAATTACATCACTGAAAATATTCTTTCCTTTCAAAAAGATTTCCGTCTTTGCTGCGTAAATGAACTCGGGTCTAATGCTGCCATAGGTTATAGTGATGTTATCCACTATGTTGGTATTTTCCTCGAGTTTAATGAGGAACGCTGCGTTGACTAAAGCCAAAGCATTTTGATTTCTTGGCATTATCTGAAAATGTTCAATTGTGCAAGTTTAACTAACCATAAAAAAAATGGATAATTGCGGTAATGTCTTTATTGTTCTATAAAACATGGGACCTGTTTTAACAATTTTCCATAAATGGCATAGGTTCTAGTTTTCAAAATTTTTATTTCGTCCAGCTAGGTGTATTAATATTCGGGAATTTAGTTTCATATTTAATTTCATAGTGACAATCTGTGCTTCAAGCTATGCGATCGTGTTTCTGAACTATGACAGATAATTTGTAACTTGCCTTTTGCAATTAAAATATAATAAAATTCTAAATAATCGAGCAAGGCATTCACCTTATAACTCCTAAAAATGTGACTGGGACTAAGAGGTGGTAGTTTAATATTAAGTATAACTACTCCATGCATATCGTATTCAAGGAACTGCGCCATCGTGAGCACCTTTACTGTGCCATTCAGGTGACCTGAAAACCACATCAAAGTCAACAAGTAAGTGCGAAGACAAAACACAAAGCAAGGGACTGCTTGCTTGCTTTTGTCGCTTCAATTTTTATTCTGCATCCTAATTGAGATATTCATCGTCAGTTATTTATTGCACACAAACATCATAATCAGCCAAAAGACGTCGACTGCTGACCAAAAATCAGTCCACCGAGTGGGAGGCCTGACCATGATACGTCTTCCGGTGCGCTCAGAAACTCTGACCATACCACGCTCCATCGCCCTTTCTGTGACCTAGAGCTTTCTTATAAGGCCCATAGTACACATGTACACATGTATACAGTCATCATATGGAAAGATGACAATGACCCACAGAGAAGACATAAGGTAAGTATTTAATTGACACAAGTGTTTATAAAGACTAATAATTATAACAAGGGTGAGACAATATTATACTAATTATTCAAATTAAATATGCCTAGTATAACAATAATATTTTCGTATTATAGGTACCTTGAAATCAAAATTTTGTTTTGTTTTAAAATGGTACATTAAAAATAATATGTATATAAAATCCAGATGGATTGGATACTTGTAAAATCAAGACATTAGTCGCACATAATTAAACGTCAGACAGAATTAAAATCCATATTCTGTGCAGGTGTGACAGAATAGATGTAGGGCCCGTTAACAGGAATTCTGCTCATCTTAATAAATACGATAATTTTGCTAAATTCTTTTTAAAAGTTGGGTTAACAACCCGTAATCCCCATCTCTGCAGTGGCAATGGTATCTTCCCATAACTCGGGAAGGCTAGGCCATACTCTAAAATTTGGACTCATAAAAATCGATCATCTATTTTGCCTTTTGGATGGAGATTGGAGGGCACTCCAGCTTCCATTCCAAGTCACTGGGACAAGTGACAGATATTTTACAAAAAGCTTAAATGGAATTTAAAACGGATCACAGATTAATGAATTACTAGTTTCGTGATATGTTTTGATAAAAAAAGTGTTACTTACGGACACTCAAAACAGAATCTACAGATGCGAAAAGCAGGAAAATATCCGAGGGGTATATCGGCATCTTATATTTGGCCATTAGGTTGCCTGCCAGTGAGCCTATCTGTAACGAATACGTTGAAGATGATGAATAAAATAAAGAAACCATATTGAATTCTAAAAAAAAATTACTCTACTCATACAAAGTTGACCGATTAGCTGACCGATTTGTATGCGAAGTAGAATTTGCTTAGAATCCCGACAGAGCGACGATGTCACGATGACGGACGGTTCCCAAAGTTGTTAATTTTATGCAAAATCACCAGTTAAGAGGTTAGCAGTTATTACTCCCCGTGTATAATATATTGTATCGTGAAATGAAGATTACCTGTATAAACTGAAAAATTTTCTTGTTGTATTCACACCCAGTGCAAATATTTGGTAGACAAACATATTTAAATACCTATGTTATGTGTTTGCGTGTTTGATATATTAATATGTCTTATTAAAGGTATACCGGCTGACTGGTACAATACCTACAAACCTCGTAAGTGGAGACTCTAAACATGAAACACGTTTTGTTCTACAACTTTGCTCATAATGCTGAATAAAATTTGGAATTTTCACCTACATCAGTCTCTGGTTCCCATAGCACAATTAATTACACTTAAGAGTTAGATAAACATGAGTTTTGTCCCAAAATATCATAAACCGCACAGTGAAAACTTAGGTAATAGTGATAACTTATTGTAAATAATACTCAATTTTGTTATCAACTATGTTTTACTAAATAGCTCTTTTTATGAAACCGTAGAACATCTTACTATGTTATAATTTCTTTAAATGTGCATATTTTTATTAATAAACCTATTTTCCCATAGTATGTAGGTTTCCAAACCCATTAATTTTTTTTTATTAAATCTATAGTATAGACTAAAAAAATAGTAAAACGTCATAGGTTGCTATCAACTAACGAAAAAACTACAAATAAAAAATGGGGGTTTTATTTTTGCTTACGTTGCAAAAAAAAAACCACAAAATTTTCATAAAAATTGGGGGTTAATTATTGAAATGTTGTCATTTGCGTGTCTACAAACCTTCCTGACGGGAATATGAGCAACTAACTCGAAATGTTTTGCAAATTCTTCCAAATAAGCAAACTTATCCGGTTGGTCCTTCGCCGTCTCTCTAAATATAGAGATGCAGTCTTCAAGCGCGATGTTTGCTCCCAGGACCAAGTTTTGATCAAAATAGTACGTTTTCAGTTCTTTTATATCACTTATGTCAATAAGTAAGCTTGGGTAAATGTGTGTCTCTTCAAGCCCTGCAATGAAACCAACCAAACTAAGAATAAAACCAGTGACAAATATATAGATACCTACTTGTACTAGTTATCGATAATAGGACAAGGAAAGTGGGTATCTAACTCATACTACAGATGAATTGTGTTGAATTTTTAACAAATCTTTGAATTTTCAAATAAGGTTTATACATTTTTGTTGAACTTCGATTAAAAAAGAATATACAGTCACATTGATATCTTTATGGGGCAAAGAAAGTTGCTGTTATTTTTTTGTCAGTAAGCAAAATATCATTAAGTGCCTACCTAATAAATTAGGTACTAACGATTTACTTTATTATTTAAATGAGGAGATCGATTTTAGGAGGTCGCGGTTTCGATTCCCGGCGGCGTCCAAGTTTGTAGGACTCGGTTTGGTTGGTCGTAGGGCATTTTCTGAGCCCGCCTGGCTAGCTACCACCATATTATCTAAGTTTTGCCGCCAAACATCAATGTTGTATTGATGTGTTCCGGCATGAAGATAAGATAGCCATTGCGTTGGGGAATCTTGGTAAGCCCGCTTCCATCTTCGGCATCATCATCACTTACCATCAGGTGAGATGGTGCTAAGGCCTTACCAGTTGAAGGATAAAAAAAATTTCCTTTTGCTGTGTCTCCATCGACTAACATGTAAGAATCGACACCATGCTTATTTAACAAATCAAAAACATTATCCAAATCGAAAACTTTGTAAAATTTATTTTTTCCGAAATCCAAAAAGATAGTTTCTTCGATATTTAACGGTTTCTCCGTCAACACCTCCCATTCATCGTCCAGGCTTCTGGTTGAGCATTTTCTTGAACATTTTTTGGATTTTCCACAACCGTTAAGGTCTTCAATGTCCTTCAATTTTTGACACAGATCTGAACTTGCATCTATGGCAAAGGATTTCATCGTATCCAGAATTGGTCTAAAGCCTGTGCACCGACAGGTGTTGCTGCCGAAAGACTTTTCCAGTTCTGCCATAGTTAGATGTTTATCTAACAAGCTGTAAATGTTTTTAAGATAAGAAACATAATGTAAACAGTAAAGGTAACTTTACTCCACCTACCAAGAATGGATTGCATGCTTTTGAAACTAACTTTTATTTATTTTCTATGGGAAAGCGTACTCTTACTTGGATATTAGATCAATGTTGCGCAATTTACTATAATAAATACATCATCACTGGGCGAATATATAGTAAGTAGATGGTTTTAGCAGTCTGGTCTTTTCTGTCATCTTCCATCCTTCATCCAAGTTTAATATTATGAAAGTTTTTGGTAACCCCCGCTTGCTTGTGTAAAGTGGGTATATATTTTTCCATTCTAGTGTCTAAAGCAGGTGCTACACGGTGGCCAAAAGCACCCCAACCATGGTGAAATTCGTTGTTTCCAACCGTGTAGACCGTGGTTGGTGACAAAATTTCGTTGTTTAAACGGTTAGAAACAACGAATGTCACCTTGGTTAGGGTGCTTGTTGGCGACCGTGTAGCACCCGTATAACCGTATACGCGAATTATTCTTTGAAGCACATTTAAACGGCTGCTATACGGTCGCTAACAACCACCCCAACCAGGGTGACATTCGTTGTTTCCAACCGTGTAGACCGTGGTTGGTGACCAAATTTCGTTGTCTACAGCGGGTGGTACATGGTCGCCAACAAGCACTCCAACCAAGGTGACAATCGTTGTTAACATTCAATATTTTTACTTATTTTATGTGGATATTCTATAAGCCCGAGAAGGGTTTAAAAATTGATACATAATAAACAGGAATGTTCGTATCCGAAATTTGGTACATTTACAGTCATTTACTTAATACTTACCTATTCATACTCATTACAAAGCCTGGAGTGCAGTAACCACATTGGGTACCGTTAAAAGCGACGATTCGCTTCTGAATATCACTGTAGCCGCAGATGCGGTTTCCAGTTCCCTCTATGGTGGTTACTTCCCAGCCATGGCAGGAGACCACCAGGACCAGGCACTGTGATCAGCCATTATAAGGAATTTTGAAATTTATTAAGTTGGAAATTTTGTTTATCATGTTGGTATCTAAATTTATTAGTTTGGTTAACAATCTATAGGTTTCTTATGAAATACCTAAAAAAAAAATAACCACGGCTTCTACTCGTGAAACTGAACAACTTTCCCCAAGAAACCTATCATCAATTCGCAAAAAAAAAATTGGACTTCCCAGACTAAATAAATCAACTGATCTGGCAATTTTGTATGGGAAGTCATTTTTTTGCGAATTTAGTATAGGTTCATTGGGGAAAGTTGTTCAGTTTCATGAGTAGAACCCACTGTTAATTTTTCAGGTATTTTAGAAGGACCCTATATATTATCATCCCCACTGCTGGGGTACAGGTCTCTTCACATATCAGGAGAAGGTTAGACCTTACTCCACCACACGGGGGCCAAATCCGGATTGGTAAAATACTAGCTATCAAGTATTCTAGCTTTATTAGCATTTTTTTTTTGCGAACTTCAAGATTTGTTTATCCCATAATAAATAATAATAATAATAATAAAAAAAACCATAAACAATTTTTAGTTATCTCACAGGATCCACTTGAGGAATCGGGATATCAGGGTGTAACAAAAAGGTGTGATAATACTTGAAGGTGGGCTTCTACTCATCAAACTGAACAACTTTTATTCTACAACTTTGTTGAAATCGCAAAAAGAAAATTGGACTTTTCATACAAACTTGGCTCGCTCTAGCTGATCGATTTGTATGAAAATTGAAAAGTCCAATTTTTTTTTTGCGATTTCGATTTTTTCGTGTAGAACAAAAGTTGTTCAGTTTGATGAGTAGAAGCCCATGTTGAAGTATTAACACACCTTTTTGTTACACCCTACCTATGTCACAGGCTACGTGCGTGGCATACTCGTCACGATTCGTGTAGAACAAGTTAGCTGGACTAACGACTTTTAAATTCTTATTAGAAACTTATTTATAGGAACTCATTAGGCCTATACATTAACAGATACGGCTATATTTTTTCGGAACTACCCTATTTATTAGACGCGTCATTAGGGTAAGTAAATGTATGTAATTCAAAGTGCATTCATTTGTATTTCTACGCCATATTTCATACCGTTTTTTAGGGTTCCGTAGCCAAATGGCGAAAAACAGAATCCTTATGGATTCGTCATGTCTGTCTGTCTGTCCGTCCGTATGTCACAGCCACTTTTTTCCGAAACTATAAGAACTATACTGTTGAAACTTGGTAAGTAGATATATTCTGTGAACCGCATTAATATTTTCACACAAAAATAGAAAAAAAACAATTAATTTTGGGGGTTCCCCATACTTAGAACTGAAACTCAAAAAAATTTTTTTCATCAAACCCATACGTGTGGGGTATGTGGATAGGGCTTCAAAAATGATATTGAAGTTTCTAATATCATTTTTTTTTAAACTGAATAGTTTGCGCGAGAGACACTTCCAAAGTGGTAAAATGTGTGTCCCCCCCCTGTAACTTCTAAAATGAGAGAATGATATAACTAAAAAAATATATGATGTAAATTACCATGCAAACTTCCACCGAAAATTGGTTTGAACGAGATCTAGTAAGTAGTTTTTTTTAATACGTCATAAATCCTAAACCGCAATTTACCTACAACGAACTACAAGAATCCTATACTATTAAACGAGTTAAGTGTCCCGACGATTTTGAAAACGGCTTGAAACCTTGTGACGAAAATCTAGGATTAGGGGTTAAAAATCGCCAGAAATCGATCTATGGTGGAATTATCTTCGAAAAACTCATTTACGGGAGATATGAGCGAAATTACATAATGTAATGCCTAATGGTTCGGTGCTAGCTTTCTTTTATGTAGGTTCGGATTCGAATCCCGCGAGACTTTATTGTTTTTTGTCTTTTTATTTGTGTTATTATTATTATTCCTATACTATTAAACGAGTAAGGTGTCCGGAGGATTTCGAAAACGGCTTGAAACTTTTTGACGAAAATTTAGGATTAGGGGTAAAAATCACCAAAAATCGATTTGGAACATTTCGAATCGGGTGCTGCAGCGTGAATGATGTAGGTACATTTTTTACCTATTTTATCAAAGATAGCATTCTTAAAAAAATTCGACGTGCGCTGACTTATCAAGTTTTATATAAAAGACATCAACGACTGCTACAATGTTTATGTTTCGAATTTACTGTGCATTAATTTTTTTTTATCTTTGTCGAAAACGATTCTAACAAAAATAATTCTATCGATCTATGGTTAGTTGTTTCGGATCTACAATGGATCTATGAGGGTCTAAACCTAAACTTATCGTGCGAAGCGAACTGTTGCTGTCTCTGTCGCCGTCGCTGTCGCTGTCGCTGTCGCCGTCGCTTGCATCCAGGCCGCAGCCTAAGAAGCTTATAACCAAACTGGAGAAAACACTCTCTAAGAACGGACTGAAGACAAAAAATATGACCTTGAATGCATTTCTCTCTTTCTTTGAGAGATCTGCAGTGTCATTCTAAGTAGAGTAACAGTAATTAAAAATGAGACAGCAGCTCTCACATATAATGAGACAGAAGCGCATTCAAGGTCAATTTTTTGTCTTCAGTCCGGTCTTAGAGAGTGTTTTCTCTAGTTTGGTTTTAAGCTTCTGGGGTATTCCCACCATTATACAATGTAAGACAAGCTCAAGTAGTCTGCTATCCTCGAGGTGAACATATTTTTGTTAATGAAATTTAGGTTCAGGCAGTTCTACATAGATAAAAGTGTAGAACGTTTGGTTTCAGCACAACAAGAAGTTATCAGTAGTCTGTTATCATCATACACGTCATTCACATTAATTATTTACTAATAATTTAACATAATAATTTTTTATGAATTACTATTCATAAAAAAAAAGTATTATTATTCACATCATTCAGTTAGTGAGGCTTTGACGGAAGTTCCAGTCATAGTTTGTATGTACAAACAAAAATTCACCAACTGTGATGACAAAATGCATCATGCATTTTTGTTTCTATTTTCATTCATTTTCCTTCAATTGCGAGACGAAAAAGACAATATTGTGTGGCAAAACCTTTGGTCATGCTACGCACATTACTGCTGAACTTTTTTTTCACAATACCCGTTCAAATAAATAATCGTGCCCCAAAAAATATTGAGAGTTATAGATTTGTGCATATTAACCTCATTTAAAAATTAAAATAAAAAAAATATTTTGTCCAGCTAACTTGTTCTACACGAATCACTGTGCGATTGTTTGTTTCAGCCGTTCAGGTGTGAACAAACAAAAAAAAATACATTTTCACATTTATAACATTGAGTTAGGCTTACATGAAATTTATCGAGCACAATGTAACAAACAACTTTAGGAAACGCGTGAGGTAACTGACATGGATAATCAATTACTGGTATTTTCTCATTATTCAGATAGGAATATAGTAACTAATCAATAGATACATACAATGTATTTGCATATTTAAAACATTACCTTAATTGATTGGTTCAAACGGTTTATAAAATAACACTGAAGGCTGTGTCGAAAGTTAATCTCAAATAATTAGCTTAACAAGGATCTGTCATTTCAGTTTCCTCCACTAGACATAATCCTTAACAACATGCCCTTGTTTAAGAAATAATAAGGTGTGTGTGTATCTACCTAGGTACTTATGAACTGCGCTAGGTCACCTAACCTTAGATCTCGTAAATCTTGATTCTAAGACCATAGGCAAACTACAGCTATATCTCGTTATGTAAGGGAATAGTCATATCTGTTTCAATGCCGGAATACACCAATGCTGTTATTAACACAGACGTTTGGTGACAAGACTTATAGATAAGTTGGAACTCGGGAAAAGGCGGTTAACTTACGCTATTGACAGAGAAGGTCTCGACGGCCCCGCTGGTAGGGCGGCGCGCGCGCACCGTGACGATGCACGAACCGCAGCCGCCTTCCCGGCACATCGCCTTGGTGCCGGGCAACCCCAGGGAGTACCGTATGTACGCATTTAGCGACGTGTACCGAGGGGTGGTGGCGTCCACTGCAACATCAACAATGTGTGTCCGCCATTCTAATTTGCTCCCATATAATTGGTGTCCGCGCGCTGTGCAACTATACTTACATATGTACCTACATATTTGTCACATGTTAAGAATACGGTTAAAAAGATAACTTTGTCTGTGACACACAGCTAGACTGGCAGATAGCGTTGAGTGGAAATTGGAAAAATGAGTCAAAAACTATCTTATTTTTCAGTTGTAGACAACCTAACCGGTTGTATTGTATTGTATTTATTCATTAACAAATTACATTGTGTATGAAATATTTAAAGTTACAAAATATGAAAATAATTATGTCAACATATAAATTAGTAATACATGTCAAAAAATAATAATTAAAAATACCTATTTCAAACAATAATTAATTTTTCCTAAAGTCAATCTCATTCAAATAAAGTAATAAATAATACATCAACAATAACACTCAGTAAAAATACCTGTTTCAGACAATACAAACAAAATTTTGCTAATATCAGTCTCATTCAAATATTATAACACCTCTAATTTAAATAGGTACTCATTTATACTATAATAACATTTTTCTAACAGAAACAACTTTAGCTTGGACCGAAATTGACTGGTATAATATACTAAACTTTTCAACTCCATCGGTAACCTATTAAACGACCTTACTGCCTGATAGTGTGAGCCGTGCTTAACAACCTCGAGTGTTGGCTGTATCTTATTGACCAAATCTTGCCTTCTCGTATTTTCTCTGAATTCCCTTTCTAGTGTATTTTCAAATTCGTGTATGTATTTTGCTAGACTACCCAGGACCGTTTGTGCCCATAACATCCACTTCTTAAAATATCCAAATCCCATAACATCCGTTTCTTGAAATATCCAATTTATTCGTAGTCTTTACAATAGGACTTTCCAGTCATACGGATTTTTGATAGATACAGTATTTTAGTGCGATTAAAGATAGAGGAAAGATGGAAATTATAATCCTTTAGATTTTCGATATAAGTTTTACAAAATAAATAAAATATGGTTGAAGGTTTTAAGCAACGATAGCCTTATAAATTGTCATATGTTTGAACATGTCACAAATTATGTTATGAAATATATAAATAAATATTTTAAAAATGAAAAAATATTGTGTACTTATACTTACTTATTTTTTGTAAATACGCAAAAATTAGGAAGGGCAATTAATAACATTGTTGCCAATTCGTATCATATTAAAATGAGCAGAAAATTCGTATAACACATCAAGTACTTAGGGCTCCAATAATTATTGAAGATTTACATAATGACGTTTTTTCAAGTTAGTAACGAAGGTTTGTGTTCGCAGTTATACAGTATCTACAGTAGCATGCGCATAATGACTATAACTACTGCTACTGGCCCATTTGAGGAGCAAACAGTAGCAATCAAATAGCTATAACGACCATTTGAACACTACTTATGCAATATTTACCTATGTACTTACGAACAGTACTTTATGACAAAATTGTATATGAAAACAAATAGCTGTTCCCCTCGTGCGCTGTTCGGAAGCGGCGTTTATGTTAGGTACCCACCTGACATAGAAGGCATACGTTCTACAATAGCAAAAAATTATAGGTTCTCCTAATATTGCCCACTGCAGGGGCATATACTGTCTTCTATGGTATAATAATTTGGTACTCCTTTTTGGGTTCCGTAGTCAACTAGGAACCCTTATAGTTTCGCCATGTCCGTCTGTCTGTCTATCTATCTGTCTGTCCGCGGCTTAGCTCAGAGACTATTAGTACTAGAGAGCTGTAATTTGGCACGGATATGCATATTAATCACGCCGACAAGGTGATAAAATAAAATCTTGAAAACAATTTTTTTTCAGGGTACCTCCCGTGTACCCTGAAAATTTTTTTACACGTGAAGTAGGGATGAATTGTTTAAACAATAGTATGAATAATGTGAACATATTGAGAGATACAATCATAATTTAAAATAGTAAAAATTTTAATAAAATAGGCTTTTTGTTACAAACCTTTGCATTTCCTCCCGTTGACTGTGAACTCTACGCACTGAACCGACATCGCGCGTTGCTGTCAAAATACTACGAAGAATTACGCGTGCACCATACATTTATACGTAATTACTTAGCTAGGCGCTATTAAGTACGGATACTTTGTTTCGATAATATATTTTATAACTTTTCATTGAGATGACTGTTCTAGAGAGGAAGCTTAGTAGTCGGAGAATAAAATTCTACTTCTCTATAGATTTCGTATCTCAAACTTTAGAAAGTGTTTTGCAATAACAAATATGTATAAACGAACAAGGGTGATCTCGCCTTCAGAGAGCGTCAGGGAATGGAATATACTATTTAATAATATTTCGTGTCGTATTAGTTCCTCGCAAAGCTATATTTCGCAAAACATATCTCACAGCACATATTATAGCTAAGCTACACCATTAAGCTTTAGTCTAAATAGTGAAATAGTTTCGTAGCTTAGCATTGGCCTCTGGAAAGGCAGCCTTAGATATTTGCTATGAAATATTAGGATATTATTGTACTTATATCTACATATAGCAAATAAGAAATGTTCACTGATTTTGATAAACTAACGTTAGTATGTATATTATAGGATATTGTAGGCAGTACTTACAAAGAGAAAAGAATGCTTGTGTTCATTATTATACGTTTATTTTCGTATCGTCAAACAAAATTTAATATTAATTAATGCCAAAAAATACACATTTATAGGCCACTTACAAACTTAGGTCTATAATTTAGGCCACACAACTTGGCTTCAAACAAAAAATAATTCGCAACACAATTTTACTTCGAAACTTATGCAAACAATCAATTCCAAAACAAATAAATGTCAATAAATACTTAAAAGAAATTAAACAAATCATTTACAAAATCAAGTCTTATAAATAAAAAATCGTCAATAATTAATTATTATCATTACAGTTATAAATAATCTATATACAGTTAATATAAACAAGTATGTGTTATGCAAAAAGTGCAATCCAATTATTTATTACTTACAGAATATTGGTTGATTTATACAATAATAAATTAGTCGTACGCAGCATACTATTAACTAGATAATATAATGCACAGTTCATTGATTTTATGACAAGGAAATAAAAAACAATATAAAATTAATATGGAGAAAAATAATTGTGCATTCTAATCATGAAATAGAGCAGCTTTTCTTAATGAAGCAATGAATGAATGAGCCAACCAACCATGCGACCAATTTCGGTCATGGCGACCACCATGAAGAAATACTAAAACAATGTTACTTGATTCTCAAAACAAAAAAAGGTCTGCTTTTTTAGTTATTTACTAGCTCAATCGTCAACTTAAGAGAGAGTGTTCAGTCTGTATACAGAGTGTAACCAAAAAGTAAGCAGTATTTTAGAATAGAACCTCAGGGTAGAAGTATAATATTCAAACCGAACAACTAGTGGTCAAAGAGTGCTTGAATACTTTTCAGGAAGTCCAAAAATATTTTAGCAATTTCAGCAAAGCAGTATGAAACTTAAATTGTCAAAACGATGAGTTGACCTTAAAGTTTTGCTACAACTTTTTTACACCACTATAGAGTTCTAGTTTGACAAATTGTTCAGATTCAGGAGTTTAGTCTTCATAGTGATTAAAATTTCATCATATGTATAATTTCTGAAAAAAATAAAGAAGGGTCTCGGTCTCGAGGTGAACTCGGGTTTTCTCTAAACTGAACAACTTATGTAATTCAATAATGGGCTAACCATACAGACCAAACAGCTGAATTACTATGAGAAGCCTACATAAAAATCATTTGCAAAATGTGTATAGGTTACTTGGGGAAAGTTGTTCTGTTTCATAAGTAGGTATATTGATGCCCAGAAGTATTGTACATGAAAAAAACCTATCCAATTTGACAAAAACGTCAATCCCGGGATCAAGACGAATCTCGCATTTCGAAATCCTTCAAGCCGTTATGGCTACAGGCAGTTATAATGAAACAGACATACATATTTACACCCGAAAACCATTGACCTTCGCTTGGACAGTCGGGCAAAAAAATCTTCGTAGTTACATAATAAGAACATTAAAATAAATAGTAGAGAGATGTAAGACAACGTTCCAGAACCCTTTGGTGACTGTATTTTTTACCCTGACAGCAGGTTAGTCTTATTGTAAATCTTCTAACTGTGAAAGGGACAGACTATTGTCAACTGTCAGGTATATCTTATCTAGGTTCTGGAACGAAACTTAACTATTGGCTGACCTGAATATATGAAAGCTAATTATGTATTTCTTATTATTTCATTACGAATGAGTTGTCAAAACCTGTCTGCTATCAGCTGCTTTTTATCATACACACTTATCTGTTTAAACAATTGTTTTCACTTTGTAATTGTTGTAACAATAAAATCAAATATGTTTATAACGCACCTCGCTTTTCATTTTATTAATGTTTTTGTCGATGCATGTAATAAATTAATTTAGTGAATATTAAATGATATACTAACATAAACTTGTTGGCATGTTAACTACACTTGGGTGGCACTTTTATGTGATACCTTTTAACCGAATCTACTCATTAAACAGAAGTGTTTTATCGTAAAAAAACTTTTGATTATGATTAGTACAATCAGAAATTAAAACGTCATTTAAATTTATTTCATGCTGTACACGATCGTATCCCTGTTGGAACGCTAAGCAAGCACCATTCTATTTAAGGCGGGTGCTACACGGTCGCCAACAAGCACCCCAACCAAGGTGACATTCGTTGTTTCTAACCGTGTAGACAACGAAAGGTCACCAACCACGGTCTATACGGTTGGAAACAACGAATGTCACCTGAGTTGGGGTGCTGACCGTGTAGCACCCGTTTAACTGTGTGATGTATATTTAAATGTATTGTAACATAAATTTTATAAACAATCACAGGGATATGTTACTTTTAATGTTATTAATATTTTGTAGCAGCGAACTTTAACATAATGAAAGACGTTTTTAAATCACATTTACTTTGGTTAGTAAGACTTATCAATGTGAAATATTTTTGGACCGTACTTGGACAAATGTATCTAATTTGGAAGGCTTTACTTTTCACTGGTTTTACTTAAAAGCTAGAAAATTAATAAAAAAATCAAACAATTATTAGATTGAAGTAAGCATGAGATACATAAGTAATGAGATTCATAGTTTATAAAAAAATAAAATAATTATAATAATGTGAATTAGTATACAATTGAGTATTTTAGTTACATTTCATTTCAAAAAGTTACTATTTCCTTAAAAAGATTCCTGGTTTCGTGTGAGTAGAATCCATATAAAAGAACCTAGAAGCCTCTATTATTATACTGGCTGATGTAGACGGGTCTAACACCTCTCTAAGTAGGATAAATGCCTAAACAGCAATATATACCCTGCACTCTGTACAAATTATAGCTACACAAAATGTAAAATTGGCGTATACTGTGCCTAGAGGACCATATTTCGCTCATATTTAGAGCACACACTGATGTTTAGTAGAGATTGACACATCTCTATTTGAGACAGAATCCAAGTTACTTTGGTTTGAAGTAAAATTTAAATTCTCTAGCATCTAAACACAAAAATCCTCAAAATAAAGGGAAACCTTTTTTATATATCTAGCTGCATAATTTTTATAATTTATATATAACACATGAAAGCAGCACAGTATACCGAATAATGTAAAATTTAGCGACCATTTCAGTATTTTTATTTATTATTATTAAAGTCAAAACAAAATATCTAAGTACTGTTAGTTACAAGCGAGCAATATAAAAGGCTGAATTATTTACTGGCTACAAAATATGAGGTATACAATATCGTTAGATCGCCGCTAAATACTTACAATAACTTTTGGTGGAATGGTACGTACAGTCAAAAACTTTGGACCATTATTTTCGGCATTCTAAAAAAACTGGATAATAATCCCTCCAGTTTAAAAACACGTTGCCAATAGTCACTGCACCTTATGTCCTTATAATTCGGCTTTTAATCACGCAACACCGCTATCCTGGGCGTGGCTGCGTTTCTTCTCGCTCCTGTGATGATCTGGGGTCGATTTCAATATGTCTGGCTGTCCGTGAGAAAGTACTCTGGCTTCGGCGTGTTGGTTGAAAGTTGAAGTATGGGAGCTAAGAGTTAGGGTTGCGTTTCTATCCGAGCCTAAAGTCATGGTGGTCGCGTGGGAGTTTAGTGTGTTATGTCCGGTGGTGTGATGTGTGTGATGGGATTGGCTTAAGTGGTGCGTGTGGGGCAGAGTGGAGGGACTGGAGTGGGGCAGAGTGGAGGTGGGTTTGCGAACGGAGCGATGGCTGCCGTTTCTAGTGAGCGAGTTCATTAGGGGAGTGCCGGGGCCGCCCGGCCGCTGTAAAGCGTTCTTGTAGTCCGCTATAAGATGGGTAAGCTCGGCCATCTGAAAATTTAATGTTGCATTAGCCATTGATTAAAGTGAAATAAAACCCCATTTGTTAGGATTATAGAATATAAAAAACTCTTTAAGGTCGATTGGCTAGGATCGCAAAAAAATTGAGACAATACTGTTAAACTACAAGATTTTTTATTGTTTTGATTTATTGATTATTTTACTGTTATTACAAGATAAGAGAGAAATTGATTAGAGAACCTTTTATGGGAAATTTAGCAGTGTTAGAACAATAAATAGAGGACCATCTCTAAAGTAAGTAATTAATAACAACATTTTATTCTCAGGTTTAATCAGGAATACAATATTCGATAGTCACTACTAAGTGGCCAAAATATGAACTCGTTACAATACTTGTATTACAAATTACCAAAACACCGCGCTATCTAAGCATATTCCGTACTCACTTTTTAAAAATAATGTACTCACTTTCGGCTTATTGAGACTAATCAGCATCTTGTGAACAGGACTGGTAGCGTCATCCCCATCTATCAGCATCATCAGGTCATCCTGTCAGCAAAATAGTTAGTAAGAAACACAAAAACGTACAACTTATATCAAAGACATACTTTTTTAAATCCTTTGACACTCCACATAAATCGACAGAAGGATTTAACTACTTCTCTCTTCTTCTCTTTCTATTTAATAAGTAAGAGCGAGAAGGATAGTGAGTAACGACGGTATAGCAATTGCACTGAAAACAAGATACCACTTCATCGCAGCCGATACTGGCCAGAGATGAGTTTTACTTAACGTATTGTAAGTAACAGTACGTAGTATTATTATTTGAATTAAGGTTTTTTAATATTCTTATAGAGTACTTTCATTCAAATGCCCAACCAACTGTGCAATTGGGAATCCATGCTTAGTAAACTTTGTAGCCCTTTATCATACCTAACATCACTGAGAAAACAAGTGCCCAGCATATTGTATCATATAAATAAAAGAATCTCGTCATTCTTACCTGCAATCCTCCAAATAGTCCTATGGAGTTAAGTGCATATCGTCCTATGACGGACATGGAGGCAAGCTCTAGCACTGTGACCCCTTCCTCTGATACAGCTAGCCACACCATTGATAGGTCTGGCTGTTTTATCTGCAATAAAAAGTATAATGTTATGAGGGCTAATTAATAAAAGCGGTATTTTTAGCAAGTATTATTATAACCGAAAGTTCTTCTTCTGCTCGATTGGCACAATTAACCGTCTTTCCCCAAGAAAAGATGGTCGTTGTCTGGTGTTGATTTAGCATCACTCGAAGTCACGTGTAGGGCATTAAGATTTACACATTTACAACGTGAATTTTTATACACGACTAGTAAACAATTCAATTGCTTATCATAAGATCAGACACTTATGATGGAGTCGAATTTCAGATCACATCAAACCTAATTAACATATATTTCTAACACTAGAGGCTTTCTTACAATCGAATTCTATTTAGCTTTCTGCGGGAAACTGTATAGTCTGAATTTACCCTGTAATATATTTATAATATGTATAGATATTTAATCTGTATTTTAAACTTACTCTGGCTTGGAACAGCGTCGCCCCAAAGAAGGGCCATTTCCTTGTGCAGTTGAGGTATATCCTTACACAGTCTACCGTACTCCTCCCTTTTAGCGCTATCCATTTGGACCGAAGCTTTTCTTCAACATCCCTGCGAAAAAGTTTTATGCATTAGCAATAGGGTTGGAAACTGACAAAAATCACGCTACATCTCAAATGAAAGCAATTCCTGGCTGTCATCTGCCTTCTTCTGTTTCTGTGCTTTTGTAAAAAAATATACAGGGTGTAACAGAAGTGTGTGACAATACTTCAAGGTTGGCTTTTACCCATCAAACTGAACAACTTTTGTTCTACAACTTTGTTGAAATCGCAAAAAATTTTTTGGACCTTTCATACAAACTTGGTTCGCCAGCTGATCGATTTGTATGAAAAGTCCAAAAAAAATTTTGCGATTAAAACAAAGTTGTAGAACAAAAGTTGTTCAGTTTGATGGGTAAAAGCCAACCTTGAAGTATTGTCACACACTTATGTTACATCCTGTATCTACGTAACAAAAATGAACTAAAGTTTCATTGAAGGACCCCAGTCTGTGATAATTTGGAAGTCAAAGCACAATCATGGGCGTTCTATAACGAAATTTGACTTTTTTTGGAGGATCATTACGACTTCTTTTATATTTACCCCCCTTTGAAATCATCAAAGTTTTTATTTTAGTAGATATTTTACACATTAATTTAAATAGTCATTTTATTCTACCTAGTTAAAGTTCCTACCATGTTCAACTTGTACACTCAAATCAGTTCAGTTTGGCTCAGTAACGCGGCCATCGTTATAAAGTTTCACTCCAGCGCTCTCGGATCATACAATATCTACATTATTTGAACCGTTCAAAAACCAACTCACCTCAACTCGTCATTGCTGAGCCCTGCCCGGTACCTGTACGGGTAGAACCTATGGGCTAGCGGCTGGTTATGTTGCGTGTTGGAGGCCGAGTAGTCGCCCATGTCCAGTTGAGCCATTAGGGCGCCCAGCTCGGCGGCCAGCTCGCGTGTCACTGGGAATCGCCCGGCCACCACTGGGGAACAAGTGATTGAGCTATTGTTAAAACGGCCATATGTAAGTTAAACGGCTGGAAACATACGGTAATTTATTAAAGTTTAAACCCTTGGGAACACGTTTCCTTCGTACTAATTTATTAAAGCATCAGCTATCTATCATCTATCTTTTTCATTATATTTTATTATTCTTACTTTTATTGTAATTTTATTTCTTTACTTTACATTTTCGTTACCAAACCATGACACCATAGAATTGTAAGCAACCCATTACGTCCCCACTGCAGGGGCACGGGTCTATTCCCATAACTCGGGAAGATTAGGCAATACTCCAAACACGGGGGCCAAGTCCGGATTGATGGAGGTTGTGGGGCTAGTGGCCAACCACAGTGTCAGAAGTTTTCAAGCCGCCTATAAGGCCTCGGACATGGCTTAGCGACCAACAGCTTAACGTAACTTGCGAAGCACGGAAACGGTCGAGATTAATGCCACTAACAGTCAAACCCATCCAGGTTATGACCGTGTCTGTAGTCAGTTAACCTGCGTGATCGACGCGACCACACAAGCCGCACTGAGCCACAACCGCTTCTTGTAAGGAACCCATTTACCCCATAAACACCATAGATTTTTTTTTTTTTTTTAGACTTTTTAATATGTACTTTACCATTGCTGTGTTACTCGTATTTGTAAACGGAGTTAGTAGATAGCATCAGTGAAATGGGAGAAACTTTTACTTTTAAGGGCGGGATTAGCTTCGGAGTTGTTTTTTTTTAATATTTTGACCTTGGAGTCATTATTTGAGGTCTTTTTTAAACAGGCAACCATTGAGCCAGCTATGCGTAACTAAATTGAATTTTAACTTTTATGTGACTTTCTTCCTAAACGAGATGTCACAAACTAAAAGATATATACAGGGTTATTTTTGAACCCCCCACCAAAACTTCACAGTGGCTTCCACTCATGAAACTGAGCACCTTTCCCCAAGTAACCAATGGTCAATTCGCCAAAAAGTTATTGGACCGTCATACTAATTTGGTCACGTGATCAGCCTATTTTGTATGGGGATGCCCAAATTTTTTTTTGCGAATTGACCATTGGTTATTTGGGTAAAGTTGCTCAGTTTCATGAGCAGAAGCCACTGTGAGTGAAGTTTTGGTGGAGGGTCCAAAAATAACCCTGTATAGATAACTCATCCCTACATCCTTTCAGGTGAACAGGAGTCTTACAAGTAATTTTATATGTTACCTTGCTGATTAACTTGGTAGCACAGTAGCAATCTCTCCTTGTCCGTTTCAGTCCGCACCGAGCTCTTGAAGTACAATCGGTTCCTGTAGGTCAGGCGGATCACGCGAGAGTTCTCGAACTTTCCGGAGCCTTTCTCGCGGAGTGCCGTCTCCCACTTCGATATTATATCACATAGCTGAAAATTGTATAGAAGATTTATTAACGTCAAGTCTAAAAAACAATAAAGGACGTTAAAAATAAGAATAGGACAGGTCCTATTAGAGGTATGGTTTCTCCTATTTATTTTAAACAACTTCCCCCACGAGATCAATACAAAGTCAACAAAAGATTAATTTTCAGAAAGTTTTTGTACTCATACAAAATTGGAAAATTGCTAATTATTTTTTATAAATACCACCTTTTGCTTATTGACTGTGAGTCTCTTGGGATAGTTTTTCAGTATATTGAGGAGAAACTTATTAAACGGGCTCTTTCAGCCATTTTTACACTCCGTATTATTTTTGGTAAGGACAATATTACTTTTGTAAATACTTCGTAAATCATCCAAGTTACCTTACAAACTCACCTTTTTATCAGGTTTGATATGATGTTCTAAATCCTTTTCTATAGGGTCGTCGCTAAAGAGCGCGAACCCGGATTGTGCTGATTCTCTGCATCCCAATTCAGTGCTAAGTGTCGATAGAAACTCTTCAACAGTGGTTGAACCGTCGAACCCTATTACCTGTAAATACCACTTATTATTATAGTATCACTTTAAAGACCTCAAAATATAATAGAACGTGTTAAGAACGGAACTCTATTAGTCTTATACTCCGTTTCAGATAGCAATAGACATAAGAAGGACG
Source organism: Coleophora deauratella (assembly GCA_958295455.1). NCBI lineage: Eukaryota > Metazoa > Arthropoda > Insecta > Lepidoptera > Coleophoridae > Coleophora > Coleophora deauratella. Next base: position 6,947,263 of record OY282403.1, on the reverse strand, counting down.
AAGAAGCAGAGGTAGTAAACATTCGGCCACAGATTTCAAATGTCGCTATACTGATGAAAATGTATTTCTTTGTGCCACACATATTCTACAAGTAATGGTAGTACAGAGAGGAACATTGTATGCGAGTTCTGCAGAGCAACAATATTCGTGCGGAGGTGGCGACGGCATGGGCCATATTAAAAATCGGTCGCAGCCGCAGTTCAGTATGACGTGCTTATTTGTTTATTCACATCGATGACGTAGGTTAACTGAATAAAAGTTCGATAATTACCTGGATGGGTTTTTCTGTTAGTGACATTTAACTCTATGGTTTCCGTGTTCTGCAAGACACCTGAGACATACGTGCAAATTGATATATTTATAGGTTGGTTGCCGGGACTTGTACCGAGTACACGTACCGTTGTTTTGGATCCTCTCTTTCACACTTAAGCGATTTATATTATGCTATCCTGTTGTTAGAGTGAATGGTTGCTGTCAGAGTGCAGATTCTGAACGCGGCCTTGTATGTAAGCATTTTACTGTAGGAATAGCGGTTTCTATGATTTCGCCAATGACAATACCTGTAGATATGAAGGATTGAGAAGATTGATTGGGTGGGATAATAAAAGAGTTAGAAATTAAAGACTTAGATAAATAAAGGAAAATATTCCAAGAAAAAATAAAAAACTGAATTAATACCTTTATTTGGATATATTATTCAAATTACGTGCCGTGTTACGCATACCTCTGCTTCTTTAGGTCTTTTATAGGTGATACTTTTTTGACATCGAATTAAATTACACTTTTATAATTGTTTTATTTATGTCTTACTGTAATGTAAGATGTCTTGCGTAATAAATAGTTGTTTTTGAATTGCTTTAATATTTTTCAATATGTTTTTGTTTAGGTAACATAATTAACTCAGTGACATGTCCACAAACGTAAATTATTTGTAAAAGTGAGCACCTTAAAAACCTTTTTTTCGTTCTGTCTATTCCTATTTGAAACGGAGTATAGGATCTCGTAATAATGATAAAAATCGTATATCATACTACAATTATAAGTCTTACGCTCAGGTACAAAGGTACTGTCACTGTTTCTTAAAATTCCACAACCAGACTTACTTGATAAGTATTATTGAGCATGTGAACAGGAATGGCGTGTGGCAGACAGTGGTGGTAGGGGTTCTTGAGCAGGATAGATAGCACTTCCATACGGGAGGGCTTGTCCTCTCTCCCGCCGTTTCGTATCGTGCGTTCTAAAGCGCGCGAGCAGTACGCCGCGTACTTGCCGCATTCCGTTCTGAAAAGTGCGTATGTAATTTATATTGCATTTCACTACAAAGACTTGATTCCAGATAAAGACTCCAGATATGTCTTACTTTTTAGAAGTTCTTGCATTAAACATATGTCCCCATCCTGCACCATTGTGCAAAAACCTTCAGTATTTGTAAATACTGAAGGTTTTTACAGCGCTAAATCGATGTCTTGAAGGACAAAGTAAACAACGGTCCTAAATAACACATTAGCTACAACAGATAGCGTATCTCTAAGGATATTCTTTGGTACCAATTCTGTATACTATGAACGAATAATGTTTTCTTAAACATTTTTTAAATCCATTTTGACCAATGTAATTTAACCCTTTGGCTTGCAATTAAATATGACCGCAAATGCGCAATGCTGAAGTTTTTTTTTATCTAGGTTATATTAAGTAAAACTTACTTGGAGTCCGAATGCCTGCTCAGATGCAGCTTCAAGTACCACAGAAGGCGATTATTCCGCGGTACGAACAGACTGACTGCCAAGGCTAGCAGCTGCCAACCTTGGACAAAGCTGTACGTCGGAGGGTTGCTTTTGCAGTCGACTGAGAGGAGAGGCGCCTGGAATGTTCCACACTGTGTAATATGGAGAGAGTTTTAGAACAAAATACGACTAGTAAATAATTCTAGTAATATTAATTATTTAATAATAAGCGAAAACTTTAGTACATTTTCTTCAATTTTTTAAAAGGTATTTTAACATCAAGTTGCATTTCTATTGTTCTCCGTTCAACGGATAATACTCTCAACAGTTTTCATCTCTTGTCTGTACCCTAAATTGCTTTTCTCATATGAAGATCACCTTCAATTAGTGCTGTAAAATATTTTATTGGCTTCAGAAATCACTAACAAATAAATATACCTTTTTTAAGGGCTTTGTGCTTTTATGCAACTATAAACAAACTAAATAACTATTTACGTCATCCACCATTTTCTTTGATGCGATGGACTATCCAGTCAACTTTTTTGCGCATCACAGCCGCTAAGTACAGACGTTGGCGGGTAAGGGTTGAACCAAATGCTATGCGGAATAGCGCGGACGCAATTCGTATTCTCTTCTCGCTCTAGCGAACGTCGTTTCTGAGCGACAGAAAAGGATAGCGCTTCAGGAAAAACGATTCCGTGCGGCCACATATGGTTCAACCCTAAAGGTAGGTAGAGCGTCTCATTTGGCGACATGCGGTTGGTGTAGCAGGAAAGGGAAGCGATCTACTTGAGGTCGGGTACCTCATATTCCTCTTATAATAAAGTAAGCGTTAGCTATCTTCCTTATCGCGAAAATATCCGCATCAGTTGCCCAAGAAACATAGACGAAAACATTTCTAATTGACAAATTTCAAATGTTTATAATAATAATAATAATACAGAGTATCCACTCAAAATTCCCAAAATACTTCCCTGACTTTTCCTGACCATTTTGTAAAATTTCCCTGACCATTATAATCCATTTCAGAACCGTTTATGATTGTTTTTGGAAGATTTTGTTTCATTGCTGGTTTGTTTTTGATTTTCATCTGGAGACGGCGCGAAAATAGTTCGCAATCTGCCATAACTCACTTCACAGCAGCTAAACTTGCTTTTCACAAAGGGATTTTCAATAAATCTTTAAAAAAAATTTATTGTGGTTTTCTGGGACCATGGCTCACTTTGTCAAAACAGCTCTTTCAAGACTAAGATAATTTTCCAACCATCTTACTGAGATGAATTTCTGTGCTGTGAAAATGAAGAGCCTCCAGTGAAGCAGTGTAAAGAGCTCAATGTGCCGAATAGTCTTTGAATAGCTCGTACATAGATTTCAATACACCATATGCTGATGACCTGTTTCAGCTGGTGATCTTCTAGTATGCTGCACCCGCTGTAACAACCGGTGTAACACACCGCTACTGGGCCAAAGCCATTGAAAGTCGAGGGGAGGTATTGGTTAGTCAGCCTGGATATAACTAAGGCATTCGACAGGGTCTGGTATAAGGCACTTCTATCGAAATTACTAGCATACGGCCTACCCGTGGGATATATTTGGATCACCAGCTTTTTGTGTGTCAGGAGCACTGAAGTCCTTTGCGACAACTGATCCTCTAACACTAAACACATTATTGCTTGTATTGCTAGTGACCCGCAAGGTTCTGTACTCTCGCCAACGCTATTCTTCCAGCATACTAATAATCTCTTATAAATACGCGGTATTAATTACTATGTGGATAACATTACGGATGATGCGCAGTACACAGGCCGAGCAACATCCTACGGGCCGAGGTGGAAGAGAATCGTGCCCTGCGCGATCACCGCCAAAAAATCCCTTTTACTATGACTCCTTAGTTCCAAGGATAACGCTTGCTATTGCTACGAGCAACGTTCAACTTCGGGGTAATTTCGAGGGCAAGGTTACCTTTGCAGCGAAAAAACCTGGAGTGCTCATTAGTGCAAAGCGGTACTTCAGACTCAGATAGCGCTTGAGGTTATACAAAGCTAAAGTGAGGCCGCAAAAATAATGTTTGCGCTGTTTGCTATTATTAAAGATTCTTTTAATTTTACCCCTTTGACACCACAAAAAGAAATTAGCACTGCGATTAAGAAGGATAGGATCTGTAAGGGCTCACCTTCAGCACGTGAAAAATTCCATGAAAATTCCCGGGAATGATGATTCCTTCGGAGGCCTCCAGTCACAAATTTCACAGTGAATTCACAGTTATGTTGATTCGATATTTAGACGTTAATTACACACCAAAACCATTTTATTTAATTTTGAAGAAATTGAGATGCGCACGCACGCCGTGAGTCACACATCACTGCTCACATTTCTGGGCAGGAGCACCCAAGTATCTGCTGAACCCAGCGACGCGCGATCAGAATTGTCGACGGCCTAGACCTCACAAGCGGTCTAAGTACCCCTTAGCTTGCGGAGAGATTTCAGCTCTCTCTGTGTGTTGTCTACCGCTTATACAACAATTTGTGTTCTGAGGAACTGTTCGACGTGATGCCTACGGTATAGTTTTTTCACCGCAACACTCGCCGTCGGAGTGGAGTTCATCCCTACCAGCTAAAGCCAAATTGGTCTGGAAACTGAGGATTTCAGAGATGCTTCTAACCTAGAACCCTCAAGCTATGGAATGCGAATTCATCATGTAGATCAAAGATAATTTGAAAAAAAAAAAAGGATAAAGATGTGTGGGTTAAATATCATCATGTTTTCCATGTTGTGACCGGCAAGGACGACTCCTTCATTTTCATTTTTGACTTCAGCTATTTTGTGGTTGTGTCGTGCTCTGATGTGACTCGCAAAGCCGAGCTTAAACGTGTAGAATGATCATTGGGAAAACTCAAATATCCCTGACTTTTCCAGGTCGCTAAGTCATTTCCCTAACTTTCCCTGACCACCAAAAGCTTCCCTGACTTTTCCAGAAAGTGGACACCCTGTAATAATATCTGGGACAAATCACACACGGTCATCTGGCCCCAAACTAGGATTCCCTGTATCATGGGAACCTGGGGATGCTTTATCCCTCAGAGGATATGTCTAATTATAAAAATTAAATAAAAAAATGTTGAGCATTCTACATAAAAAAACAGCAGTACAAAGATTAGGGGTAAGAAATTTGAAAGTTGTCAATTGAGAAATTCCAGCCTAAAAGGCTTTGGGTTCAACTCTGCGTAAACCTAAATTTAACTGAAACTTGGAGTCATTCAGAGTGTGGTCCAAGCACGATTCGGGAAGGGCTCACAGATGCGGCTAAGGCGCAGTTGAGCAATAAGTGACTGTATCCTCCTCGCATCTAGACCTATGGGCGACGTCTTAGTTAAAGGTGATATTCCACTCATTAAATATCTTTGTCCAATGTACATAGAATAATGTAATAATGTATGTAATTAGATCAAAGAAATTAAATGACTTCATCTAACGTACTAGCATATTTTGCCATAGAAGACAGAATGCTGAATATCCAAATTGGACAAAGTTAATTACACTAAAATATCACCCTCAGGCTGGGGCCACACATACCGTTTACACACAATCCATTATAGAACAGTTAAGAAGATGAAGCAGCACACTCTTTCTGTAACGGGTCCAGTTGCCATCGCAGTCTAACTCTAACTCTGTAAGGGTCTTCTTAACGATAAAGACCTCGGCACCGAACCCCGTGAAGACGGTTTGTAAGTCCCCAGCGTGTACTACAGACCTAGAAAGTCAGCTGTTCCAAAATCAAACACTGAATATGCCAATTTTACAAAAACTTAGTTTTTCACATTTGAATTTACCGCGTACAATACTGTTCTTCTGTTATTAACGAAGACTGTTTTTGATAGCTTCTAAAATAATCGAGATGTTACGGAACTGACTTATGGAAAAACGACAGTCAATAATGTATTTTGAATGTTGTAAGGAAACAGATTTTCTTGAAAACCTCGCTCATGTTAAATGTCTTGTTACAGAAATGGCGCATTCAGTGTTTCACTTTGGAACAGCCTAAGAGCCCTGATTTACCCTTTACCTGCACAGAGTTGGGCGACCCGGCCTGGTTACTAGGCGCGTCGCTCTTGCTATCTGCGACGGATGCGGCGCCAGTGTCGCACGTGAACAGCGATTGGGTCGCGCACAGTAGCAGTTGCTGAACACAAATGAAATGTTGGTGTTTGCGACGTTCCGTGGAACGGGTAAGACTGAGTGCCTAGATCTAGCTGGGAATGGGAATATGTCGGGCTGTGGTGGGCGTTTTTCGCCGTGGAACGGTTAAGACTAAGTGCCTAGATTTAGCTGGGAATATGTCTGGTAATGAAGGGCGTTTTTCTCAGTAGAATGGGTAAGACTGAGTGCCTAGCTCTAGCTGGGAATATGTCTGATAGTGGAGGGTGTTACTCCGTGGAACGGTTAAGACTATCTGGGAATGGTAATATGTCTGGTAGTGGAGGGCGTGTTCCTCCGTGGATCGGTTAAGACTGAGTTCCTAGATCTAGCTGGAAATGGGAGTATGTCTGGTAGTGGCGGGTGTGTTCCTCCGTGGAACGGTTAAGACTGAGTGCCTAGATCTAGCTGGGAATATATCTGGTAGTGAAGGGTGTTTTTCTAGCTATAGTATTAGAGCCAAATGGTGAAATCGAGCAAAATGGGCGTTTAGTATTTGAACATTTTATGAAACGACTTTTAGTTTAAACTACATTTTCCTGCATTTTTAAGGGTGTGATTGGTTACTTAAGCTGATTAAGCTTGATGTGATATGTTTGGATATTTTTTAACGCTGACATTTGAAACTTACGAGGTTATTTTTTGCATCAGTATGGATATATGCAGCGGAGTGTTTCTTTTCTCACTCCCACCACCTTGCTTTATGGATGGCTCAAGACTCATGACATCTACATAAGTTTACCTTCATCTTTTTTAAGGATTTGTTCTCAGTTGCGTGTTTTGTTCTTGTAATTATGTATAATGCAAGATTATTTAATGTTCTTCTTAGTTAAGACGTTTGGCTTGCTTGTTAGTGCCAGTGCTTGCGTGTTTTGTGATATTAGACCCAAAATAACCAGTGTGACCCAAAATTATATTAAACAACAAATTATTTACATGTGGCGTGACATGTTTACTGTTATACCCATGAAGAGGTAGAAGAATGTAGAAAGTTGTATAACTGCATATTCAGTTATGTATTTCTGACAAAATACGCACTCGGATACTTACACTTAAATTACCTGCATCTACCGCATACTAACTGTATACAGATTCGAGCTCTCATAAATGTCTTTATTAGTACTTTCACTAACGAAAAAAAATATGCAGTTATAATCCATGGGTGTCTACACTTACCTCCAAACTTGAACAAAAAAATTCCACTACATTCATTCTGATAAAAATCTCTATGAGGAATGGGTAAAAGACTAAAAGTTGCAACCTTTACAAAGGAAGGATGTCCAACAGTGCAAGATGACTAGCTATGATAGAGTATGAAGGTAGAATAAACATTAAACATTACATCATTTCCTAATATCTAGGGCATTCTCAGGGGAAAAATAAACATAACTGGGGGAAATTTACACCAACATTCCATTTGAATTTTTGCAACGTAACAGCTCGTTGTGGCAACATTTTAATAGACATAATTTTAAAGTTTTTCCCAAGTAATATATCACAAAAGATAACAAGCAAATTGATAAGTCTATTTGTGACAATTTGCATCTTTTCTGATATCGCACTGAAATATACTTCCAAATGTTGCCAAAACCTGAAGATCAAGTTGGAATACAACTTTTCTTTGATATTTCAGTAACACCTAACCAATTTAGTAGATACTAGCATAGTTTAGCGTGATTTCGAGAAGCCAATAAAATGTTATTCACATACACAATTCCAAATTGATCAACCACGTGACTAAAGCGTTACTTTTTTTTTAAATGGCAACACACAAAGCTTACTATTACTGCATTATGGTTTGTTAGTGTATATTGTATCTTTTTTATACGTACATATATATAATAAACCCAATAAATGAATTTTACGCCTACTGGTGCTTTTACTAAAGAACAAACAAACCCGGTGGCCAAACCGATGAAGATGGATGACACATGATGAAAAATATTGGTAGATGAAACTGATTGAAGATAAAATTGATGATAAATATGAGAAAAGCACATAAGCGTACAGCTAGGCCAGAGGCGATGCGAAAATAAAGCAGTTTTTATTTTCTTATTCACTTTCAACCAGATTTTAGTGATTTTGTTTTCAAGTGGCCTATCTGCTTTCTTTTTCCAGAAAAGAATTATTTCGAAATATTTTTATGTACAAAAATATTGTTTTTCTACTGAAATCTGGCTTAATATTCAACAGTGGCTTTTAATAGTTACTTTCTTTGGTTATTTATATTTATTTTTCAAATTGTTTTCTTCGATCAAAAAGTTAATAATGTACTTAGTGACATCAAAAGCCATGCTATTTTGTTAGTTTACAAATAGCTTTCAAAAATTGATGAAATTATATCATATTTGAAAGCTTTTTGCTAATCGAACTGCAAATTAAACCTTAATATTTATTGAGGCGCTTCTAAGTCGTCTAAGTATATAAACTTGTCAACAATATCAAATATTAGGTTTTCTTGATTTAGAAACGCCCCTAAAGGTAAAGAGTGCACATAAATGCGGCAAGGTATTGTAAATTTTTTACCATGTTATATGTCATTCATTACCGCACCAAATCACTTCAATACCTTAGCACTCTATCGTAGTTTTGCTGACGATGTTATGACTAAAATAAAATAACTTTGCCGCTACAGTAAATGGTGAAAGAACTTTCAAACCTTAACCATTTTTTTTAATCTACTTAAAGCTACTAACACATCGTCACCAAAACCAAATAGAGCTTGTTATAAATAAAAAAACGCAACTTACATTCTTAAGCTTAGCCGCTTTAACGTTAAGCTGTGGTTTGCGGCGAGCCAGCGGCGTTACCTGCACGCCGTGCTTGGTCTGCGTATGCGGCGCCGTCTGCTTGCAGAGGCAGGACACTAGCTCGTCCTGTAGCTCCGTCACTTCCAAGCACTGCTGCAGCGCGTTCTGAGCCAGCACCACGTGGTAGTCGATGCCGGCGTGCTCCACCGCCACCGACATGAACAGCTGGACGCACTGTGCGGGCAGTGGGAGGGAGGTAAGACACTACTTCGACCAATGGAAGGGAGTTAAGGCAAATGAACGCACTGCTTCGGTCAATAGAAAAGGGAGTTAAGAGAAATGACCGCACTGCTTCGACCAATGAAAGGGAGTTAAGATAAATGAACGTACTGCTTCGGCCAATGGAAGGGAGTTAAGACAAATGTTTACGAAAAAAATTATTGTGACTGACTGACTAGTGAATTCCTGTTTGTACCCCGTCCTGGCTAACTTGATTTATCAGATAATATACAATACAATTAAGATCCAGTATACTTGGTCGGTAAGATAATAACTCGTCCTGAAGCTTGTTTAGTAGCGAGATATAAAAGGAATCGGTTTAAAAACTTTTTTACGAATTGACTATATGTTTTTTGGAAAAAATGTTTAGATATTTGTGTAGAAAGTTTGAGTCCTGGCAGATTCTAAGAAACACCTTATCAAGACAGACAAACAGGGAAATATCAGAATTAAGGATGTACTTAATTTGATTTTGAATCTGAAAATATTGTAATGGTCGCAATTTAAAACTATAAGACCCACTATACTGGTGTTACTTACTATAAAATTATCATACCTTGAACAGCTTCAGCGCCTCAGCCTGCAGAGCTTCAGAGTTGAGTGACGTCAGTGGCGACGTGATATTTTCCTTGGAGTATAACAGCGTGGGATGCCTCCATAGGACGCAATCTGAAAAAATAACAGCAAAAAAATTGAAATTTTTGAATGAGTGTATGCAAATGGATAACTCTATGAGAGAACCTTTATTTATTGTTTAAACAGTAGAAGTCATACGGCTTATAATACATGATAGATGATTATCCCGAAGCTCTACAGTTATGCTTAACGAACTTTCTATATATTCAGCTGGACGGGATAGACAGACTGACAATAGGGACGAGATACTACCGTTCTGTATGTAGTTCTTCTTTTCGAGTCGATAGTTATTTTCCTCTACTCTTTTTTGCCGAAAGGCGAAAAACTACTCATGAATATTGAGAACAATCGCTGATCAATTACTGACAACAACTATGGAGAGGCCAAAATTGTTTTTGCTCTGATTGAATATGTTCCTTGGGGAAAGTTGTTCAGTTTCATAAGTATCGTAGTATTTATCATTTGTCGCTTATCGGCAAATAAAAAGTCAGCACTGTATATTTTGCCAGCACAGTCTGTAGCCATGAGAGATATTCTATAGTGCAAGTGGACAGTTCCATTGCATGTAGTAGGTAGTGTCCGTATTGTGTACAGTCTACTCACTGGGATCGCCATCGGTCTCCATTAGCTTCTGCAGCAACTGTTCAAAGTGCGTGCCCTGGCTCAGTCCGCCGCCGCTTACCACGGTGAGATGGTATAGCCACGAGTCCTTGTCGGCCTTACACTCGAATAGTAGGTATGTTGGTCCCTGAAAGTGTAGATAGGTGAGTAAACTCCTACAATATAAATTATTAACAGATAATCCAATACATTTTCGATGTCTACTAGTCTCCTAGTCATTCTAAATTTTGCTCCCCTACCAAGTGCACAAACATGTTTAATTTAGTCCTATTACTTTTTACATAACTGAACCGATATAAGCCAATACATGAGTACCTAGTTATGAGCATTATTAATATGTTTTGAACTTGTTAGTACTAAAATCGCATTCTTGCGTACCACCATCAACTACCTAATTTTTTGGGATTTGTAGTCAAATATTTCACGAGTCAAGTCGTCACAAACTTGCGCTATAAGTACCTAATGGTGCTAAATAGGTGCGGAGTGCGACTTTTAAAATATAATAGTGCTACGTCTCATGCCAATTTCTACCAAGTACTAATAAAAAATACAGTATTATTTCAAAATGTGTAGTTCATTAATTCCAGCTTCTTGGTGCTGTGGGTTGTATGGCCACATTCAACTGATTTTCGTTTAACTGAAGTGTGCATAATATTTTTCAAAATATTTCTAAATCTCATACCAATTTCTACCATGTTTACAGGCATATAAAGTATCATTCCGTAATGTGTCCGTCACTAACCCCAGTTACCTGGTGCTATGGGTACAGTCAGGTGATTTCTCGTATCACTTATCAAACTACGAAGATTTTATTTTTAAGTGTAAGAATACTTTTATATTAAAGTAGAACCAAGCCTCATGCCAATTTCTACCACGTTCACAGACATATAAAGTATAATTCCGTAATGTGTCCGTCACTAACCCCAGTTACCTGGTGCTGTGGGTATATGGCCACAGTCAAGTGATTTCTCGTGTCATCAATCAAACCACTAATTTTTAGGTGTAAGAATACTTTCAAAAGAGTACCAAGTCTCATACCAATTTCTACCACGTTTACAGATAAATACAGGGTGTAAGGGACAGGTTTCCAAAAACTTTAAGGGCTTGCTCAGTAGACGAAACTGAACAACTTTCCACAAGAATTGTTTTCAGGAAACGAAAAAAAAATCGGCTTCTCCATACAAACTTTCCAATCAAGTTTATAATTTTGTATGGAGAAACCGATTTTTTTTTCGTTTCCTGAAAAAAAAAAAATCTTGTGGAAAGTTGTTCAGTTTCATCTACTGAGCAAGCCCTTAAAGTTTTCGGAAACCTGTCCCTTACAATCTGTTTAAAAAATTATTCCGTAATGTGTCCGTCACTAACCCCAGTTACCTGGTGCTGTGGGTATATGGCCACAGACAAGTGATTTCTCGTATCATCAATCACACTACGAAAATTTATTTTACGTGTACGAACACTTTAATATCAAAAGAGTACCAAGTCTCATGCCAATTTCTACCACGTTCACAGACATATAAAGTATAATTCCGTAATGTGTCCGTCACTAACCCCAGTTACCTGGTGCTGTGGGTATATGGTCACAGTCAAGTAATTTCTCGTATCATCAATCACTACGAAAATGTATTTTACGTGTACGAATACTTTTATATCAAAAGAGTATCAAGTCTCATGCCAATGTCTACCACGTTCACAGACATAAAGTATCATTCCGTAATGTGTCCGTCACTAACCCCAGTTACCTGGTGCTGTGGGTATATGGCCACAGTCAGGTGGTTCCTCGTGTCATCGTTCTTCTCCTCGGAGTCTGAGTCGGACACGTGTTCCACGTCTTCGACGCGTGCGTCGCGCATGTTGATCTGACCTGTTGGGTTCTGAAAGCAGGGATTTGAATGAACATATTGCATTACGTGTATACATAGTTAGTGATAAATTGCCAAATGGCTAGTATGTTGCCTATTATCTTAACTTGCTATTTCTGTCTGTATATAAGTTGTATGTTTACTGAAATAAATAAATAAAATTAATAAAGATAAAGTTACAACACCAAACGATATAACATTATCCACAATATATGTATGTGTAAAATGAAAATAACGAGCAATTTTCAATTACTTAATCTTACTTTGATCCAACTGCTTTTTGCAGGGATAGCGCAATATACTACTGTCACATTATGTCTTAAAGAAATTCAAGTAGCAACACGTTAAAGTTAAATGTGGATTTTGTTAGTATTAATAAAAGTGAAACTACTGAACCGATAATAGTGGTTCCTTCATATAAGGGTATGGTCATCTCACCGAATCACATACCTGGTCCCCTGGAGACTTGAAGTAGAGGAACATCTTGCCAATAAGAACACACCAGCTCTTCTTAGCGTGTCCATTCTTGACCTTCGTGAGCCAGCCTTGAATTGTGGGTTTATTGTCTTCTTTGCTAAGTAATAGTTTGGTCGCGTTTCGCCTTTGAACGTTCTGGAAATCAAAAATTAGATGACAAATGTTCTAAAATAAAGAAAGATCAATAATAGATATTCATTGACCTACTAATAACCTAGCACGATCATTGTAATTCTCACGATGTTTTAGATTTAACAGAATACGAAATACATTCTTTAATATATTATAAGCATAAGCCAAAACGATAACAATTAAATAAAAAGAAAAATTTTTGACACTAAAAGATTCAGAAAAAACAAAACAAACGAAAAGCCACAACGCTACCTGTAAAACCCTGATCCAATCTTCCATAGTGGCTATACTATCGGCCGTTAGATAATACGTCCTACTGCCGGTAAATATTTCAAAAGTGGCCGCTCCTTCATTCCTCGATATCTTGCAGGCCTCGCCCAGACCGATTTGACCTTGAGGTTTGCGATTTACTTCGGATTGCGACTTCCAGTAGGATAATGTACCATTTTTGAGGACGAACCTGTAAAAGGGAGCAATTAAAAACCATAAGAGGGGAGCTCACTTTGATAAAATATATATAAATCTATGACAAACAAAGTAGATGACTACTAGACTTTTGAGCTACCTTTATCAACTGTTAGACTACACTTTGTTCGAAAAATGTTTGAAATCGTTTTCAGGGTCAAAATATGGAAAGGAAAAAACAAAAATGTTTTATTGATATTTCAGTAGAAGAGCAATTTGGCCCCGGCTTCGCACGGGTGCAATGTATTATATACATATAAACCTTCCTCTTGAATCACTCTATCTATTAAAAAAACAGAAGCGACTTTGTTTTATACTATGTAAATTGTTCCAAATCAATCCAATAGTCGCTAATTACCAATAACATATAACTTATAAAGTAATAAACCTAATTTCGATTAACCGTTAACAATTATAATATTCCCTAGAGTCTACACTACAGAGCAAGTTACTTATAGGCAAAAGGTCCTATTTACTCTTATCCACAGAAGATATTTATTATCCAAATATCGAACCAAAACTGTTACCACTTCTCAAGGCATCAGCTCGAGTCGTCGGCCGGCACAATTAAATTAGTCCTATAATTGGCTCGGCCTCTTATAGGCAGATGCCACCGATTTCCAATCAAGTCAATTGGTTAAGTGCTCTAACACTGGTGTTCTGTGAAATCTATACTTTGTGAACGCTAACCAATTGGTTCTTGCGCTCTGTCAATAAAAATTAACAGATTATAGTAAACTTCGGAATAAAGAGTATTAAGTAAGTGTTTATTGTAAGTTATTCATTTTGCATGTTATTCTTAAAAATTGGCGAAACAAAAAAAACTACACACTACACATACAAAAGTTTTCCAGAAAACCAAAGCGTTCATCCTACTTTTTAATTTATTTTATAATTTCCCCCAACTTCAACTATTTGCTACGGTGCGTCATATTGTTTTCTCGATTAATCAGTGACAGGCGATTATAAGCCGCAAGGCAAAATTGCACCATTTTGACCCAGCCAAACTCTTCCAAGCTCTTCGACTTCTCTGAATCTTCCGTTTCTCTCCTCAAAGGCCTTTGTTAGTCTAACATTTTCAACGTGTGTTCACTTTGCAGGTAAGGTTAGGGTACAGGACTCTTTTCCGGTCCTTCACCTTTCCTACACCATGTCCACTGTTTCTTAGCAATTTTTTTTGTATTGTTGTTCTATCGTATCTGAGTGGTGATCTGTCTACTGAACTTGAGACAAAACGCTCACTCTACTCAAAATCCATAACACAATAGCACTTTAATCGTATCCACATAGCTAGACGAGCATTTCATAATTTAAAAACTCACCATCGCTTCCTCCAAGTCTTCAACTTGCCACCCAACTTCGCCAAATGGCCACTCTTCTCTAAGGCGTCGTGTCGCCTCGGCGAGTCGGCGGCGGGCGGTGCGCGAGCGAGAGAGGCGAGCGAGGGAGACGCCATGCTGTCGCACGACACCGCGTCCGGCGGTATCGCGTAGTCGTCCGACATGCCTGACTCGAATGATGTGTCTGTGGAAAGCAGAAAGGATTTTAATCTGTAAATTAACCCCGGACACACCATACAAATCGTCAGAGTTATTTACCTACTACTACGACCTCCCTTTCTAACACGTAGGAGCGAGCGAGATAGCTGAACGACTGTACGAACCGTCATCAGATCGTACCCACATGGGGGTGAGAGATTAATACACCCGTGCTGCAGCAATAGGGACTCTATGTGTTGTCAATAAATAACGAATTATGTCATAACGTCCATCATCATCATCAGCCAAAATACGTGAAAACTCACAAAAACAATATATGCAATAAATGATTGAGTATTGAGTATGTCCACACCAGGACAAATGCCTTCTCAAGGATTATCCACGACCACCATCTTGCGCTACCCGCATTCAGCGGCTTTCAACGACCTACACGTCCAAGGTCTCAATTTCTTGTAACTCACCTCTAGTCTTGCTCTGTTTACTGGGCGATCCACTGCTGGATCTCTTCGCTGGACTTAAGCTAGAGCTGGTCTTGACGCTCTTAGACGGACTGCTGGCACTGAGACTCGTGTCCGAGGAGCTGCATTGGCCGTTGGTGTTATTCGTGAGGACTAGTCCATGGGAGTGCGTGGTCTGCTGTATGGAGGCTGGGAGGACATGTGTGAGGTTCACGTTGTTGATTGGCTGGTTCGATGCGCCGCCTGTTGGGTTAGTAACGGGTGAATTTTGTTAGTTAAATGTAGCTTCAAATTCTCAGGTAACCAATGACGGATAGGCAAGCATCATACAATGTAATAAACATGACATGAAAGATGAGATAAAATGAGAACCTTACCTAAATGATAAACTATAACGAAAATTTAAGATGGCGTGCGCGAGAAACAGAGACAGCTATATTAGAAATCATTGCTTAATTTTACAATCTTTTGCACCATTCTTTGATCGGCGAACCCCAATTGTATGATTGTCACAACTGATTCACATGTTACATACAAATACTAAAAGAGATCGAAATACTCACTATAAACTGGATTATGATGCGGTGTATTATGTACAGTGACACCCATAGATTCTTCTCCATCAGACGAGTCGTCAGAGGAATCCCCGGTAAAAGGCATTGATCTAATTTGACTAGCGCGCTGTAACAAAGACAATTAATTATTAAGGTAATTAAATAATTACAGATAAATACAAAAAAACGAACTGATAGCATTAACTAAACTATTTAACAAGATGAAGAAAGTTCAACATCTGTGAAGTTATTAAAAATCAAAGAAAGAAGAACTTTTTTTTGATTGATATACATTCCATTTGGCATATGATACTTAATCTTTAGGGGAGAGGTCTTTGTCCAACAGTGTTCGTCTATGGGCTGATATATTATGATGAAAAGCCATAAAATACTATAGGAAATATTATTTGTAATATATCAATGTTGTGACTTTAAATTGTTTTAATTGTTCGAGAATCTCAGGGTGTTGCATCTAGGCAATATTATCTCCGGAAAATATCACGAGATAGTCTGATAAATACCCCTTTGACAGTAGCGTAGACAGGAACCGATATATCCTGGTAACTGGTAGACTCGTGCATAGGCCGGGGGCACGGTGGGGGACTTAGTTCCTCTTCCACTGACTGCTGAAGTCCGTCGTCTGCCACCTGAGGGAAAAGAGGTTAAAGTTAGTAAGTTAGTTTGATAACAATCGGATTATAATCATTACTAGCATCACGTTATATTTATTTGCCTGTTATACCTTGACTTCAGAGCATTCTGTAGGTCTTATTGTTAATTGTACTTGCCACATATCCCTTGTCACAGCGTGGGAAAATTGTGCCACACGATAGGGAGAAGTAGAAGAAGTTGTACTTCGTCTCTGTGTGTTGCTAGCCTCTCTCATTCATTATATCTTTTGAGCAACAGGTTGAGTATGGAAGCCCTAATTACACTGTTATACCTACTAGCCTTGTGTGTAGCCCTCTTAGCCTGATATATCTTGATCTATAGCGTAGATAAGCCTGGTATATAGCTTGCCTTATGTATTTTTCACGTCTCACCATCTGCTGAATCTTCAGCAGCTGCATGGTTCTATTCTATTGAATAGTCACCAATGTACCAGCTCCTCACTAAGAATATCTTGGATTTACAGCAGCTACATATTCACATACACTAGTTACCCATGCACCAGCTCCTCAACAAGAATATCTTAGATTTACAGCAGCTAGATTCATGTACACCGGTAACCCATATACCTACACATTATCAGTTAAAACTTGAGCCCGTAGCAGCTAAGTTCCACTTACAATGGCAACTTATCCCCCTAGCCTCTCACCTGGTATATCTTGGCCTCCCAGCTGGGGAAGCGGTGCAGCGGCGGCGTGGGCGGGCGCGGCGTGTCGGACCCTGCGCTGCCGGAGGAGCCGCGGCCGCCCTGCACCACCACGTGCACCGAGCCCGTGTTGCCTCCGCCCGCCCAGCCTGGTCGCTCCGGGAACTGGTATGACTCGCTCTCTGGGTGTGTTTAGAGTGGAAGGTTTTAGGTGTCTGGTACGTGAAGTCGCAGCAAGAGGTGACATAAAAAAATATTTTTTCCTTTTTTTTACAGAGACAGATTGAAATGTGGCACATAGGCTACATTTAATCACGTAAAAATATCTAAGGTTTTAGCTGTATTCTAGGTAAACTCGCAAGAGATGAAAAAAATCTACTGAATATGGTTCTTTTGGTTTCTTTTTTTCACAGAGACAGGTTGACAATGTGGGTAGTCACATAGGTTACATTTTATCTTTTAAAAATTTTCGGATTCCGCCGGAAACTCAAAAATTCAATTTGATAAATCAAGGCGAAGTAATCAAAAGATTTTATCATCCCTATCATTTTTTTTAAATCTAAAACCAAGTGAGAAATTAAAACAGACAATGCTTACCTCTGCTTGGCGTATAAATTTCAGCATAATCATGTGTGGTATCTCCATCGGTGGAAGTATTTGGTGTTGTTGGCAATACTACTAAATTCTCTACGGCAGTCTGAAACAAACAATACACATATGAGTACATTTGTTATCATCTTTCCAGTTTTATATAATAACAGTCATTCGAAAGAAAATATCTGACTTGTTTAACATAAAACTTACTGCTAAGTCGTCAGCCAGCAAACTGGCTGTGGTCCGCTCGTCCATGGTTCGGTTCATAGTGTTCAACACGGGCTGAGGGGCTGCACTAACAGTGTTCGCTATACTAGTGGTGCCGATGGAGAGGTTCCGTCGGTGTCTCACTGGGGTGCTGTAATGGGGCTCGGTGGATGTTGCTACTGGGAGCTGTTGGAGAAACAACATATTTAGAATTTGCATTATACGATAAATCTCATAATTTTAGGAAGTTTCATTTATGCTTAAAATGTCAACAGAAATGGTCATGACTTTTCTGTTATATATTATATTATATGTTTATTTAAAATCTTTTGGGTTTAGACATAGAACAATTTTTAGAAGTTAAAAAGATAAAACTATAATGTAAAAAAATCTAGAATAGGAAAATATAAGACATGATTATGCATGAAATGCATGAATAATGTTTGACAAAAGAAAATTAATTTGCTACAGTCAGAAATTTTGCACAAAAAACAATCTCAGAGTAAAATTAAAGAAGACACAAACATTCAGAGTGAAATTATTCAGAAAATTAATAAATATATCAACATCAACTTAGCAACCGACCATACATACAAACAATCAAGAGAAATTAAATGTATTATTTACAATTACATATTTAAAAGAAAAGTTGTGTATTTAAAATTATTGAAGAATTAAGATAGTAATACAAGTTTAGTTAAAAAAATAGGTGCAAATCATTCAACATTAGCATGAGGGTGAATGACAATATCTGTTTATCTATGGCTACCTGAGGCCCCTCAAGGCTTTCTGATCTCCTTCGGTTGGAGGCCAAGAGGCTTGGTGAGGCCCGAGGGGAGCCGTCCTCACCCCTAACTTCAAGGGAGAGGCTCGCTCGGGATGGAAGGAACTGAGGAGTGAATTGTATAGCTCAGCTGAATACAGCTTCTTTTACTTACCTACATTAATTTTAATTTTTGCATGATATTTAATCTAAAGACTAATATTGTGCACAAAATATCCAACACTTCAAATTATTATTTCTTGATACAACAGCTCTACTAGCTGATATTAACAATGAATTTGTTGGAACAAACAGACAACAGACTTATGCATTATAGATATCCCACACAAATAGTAACAAAGTTTTAATCACCTAGTTAATATAATAAACATAATTGTTACTCTATGAGAAGGCAAAATAAAACTTACAGCGCTTACAGCACAATTCCTGCTGCCCTGTGCGGCGATGTGGTTCCGTAGCAACTCGAGCTGCTGGTTGCAGCGGTCGTTCTGTTCTCGCAACAGCTGGTTCTGTTGCTCGAGCTCACGCAGTTTGTTTGTCACCCACTCTTTGATGCGCGCCGCCTTTGCTTCCACTTGCTTCGCGTCCTGGAGTCGCAGCTGTTTCTATAAACATACAATATTGACTTAAGAAAACTATTTCGTGAGACTACAAAAATTCTTCTTGTTTTCAATCTTAGAGTCTAAATAAAAGTAGTAATAATGTTTGGACTCATGACTTAAAACTGAACAACTATCGCTAATGAAACTATGATGAACTTAGATTGTTTTAACCTCTCATATAAATATATATAGAGGGTTACTGGTAATTTGATACATTCCCTTAAGGACATGATAGTAGAGGTGGAAACTAATCGATTTAACCCTACATTGTGTAATGCAAATGTTGACCATTTTCGAGATATTTTGAATTTTCAATATTTGAATAAAATTCTATATTTACAAATTAAGTCTTCAATAAAAAAAAACTACGCCATGTATTCATTTTTTTTCTTATGCTTAATGCCACATTATTGTTCATAATTATGAACTATAGAAATATCAGAATTCGTTGTTAAATTAAAAGCTGTACATAAAAAACTGCAAACTCTACCAAAACAAAACGAGAATCTTTTAAAAAATAGTGTGATTTTCTTAAAAAACTTATTATACAAATGTTTGTAAAAAAATATCTACAAAACTTCATCATTTCATTAGTTATCCAACGACATAAAATGTTTCCTGTACAGCGCTCTAATAATAAAAAAAAGTCCTTTTATATTAGATAAGGTTAGAAATTTAATAAAATTCCTGAAGTAAAATTTATTATTAAATGTGTGGGTTTTGAGGTTCAAATAATAAGTATGTATTTTTAAATTATTATTTATAATTTTAGAGGTCTTGTTTGAACTGAGCACCCTATTTCTAATACACGCAACAAATCTTCTCCTCAGTTCAGTCTTGATAACCCTTGCGACCAATCAAGTTAAAAATACAGCCACGTCACGGGTCATCAAGTGGACTGAACTGAGGAGAAGATTGCGTTCGTGTATTAGAAATAGGGTGCTCAGTTCGAACAAGACCTCTAAAATTAATAAATAATAATTTAAAAATACCTTGATTGATTGATAAACTCATATAAGAGTTTATCAATCAATCCAATCCAATATTTTCTAACAATTTGACTACTGGTTTCTTAGGGAAAGTTGTACTATTTGATAAGCACCTAAATGGTCTGCATTTTTGTTTAAGACATACTACTTAGGTCCATAAGTTTCTGTATTTGTGTGACTGTAAATGAGACATGTAAAACAAACAATATTTCTACTAATATGAAAAATCTATGTGCTATTAATATTATGCTCGCTCAGATCCTTAAACATTTGCTGTAATATAAGTTCGTCTGAAAATGAGAATAATGAGGTTACAGACAAAGTCAGAACGAACTTGTTAGGTTGCGTTAGGTAGGAGCGTCACGAACTCGGGCCAAACACGAAATGAAGACTAACAAAAGTTTGGGAATTTTCTGAGCTTGAAAAGAAAATTAATTTCTTACCTTCAAATAAAACTTAAATAAGGGGTAAAAACAAGAAAAACAAATTGTAAATTACCTGCATTTTGAGCTGTTATCCAAGACAATTTTGGGTTAAATATAAAAGATTCGCCCTTTAAAACATATTCTCAATGCTTTTTCGAAGTTAGCACTATAACTATTCACTGCAAATTGTAACATTTTCATTCAATAATTCGTAGAAAAACTCAGAAATTGCACTTCTTAAACATCGTAAACACAAAATACGTCACCATTTTGGTTGATTTGACATTGACAGCCGGTGATGATGTGACGTCACATATTTAAGGATGCGTTCACAAAACTATTATAAAACCATCAGATTGAGATTCTTTTGAAGAAATAAAAAAGCTTTAAAATATAAAAGTTATAAACAGCTATATAATAAGTACCTGTTCTTCAATCTGGCCCTCTAGTCGCGATATGGCCCGGGGTGCTCCCTCACCACCGCCTGCCGGCCATTCGCACAACCGCTGCTCCATGGCGCGAACCTGCAACAAAGTAAGCCGAGTTGTAACAAAAGCTAAAAGCATTTAAAACACATTATGAGATCAAATAATAAATATCCATCCACAGCTTCGATTTTGTCATTCGGTGCTCTATTGTCAAAGTGGGTATAACTAGTAGGTTTTTATAGGAATCAAAAGCATTGCACCAAGACACTGCAGTAAATCGTCTGTAATAGACGCAGAGGCCATTGATTGACTGATTGATATATAGGAATAAGTAGAAAACGATTTTAAAAAATATTAGTTCAGCTGCAGCAGATAACAACGCATTACATCCCCACTGCAAGGGCACGGGTCTCTTCCCATATATTGGGAAGGTTAGGCCATACTCCACACACGGTGGCCAAGTCCGGATTGGTGGAGGTTGTGGGGCTAGTGGCCAAACCCAGCGTCATAGTTTTCAAGCCGCCTATAAGGCCTCCGACAGGGCTTAACGACTGCCACTAGCGATAGCAGCCGGCACCAACGGCTTAACGTGCCTTGCGAAGCACGGAAACGGTCGAGATAAATGCCACTAACAGTCAAACCCATCTAGGTTATGACCGTGTCTTTATACACGGTGGCCAAGTTAACAGTTCAGTTAACCTGCGTGATCGACGCAACCACGCAAGCCACACTGAGCCACGACCGCTTCGCAGCTGCAGCAGTGAGGACAATATTTTTATGTATAGTTTTATATTTTTATATATGTGTAGTTTATAAGTAGAGATGTGCCGAGTACTCGTTTACTACTCGGTACTCGGCGTATTCGGCACTTTTATTAATACTCGTACTCGGCCGAATAACTCGGTTCAAGTGACGAGTACTCGGTTCAAATGAAGTAATACGTTTGAGAGATAATACAATGAAAACAAGCCCGTACATACATAAAGTAATGAGCATTTATTAAAGAAAACAAAGGTAACTATAATTTATGTAAAGAACACTATTTTTACTTTCAAGCGACGAAGGAGTAAGAAAGTATTGTCGTGGCAAAAAAAAACGAACTTAAGATTTTGAAGGGAATTGATTGTCTTGCACTAATAGAGACCAAACGTCTAGAAAATAAAAAAAAACTGTGTGCTCTAGCACCAATATCACTAAACATATTTTTTTAATATCTCCAGCCGTTTTTTTTATTTCTACATAGACATTACCGGCTTCAGAAAACAATTGTTCGCATTTAGTAAAAAAATATTATATATTGTGTGTCATACGATGAAGTCTTTTTTAAGAGCAGCGACAAAAACTAAATGGTTACTAAAGAAAGACATCAACGAGACCTACATTTTTTTTTGTTAAATAAAATTATGTTTTTACTGCGTAATCATATTGGGATAGGCCACCAAACTGCGCCAGTAGCTACTCCAAACGAGAAAACTTCGTTCGACAGTACTCACTCACTGCTGCTATAGGCGAAAAACCTACATATAAGGCTGATATTTTATCTCTGATATTGTGAGTCACTTTTGTTAATCGTTTTATCAGAAACATAAAAAATTATCGAAGAGGCTTTGAACCGAGTAATTAGGCCGAGTACTCGGTTTGGCAAACTTTAAACCGAGTAATACTCGGTACTCGGTTACTCGGTATAACTTGTACTCGGCGCATCTCTATTTATAAGCTAAACTACTTATCAGATTAAACTTTATCTACGTAATAAAGTTTACGTAGGTATACATATTACTCCTTGAAATAAGAACAACACACCACAATGTTGCACAACACAAGCCGCAAAGCTTGTTGTGATGTTGGGAGATGAAATGACAGTAGGTGCAGGTACTAGGTTAACTTACCTAAGTACTACCGGCCTACTATATCTCGTATACGACTTTCTCAAATTAAAGCGCTTTGGTTCAATGCAGTGAATCAGTTAAAATAGGTATGGAGCAACTGAATGAAACTGCAGCATCTCTTATATTATACCTATGTGTATTTCTAGAAAGAGTCACAGTTTAAAAATGCAGTACATTGGTGTCGATTCGGTTTTCACGATTAAACTTAATTGACAGAACTAAACTTAATTTAAGTGTTTTGTCTTTTCTCTCTGTATCGAAAAGACAAAGATAGGATGCTTAAATTAAGTTTAGTCCTGTCAAATAAGTTTAATCGTAAACTCCGAATCGACACCATTGAATGGTTAACATATCACAGCAGTTGCCCATTTATGAAGGTACTTAACTTTTAAACGAATATTTAGAAACCTAAAATGTTAACCTTAGTCTGTACAAACTGTGAGACGAGATGCATATGTCGCTTACAGTATTCGACACGACTACGATACTGTGGTCGAGTAGGCGGATTAAGTTAAGCTACGTGACAATAATCCGACCCGGAAAGGATTATTGCCACTTTCCATTTCAAACACACCGACCCATTTCATTTTGATGTTACACTAATTCTAACTTATTCGCTTTCCCATATACATTACGTAGATGTACATATTTTCCTAACAGATTTCATTTAACGTAGGTATGCCTACGATAATTTAAAGACACTTAATATAAAAGATATTATTGTGGCTAACGAAATATGTAAAAGCACCTCAGTAAGTTTTTCGAAATACTTAAATAAGTACTACAAGCGTAGAACTAAACAACTCTAACCCCAGAAACTACGACTTCGTAAAAAGGAATCCTAAAAGTTTTTTTTTTTTGAAAATTTTGACTACCTTAATCATATTCGAGATCGACTTTTGAATAATTTTTGTATGTACTTTTTTTTTTGTAGTCAATAAAGAGTATTTGATTTGATTTGAAGAATTAGGTATTTCTAGTGCAATTCTACAACTGCATGCACCTTTAACGAATTTATGCTCCATTTTGAAGATTTTACACATTTTCTTTTATATTTTTAGGACAGGATCAGCTTAGCGTATACTTAAGTAGATATCTATAATCTACCTTATATTATCAACTATACATCTAGTGATATGCAGGTACATCCAGTTAATAAAGTCGAGAGACTATATACCTGCAAGCATAACCATATTTCTATCAAACCAAAAGCGTTATGTTGATCGGATCTCAAAATGATCTATCTCCGGATGTTTGGGATATTACATTTACGGTTTACGAGTTATGTTCTATCATAACTATCTCAATACTCCATTCCATAGTAACACAGGTTCGTCAGAGTAGCACACAGCATTCCGGTGGCTTCACATCTCAGCATTTCAACTGAATCATCGAACCATTTCGGTTTACACTCAATAAATAATCCGTATAACTACCCGTCTCTTCGGTGTACAACTCAACACAGAGCACTAACACTAACCTATGCTTCGTAAAGCTATTGAAATAAAAGCAATGAGAACAAGGTAATATTTTATAGCCGTTTTCGCGGTTTTTGCTATGTGTATCCAGAGATACGCTACAGCAGGCAAGTTCATTCACCTTCTCTACATATGGAGTCTGCTTGTAAAATACATTATATGTATTATACACGGTGTAACAGAAAGGTGTGATAATACTTTAAGGTGGGCTTTTACCCATCAAACTGAACAACTTCTGTTCTACAACTTTATTCAAATCGCAAAATTTTTTTTGGCCTTTTCATACAAATCGATCAGCTGGCGAACCAAGTTTGTATGAAAAGTCCGATTTCTTTGCGATTTCAACAAAGTTGTAGAACAAAAGTTGTTCAGTTTGATGGATAAAAAAAAGCCTACCTTGAAGTATTATCACACCTTTCTGTTACACTCTGTATATGGTAAAAGATATGTTCCTAAGCTTACTATTCTCTCAACTAATGAAACAGTAAAGTTAATTTTCGCAAACAACAATGTGGTGCTTGGTCACACTTACAACAGTTTCCTGAACAAAGGAAAGTGGCTGTAGCAATGACAACCTAAATGTGTGGAACTGTGGACAGAATACACCCAGAAATAGCTAACATTAATCATAATACACTCATCAACATCATTCACACGACACACATTCACTATCTATAGTGATAGGTATGCGTATAAAACACTAGTTCAACACTTCAACAATGGACTTAACCCAATGGTTTTGGTAGTTTAGTTATTGTAACTAAATGATACAATATTTCATGAAACTGAGCAACTTTCCCCAATTCGAGCAAGAACTTGACTATCTATAATGGTCAATAGATTTGCAATTTCTGCAGGTATATGTAAGCCAAAACCTTATTTGCTGTATGGTATTTATCTTTGGGGAGTGTTGTTCAGTTTCATGAGTACCTAGCATCTACAATTTTCAGTTTGTCCGCAAATTAAAAGCCAGCATACACATTGTAGATACCTATATCTATGCATCTATCGTACAACCAGTCACTGTAGAATTTGGCTGAGTCATGTCAAGGGGACGAGGAGACGACTTACGTATACTCTACGAATACAGGGAACTTTCTAAATCTGGCCACACACACTTGGATGGGTACGAAGGAAAAAAAGCAAGACGGCAATCAAAGAAGAAAATTCAAACTGGCCGATGAAAACCTAGCGGCTATATGCGTCAAAGGGCTCTGACGATGATAAATAAACAGTAGCAGACATGTTTGTAAAGTCGACGTGTAGAAGTTTAACTATACAGCATAAAACTGCCTACATACTTACAAAAGAGTCAAAGCTCCAGGTAGTGTAGAGAAGACACAGAGAGTTAAGTTGACAAGAATGAATACAATTTTATGTGATTAATTTATTTTAAAGGATCAGCAAAAGAAGTTAAAAATACGCATGAATATTGTTTACTCTGAGGTTTGGAGTATCACTCTACATATAGAGCGACTCTTCTGATGACTATCGTTAATTGGAAGGTAAGCTCACAATCAAATTGCAATGGTGTTCCAACTTCCTTGTTTGGAGAACTCAAAACTTCACTGTAATTAATTTTGTAATGTCTTTTCCATAGGAAGTAAGCAATAAACACGAGGCGTGAAGGCGTGAACGTTACAGCCAACCATAAAATAAATTCTCATTTTACATTTATCTTTGGAAGTTTGGATAAAAGTGTAATTAACAGCAAACTCAGCTAATAAAGTTTAATCAACATATTTCACGTTTAAAATTAGTCACCACTCGCCGCGTGTTGATTTACGATTTCAAAATAAACTGTCAGTGAACGCAACGGTAAGCGCCACCGGGTTTGGCGCCCGGATGCGGATGCGCGAGCAAAAAGTTTGTAGCTAATTACCAGTAACTTATAAAAAGATTTTAATAGTAGAAATAAACACTTTTTGCGCAGTAAATAGATAAGAAAGTGCAACTTAACAGCTTGGCTACTACTCATAGTGGCCACGCTGTAGCTTAGAACGTAAAAACAATATACAGACGACTTATATATTTTCAACCTTTCCATTATCATAATGTCCTGGATTGCCAGGCACATGCCTCTAAACACCATAACTAGCCAAAGCCCTACATATAACACTATTTTCACCTGTCCAACCAACTCGCTACCTTGTGAATGATTTGTTTATTTGTTTTCCGTAGTAGGCAATCCGTCTAAGCACACAAGACAAGAGTCACGGGGGCCACATCGACACGGTCCATTTGCCGCCAAAAATAGATCAAACGCTTTCGTCGCACGCTAACGAACGAAATGTATGTGAGACATCCGTAGTTCCTGATATACCCATATAGGTAAGGAGTATTTAGGTCGAAGATGGGATTGGTCGAACTGCTTTGTTCTTTGTGAAATATTGGAGCTGATAAAACGAACATTTTAGTAAGAGCCGGTGAGAGTTATGGTGTCGATGTCGGGGTGAGTTTACAAAGAAAGCTAAATCCTCGTGACTTGGGGCGGGTCTAGGAGTGCCTAGATTTAATACATATTACTAACGTTTTTATTTAATGAATTAAATTCTTGGTAAGTGCGTAAGGTAATATATGGAGGAGGCCTTTGGAGATTCTCCAAGAAGCATATTATGGTCATGTAGAAAAAAAATGAATGTGCTCAGATACTCGTAAATGATCATTTACTTCACTCCGAAAAAAGTAATATAAATGGAGGCAGAGACGGACGATTTTCAACAATGGTTGATAGAGTTGAACTTATACATACACTAGCAGTTAGGTAAAATAAGAAATATATTTTATGGTGGGCTTCCACATTGGACTTCGCATACTTATTGCGATGTTAGAAATGTCGATTTCTTTTTGTTGTAAAAGCTTCTGTTAAACCTTTGGCTTACTATTATATACAGGTTGTGACAAAATAGAATCAAGATCCGATTAGCCGGATCTTGCCCATCACACTGAATCACCTTCTCCAAGAGAGCCTTAGCCAATGTTATTTTTTTCCATTCTCTTTAAAAAACTGATGTAAAACAAATGGTGTACAGTTTTATGAGAAAAAGCTCCAGTTAATAAGTCGTACAGCTATTTTTTTACACCCTTAATACATAAGTATAATTTATTATAACAGCATGAGACAATGCTTCTGTAAGTTCTGCATAATATTCGCAAATCGAATAACGTATGTAAAGTTAGCTAAATTTTGTGCCATTGCTTAGAAACTTGCTTAGTTTAGTTACCCACCATGACTCACCCCATCAAAGCAAGCCATAAATGGAGTCAAGCGAACTAGCAGTTTAACTGCAGTTAAACTGTAGACAATATATGTGTTTCTTCGATTATTTTCGACTTGGAATACTATAAGCTCTGAGATGAGACAGGCGCTATCTTCTTGGAGATAGGAAGTTGGGTTGGTTGGGTCTACAAGTATTCCCAAGTGTGGATTACTTGATACCGGATAAGTACAAAATTGAAAAAGCTCCGCCTTAATTCAATAAGTTTCATTGTTTCACTCGAACAAATACCTAAGTAAGCTCGTTTTCTTTTCAGAACTATAAAACCTAGGATGCCATTAAAACTTTGACAGCGTAAAATTGAGGCAATTCATAGCAAACTCACATTTCGTAGAACTAGGTTTAAAATACGATCTAAAACACAAGTTAGTATCTCAAGTTTCTAATTAACTTCGCTAAGTCGAAGTGCTGCACTGCCGTTAGTAATAAATTAGTAGGTGAGCGGTGAGTGCGGGTTGAGTGAGTCGAATCCCCGGAGGGGCCGAACATTAGTACAGAGAATAGTTTATAGAGGAATGGGTGGAACGATAGTTAATTGATAGATTTAATTAACTGAAGGTGTAGATGTTTAAGTGCAACTGAGAACTGAAAACAATTAAGTACTTAATTATTTTAATAAAGTACGATAAAGATACCTGTTGGTTTCATATTAGGAATTTTTAATACCATAATACGAAAGAAGAAAAACTTGATAATGCTTTGTAATTTTTTTTATAAAATAACACTTATATAGCCGTCTTGTTGGTAGGAAACTCCCGCAAACAGTACATCATAAAGCAAAAAGGATATGAATTAAAAAAACGTACATTGCGACGACGAGACGAAGAAAACTTCTTGTGACACAGTTTTGTATCAATAAATATGAGTAATTTTGTTTCTTATTATTTTTTTATACACTATTAACACGCCACTTTTCTAACACAAACAAAAAAAACACAAATTTTGCACTTTCTATTCAAAAGTGTTCACACTCCAAATTTCCAATCAGCTGGATCGTTCAATTAAAAATCGTTTAATTCGGAATTATTTTTAGGTACTATCACGCCAACGACGTGCGCGCTCCGAGCGGCGCGGAAGCGTACTAACTGAACCCGGCGAGGCGAGGATATCCTGCAGGACGTGCCGGGTTTGCGTTATGAGGATCGATATTATTTACATGGCGCTTTTAATATTCATCTAGTGTCAGTATCACTATTTGTTTGATTGTAATTTATATCCTTTTGACTCTATAAGTATATTTTGACTTATGTAGCCCTTTTAGGCAAGTGTACTGGCAGAAGAGTTATTCATCTTTTAATAAAGCAGAATTAAATAAATTAAAAGTTTTGTCCGTGAACTTTTGTCTCTAAAATACTACACGTTGCTCCTATAATGTTTGTTTGGCTAAGATTTAAATAACTAAGTATAGTTTTTGAAGTTACTAGAGACATTAAATTTATGGATAAAAAATATTTTCTAAATACTCGGCTATAAGTTATCGCTAATAGAATGTTTTGTCTTTTTTACTGTAATTCAAGCACATGATGAGTGACATTAAGAAGAATGTGTTACTGCGGGGTGCGCTGAGCTTACATAGGGCAAACAAATAACGAAAGTCGCTAAAACAAAAAACAAAAAAAAAACAAACAAACTGCAAGCGTAGTAATCTGCTTTATGTGAACTCCGCCTAATTTATTCCTATCTTAATAAAACACGTATGTAAGTCTACGCGTGGAAAGGGTTCTTACGACGTAATTCGCTCAAGTAAATGACAATTTAGAGATTTGTTTACATTTATTTGACTACCTATTTAATGTATCATTCATTACATATGAGAGAAATATTACTTGCAAAATATTTTCGTTCAATGCGAATGCTATTGCTTTATGTTAATTAAATTGCTTTGACAATTTATTGAAAAATATTTTCTTGTGTAACAGCTGCCTTATTTTAATTATACCACTTAGACTAAAATAAAACTACTTCATCTATACTAATTATTTTTGTCTTAAAATATAAAAGTAGGTATAAGGTAAGTCTATGAAAGTCGACAAATAGTAGATACTATTCATGAAATAAAACTATGCATTATGCGAGAAACCTACATATGTACAGTCGGAGCAGAAAACTTGACTTCCCATGTAACTAACAGCAATGGATAAATTGACTTGCGAACTTTCCTTGAGGAAAATCTAAATTTGACAAGTTTAAGCATGACTTCAAAATTATTTTTTAGTTCCAAAATAGATACCTCAAACCATAGATACTAAATCTCTACTTGTAGACCGTCGTTAGCAATATAAAACGAGACAGCTAAGACTAAAACTTTGGAACTGCCACTTTAAAATATCCTCAGATAATCCTCAGCTGACTTTTATTGTTAGTTTATTGCCGAGCGTCGAGACGTCCGTCCTCATATGTACGTAGGTATACAGTGGGTTACTAAGGAAACTCATGATATTGAACAACGACTTGATTTGATAGATATCTTTAATAAAATGAAAAAATATGAACCTCTTCATAAAATTGGTCAATCAGCTGATTTAATTGTATGATAAATCTATTTTTGTCATTACGTAGAATAAAAGTTGTTCAGTTTCATAAGTAGAAGCTGAACAATAGTACTATAGGTATTTTCACAATAATAATGTACAATAATATAACACAAAGGCGTAAATATATAACAAATTAATTGGTGTTTCTACTGACCATACTAAACAAGTTTTGTTATAGGACTGTAATGAATCCCAAAAAAAAATACGTACAATAAATTTTTCGCCCAAAAGTTTTCGCAGTTTGTGTGAAAGTTCATTTATTTTCACACAAAATTAAACCGAATTGTATTAATTGAAAACGGCAATTGGTAAAGTATGATAATGTCATTCATAACCCATCTACTGAAAAAAATTTGCTTTAATCTCTGTTAATTAGGTACGTAATTTTCTACATCCTGCAGATAATACATATAAGATATATAAATGCAGTTTGTATACAAATACCATGACACATCTTGGACTCGGTCCAAGGGAATCCTATGGGCTTTTCTCTGCCAAGGCTAGAGCAGAGTTCAAAACCAGATCTTGTGCCAAATATGGATGCAAGATTTGGGATTTTCGTTTCATCGTTAGGAAGTTAAATAAAACAAGAAAGAGTTTTTACATTTGACTCTTTTTACCTATTTCGTTAACTTTAGTATTGAAACTCTGAATAAAACTAAAATAAATAAGACTGAAGTAAAAACTGTTCACTTACATAAAAGCGCACACGTTGCCATTTATATTTTCCTGATCTGTAAGTTCATCCATTACCGACTTCTGCGGTGTTACGTGTGAATTAAAATTTCAAATTATCATAATCGTATTTATAAAATGAATTTTAAATGTTATAACAACAGTAAACTGCGCGGTATACATATTCCGCTTTGTTCTTTCTCTTTTCAGTCGATTAAAGATCTTCTCGATTTGTAAACTTGATTTGAGAATTTAGAATACTGTGTAAAATAAATAAAATTCATACGACTCTCTGTTTTACGCGAGTAGAGGTTTTATTTCACCTAAACTGTAAAGAAGTAGGTAGGAGAGTTTTCGTAGGCAGTCTTTGAGACGCGAGGTGGCTATCAAAAAGGTTTCAGATTAGGAAAATGCTTGTACAAAGCTTAGAAAGACGCTACGATAAAGTATCAATTTCCAGTTGGAACTCCTCCAGGAGTTCCAGAATATTATAAAAGCTTTGTCGCTGCGGTAGTCATGTAAGTATCGTAGTACGTGTTTCAAATAAGCGAATTACAGTTGCGGACATTTTTGGCGCTTTTGCGGATGGATCATTGTCATAGAGAGCCTGTACAAATTGGTGCTTTTGGGAAATTTACAAAATTAATGAATATAAGACAGTCTTTTTTTTAAGAAAACCAAATTCTTCATCTCCTTACCTAGGTTCAAAAATTTGTAATTTTGTCGAAACCTACTAAACGGATTAGATTGAAACTTTTTTGATGGAAAGATTGTAGACGTCAAAAGATTCTTATCAATTCTTATCTAAGCGAGGTTTCATTAAGGTACATAGAGTAGGTAAAGACAATGGTGTTTCAATATTTTCGGTATTAATTAAAAATTCTACTAAGAGTACTGTATCGCTCGTTGATGTCTTTTGGTCGAGATATTTCACGATATGTAAATAATCTTTGTTCCCACTAGTTCAGTTAGACTAGTTCAGTTGACTGAACAGGTGGGTTTTTATTCTAAAGTGAAAAAAAACAATAAAAACCGAAAATCGATTACAAATGAAGTCACGTCCACAACGTACCTACTTATCTTGACTCTTGAAACGAATTATATATTTTATTATAATTGTCATGCAATCTTTGAAGTCGCTTTTTTTTTTTTTTTTTTACAAGCTTGCTTATTTTGAATGTGAATTGTGAATTTCACGCTAAAGCGTAACCTATCTACATACTACTATGTATCCATCGTTCACATTCCCATATCGAAGCTTGTTTGATATAAAAGTTCACAACAAAGCCTTTAATACGAGGAACAGCAAACGTTTTGTTGCGTGCGATTACAGTACACTACAATGGCTTGATTGGATTAAGGGTGGGCGGGTGGTGAGCGATGATCCATTTTCCACATTTGTGCTCTGCACAGGAAAGAGAAGTGTGCAACGCAAGGGGCGTTTAAACAGTCAGACAGGTAAATAATTACGATATAGACAGAGCTTTATATGTAGGTACCAAAATTGCATGCAA
The DNA here is from genome assembly GCA_958295455.1 of Coleophora deauratella. Taxonomy (NCBI): domain Eukaryota; kingdom Metazoa; phylum Arthropoda; class Insecta; order Lepidoptera; family Coleophoridae; genus Coleophora; species Coleophora deauratella. Next base: position 6,914,900 of record OY282403.1, on the reverse strand, counting down.
ATATGAATGTATACGTGAAAGTTTTTTTATTCACAATTGGAAAGCACTTGTTGGCATTATCTCGCCCGAAGGTAAGTTATGATAATGCTGAAGATGGATGTGGGCTAACCAATTTTCTCCATCTAACACAACATAAACTGGCTATGGTAACTCCATGCTATATTCTATAGGACTCTGTTTGGTTGATGCCATTTTCTGAGCCCATCTTTATATTATAGCTATCACTATCTTATCTAAGTCTAGTCTAATAAGCCGCCAAAAAATATATAATTAGCATTGATGTGTTCAGATCAGACATAGAAATAAGATAGGTAGTTCTCCATTGCATTGAGGAATCTTGGTAAACCCGTTTCCATCTTTCTTCATCATCATAACTTACTATAAGGTGAGATAATGCCAAGGGCTTTAATGCCATAATTAAAACCATAAATGCCAGTTGTGAATAAAAGAAATAAGAAGAACTTAAGAAGTGCTACGTCCTCGCATCCTTAAGTCGACGCTTCACGTCTCTCCTATGTGGTTTGCACCTTACTTTTTATTTTGCGCACGGAGATCAAGTCTATATTAGTATTAGTTGTAACATGTATTATGAGGGCGATAATATCGATTAGTGAGTCAAACAGCCCCTAAACTAGGGGTGACCATGTTGTTGCTCCAGTGACTCATATTGCAAGGGGACCACATGCCCCATGGATCGGTGTGTAATAAAATATGGTATTTATAATGAGGTGTTGTGTTTTCTTTAGTTTAATTATGTAAGATGGTAGGTCTGGCATTATTTAGTAACTGATCTTTATAATTTACGATTTTTTATATTTGTTCCATCGAAATTCGTTTAAAAACACATCATAATTAATTTCCTTTTCGTAGATTACATCACAAAAGTGCATAACCCACCATATGACAATATGTCTTCCATCGATATTATATTTCGTTATATTGTCTATAATTAGAAGATGACAATCGTCTTAATGAGATAGGTAAGTTGAATATTAGTCACTACAATAACGTAATAAATAGGTATGAAGGTTACTTGATGCAATAGAAACCCCCATACTTGCAGTCTTTACCGTTAAGTCTGTCTTCGAAGCTGTACCATATACAGGTTGTAACAGAAAGGTGTGATAATATTTCAAGGTTGGCTTTTACCTATCAAACTGAACAAATTTTGTTCTTCAACTTTGTTCAAATCGCAAAATTTTTTTTGGACTTTTCATACAAATCGATCAGCTGGCGAACCAAGTTTGTATGAAAAGTCCGAAAATTTCTTTGCGATTTCAACAAAGTTGTAGAACAAAAGTTGTTCAGTTTGATGGGTAAAAGCCCACCTTGAAGTATTATCACACCTTTCTGTTACATCCTGTATGTATAACGTGGCATTGTGGACACAGTCTGTCCAAATGTTTGTCCATTAACTTGATGAAACACATCCCCTGTCCACCTTATGTTTTATGGCAGGATAGGAAAACAAACAGCTCTTATAATAAATATGACGTACAATATGTGACCTTATCAATATCCTATTAATTTTATGAAGTTTTTAAAATATTAAAGAAAACACCATGACATTTCACCTGAATAAAATAAACACATAATGACATCTCGCGCTTCAAAATTTAAAATCTATCAAACAGTTTACGTTACAAATTCAGCCAAAAAGCATACAATCGTCTTTCTATAGCAGTTGAGAAAAAACTTTACTAACCGCGGTAAGTTTTGACGTTGATTATATCAGTTAAATAATTATGTAATATAATATATCAGTGTATAGTAATGTATTTGTAATATACTCCTGATTCATAGCTAAGCCAAAATTGGTAGGCAGTTAATTCTACTTAGAATTACCAACATCCTCAGATTAAGCAGGTTTATTTCTTAATCTGGAAATTTACTAGCTCCTATATTAGTTCAGCTTTAATCCGAAGGGACAACGTATATCACTAAACATAGTCTGTCTGATATTTAAGATACTTGCTCCTGTTGGTGAAGCAAACTCCATCGTGCTCTGTCTTCGGACAAAGTTTTTATATCCTGGTAGGACACGACCTCAACCTTTTCCTTCTACTATTTGGAGTAGCTCCGTCTTGGTCTTCCCCTTCCTCTCACTCCATTAATTTTTCCCTCCATTATGTTTCTAAAGAAGGAGTCGTGTCTTAACAAGTGTCATATCATTCGGCCTCGTCTATTCTCTATGGTCCTCAACAGGCATCTCTTTTCATTCACCATCCTTAACACTTCTTCATTCTTTTTCTTCTCTGTCTAGCTTATGCGTTCTATCCTTCTCCAGCACCACACTTCAAAGGCTTCCAATCTCTCTCTATCTCTTTGTGCCATCACCCAAATTTCACTATCATACAACGCGATACTCCAAATATAGACTTTTATCAGGCGCACAAACATAGTACGCGTAGCATAATATATCTAGAGATCGCACTGGCGAAATATTTTCTAAATTACATAGGAATAAATATTATCTTCCGTCCCTGCATGACCTGCATCCACCCACACTGGCGCCTTCACGACGAGGACTCGCCTTAAAAATAGACGAACGTATACAAATCAACACGAGACAAAGCTTTTACCCGAAGTCATACGAACACGTCATCTTGCGTAGGTACAACCGCTGTACTAGTACAACATAGAAGATAGTTTAAGAAAGGATCTGTTCACGTTTTAAGAAAAAAAAACCGTTTGGCATCATCTCGCATGCTGGTAAGTGATGATGCTATAAATAATATTGGAGAAAGCAGCTTAAAAATGTTTACCACCAACTGTATCGAGTTTTAAAACGAGAGAAAATTTTATTTGAATTTTTTATCACACAGCTCTCTGTGTGCACAGCTTACCGAAAAACCTCGGCGATCTTAAAATGGAACTGTTGTTTAGAACAAACACAATTTTCCACATAGGTCTGTACACATTCGGAATGTTTTAAAAGTTTTCTCTTCGAATGGCTGAAGTTTGCCAGTTTTCTTGATTTATTATAAACGGCACTTGAATTTTATTGGACCTCGACAAAAATCTGTAGTTAATTAAGTAAAAATATTTTCTGTTGCTCGAAACAATTTTATATGATTGTTTTCTTCGTTTACAATTTTTTTAGCTCACATGTATATAAAGGCCTGCGCCAAAGACCATATTTTGACCTATAGTTTCCGCTACTTTATCTATCTCGGTGAGATCTTGGGATTTCATATCCCTTTTGGGGTTGATTCTGTCACTATTGTCATAAAAAATAAAAATGAGATAGTCATATTGTTAACTTTAAAAGGCTCTGACAGAAACACGAATAATCTAGACTCTAAAATAGCTCCAATATCAGTATCTCATATAGTTCCCAAGCGTAAAATAGTTAGCAATATTTTGCTTAGTCAACCCCTATTCTCTGCAAGCGGAGATCGTAAATAATACGTACTCTCCTCGGGCCAAGATCACTAAACTTAAAGAGGTTTGAAACATTTCTTTAATCATTTTACTTTAAGTCTATTTTAACTCTCGTTTCATTTAAGTGGTTAAGACAAACCAAGGAATTTTGTTTTAAAATTAGAGATAATTATTTTATTGATTGGAAACTTTTTTTGCATTCTTTTTTACAAATACCAGCTCCATTTCATATACAAGTGGGGAAACAATGGGAAAAAGTGACATAATTTTGTGCTTTTTGCTTTATATTAAGTATTTGATTGTAAAATGTTTTGTCTATGCTTGAGTTGCTGTCGAAAGGTTGTGTAAGCTAATAGACAAATTAAAAAGTTTAGGGCAGCGTCTATTTTACTTCCTATTTAACTTATATTTTATAGCATCAGTCTTTTAATATCAAAAAGTTTTATCTATCTATATTTTTGGGCACAGCACAGCACAGCGCTTGTTCAAGCTATAACCCTTGATTTATGTGAAAACTGTTTCTAGAATTTTGAGTGGAGTGGGTGTGTGAAAATACATAGATAGATAAATAGAATAACTGATGAGACTGCGTTAAAATGCAACTGATAGATATACGTACTATATCTACTACGTGCTTTTTTTATAACAAGTGGAAGCGAGTGGGATAACCAAACGACGCGGTTTTGCAAATTTTGATAAAATTGGTGAAGCATTAAAGCAACTAGAAGGAAAAAACGGAGAAACACATTTCCGTTTATAATACTTAATAGTTAGCTTTGATGGAGAGAAGTGAGTTTCGTTTCTTTACTTAGTAATAATGCTAAAAGCGATGGAAAGAAACTTTTCAAGTGGCCACCATAGGCCAAAATGAATAGTGTTGGAAGTTTGCACGAAGTTGCTGGGAGGTTATCTCAGCATCATCCTAAGACTTGAAATCTACTGAAAAAGGCTATATTCAATATGGAATGTCTTTTGGCTAAACTTAGCGTTTTAGGGTTTGGAGAGGAGTTTGTATTTTGATAAATTATAATACTCACAGACAATTTTACGTTTTGATTGACAATACAAGAAAGAAGCGCCTAGGTAATAACAGAAGCTTGGAAGGAGATCCTGTAAATGTATCTGAACATGGCGTTGAAGAAGTTGCTTTACTCGTAGTAAATTCAAGGAAATACTTATAATGGGAATATAAATCTATCTTTAACTACTATTAACTCTCAAACATCATTTTACGATTATTAGATTCTTACCAAACACATGTTTTCATTTTCATACACTGCCCTTCAAGCGCAAAAAGTCCAAAAAGCGACGCAGGCGCCGCTGTGGCGTCTGTTTTGGCACGCGTCCAGAATAGGAAGCAATTTATACACGACACGAGACAAGAGTTATCAGGATTCAGGGACACGTGTACTCGGCTTACTGGGAGTTACTAACAGCTCTAAGTTAATGTCTGGTAAATGATTATAATGAAAGTTATGTCGTCGTGTCCTGTTAATTTATATAAGGAAACATTGGCAGGGAATGTCAATTTTTTTCAATCAATTGGGAACGGCAATGTCAAGAGTACTTTTCTTTGATGAAATAAATCGAGTAAAGATAGGCTATAAGTAAAGTTTGACTATATGATCTTTAGGCCTGCATGATCATTCTAAGCTCTAGGCTTCAACAGAGACCACAATCCAGAATGTCAACATAACAATTTGCATTCAAACGCAGTAAGCATTTGGTGTTAATAAAATAGAATTAAATTGCCAAAATTGCTGCTCATGAATTCGAACCGAGTCATCAAGGAAGATAAAGACAAACTGTTATAGGAGATAAGAGAAAGGTAGGGCACGCGTGATCCGGGCTTCCTGCCGCTGACTGACACTGACTGACCGACATACAAGTTTAGATTTATGATGCTTGATAAATGTTAATAAAATGTTAATATATGTTTATTAAATTTCAAGTCAATTTATAAATAAGATATTTACAAAGGTGCTAATAGTTACTGAACATCTTCTTTCGTGAACTGATTCTTTCTTGGGAAATTCTTTCGGTTTCATGAGTAAGCGCCCCGGTCTAAATAGTTTCAGTAGGTATCTTTATTAACACCTATAAGGGTTTTATAAGAATGTTTAGCAATAATTTAAACTAAATTTCCCTCTTGTGAAACTGAACAATAAATAGCTATCTACTTTTTTGGACGTCCCATACATATTCGGTCAATCATTTGATAGATTTGTATGAAAAGTAACAAATGTATTTGTGATTTTGGCAAAACTGTAGAAAAATACAGTTTCAGGGGTAAAGCCCTCAAAGTATTTCTTTGCCTTTTTGATACACGCTGTAGTCCCTATACGAGTAAAGCGCATTAAACAAACATGAGAAATACGCGTCGAACGAAGGTAGTCGTGCCATAAAGTATGTTGTAACTATTGACAGTTTTTGATCAAGCTTAGTGGCGATTTCGCCATCTCTCTTCTACTCTAAAATGAAAACTCATAAACAAAAAATACGAACAAATCCGCCTTTCCTACAACAAAAGAGAAAAGTCAAGTTCTTTTAATGTATTGCTTTGCCAGCTGTGCCCAACGACCTGTGCTTCGGAAATCTATGCAAATACCCCATGCGTCATGCTGCTTTCGTGGAACATGAATTATGGAGATCTAGCTTTATAGGGTTAGTCTTGTAACGAGGCGAGCTTTATATTCTATAGTCTAAAGGTATTGCAAAGCAGAGGTAGTCAACTTTGAACTGTGTTGAAAATTAGGTACTAACTTTCTTCATTCATTGCTGTCTAAACATAATTATTGACAAACGAACACACAGACAGAAGCCACAAAGCTGAGGTGACAATCTGATGGTGGCGTGACATTATGCCCTAACTTATCTATCAGGTATTTATTGCGTATGTAAGTCTATAAAGAAATTGGGGCCTTTTTACTATGATACACATAATTACAGAAGAAAGAACTACTCCTTCCAATAATCTATGAAAATTATATCCGCCATATTTAACCGTCTGTCAATGTTGTTGTATTAACTTTGATAGCTTTACAATACAAAAGTTTTGTACAAATTATTACTATATCTCGTTCGGATAAGCCCCACCCATACAGGTAACTGGAACTTTGACAGTTTCAAAACTACATAACAATGTAGTGAGGAGTCCTGAACGAGAATAGAATCCAAGCGAGTTCGCCTAACTTCGGCTGTTGGTTGTATTCGGAGAGATTCCAGACAAGAACTTGTCTGGAACATGATGTTACATGAATTTTAGGTAGTTAAAAGAAAAAACCCAGATACATTTTTTTAAATGTATGAATCATTTTATAATTCTCAGGGATACATCAGATTTTCAATATCCATAAAGCCGTAGAAGCACTGTAGGGATCAAAAAATATACTATAAAAATAATATACTTTTACTTACTATTTATGACGTATCGGAACTACATAATTACTCAACAGTGAACTTAACGTTATAAATAATAAATCGTTTACTTCGATTGTAGGCAGAATAAAATAAGAAACATATCCTTTTTTCAAAAAAAAATATACATATATCTATATTTGCCCCGGTTCACGTTAGTGATCGAAACTGTAATTTTTTTTTTTTAATAAGTAATAAAATAATTCGTCCGAATAATAAATAAGCAGACCTTCAGGTGCTTTAAAATATATTTTACACGTAATTATAAGGTTATAAGCGCGTTTCTAGTGGAAGAAAGCATGGCCCTAAATAACCTGAATTCTAAAGACGCAACTCGAGAACTAGAATTGCAAATCACCAGTGCCTTGAAAGCTGTTCAGTCTAAAAGACCTGTGAAACGAAGCTGAACTAACTGCCCATCCGGGTCCGCCCGTCTGAAGAGGTCAATGCACTCTGATTCACACTATCGTGGACCTACAGTACTGTAGCGACTGTAGAAGCTAAATAGGATAGATGAAGATATTACTCGGTCTGATGTTTTGTTGTGTTGTGATTAACTGTCTTATTTAGTAAGGAAAGTCCATTCTATTGTTAAAAAATTGTAAAAGTCAAATTCGTAAAAAATATTTTGAAATAATGAAGGCTGGAGATTATAACGTTTTTTGTTGTTATTTGTTTGTATCTAAATCTAGCCGCCGAACATCAATGTTAATAGCAATGATAGAATAGCCAGTTACTCATTCCCATCTGATAAAAATATGATCTTAGAAAAGACTATTACACCTAATTCATTTCAAAAGACCTATGTAATAATAAGCAATAACGAGTACATTTTATTCTTATTATTCCGGTTAAAAAAGTTTTGGACAAATTAATTAGAGTGCACGCACGCGAGGGACATCTGATAAAATTGACACTATATTGATGCCAACTAATGATATTTATAGTATCTAAATCTTGCTGCCAAACATTAATGTAAAGTGTTAGCAATGATAAGATAGCCAGTTTCCCATTAAGTTGCGAATCTTGGTAAACCCGCTTCCATCTTCGGCATCATCATCACTTACTACCCACCAGGTGAGACTATGCCAAGGGCTTACCAATTGTGGATATACATAAAAATACCCTATAGATTGGAAAGTGACATTGGTACCTTGACTTTTTATCGAAGAACTAGTAAGGTAATGTTCGCCATTACGTAGGTACGTGGTATTGTATCAAATAACCAGGTAGGTAGTGATTTAATTAATTCGATTTTTAAGATCCACAAATCATCATCATCAGCCAAAAGACGTGCACTGCTGGACAAAGGCCTCCCCCAAGGATTTCCACACCGACCGGTCTTGCGCTGCCCATTTTTCCACACACCCACACAAAAATAACATGAAGTTTAATATCAAAAATTGTAGTCAAAGTAAGATTTTCTAACGTCTTGAAGCTAGCCATAACCGGCTAGTAACTAGAACTACATGCTCATGAATATGATAATAGGAATTTTCCTACGAAAGCTGTTTATTTATTGTCATGTTCCCAAATATTTCGATTTTATTAGCAGCTTCCTGATAGAATTCGTGAAATATTTTAATAACTTCAGTCCCTGCAGATTCCATTACTTGCCTAGAATCTCAGAACTATGCAAAATCTCGGAAATTAAATTCCTTAGGCATCGGTGGAACTGGAAGAAGCCGTTACGTAAGCATGACGGAAGGAAAGAATCCGTTTTCTTCAGAATGTTAAACATTTTAGTTAGATGGGGTGGTTAGATATTAGATATTATTCGTATATTTTAGAGAACTTTTGCTGTTACATAGGAAAAAGAGTTATAATAATAATAATAATCCGTCTGGCCCCAAAGTAGGATTCGCTGTCCAATGGGAACCAGAAACAGACGTTATGGTATTTTTTATGGTAAACTACACTGTGTTTACCAATTTAAAGGTAGAGTTTTAATTGGCACAGTCTCTCGATGGCTTTTATTTTTGTAAGTCTAATTTCTTCTAATTTAGGGACTTTTATGCTTTCAGATTTTGCTATATAACGACTTTCATTCAACTGATCATTAAAAAACCTCATGCTTTAAAACCTCTAAGTTTACTGGCTGGCAAAGTGAGTGAGCTCCTACATTTTACTCAAACAAATTGAAAACAATATCCGTCTAGAACCAGGTCACACTGGCCATAAACATAATAAACTTGCATCCGCTGCACTGATGAATGCGGCGCGAAAGATGGCGGGAAATGCATCGCGCACGCGCACAGGGCAACAGCTGGGGCGGCCATGTTGGAAGCATGTGCTAGGGTCGGGTCGCCACTCGCGAATTAAGAAAAAAGACGCATTATTTTGAAAAGAGATGCTTAAAGAAATGCTTAGGTATTCCATAAAACTAGCAAGTTAGATTCAAAGTAATATAGAAGTAAGATAATAATAGGAAAGGTGTCAATTATCTATCGATGAAAGAAATTTGGTTACAGGACGTACAAAACATGTCCTAGTAACCTGTTCTATAATATTCGATTAATCACCATTACCTACAAGGTAATGCACAGTCCGTGATTTAGAAGCATAGGTAGTAATAAGAAAATATCACTGGAGGAGAAGAAAATATTTAATTTTGGAAGGAGTAAGATTTTCAAAACTAGAAATTCAAACGCATACAAAATGTGCGATAGAGCTAGATAGAGGTTATAAATAATGCAGTAACTTTTCTATAGGTTTCTATAAAAAAATGTAGATTCCAAGTCGTTGTTTTGTGGTAAGAGATATTTTTTTAAACTATTTCATAGACGTCCCACACGATAAGAAGAAGAAGATTTTATAGACATCTACAGTATGATTATAAGTCCAAAAAGAGCATAACAAAACATTTTTTCTGTGTAGGTTATATTAAAGGACTCACGGCTGGTTGCTATGAATTCGTCGGGTCTGCTTTCCTCAGGGCCTGACTCCGCTTCTCCGCAAACTCTGCGCTCAGTCTGTGAGCCTTCAACGTGTTAGGTTTCGACATGATAGCTACTATAACTAACTCGAAAATCACACGAAATACCCGAACGAAGGACCACGGTGCACTACAAATATATAAAACAAAATCTCACGCTCAAAGCAAAGGACTTAAAGCTACACTTAGTTCTAGATTCGTTGTCACACATAGGCCGATGATTTATACTACTTAATTATTATTCTTTGAGGAAATATGTGCAAAGTTTAATGGGTAGTTTACACGTATTAAGTAGCGAAGTAGTTAACTTAATTTTAACTAAATTTTAAGTAAATTTCTGTGTGTAAACAGTCACTTATCAGCTATTAAGTCATAAGTGGTAAGTTAACGATTTAGTAGACAAGTGCACAAGTAGAATAGAATCGAATCTATTTTTCGAATAAGTTGCCGCGCCCCCCGCACCGCGCGCTCTCCCCGGTGGGCGTGGCCTGCTACTAAATGGCAAGCAAGTGTAGACTTTTAACGTGAAAACGCTACACACAAGTTAAAATTAAGTTACTACTTATCTACTTACTACTTATTACGTGTAAACGCTTGACCACTTAAAATTAACTTACTTTTAAGTTAAAATTAACTTGATTACTTCGCTACTTAATACGTGTAAACTACCCATTAGGCAGCACAAATAATTAATAAACTGTCTCTATTGATCAAAAGTCTTAACGTTTGGATACGATAACACATTCACATCTGTATTAAATAGGCTTTTGTTATTGCGTAAATTAAAACGAAATTAGTAACTTTATGTTTACAGACGGATCGACAGGAGGTTTTTTATTATATTTAACAGTAAAATATTGTGGATTTGTTATGTATTTGTATATACAGTCACTGTAGCGAAGTTATTGCTTGCGATGGCTTGGTCTTGGCGGTAACCGGGTTGAAGTTTGTACGAATCAGTGCGCATGCGTGAAGGGGTAGGTTGTCCGAAGGGTGACGATCCTATTGTTGCCAGTCTTTCGATAAAGAAAAAAAAGGGAAGTCTATGCTCTAAATACATCGCGGCATTTGCTGGTTGAAAGGGTCCAAAAACATGTAAATAAAGTTCAGTGTTGTTTATTAGATGAGAATTTATAAAAGGTTTGGTGTAACGACTAGGGGTAAAAATCAGAGACGCAGTCATAGAATGGCACAGATTAAAATTATAGTATTGACTGATATATAATTTTAAATTGAGTGAAATAAATAGCAAAGCTTTAATGAAAAATTCTTCTTGATGAACTAAAAACTTTTGTTCTACAATATCACAAAATTACAACACAAAAGAAATTGATTTTTCATGCAAATCGATCACTCAATAAAGCATTATCACAAAAGGCTATTATAGTTGGTAACAAAGTGTCTTAAAGGGTCAAACACAAACCTAAAAACAAAAAATACGTAGGGACGAAAAATATTAAAACAGGCACTCGCAAATACATATCTGAGTATCTGAAATCAATATGATATCGATACTTCTGGGCTCAAAGGGCGTATACGCTAAATAAAACTTAGGCGTATACGCCCCTTTTTTTTATTATGTGATAGTTGGCAAACGAGCAGACGGATCACCTGATGGTAAGCGATTACCGCCGCCCATAGACACCTGCAACACCAGAGGAGTCACAAGTGCGTTGCCAACCTTTGAAATGGGATAGGGATGGGGGAATTTCGGGGGGGGGGGAGGTTGGGCCTCCGGTACCCTCACTCACTCGGCGAAACACAACGCAGGCGTTGCTTCACGCCGTTTTTCTGTGAGGCCGTGGTATTACTCCGGTCAAGCCGGCCCATTCGTGCCGAAGCATGGCTCTCCCACGGTTCTTTGAGCCCAGAAGTATCGATATGTATAAACAAATAGAAAGCTCCGAGTGAGTCATAATCCTGCAATTGTTAAAATCAATAACTTGGATCAGTAAGCACTTCTGCAGTCTTCTCCTATTTGTCTTGTACAGTCAGCAGAAAAAAATATAATAATAATTATAAGTAAAATCTTATTAAATGTATTTATGCAACTGTAATAATAAATATCGTATATAGACAAAAACATGGGGGGTTATTTAAAAAAAGTAAAATAATAATGTTGAATAGAATCATAGGAAAATCGTAAACAATTACCCGCACCTGCTTTAAGGGCAACTGAACACACGAAAGAAATTTCAGTATATCCAGATTATGGTTTAACTTATGGTCTATCTTCTTTATGTGGTGCCACTTGCAGACAGCTGAGCAATCGCAGTAGATTGAGTTATGATGTCACTTCTGCTACCGCGATTACTGACCTGTCATTCAAGCATGATGATGATGATGATGATGACGATGAAAGTGATCTGGATTTCACGGGATGATGAAATAAAAAAGCCTTCTTACCAGTTGGACAAAATAACCTTATTTTACTTAGGTACTATTTGTGGGGTCTAAATGATATTGTGATCGTCACTTTTGCATGGGAGATCCAATCTCGATTTAAGCAAAGTAATAGAACAAAATATAGTTTTTTTTGTTTCCTAAGCAGATTGCGTGATTTCAATTTCACTTTGTATTTACAGAGAAGGTAATCCTTGCCCATCTCATAGTAAAAATACAGGTTGTAAAAAAAAAGGTTTAAGTACAAACTCCAAAACTGGAACTATTACTCAATAGTGTTTTTGGAGTCTCCATACAAAACTGACCAAGCAAGTGATCAATTTGTTCACAGTAATAGAGACTGAACTCTGAGTTCTTATTTGCGATTTCAGCGAAGTCCTAGCACTAACGTCATTCTATTTATAATGTATAGAAGCCACAGTTAATGGGACCTACATCTATTTTGTTAAAAATATATATACAACATATTATTATGTAAGTACATTTTAAGTTGTTTCACCTTTTCAGTGATATTTTTACCAGTCGGCTGTTTGTTTGGCTGAAACTGTAGCATAAATGGTGTAACCCATCCTTAAGGATGTGAAAGTGTTAGGTGTGTCGTTAGATTCATTTTATTCATTTTAGTGTCATGAGATTATGTAGGAATTGTATTTAATTTGTTAAAGTTTTTTATGTAAATCTAAATCGAAATATGTTTATTATTTTTCGTACTATCAATAGGTATTCTATCCATATTATGTTAGTTTGTTTTGTTCACTCTACCTGTTTTGATCCCCTCCACGTTTAATCCCTTAACCATGTCCCCCCATTTCTCAGTTGTCAGCGCTATAGGATAACAAATGTCCGATGTAGGGGTGTGTTTTATGTGGTTTGAGTAGCCCTTAAATGCTGCTACAGAGACTTGGACATTTAAAAACATTTCCTCATATAGTTTCATATTTTAGAAACTTTTAAAATGTAGTACAACCCGAAGTATACGTATGGAACGACATACAGATCTATTTCTTTAAATAAAATAAATGAAAATTGTGACACATTCATAATAAATATAGATATTTTATGTTGAGCAAGTTTTATGCACGGGTAGTAAAGGTAATACAATAATAAATCCTGTATAACAAAAAGATTTGGTGACACTTTAAGGTGGCTTGTACTCCTGAATACAACTGAATAATTTTTGTTCTACAAGTTTTGGACTTTTCAAACAAATCGATCAGCTTGCGAGCCAAGTTTGTATGAAAAGTCCAAATTTTTTTGGGATTTCAACAAAGTCGTGGAACAAAAGTTGTTCAGTTTGATGAGTCAAAGCCCACCTTGAAGTATCACTGCACCTTTTTGGAACACCCTGTATACAGGGTGACTTTAAATTAGTTCTTGATACCAAGGGCTATGAATGTGCTCATGATAACAAACAACTTTCCCTAAATAACCCATAGTCAAAAAGCAAAAAAAAATGTTGATTCTTCATACTAATTTGGCCGCTCGGCTGATCGATTTGTATGAGGAGACCAAAATTTTTTTTTACGATTTGGCTATGGGTTCCTTAGGGAAAGTTGTTTGTTATCATGAGCATAAGCATAGCCTTTCGTATCAAGAACTAATTTAAACTCACCCTATATATTTTTTAAATGTATTTTTTAAAGCAGCATTTTATCACCTAAACAATTGCTCACTACAAACTGCACTACACGAGTGCGCTAAATCCACAATAAATCGACATTTGTTTACCAGAAGAAATCCACTTTCCTAATTAGGTTTGGTCACAATCGAGTGTATTTAATTTGTAACTGGAAAAACTTCAAAACAAAGGTCTTTCTATTATGATATTCCGCCACCTTATTCTGTCACATCACAGTTAACAAAATCATTACGATAAGCAATAACAAACTCAGTATTTCATATTACCTGAAATTTTTCGAAAAATTGCACAGTTAACTAATAAAGCTAATACTAAGCTACCTAGTTAGTTTTTCTACTGTTTCAGAAAGTTATTTAGTGAAAAATATATTTTTTTAATAAGTTTTGATGCAGTAAGTTCGGTAGGACTGCCGGAATATCAACCCTCAAGGAGTCAGTGATTTATCTACGTGCGCTTTAACCATATTGTACCTATTTATTTAGCTATGTAAGTAATCCCTTTATTAATGGCAGCCCCACTGACGACGGTGCCGTCAGACAAAGAGTCAGGCTGACAGTGGTTGGATTAATGGAATGTTTCTGCTGACCATCCTGACTTGCACTTCCTAGCTGTGGAACAAGATTTTGCTTTTTTGCTCCTTTTTTTTCTAATTTGAAAGCGAGCGAAAGGAGGTTTCATTGAAAACGTGACCGACAGCCGAGATTGGACAAAATATTTTTGTAAGAATCATGAATCAAAAAATCTGTGGATTTTTTAAATTTCGTCGCTTACGTAAAGTTTGTCGTTGAATAAACTAGTACTGTTGATACTTTGTTGTTGGTAGGTAGTTTAGGTATGGGCAGTTTGCCTCGCTCTGTTTTGATTTATTCAGTTATTCTTTTGTCTTACGCGCAAAATAACATAATAAATGATAAAAAAAAAGCAAATTAATAAAGACCATTTAAGTACTGTAATCATATTATCCCTTCTCAAGCATTACACCAATCCAGTAGGCTTCCATTAAAGGCGCGCTGAACTTCAAAAACTTTTTTAAATTCGTAGTCTTGCTATATTTTTAAAGCTATTAAACGATTTCAGTTCAGTTTTATAAAAAAGTGACACAACCTACACATATGTTCCTAATCCTTTAACAGGTATCAACAATATTTTTAAATTCAGTCGGTTATTTCTTAAACATTCAAACACTAGACCACTAATAATTGTTAACAACCCGTTATGTCCCCACTGCAGGGGCACGGGTCTCTTCCCATAACTCGGGAAGGTTAGGCCATACTCCACTCAAGGGGGCCAAGTCCGGATTGGTGGAGGTTGTGGGGCCACTAATAATATTTTTACGCATTTCAGGACCATCTTAAATTAAAATGTTGAATTTAAAGTAAATACTTATTAAAGAATGTTACCTTGTCCTCGGCTTCTTCCGCTCTGCCCTCAGCCTCCAAAACTCGCTGCTCGAGCTCCGAGAGCTGAAACAATAAGAAAAGTTTTTATTCATCGTCTGAAATTATTATGAGTCAAGTACCTAGATTGTTGGAAAATTCAGCAAAGGAACCTACTAGCGCCATCTGTCGTAAACCTTTTAAAGAAGGAAAAGCACCGGACATGCGCCGCTGTCTAGAAAAGCTCTCAAGTTTTCTTGAACCTTTTCCTGGGCGCGCCGTACCACTTAGTTCCGCCACCACCCAAAAGATGGCGCTGACAGCTGCGCATATTTTATTGAACCACGTGGGCTGTAG
This sequence comes from Coleophora deauratella, assembly GCA_958295455.1. Lineage (NCBI taxonomy): Eukaryota > Metazoa > Arthropoda > Insecta > Lepidoptera > Coleophoridae > Coleophora > Coleophora deauratella. The sequence goes on along the minus strand of OY282403.1, from coordinate 6,899,389 downwards.
AGGTAGGCGATAGCAAGTTATGTATACCGAGCTATTTATCAGGAGGCTGGCTGTGCTGTAGAAAAGGTATTATTGTTATGTAAGAGAGTATTCGTGTGGTTTCCGAGGAGGGGGCGGAGGGGGGAGTATGGCTCGCAAAAGGGTGGTCGGTTTGTATTTGCAAACGTAACAGCAGTGATATAACGAGTGTTAGAACGGGAGTTTAGATCGTATTTGAAACATGTATTTCGCTGTTTATTTTATGATGAGGAAAGAGTTTTTTCGCTTTTTAACTATACCTAAAGATAAGTCAAACCAATCACACTTTGAAACGAACTTTTAAAATATTTTTGAAACTTGCTCAAAGGTAACTAAATAAATTAACTAAATACTGCCTAAATATGACATTTACGTGTTTCTCTTAAAATATAACATACCTTTAATTTACATATATATAAAAATCAAATAGAGTGCAGCGCGAAAGTCAAAGGGGAAAAGGAGGATATGCAATGAATCAAAACAAACTGAAGCTTACGAAAGGAGATTTTATTTGCTCCAATCCCGGCTGTAACGAAAACATGGAGTTAAGGTGCCGCCTTCGAGAATATGTTTAGAGACAATTTGGTTGGTTTTCGACCTCTTTGCTCCTTGTTATGGCTAAAAATAAGGACAGATGACTTCTGATTCACGTGTCAGATAAGATTTATCTTTGTCAAACGTGTTGTTTGTAGACTCTTTTTGTAGCGCCACGGTGATTTATATTTATACTTCATTTGTTTAGGTACTTAAAAAAACGTAAATAATCTTGATATGTCTTTTTATTAGGGTTCCGTAGCTAAATGGCAAAAAACGGAACCCTTATGGATTCGTCATGTCTGTCTGTCTGTCTGTCCGTCCATATGTCACAGCCACTTATTTCCGAAACTATAAGAACTATACTGTTGAAACTTGGTAAGTAAATGTATTCTGTGAACCGCATTAAGATTTTTTATACAAAAATAGAAAAAAAACAATAAATTTTGGGGGTTCCCCATACTTAGAACTGAAACTCAAAATTTTTTTTTTCATCAAACCTATACGTGTATCTATGGATAGGTCTTCAAAAATGATATTGAGGTTTCTAATATCATTTTTTTCTAAACCGAATAGTTTGCGCGAGAGACACTTCCAAAGTGGTAAAATGTGTGTCCCCCCCCCCCTGTAAATTTTAAAAATAAGAGAATGATAAAACTAGAAAAAATATATGATGTACATTACCATGCAAACTTCCACCGAAAATTGGTTTGAACGAGATCTAGTAAGTAGTTTTTTTTTAATACGTCATAAATCGTAAACCGCAAATTACCTTTCATTCAATCAACTCAGATATAAAAAATATAGACTTCAAGACATGTGTGATTATGAATTTATACGGAACCCTCGGTGCGCGAGTCCGACTCGCACTTGGCCGGTTTTTATTGATACCTGCTTGTAAAAATTCTTAAACGAGTAGAATGTATTACGTGTTTAAAAGAAATGCAAATGAAAATTAGTACCTACGTTTGCAAGAAATATCAGAATTTAAACATGCGCATATGAATAAAAAGACATGTCAAGTTTGTTTACTTTTTTTTAAGTACCTAAACATATTAAGTATAGAACATAATATGGAATGTAAATGGAATATAAATGAGCTTTTAAATAAGTAAATCTAAATGCCCTACACTTGACCGCGGGTGATGCTAAGTGCAGCACTAGGCAACCGCCGTCTAGTCCTTGTGGATAGAACGGTTAAATGTGCCACACGATAAGAAGAAGGAGAATAGGGTTTGTCCTATTTTTGACCCCTTGCAAATATATGAAGTTTAAAGCTGTGTATTTTTCTTGCTATGTTTCATAAATCGGTCGGGGTATTTTTTTTATGTTGTTTATAATTTTTCCATACAAACATTTTTTTTCTAATCACGCCTTCCTTGTTACTTGTTTATATTTATAACTACCAACAGTATTAGTGTTAGCGCGTGACTCTGCCCGCAGTCACATAACTCTACTAAATCGAAGTAATGGCAAACCATGCTTAGTAAAGACCATTCAGCCTGGCCTCCCAAATTCCGTATATTTATCACTTTTGTCAAGTAAAAGTAGGGGTGATAGGGCTCAGGTTGGGCTGGTCGGTGTTTATTTATAGCGAAATAATGTGACACATTTGGGTCATATTCTGACGAGACCTCCTATATTATATAGGGTATTGTCAATTTAGTTGTTTATTGAGTTGTACTTGTACAACTCATAAAATAACTGTATATTGTGATATACTTACCTACATATTCTCTTTATTTAAAATCAAGGGGGAAGTTTGTGTCGTGAACAGTGCAAGCATACTTGGGTCTTTAGGGTGGGAGGCCCTCAGTCGGACGCCCCATGTATCGCTGGAGACAAGAAATGGAGAATTAAGGATCTATGCGACCTCCAGATAGCTGACTGGCAAGCGACGACGGCGGGAAACCGAAATGAGTGGCGTGTTCTTGTATCGGGGGTAAAGATCGATTTTGGTCAAAGCTGAGCGAGTGAAGTAAATGGTATATAAGATACATAATTATACCTTCACGTTAACTGAATAAACGTTTTGTATTGTTCGGAACGGAAGATACCTAATTCAGTAAAAAAAACAAACCCAAATGCATAAAATGTATCCTATGTCAGTTTGGGAATCAAGATGAATCTAATAAAATCATTCATTCCAAAATCCTTAAGCCCTTTTGGTTACAAGAGGTAACAATTAAACGGACATACACACACATGAAAAACATTCACACATCGGGTAATCGAGTAATAAAATTATGTATCGAGTATTTGTCCTGCAAAATAGAGCAATAAGAATTTTGCTAAACAAAAGCTCAAGAGACACTTGCAGGGAGCAGTTTAAAACATTGCGTATCATGCCACTCTACTCATTGTACCTGTACGAGTTGCTGATGTTCGTTCGTCGAAACATTTCTTTATTTGACCGACGCACTACCGGAGGTAGAAAATTGCGTAACACCGGTCGACCACAAGTAGTAACGCGACGAACCACTTTCGCCACCTCCTCGCCACCAAGAATCCGCGTGTTATCGGTCCATCACTGTATGAGCGACTACCCGCAGTCATCATAGATGAGGAATGTGACGAAACGTTTGATCGCCAACTACGAAACCTTTTGTTGGAAAATGAATTCTGCTCGGTAGATGAATATATACATATATGTATATAAAAAGTTTTAAATTATAATTATTTTTACAATTGATTGATTTTGTGATTTGACATGTAAACATTTACTATTTTATCTTTTATTTTTGTATCTACCTATCATTTGATATTTTTATTGATATTATTATTTATTTTATGTTTGACATGAGTATTTTATTTTGTTTTGACGATCATATTATCCTCTGACATCTTTTTAAATAAGTTTATTTTGTGAGTTGACATTGACAATATGAAATAAATGAATCTATAATCTATGACTTACAAAAGAAGTAGCATATTACCGTCATAAAAAAGAAAACCGCTAAGTATACGGAAACTCCATATACCTAGCGGCCTTTTCTCTTATGAGGGCAATATACTGTTGATTATTATGAGTAAGTCCTGCCTTCCTGTTTTTTCTCCTCTTCGTAAATATTTATTTACTTCAAGTGGACTTGCTTGTGACGGATTAAGATAGATCTAACAAAGGTACTTAATTAGGATGGATGGATTGTCCAATTTGTACATATATTTATAGGTCAATGTACACATTGTTAATTTTGGAAACAGAGATAAAACATAACAGATAGATTACATAATACCATGAGAAATACATAAAACATAATACCAGACAGTCTGAGAAAAGATATCTAAATGGTCACACAATTTAGGTAGATTAATTGCTAAATGCTATTTTTACCAGAAAATAGTTAAATCCAATAAAACATACTAATAATTTTTGTTAAGAAATAAAAATTAGCTTTATAGAAAGTTAATTAAAAAAAAATTATTGACCATGATTTCGGTCGCTTAACTTATATGACGAGTGCGAACGTGATTTCATGTTAATTTTGGTTTTCAGGGTATTTTGGCGGTGAAAAAGAAGTTTCTGTTTTTGCCTGTGTCTACGTGTGCATAATAGTGATTTTTCTCGTAAAGCACTGGGTTGGAATAATAAAAAAAAATAGATAACTGCAAAGTTCGGTAAAGTTTTCATCGTAATTTTCAATATTTTCGGTAGATTTTACAAAGAAAATTCACTTAAAACCGTTGCAGTTCTCGTTGATGTCTTTTGTTTGACAATTTTGGGAGACATTACATCGAGCTAGATATGTTCATAAAAACAAAAAACTAGACGATGCAATCACTAGATGGCAGTAGCGTTATAGAGTTTTTTTTTCTGAAATTATACCTATTGATAACTTCTAACAACGGGGTTGGCCCAGAAACCCACAACCTCTGCCAATCCGTACTTGGTCCCAGTGTGTATATTAATGGCCTAAATTTCCAAAGAAAATTCGCTATAACGATGTACGCTTTATACAGTTACAATAGGTATCATACGTGTACCTTATTTTACCGTTAATTCAAATTTATTGGTCACTAAGGTATTAATTACAAAGGGGTTAATTAGCTTAATCCAAAGTTTATGCGTAGTTTAAGGGTAGTTAGTTAAAAGACGATCGTATTGTGCCAGTGTTTTTTACATGTTTAATACCTACTCGTTTCGTGGTTTATGTTTGTTTGATAACTTAATTAAAATTGAACTAACTGTAATATTTTGGTTAAAATATTGCTTACTTGCAAAAAATATTGCTTTATGTAATATCGTTATTTTATTATTCATTTAAGATATTCATTTAAGCAACTCTAAACAATATCGCGTAGAATTTTAAAAACGGTTTAATAATATTTTAATTGATTCTCTCCAAAGTTCCAGTATAAGCGAACTTTCGATAATTCCTTCCAACCTATTTAATCTTATTGAAACAATTTCAAAATCAATCAAAACTTCAAACAACGAAAACAAATATACGTATTTAAATAACAAAAAGCGACGCGTACAGCTAAAACCCGATTACTGAAAGTGATATTTACATTTTTTTGTGTCAATCTCCTAAGGCCCAAAGACCTACTTGTAGGACTAAATGTCAGTAGTCATTCAGACCCGAGATCGTATTTTAACAAAAAAACTTTTATGCCATTACGGCCCAGGGTCCTATTTGTAGGCCATAATCCGCTATTAACTAAAAGTCCTAAACCCCTCTGGCAAATGTCAGGTGATTAGTATATAAAAGTAAAATTAAAATTTTAAAAACCCCCCGACACAAAAAATATACTCTAAAAACTAACAAATAATATTTTAAACCTATTATAATTATTATGGTCACATATATTATGTAAGTTCAAATATTTTTATTTTCCAAGCGTCGTCGCGTCGGGGGACCGCTAAGTGAGAAAAACATGTGTAGTCGCAGATTGCAACAAAAGAATTTACTCCGAAAAATTCGCTAAATCGACACAACCGTCAACGACGTCTGCCCTCACGTGTAAAAAAAAATATTTGAACTTACATAATATATGTGACCATAATAATTATAATAGGTTTAAAATATTATTTGTTAGTTTTTAGAGTATATTTTTTGTGTCGGGGGGTTTTTAAAATTTTAATTTTACTTTTATTTTGTCCTTTTTAAAGTAGGTATAAATATTAGGATGGTATTTATAATGATTAGTTAGTTGAGTTATCATTGAAGTAATACGGTACCAAATTTCGAATCGATAGGACATATGGAAGGTAGTCAGATCCCCTCACCAACTATTAAAGAGCTGATGATCTTCAAACGGCTGATCAGGTCATGGTTACCTTACCATATACTTTCAATATCATTGAAGTAACACGGTACCAAATTTCGAATCGATAGGACATATGGAAGGTAGTCAGATCCCCTCATCAACTATTAAAGAACTGATGATCTTCAAACGGCTGACCAGCTCACGCTTGCCTTACCATGTTCTTTAAATATCGTTGAAGTAACACGGTACCAAATTTCGAATCGATCGGACATAAGGAAGTTAGTCAGATCCCCTCATCAACTAGAAAAGAGCTGATGATCTTCAAACGGCTGAACAGATTTTCATGAAACATGGCTAAGAACACTCGGGATAAAATTATCTATGACACAAAAAAAACAAAACGAAAATCAGTTCATCCGTTTGGGAGCTACGATACCACAGACAGATACACAGATACACAGATACACAGACACGTTAAACTTATAACACCCCTCTTTTTGCGTCGGGGGTTAAAAATACTATTCTATGTATCTTTATATTTTGGTCATTTAATAAATAAAAAATTGTCCTATTTCTAATCTAACCTTAATAAACCTTATCCTAAAAAATTGACCTTGGGTGGTAATGACTAGAAAACCAAAAAGTCTTGGGCCTTACGAGGTTAATTTTTAGGGTTTCGGGAACCCAAAAGGCACCACTGGAATATACTAGCTGCTACATACATATGTATATACTACCACAGTATATACTGATATACGAGTACTACACACGCTATGAATGCTCACTGTCTCTCTTATGACGACCGAAGGAAGTTTTCTCTTGAATTTCGTTGTATTAAGGTAACCACATTATTATCTACATATGACATCTGATATAAATATAAAATCCTTTCTTATGACTAAGTTGTAGTCGAGTAAAATTGTAAAGGCTGTAAAAAACATTAGAGCAAACGTAGATCCACCTTACTCAGCTGACTGGAAACTTATCGTGAACACGTTATTTTCGGAGCAACCAAAGAGATGGGTTAAAAGAGATTCCAACTGCATGAGCATCTGAGGTAATGATGCATAAGCAAAGGTGTGCAAAGCATTTTCGACATTTTAATACCGAAGTGCAGTGCATAAAATTAGAACTCCATTTTTTTTTTAGAGCGTGAGTATTTTGAAATAATGTAAAACAAATAGGAACAAAATCATACAGGTCATCTGGCCTCAAATTAGATAGGATTCTATTTTAAATACTTAAATTATGATCATAATCATACATAGATATTTTACGTCCAAACGCAACAAAAAACAGCTCATCACATTTTTTTGCCTTGGGTAAAAATCAAACCCACGACGATGGCTATTAGAGAAGAGCGCTAACCACTGAGCCACAAAATCAATTAATACACATTTGCAGGCTCAAAGCTCAGTTTTGATCGATCACCTTTAGCCGACTTTTGTAAATAGATCTAAGAAATATACCTAAAAAAATACGAAAACAAGTTTTCATATTTACATTTAATCTTAGAATTTTATGGATATTTTATGGTCTGGCTTAGAGTATGTCGTCGTAAGTATATAAAACTTTCCTAAAGATAAATTATTAACTGAAAATCTCTGTCGCAGAATCACCAAGTTGAGTTTATGGCATATAAAATCTCCATACAGTTTTATTGCGTGGGTTGTAAAAGGAATTTTGCATTAAAAGTGGATTTAACAAGGACTTTCTATAAAATATTAAGTAAGTTTCTTACAAGACCAAGTTTTTAGGTACTTTAGAAACAAAGTCGAGATCAGTTTAGGAATATCCTTCATACGAAAAATCTAGTCATTGTTTTAGAAACTGTATCGTAATGGTTAGAGCGTTAACCAGGAATCGGATCCATTCCTAAAAAATAGAGCTGTTTTCAAAGACATTGATTGATAGGAAGCCGTTCCATAACCAAGTTAAGATTCATCTGACAAGAATTTATCCCTTTCATGCTTCAAAAAAATTATAATAGGCTATCCTGCTGTCAGAGTAAAAATTATTCTAACGAAACTAATTTGGAACGCTTTCTAGGTAGATTTAATTTTTTTAATACGGAGAAAATGAAAATGTATACTGATACCTACCTAAGATTAAGAATAAGTGATTTTTTTTGTTAAAAGTCATCACATTTCTGTTATTCGAAAAGGAATAGCGTCAGATTTTCGTGTTATCTATGTGCCTAAAAAGTGTCACTTTCACGAGCGAACTCAAAACTGCAACTTTGTGCAGATTTAAATCGCGTCGCGAGCGCCTACGGAACTTGCTGCGTTGAGCACACTTCAAACTTGCTAGGATCACTTTAAGTTCCCAGGACTCCTGCAAGAAGGCGACATTAAAATCTCCTTTCTCGTTCTTGTGGAGGCAACCGTCATGCTACCTATATACCGGTTTTATATATCTTAAATGTTCTGTTTATTTTAAGCTAAAAGTTATGTTCTAGTAAAGAGAACATGTATACTTCATCACGAAAATGCCTTGACTATATTAGGATATAAGAGATATATGTATGTTTCGGACACAACCTGTTTTGTTAATATTTTAATAAGAAAGGCTGGCAAACTTTAAAAATTCATAATCATGTTATTTAATAAAGTTATGTTACTTTTGAAATAAAAAAATGTGTATCTACATTTAAATAATCCAGTACATAATTGAAACCTTTAAAAAACTCTCGGAAAAACACTCTTTCCGTCTCTCCTTTGATATTAAACAAATTTGAGGGTTACAAACTTGACAATTGTACCTAACGAAGGTTAAAAGTTACCAATTTAGGCGCGAATTTCATTTCCCTGAAAAAAAAATTGAAGATGTTTTTTCGTCGAGGGAAACGAACTTAATATTGTAAACAAGGTTTCCATGATCCGCGGAGCGAGGTGAGAGACGAAAGTTGGGGGTCGTAATAAAATTCAACTTTTTGAGGTAAATACTTACTTATTGAGTTATCAAGTTCCTTTTTACTTAAAAACCGTCCTATGATGTTTAAAAGTACAAAGACATTATAATGGATGTTAGAAAGAAATGTGTTACATGAAATATAGGATTTTTTAAAGGTACTGACTCTATTTGAACTAGGGCTACTACTCAAGAAACTGAACAACTTTCTCCAACAAACTCATAGTCAATTCACGAATAAAAAGGTATCCTCTAATAACCAGACCAGCAGTTTGCTATAAGTATGGGAATTCCCTAAACGCAAACGCCAACTGCCAACCCTAAACCATAGATAAGTAAGTAACAAACTCCTCAGAATAAACATCTACGATTTCATAACAAATCACGAATGTTCAGGAAGTGTTACCATAGTGACAAGATCCAGTTCAAATCCATTCTTTTCTTATCTAATAGCGTTTCCATCCTTGCCAGTACTCAACTGGAGGTATCGAGGGAGAGCTTTTTAATAAATTATTCTTCGGTCTGTTCCCGTGAATGCGGTTCAGGGCTCGGAATCGTGACCATTTGTTACGACTGCAGCTTTACTCTGTCCACGGGATGGATAATACTGATTTCTGGAGCGATTTATAATACGACATAAGGATCGAGGTTCGTGTCACCGTTTTAAAATTATGCATGATTAAAAAATATAAGTACGTTAAACGTACGTTTAAAAAACATTCCTTTAGGCGACATAATATAAATAAATACATTCCTACCTCGCTGGAATCGTTAATATTGGTACTTATGTATATGCACCTACTTTCAATTATCTCTCATCGATACACTTTGTTCACCTTACCTATAGGAGTATATAGGTTATAGTTATTATTTTCATGCTTATCTTCAATTTACTTCATTTCAAACCACGAAAACCTGATGACGCGTTAGCTGATGTTCAAATAAACTGGAATACCAATACAAATAGATGCTCCAATACACGCAGCGTAGATCCCAAATACGGCACCGAATTTCACAAAAAGCACTCAAATCTATGAGCATTTTAGTTCGAAGTCGTGTATTTGTAAGGTTTTTCGTATTCGGTATTGTTTTAATATATTTATTGATAAATGTTGACTGGAATTTGTGTCGATTTGAGTGAAAATAAATTATTAATAACTAAAATTGCGAACATCATAGTTTAGAGGAGGATCTAGTCTAAAGGAGGCCTTAATAGGTTCAACTGTTGTAGCTAGTTAAACATAATCTTCTGCACGTGCCCGGGGATGATAATATAAGTGACCTAGCATTTGTATTATCTCGGAAAACACCTTACCGCACAATGAGAGAGAGGTATTTCTACACTGACTTGCATTTGAAAAATCGGTTCACTGTGCTCGAGTGCTCGAGTGCAAAAAAAAAAACAGAAAGTCACAACGACCGCCAATCAGTGAAATGGTCGCCATTCATCAGCGCGTCACCGATGGGAGCTCGAATTGCAATGGAAACTCTATATAAGTTACGTTTGAGATACATCTTGTCCGATTTCTAAAATTACCGATTCGCATAACATCCTTATCTAACAAAGTTTATTCAAATTACGTTCAGTTTGTAGTTGTATTTAAATTCCATTAATAGATAAATGGATAGAACTGAAACTAGACTTTTGTAGACGCTTATTTCGAAACAAAGTAGCCCCTTGTAGTTTCATACGTGTGTAGAGTGGAATTAATCCTTTAAACTCTTGCGTAATAAAAAGCAGGTAGGTGGCCAATGGACTGTTTTGCAAATTTTTAAAAGTCCAGTCCAAAATGCTTGTACAAAATTAAATCAAATTTCAATTAAATCCATTTTGACAGATCAATTAACAAACATCTTAACTTTGACATTTTATAGAAATGTTTAACTGGGATCAGTTTCGAATTAGGTCCTAAAGACATTTTAGGGATAAGTCAATCTGCGCCTAAAACAAAGTTTACCTCGTCAGCTGGAAACGAAAGCAATCAAATAACCGTTGTATGGTGTCATCCATCATAGGCAAAGTTGTCAGTCTCTCTCGATTGCGGTAAAGTTTTAATCGCAATTCCACAACCGATGGATTAAGTTCGTATACTTTTATACTTTCCTCAATTTAGAAAGCCTAACAAGATGTGCGTCAGAATGGCGGGTTTACTACTGCGACTCGAATGTTTTTTTAAGAATACATGTACCTACATTGTACCATTCCCGGAAATTTAGAAAAATAATTACACATATATCCTAAACAAAATCATTTATTCTAGAAACAAAAAACATCCGAATCGCAGAGGTACACCCGCCATCCTGACGCACATCTAGTTGGGCTTCTTAAATTAAGAAATGTGTAATAACTATTTAACTGAGATGTCACCATCCGCACAGTATATAAAGTAGTATTACATACAGCACGGACATGCCCTGCCGCCCTCTGATGGCGACCTCACCCCCTCTGTGGGTACAATCTGGTGACAGTCCATACAGTTATCTCGCTCGCTCCAACTGTTGGAATCGGAGGTCGTAGTGTACGAGTGTACGGAGTGTCCGGGGTGTGCGGGGTGTGCGGGGGAAGAAAAGCAGTATATCTAAGATTTTTTATTTTCTACAAGCCCTAAATAACTTTCCCTTTAAAATTCAAAATTACCACTCTCATTTGATTTATTTAAAAAGTCGAGTTTTTACGTAACTTCTGTATTAGTGGTTAGAATAGAACCCAAAAATAATCTTCCACAAATAACCAAACACATAATCCATACCAAATAGCGACATTAACCAGACAAGATATCCCATTATTCCGAATTAGTGCCCAAAAAAACGAAGCTAGCCGATCGCCGTTGACGAATGTTCTCCAATATACTCGTAAACAAAGACCTTTTATAGTACCTCGTAAGGACAGGGCCATGAGCTACTTTTATAAAGTCTGAAATATATTTGAGTCACTCAGCACAGCAGAGCTACGTTGCATGCCTACGCTCTGACAACAACCATTTTGTACCTTCCTTTTCACACATAAATGACACTTACTATCCTGCTGTCAGAGCGAGCGGTTGCTGTCAAAGTGTACCCGTGGAACGCACCACAGTTACTTTATTGTGAATCGAGTTGTGACAGGTAAATCTACTCTCTGTTATGTACTTATTTGATCACAAATTTTCTCGCCAGGTCTTTAATCATACGCGTATATATTTGGTTGTAAGACAAAAAGAAGCCACGGAACCAGACGATTATTTAGAGCCGTTTGAAACGCTACAGGCAAAAAGAACGAAAAAGATCTGTCGCTGAAATAAATGGTAGGTAGCTGTAGGAGTTACCGAAAACGTCTCCAAAATAACACAATTTACGACTGTAATGTTATTTATGCAGGGCACTTTATTTGTTTTGTTTTATTTTTTTTAATTACTTATACATATTAAATACATATTTACCATCCCGACGTATGCAAAGAGACCCATGCCCCTGCAGCGGGGACGATATGGGCTGTTAACAGGTTAAAATATTATTACAAGCTATAATCAGGTATAATATACAGAATATTTTATTCCTTTCGGTCCCGTTGTTCTTTATTCCTGAAACTAAGTTTCCTTAACATAAATACCCATACAATATGAGCAAAAATTTTTGGACTTTTTTTACTTTTACCCATAATTGCCAAACCCGTAGCATTATCTTACTAGTGTTAAGAGATGACGATGCCGATGATAGAAGCGGATTTATCAAGATGCCCTAACGCAATAGGAAACTGGCTATGCTGGAACACATCAATGCTATTGACGTTGATGACCGCAACCTCCGTGAACTATGAAGACTGTGACTCCTCATAGAGATAGGTTACCAACTCTTTTTGGTTGTAATTTTGACATAATTTCAAATGGACTTGCACAGATATTTTATTATTTAATGCTTTCGAATTTCGTTAACATAATATTGGTTACGTACGGTTGGTTGATTGGTTGGTTACGTACGTTTACATCACTGGCCCCAAACTAGTGAAACCATATTTCCTTGCGCTATGTGAACCAGAGACCGATCTAAATAACAGCGAGTGTACGCAGACCAATCCTGATCGTCAATCGATCAATTTTGTATGGAGTCCAAGATGATTTTTGAGAATTTAGTATGGGTACTTGAGGAAAAGTTGTTCAGTTACATTAGTGGAACCTACCGGTAAATTTTCCAGCCTGTTTACACCATGTACAATATAAATATGCCAATAAACCTGCTAACATTATAAATAAAAAATATTTGTTGGTAACTCGATCACGAAAAACGGCTACACCGATATTGATGAAATAAAGTAATAAAGTTAGTGATTGATGAGAATGCCACGGAGCTAAAATAATGACAATATTTCATTCTAATTTACAATGATAGATGTCTATTCCGTCGTTTAGCAGATTTTCACATAAAACCTTTTATAAATCTAAGTGGTATTCTTTATATCAACGTGTGGCATTAACGGTGTTATCCCAAGAAATAAACGGTGGTTGCCTGAAGTTGCATCACATCATCATAAGTGAAAAAGCCTCCAGTAAAACTACCGGTTTCCGTGGATGAATTTATTGAACCAAACGACTCACTTATAACTAAGTAAAATACTTAGACATCTCAATAGCGCGTATCAAAACACATGTACCGCCGTCTATTACATATTCAGAAATTATACATTTTACATCTTGTACAATAAGAAATAAGGCCGCAAAGTATACGGAAACTTCATATACTTTGCGGCTTTCTTTTTTATGAGGGCAGATTAGCATGCAATGTGTATGACATTGAGACACGGCCTAAGAGGACGTGGTATGTGAATAAAGAATGTAATTTAATTTTTATTTCAGAATATCAAAACCCATAATTTTGTTAGTAAACTTCTCATAACAGTTAGTAAGCTTCAAATAAATTATTTACGGTTTCAGGGTGAGATAGCCTGCCTCCCGTTGCTTAAACTCTTGCTTAATTTTAGGCCACAAATTTAAAGTCGTGCCTAAACTTTATTAAAACAGTTATGTAACGTTGTATCGTAACTATGCAACGGATTCAATGAATTTCATTCAGATTAGACAACGTGAACCACGATTTACGTTAATTAGGAATCCGGCCGATAAGAGCTTGCAGTTGGCGGTAAACGGCTAAATCGCAATGCGGTGCTATAAACATTGTTGTCGGACTTTTGTGTATACACAGGGTGGTCAGAAAATATATGAATTATAAAAAAAAGCCGGCAGTAAACATACTAAACAATAGCGTGGGACATGGATTGACATGATTAATAAAAGATAAAAAATGAAGAGGGTTTATGTACTTACTTTTTATTAAAAGAGTTTTATAATACGGTTTATTAGTTATTGATTCCATATTATCTGAGTTCAAATGTAGCAATACGTACGGAAGTTTATCTGCAACGAATTTCAAAGCGCCCGCTCCATATAAGTACAAAATTTTTATAACTTACTCGTATGTTTGTTGATATTTTTGGATGTTTTGAATTGCAAGGTATACAATTTATTATGTAACTGGATTTTATATTATATTTTAACGATGAAGTAGGTAGGTATAGCTTATGGAAGTAATGAAAATTAAGCCCATCTTTAAATTTATTTTATTTTCCGCCTACAAATCTTCTGTTTATAAACTGTTCATGGTTATAAAAATACTAAAAGTATTCAACAAAATATTTTTTATTGTGATTTAAAAATACATCCTGTATAGTTCAGTTAGGAGGTAGTTTAGCGCAGCTGGTCTAATGGGCGTGTTCCTTTAGTTTAAAATCTGCATTAATATGCATTTTTGCAGATTGCAGCCCCAGACCAGGCTCTGTTGTTTCAGTGGACCGTTTAAAATTTAAATCACCTAATTTAAAAGGGCTGATTTAAATCTGTTTACTTGGATATTACGAAATATTTTAGAGTTAAAAGCTGGAATTCGAATTTCAGACAAAAAATTGTTAAGAAGCACTTTTATTTTGCTTTGATCTCCACTCGTAAAGCCATTATAATTACTATTCATTTATTTCAGGCAATACGTGTGTAATTGTGTATGTCACTGAACTCCTCCTAAATATAGTGGTTGAAAGCTATCATCATCATCATCAGCCGAAAGACGTTCACTGCTTGACAATGGGCGCCTCCCCCAAGGATTTCCACACCGACCGGTCCTGCGCTGCCCGCATCCAGCAGCTTCCCGCAACCTTCACCAGGTCATCGGTCCTAGTACTACATCGTAAACAATATTCAGCAGAGTTTATTTTCCAGCAGTACCCTAAACGTGCGTTCCTTGGCAAAACGAATTAGTTAAAAAGTAGGTCAAACAATAAATTTCCTTTTTATTTTTTGCATAATGTACTCTGATTCGTCTTGTGCGAGTTTCTTTGAAGTTTAAGTTGATTTTTGGTTTTATATTGCTCGCATTTTTATGTTTTATGTCCTTTTTACTTTCCAATAAATGTCCTAATTACACAACAGCGGCTAATAAACTGTCAGTAACACAACAAATAAATATCATACTCTCACAGTGTCCTACCAAAGCGACGTTAAAGAATTTTTTAAGAAGGAAAACATTGTAAGTACATTTATTAGGCGTTATCTGTTTTATTTACGTTTTATTGATCACATAATCTCCATGGGCTGATCATTAATCACTGCGTTTTTTCTCTTCGATTTTAAAAAGTCTCTACAACTAGAGAGGTACCGAAAATCCTTTCTAATCCAGTTTCTTCAGGATAATAGAGCAGGGGCGTGTCCATCCGCTATCCATGACAAATGGTCACCCAGTATGACGTCAACGACATTAATGGCCGTGCTATCGGGACCAATCTCTTTGGAGCCATCTCTTTCCTCGTAGGGCAGCAAATTGCTGTAGAAAAATGCTGGCCGTTATCGTCGAGTGCTTGTTGTTATGCAGATTTTTTGAAGATTTTATTTGGCGAGAGTTTAACAAATAAAATGGATATTCCGATGCAAAGTAAGGGAGTCTATTTGAATCACACTCATCACACTCCATGGATGTCAAGTCAAGGTTCATTTCCACCCTGATTAAATCATTTGCAAAAAAAAATGACGACATCTATACAACAAGAAACCTATTTTCAAATAAAAAACATTTTTATGTCGGTTACTAATACTTTATGGCAAATTTTGAACTTTCTAGTATTTGAAATTGGGTCATAATCCCTCTTCTCCAAGCTTGAGCCCGATAAGCTTTCGCAATTTCTTTGGCTCCTTCCTGTATCCCTGCATCCCATATCTCTTCCGTATATGTATGTATGTGTGGGAAGAGCGAATTAGTGTGGTACAGAAAATATGGTTAGAAAAGTGTGAAACTGAAATCGTGAAACAAATTTTAAATGGAGACGTAAAGGTTAGGTCCACACCTATATTTATCTCATAAATATAGGTTAGGACCTATATTCCGGTAGTTGACTGCTAGTCATTTGAGTTACTTTTTATCAAATGTCAAAAACGACATTTTGTTCTAAAAATGTTTGAAATTTTGTACGATGACGTCATTGTTCAATATAGTAGTTTGCATACTAATTACGAAATTCTTGTAAATTAAAAATTGAAAATGTAATAAAAACGAAAGTGATTAAGTTTTTCAACAAATTCAACAAAAGAGCTATTTATTTAGTGAATAATATTTCGTAATTTATTTTTAATGCAGTCAACTCTCGGTTTAACTGCGCTAAACTACCTACGTCACATTGGAACTACTGAAACTCTTAAAAAAAGGTTTTATGTAAATGTTTATACGTAGTTTCATCGTTTTGCCATATGATACCGTTAAACGGGGTGAATAGGGACGGCTTCGAACTTTAACTGCAATTTAGAGTTATTTCCCCCGGTTTTAGGTCTGTACTTGCTAGGCAAGAAATAGGGGAGGTAAGCTCTATTATAATTTGAGATATGATAATTTAACCAAGAGTTGCCAGGTTTACAGAAATATTCAAAAATATTACTGAATTGGGGTCAATAGGAACGTTATATGTGTCAATAGGGATTACAGGCCAGGGTTGTCACTTTCTGGTAAAAAAAAACTTCAAGGTATTGCAGAGAAGACTTGATTTTATGGTATTACACTATAGTTTTTATAATACGACGATATTACTATTTCAAAAATGCAGTAAATATCATATTATCATTTATAAATTTTATCATTTATTTATCAGTTTATTAAATGAAAAATTATAATTAACATTATTTTAAAGTGTTTAAAAATATATCGGTTTTTTTTTTTTTTTATATAAATTTATTAAAAATATTATTAAAATATAACATAATTTATTTTACATATTTATTTTACTCAAAATACTTTTTATATTATTTTTCACGTAGGTATTACGGAAAATACAGCCTTAGTAGAAAGGCACAAAGAAAAAAATATATTTTTAAATAATAACTTACTTGGTGCCAACCCTGTCTCTATTAAAACCTTACCGTTCCCATACCCCCCTTTCTCGTCCCTATTTAACCACAGTTCGTCTCCATTTACCCCATTGTCGTCCCTTTTCACCTCGTTCCCGTTCCTATTAACCTCGTAATTGAATCGAAAATAGGTGGTGTTACAAATTTCATGTTTATGCAAAAAGTATTAAAAGTAATGACATATCTTCTTTAGAACGCGTTCTTAAATATATATTTTTCAACTTGACGTTATTCATATATCTTATAACCATTTAGTTTCTTCAAAAATCGGAGACTTTGAGCACCTTTTTTTAGCAAACATTCACGACCGTATTTTGAAAGAAGATTTTGAAATGTTGCCGTCATTATTTTTATAAACAGGTGTTGCCATTAAATATAGTCTTTTAATATTCTTAAAATAAATTAGGGGCTCTGTGGCTATCACTAATGTTAAAATCGTTTCATTCAATGTTTCAATTGAATTTCAATTTCAATACACTTTATTGCATCATAAGAAAATATAATATTACAAAAACAAACAAAAGAAAATTGGTGACAGCAATAGGCGACCTTATTGCTAGGTAGCAATTTCTTCCAGGCAACCTTAAGGCAGGAAATAAACTATAAGGTATACTGGGGTAGTGCAATAAAAGAAAATATTACTAAAACAACGAAATAGGTAATAAGAAACAAAATACATACTAATATACATATATACAAATATACATTAAATATAAAATCTTTCATTCTCGGTTTTGTCCCTATTCCCCCTGGATCCCTATTCACCCCGTTTTACAATATGATAAGTATTTGTTCTCTTCTGTGGTGCTAAACTTTACTGCCTCCGTGGCGTAATGGCTAAGCTAAGTTCGCGAATTCGATTCCCGGCGGGATCGATCTATAGACTCGGTTTTGTAGGTTTTTCTGAGCCCGCTTGGCTAGCTGACACCTAAGTCTAGCCGCCAAATATCAAAATTCGTCAAAAAAGTTTTTTCTCACTTTTTCTGGTAACAGACTGTTCGTTTTAACCTTGACAACCACTTAAAATTTCCACTCAACATTCATAGGCCCTTTTAAGACCTTATCATGTTGTTCACAAGGGTCCTTGTTTAAATTTTAAATAACATCCCTAATCTGAAATTAGGTCTAGCTCTACTTGTGTCAGGCCCATGTAAATAGCCTGGGAATCGTAGCAACACGAGACATTATTTACATCTGCCTCACCACACCCTCAAACTCTGAGGAGAATAGAGGAATGAATTGTGTAATTTTGTGTTTTATTAAAGCACCTATTGTCTGAGTACTTTAGTAATTGTATAAAGTGTTTTTTAAAGACACTGATATTATACAAACTAGAGGTTTTATCATACTTATAAAACTAAAAAACTTTTCACAAAAACCTGTCAATGTGCGATATTTTTAAACTTTGTCAAACAACTCTATCAGCTGATTTAGCCAACTTAGTATGGAGGGATCCGTTTTTTCTCGAACTGACCATGGGCTTCTTCTAATCAATTCTTCTTGTTCTTTTCAATCATAGTCATTTTACAAAGAATTTGGGCTTCCCGCGCTAAGTTGGCTGATCTTCTAGTCTAAAAGTCTTTTTTCGCGAAATGACTATGGGTTTCTTCGGGAAAGTTTTTCAGTTTCATAGGAAGAGAATACTCGTAGCTTCTCCGACACACGTGGGGCTATTCTCTTCCTCCTAGTGTAAGGTGCTATAGTATAGTGTATCAAAATTACCACCACCACTAAATCATTGTTGTTCATAATGAGCAGAAGCCCCACTTACAATAATGTTAGTGCCTTAAATACACCGTCTATTTAATTAATGAAACTAGCTATAATTTTTTAAAATATTTAAATTGCTAAAATTTGATGTGTTTAATAATAAATCATTTGATTCAGATAAAACATATCCATAAAATAAACTAAAATACAATGAAATAAAATAAATTAATTTGATTTAAATTGGAACAAAAAATTGAAAAATAAATTGATAAAATGTCATAGTTTTAATAAAATATACACTTATTAAAATTATTGTATTTTGTGTGAGTTTTGCAAGGATTCCACCAATTGATTGAACAATTTACTGACAAGGGGCAAATAGTAGTTGCTTCTTATTCCGTAAGAAACCTTTATGAAAAAAATCATTGACTAACCATACAACGTTTTGGAAATTAATTAGTATGAGAAGTTAGTTATTTTTTCATCGGTTATTCAATCGATATTTCCTATAGTTTGATGAGTAGCAACAAACGCTGTTACATTAGTTAATCAAAGAGTACCTTGACTGCCAAACGGACAGCCTAAAATCGGTGGATTGTCAGTCTATACAATTTTATTTTATTTATCAGTGAAACTGCTCCACAAGGTTCTGCATTTCATTTCCGCCATTATAGTGTTTTCTTTTAGTAACTCACTACAAACGTCCCCTCTTTGTTCATTCAAAGACAATTTACTGCTTCAATTCGGTTTAACCGGAGGCACTGAAGGTTCAAATACAGGTCGGAGAGTCTTCCTACTGCTATACTGCTCAATACGAATCGGCTTTGACAGATGACTGAAATAAATGTTTAATGCGGCTCTCTCCTCTCTGAGGCTGATTTCCTCGAAGGCACTACCCTTGAGCATTCTGTCTTTGATCTTAGATTGTGTTTACGGAGTATACATAATCATAACAAAAATAAAATATGAATTTCATCGGGGTGATTTGGGAATACGCCGGATGTCTTCAAAGCGATTTGACGACGAATTAATCTAACATTCGAAATATGAAAGTTAGTTATATCAAATAGAGGGTATTGGGTGTATTCTCTTGGGTTTTCCGTGGTATGGATGATATGAAAAGTTCGTAGAAGGTTAAAGATAGGTAGCTTGTGAGTCAACCAATCCTATGACAAAGATTATTGAAGATAAGTTGAGGCTTATTAGCAGTTTATGTTTCGGTTTTTGGTTACGTTTATACCTATGATTTATTCTAGGTTTGTAGGATTGAATAAATATGACTGATTTAAGGAATGGCTGTGTTCTATGAAAAATTTTGCTCAATACTATTTTTTACGTTTCTTACCATATTAACGCTAATTGCTTAAGTTACTTTTGCAAGATTATCTTAAGATTTTATGATATAATTGTAATAGTTTGATTCAATATAAATTATTATCTTAAATTATAACTAAAAAACAAATAAAAAAGAACATGATTTGGTGATTTAAAAACAGTTATATTTAAAAGTGCTAAAATGTTAACAAGACTATGTGTGGTGTGGCAAGATTGAGGTTAGAGATTAGAATATACATCCTGTCTTTACTGAAGGTCCCAATATTTTTGTCACCGTAAATAGATATTGTTTCTAAGTTTCTATTTCTATACTGAATTATCAGCAACATACCTAAAGATGATGACGATGAAATAGTATGACTTGTTATTAAGTGTTTGTTGATAATTAAAATAAACATCATAATGCAACAAATAAATGCGGATGCAGTAGTAATTGTTATAATAAGCTTCGAAGTATTTCACTCAAATAGGTTCCAAACCATCAAAACAAATTGCAAAACTAACTTGAAATTGGAATTCGATGCGAAAGATATCGCAAGTTCGATTAAAAATCGACATTGTTGAATAGATTTTGAACTCTATTTAATAGGATTTAAAGGAAATTTAACTTATCGCTTAATGCGCACAAAATTGATTATAAGATGAGGAGTTTATTATATTATGGAGAGATGGTCCAGAGATTTGTCTAGGGTGGCAATCAATTGGTTCACTCGTGTCTTTTAATAAAATATCTCAGTCTTAAGGGTCATCGGTACTATACTGATCCCAGAGAGCTAAGATAGAATACCTCATATGCCGGTATTTATGCTAGCTTTCTCGGCTCCACTAAAACACAGCACGCTGGTAGAGGGCAGGAATAAAGCAGCCAGTGGTAAACCTACGTACAGCATTTTTTTTTGTAAATTTTGGCTATCTGTTTTAAGCGATTACAAAAACAAGACCGCATATCGCATGGATGAAGGAAAGCGGCATTCTATTAGACCCGCACCCGGCACGCAATATCGAGAGGTTTACTGGATTTTTTACTGTTGGTCGTTTATTATAAACTTTATGAAGGCATAAAGCATATAATAATGGCGTATTTTTATAACCCGATGCCGTAAAACACCTTTTATGATTGCGATAACATCTTTACGGTACTGCTTGGCACGGGTATTGCATTAGTGCGAACTTTTGACTTGTGCGCTTTCCGTCTAAAATCCCGTAAAAGTAAAGCATTCGCTGCAGCGAATGTAAGCAGGTAGATAGCATTGATAAGTTGATGTGGGACTATAGAGATGAATCCCACCCAACATACGGCTTGTGAAATAAATATAATGTGTTATTATTGATGATTTTGAGATCCCCATTTCTCTACATGAATTAGAAACCCTTCTCTCATATTTTTTTGTAATTTGAATAGTTAGGTTCGATTAGGTTTACCGATTCGTAAGAAAAATAAAAATGTATCATGTATACTATCTCCCCGAAAATTGGTTGTTAAGAAAACCGTAGCTTATA
Organism: Coleophora deauratella; assembly: GCA_958295455.1. Classification (NCBI taxonomy): domain Eukaryota; kingdom Metazoa; phylum Arthropoda; class Insecta; order Lepidoptera; family Coleophoridae; genus Coleophora; species Coleophora deauratella. The sequence goes on along the minus strand of OY282403.1, from coordinate 6,877,760 downwards.
GATAAGGAAGCAGAGATCTTAAAGGCAACATATTAAGTAAGAACCTCAAAGACCAGATACCAACTTTTATAAAACGTTAATTAAATAGAAAAGTTAGTTCAGTATTTCGCTCCAATAGAAAAGACAGTAGTCCAATGGAAAAGTAATTAGGAAACTACCATTCAAGTTTCCAGAACGCGTCTGGTCTAAAGAAAAATGCATTAGGAGATGCATTAGATAAATTCTATCGAACAGACTCCGCAGTGGAGGAGATTGCCCGCTGATTACGTTAACTGAAGTCTGGACTGAGAAAGTAATGGTCAGTCGAGTTATTCTCTCTCTTATCGTGTGGCACAATTTAAACGTCCTATCCACTAGGTATAGGCGACGGTTGCCTGGTGCTGCACTTATCATCACCCTCGGTGACGTGTATAGGGCATTTTAGATTTACACCTACGGACGTGTGCAACGCGACCATCATACACAACTGGAAATCAGATGTGCAGGTTTCCTCACGAGTCGGTATGAAAATTCACGTAAGTTTCGAAAAACTCATTGGTGCATTGGCCAGGATTTAAACCCGAGACCTCTGGTTAGGAGGACGGAGTCAGTAACCGCAGAGCCACCGACGCACCAGTCGCTCTAGACGCTCCACCCCAAACTAGGAGTCGAGTTATTAAAGTATACATACAGGGTCTAACAAAATATATGTAGGCACCAGTGAAGGGGGCATCTACTGAACATACTGAACAGCTTTTATACTAAGGTTTTGTTGAAATCGCAAAATATTTTTTTTTACTCTTCGTACAAAATTAGCCAAATAGCTGATAATTTGTATGAAGAGTCCAAATTTTTTTTTTATTTCAGCAAAGTAGTACGATGAGTAAAAGCTCCAGTTATCGGATCCTACACCTATTTTATTACACTCTGTATATTTAAAAAAAGCTTAAGTAAATGTGACTGCACTTTAGCAACATATAAATTAGGAAAAAGAGTTTTATTCGATCTCGATGTTTATGGAAAAAGTTGTATTCGTAACTACTAAATTTCTTAGTCTTTAAAAAAGAAAGGATGAGTTATTCTTCAGACTTACCACAAAATTCGAACTGAAGTACTTATATTGTAGATTACTGTGATTAACTGTATTTAATTCAATTATTTCATTTAATGACAAATAATTTAAACAAATATCCGGGACAATTCACACACGGTCATCTGGCTCCAAACAAGGATTCCCTGTATGATAAATAATATCTAAATATAATAATATCTGGGACAAATCACACACGGTCATCTGGCCCCAAACTAGGATTCCCTGTAATAGGAATAGGATAGGATAGGAATCAGAGACTGATATAAATACTATTCATTTAATGACAAATAATTTAAACAAATATCCGGGACAATTCACACACGGTCATCTGGCCCCAAACAAGGATTCCCTGTATGATAAATAATATCTAAATATAATAATATCTGGGACAAATCACACACGGTCATCTGGCCCCAAACTAGGATTCCCTGTAATAGGAATAGGATAGGATAGGAATCAGAGACTGATATAAATACACTTAAACGTTTTAATACATACATGTAGGTATAATATACCCAGACACAGAGCAAACAAATCTGCTCATCACAGAAATGTTTGCCCTGGGTGAAGGTCGAACCCACGACTCTCAGATTAGTAGTCAGGAGCACTAACCGCTGAGCCACTGAGTCAGTCAGTTAAACATAAAAATAAATATCTGGCATACATAGATTTTCATACCTTCAACATTAATGTTAATGCGATTCCTAACGCCTTTTCTTTTTACTCAACTTACACGTAAATAGTTTAAAATAAAAATAAAATAAAAACGCTAGAAGCGAATATTTATATAATGAAATATCCAGAAATACCGTCGACTGTAAACCTAGCACGTAATAAAACGTCCCAACAGCTGGAGGCGGCGCGGCGATCGATACCGCGGTTAGTATTCAAAGTGCGGCTACAGAGCAGACCTACTGCCTTATTTCTACGCTGTGTCTATAAATAAAATTGTACCGCTCCAGTGATGGGCATAATAGCTGTGGTTCGATTTAGTGCCATTTAAATCATTAAGATTTGTAGATATTCGTGAAGTCTGTTTGAATGTTTTATAAAAATACATCTAAGAAACGGTGCAGTACTTAACAGATCCGAAATCTCTGGTTTTGGACCTTTGTTTTTTTCTTGGATTTTTTACCGTACATAAATTTTACTACTAAATACTATCATGACCGACAGTTGAGTGACCCAGTTTCCTAACTGCAAAACCCCTTCCTTCATCCATTTGCAATATACAGTATGAACGCGTGCTTCTATTGTATTCTATTCCGGGACAAAACACAGAGTCACCTGACCCTATACTAGGATTCCCTGTACCATGAAAACCAGAGACAGCTATACATACTAATTACGTTTTAATACTTAAAAACCCACCAGACTCGTCAAAAGTCAAGCACAGAACAAAGAAACATGCTAACGCACAAATGTTCGCTTTGCGAAATTATCTAACACTACAACTCTCGGAATAGACAGTGGCTTTCTGACTCTTTTTAGCTGACATAGTATTAGGTCAGTCAATATTTTAGTTATTTAGTGTGATAATTTAAACTTATTTATGCCTAATCCATAACGATAAACGTAAAAATTAATTAACTTGTCACGAAATTCTTTGCCGATTTCTAACAATGGAATCGCTTATATTATTCAAGCGACTTTCCATTCCAATAACAACCACTTGTTGCTTGTATTTTTAGTATCAAATAAAAGCAAAACAAAGCAGCACTGTTGACTCAAAAGCTGAGCCCTGAACAACGTAACAACCTATCCATTAGCCATAAAGAAACGCCAACACCTCGCGATTTGGTCTGCATTTGTCTCCGCGGACCAAGGAAATCTATTTTCCAGGAATGGGTGAAAATTTCCAGTTCAACTGGAAGTGTGCCTTGAATCCAGAATGCGGGAGGATTGTTTATCGGCCGTGGTCCAGGATCGGTTCTTTGTGATAGTAATGGGGTGGGTCGTATCGTGGGTAAGTGTAGACTTGAAGGTTTATAGGATTCTTTTTTTTAGGGTTCCGTGCCTCAAAACGAAAAAGGAACCCTTCCCTTAGGATCACTTCGTTGTCTGTCCGTCTGTCTGTCTGTCAAGACCCTTTTTCTCAGGAACGCGTAGACGTATCAAGTTGAAATTTGTATTAAATACTCAGTCTTGCAATCCCTTGAAGCTGTAAAAAAATCAAACTTCTATGCCAACGCAATCCAGAGATTCGGCCGTTTATGTCGCATAATTGGGCACTCGTATGGGAATCAAAACCTATAGGGTACAGTTTCTTTGTGATGTAACAAAAAAATATGGTTTTCTGACTTTTTCCTTTACTTGAGCTATGAACATTGCTCGTTGCCAAATTTCATGATTCTAGGTCAAAGGGAAGTACTCTATAGTTTTTGATTCCCATTCGAGTGTCCAAATATGCGGCATAAACGGCCGTATCTCTTTATTGCGTTGCCATAGAAGTTCAATGTTTTCACAGTTTAAAGAGATTGCAGGCCTGAGAATTTGACATAGAGTTCAAGACATGTGTAATTATGAACTTACACAGAACCCTCGGTGCGCGAGTCCAACTCGCACTTGGCCGATTTTTTATAAGTAACGCCACTCTTCCTTAATACTCTAACAATTTATTGAGGGCCATAAACGTCATAATGATAAAAAATAAGTTACAAAAATAATATTTAGTGTTATTTAAATTGTTAAGTCCCATACGCTCAAACTGAATAATATTTAATTAATTATCTATATTATCTAGAAGGTTGTTGAAGCCGTGGCAAGAGATGGAGGGATGAATTGGGCCGATTCCACAAGGGATGGCAAGGGCTGGCTGAAAAAACTATAAATTAAGAATTTAATGAAAACTTAATTACAAAACATTAAGAGTGTTTCTCAAGTTTTTTAGTTGAATAAATAATGTGTAGATCGAAAAAAAGTACCCATTAGAAACCCGCTCTTTTAGCAAAGTGGCGAGACCAATAAAAGGCACTCAAGAAAAAACGTATGTCCGGATAATTCGATAACCTTTTCATCGCTTTATGTGTTTCTGAGTGCTGGTACGTATGAAGGTATGTGGTTTTTTTAATGGCATAAGACGTGTGAAAAAGCTTTCGAAGTGCTGGGTGTTTCCAATTCTATGTTATTAAAATTTAAGTACGCAACTCTAGATTTTTCCCATTAATGACCTTATCTGATAACTAATAAAAACAATAAATTTTCTTCAAGGGACTCATAGTAAATTGTGACAAAATGGGCTCTTCATACGAGTCAATCAACGTTTGGCCAATTTCGTGTGGAGACTAATTTTTTCCTTCATTTCCGTGGGGAAAGTTAGCCAGTATGACGAGAGAAGCCTTTTTTATTACACATTATAATTATTATCTTTCTTTATCTCACCAAATCCCAATATAATGTCCAGCCTTCCATTTTAAGCGTACCTGAAATAAATAAACATATTTTAATATGATTTTAATATTAACATAATAACTAAAACTAATTTATCACTAAACGACTCGGGATTCGGACAGTTCCATAATTGAATATCAACTGATTGGCAGTTTCGTTTCGCGTTCGATGACGTTCCTTCCGGTGCGTCACGAGGCAATTTCCGGTACAATTTCCTATGCAGTCAGCGCCACCTGGGAGTCTGTGATTGGACAGCTACGGCTCTTACTTGGACTGATTCGCTTGTTAGTAATTTGAATTTGGAATAAGATAAAGATATTTGCCCTCTCGTTTTACGTAAAGTTTTGCAATGTTTTTTTATTATTATTTTTTCTAACTGAATCAAGTAAGCACGTAACAACAAGAAGAATATTCGTAACATACGAACTATTTCTCGTATAAAGGTTGGAACCTTGACCCTAGTCGTAGATATTCGTAAAGAATACGGATCTGATAGCGTGATAAACAAAGGGAATAGCTATATGTACTTTTATACCCATAAGCTACAACGTTTGTATGATATGAAAATGGCTTAGCCCTTAGCCCTCTACGTTCGCCTGCACACGTGAAATTATATACGCTATTCGAGTGGAATAACAGTCATAAGTTATAATGGATACCAATTTAAATATACTAAACCCGACATGAACAGAATTACTGCTATCAAATCTATAGAACTAGAGAAATGGTGATTTTTATCAATAAAAATGTTGTTTTATGTACAGAATATGAGAAAGCATGGATCAGTAATTGCATATATTTATTTAAATTTTCAAACAAGCAACATTATACCACGAAAGCACAATCTAAAGTTACTCTGTGACATTAACATTGTACATTCTACACCCCTCTCAATGTTTTATGTCTTGCAAACCCTAACTAAACTGCTAGATTGCCAACTCTAGCTAACTTATTGCTTATTAAACATAACTTCGAAAATATGTATCGTATATTAGCTATTTGGTTAACTAAATCCAAATACTCAAGAATAAAGTGCATTAAAATGTTGTAATTGTAATTTTACAATACCTACATAATACTTAAAAAAAATGTTTTCTTTGTTACTTGTTCGGATAATAACCAGAAATTTACAGGCAATTCACATGATTTTAAGATCTACTTCCAAAATCACGTCTACCAAATATCAAGTCTTCTTGAAGCTGTCATTTTAAGCATGCTAGAGTTCATTCGAGTATAATTTTATTTATTGAATATATTACGCTATCTTTCGATTATTATCATCTGTGGCTACCCAGAAAGGTTTAGCTAAACAAATACCTACTTATACTAAGGTGTAATACTGAAAATGCTACATTAAGTTTTATAACTACTAAACATTCCTTGCTGTGGTTATGCAGCCATATTGAATTGAGATGTGTTCATGTAAATACAGTGTTACCTATCTATATTTAGATTAGTAAACACCTGTGCTCTCCCTGAAGTGTCATTTGTCATCTCATACACTATTAGTGTTATTACGTTAGTTTATCTCCGGGACACAGCCGTAATTACGGAAACGAGGACATACTTTACGATGTTGTATTGTACTTTTATCCTTCCTTTTATCAACCCTATTTCCATTATTAAACAAGGAAAAACGTGGGAGCTTACCTACCCAATCATGACGTCACAGATTATTTACTTCCATTAAAAGGGTTTTAAGGTACAGTTTTATTTATTAACTTTTATGCTATCATCTCCCCTTTACTTTTTTCTAATATTTGTTCCACAGTGCCCTGTAAAAACGGCAGGGTTACATCACAGAAGTTATAGAAAACTGGGAAATAATAATAATAATAATAAGTTTATTCGCCATAAATGTTTTACATTTTAGATAAGACTAACATAGAGAAAAAATGTACACACACAACGTATGGTAAAGTGACATAATAATATTGTGGGTCAAGGTCTTACTTCCTAAAGTAGGGAAGAACCCTGTATTTTAGGATAAGCAAGCGCCCTTCCCCCTAGAATACATGTACCAAAGAAATACAGCAAATGAACTAAGTTATAGTAATAAATACATAATTAATTCTAATGGTAGTTAAGTCGGTAACTATTGAATTTTTTAACATATGTACAGTATATATATATATCGTTAGGTAGTTTAAAAATGTTGGGTCCTTTTGAAATACCTGATTTCTTTTTTACTGTTGCTTCTATTTATGAAACTCTAACAAATCAATAATCACTTCGCTTTTGATTTATTTTTAATACAAGTTGATCAGCTGTTTAGAAACTTTTGTTTGGACAGCAAGTTTTTTTTTGCGATTTCGGCAAAGTCGTAGAATACAGTTGTTCAGTGTGATGAGTAAAAGCCGCAGTTTCCGGGTCATATACCTATTTTGTAGGCTCAAAGTCACCCAAAGGGCGATGGAGCGTGCTATGCTTGGTGTTTCCCTACGTGATCGAATCAGAAATGAGGAGATACGTAGGAGAACTAAAGTTACCGACATAGCTCTCAGAATCGCTAGACTTAAGTGGCAGTGGGCAGGGCACATAGCTCGTAGAACAGATGGCCGTTGGGGCAGTAAAGTTCTCGAATGGCGACCGCTCACCGGAAGGCGCAGTGTGGGCAGGCCCCCGACTTGGTGGACCGACGACCTGGTAAAGGTTGCAGGAAGCCGCTGGATGCGAGCCGCATAGGACCGGTCGGTGTGGAAATCCTTGGGGGAGGCCTTTGTCCAGCAGTGGACGTCTTTCGGCTGATAGATACCTATTTTGTAACACCCTGTATAATTTAAACAGGAGAGTTCTGAAACGAGGTTTTGTATATAATGTAAGTTTCGTTTTAAGACCACAAAGAATATACTATTTCAAACGTTTCCCTAACGAATATGTTCAAACCCAGCTACCGTTTGAGTTCGTATTTCAATCCGACTGGATACATTGGTACAAAGTCCTATACCGTTTCTTCTTCACTCGATTTGTTTAACCCTTTACCTCAGCACCAAACTACCCCGAGGAATAACGCAAATGTTTCTTGTCGGAAACGTTAAGCAACATCAAAGAAGCTCAATGATCCGTGCGTGGTTTAACCCTGTTTCGCTACGCATTTTCACAAAGATATTTTCACGCCTCCTGTATACACTTTATATTGTGAGTTTTAGTTACATTACGAGGAAACATTTATTGTTTCGCACAAGCTGTATATTCGGCTGTATTTTGTAATGAAAGTATTAAAAAAGAATAAAGCTTACCCTACAACAGCAACAAGAAAAAATCGAAGCCAAAACGAAGTTTCCTTCCTTACTATACGAGTTTTCAAGTTAAGAGTATATGTATTTAAGATGTAAGCCTTCGTATTCCCTTTGAAACGGAAGAACGAAATGTCACATATTATTTTAATTAATAAAATAATTCTTAGCTTCTTGCTACATATTATTTTAGAAAAAAAGTAAGAATTTTGAGATGAATCTTTTTTTCTTGATTCCCGGTCGACCGTTAAATTTTTGCGCAACAATGACTTGCCTTTAGCAGGATTAAAACACGATTTTCTCAAATTGCTTCGCGGATTACCCTGAATGACATTCCAGTTTAAAACCTTTCAAAACTTTTGAGGCAGGGTTGTGGGTTTAGCTGAAATAAGCTTGTCCCTTCCACGTTATATAATTTCATATTTAGATCCGAATTATAACGTATGCTGAATTCCAAATTAGAATATCATTGTGTTTACAATGTTTAATAACACAGCAGAAATCTTTCTTAAAATATTTTTATTGAGTGAATGGTTTAAATGGTTGACAGCTCACCTGATGGAAAATTTCTATGACAACCGCCGTTTATGAGAATCTGTAACAGCCAAGGAGTTATCAGGGCTTCCGCGATTCTTGAGGGATAAGATAAAATGCCTCGAATGCCGGTAATCGTGATGGATATCTCTCACCGCAGCAGGTAGACCTCGCATAGATCCTATCGCGGGTATAGATTATTTTACAGTTTAAAATCTATATTTTTTTATTAAGTATTATAGGCAATGATGTCTGAAAGAGCTTTACATAAAATAAGGATGCGAATAAGTAGGTGTATGATCCATTTACTGGAGATTCTACTTACTATACTCAATAACTTTAGTTCTACGCCTTAATTGAAATCGAAAAATAAAAGTTGTCTTTCTATGCAAAATTGGCAAATCAGCCGACGGATTTGTTACAGAAGTAAAAAATATATTTTGTGTATTTAGGAAAAACGTAAAACAGCAGTTAGCAGACAAGTTAACTATCTGTGTCTACTCTACCTTTATTTTGTTACACCCTACATACAAGAAACACTTCAAAGAACCGAAAACAGTGAGCACAAAATTCTGTTCACTCTTTCCTTACTCAAATTGTTTTATCATTTGCCCAAAACCACGTATGACCTACATCTTTATCGTGAACCGCAGCGGAAAAATTGCCCAGCGAGCATTACGAATTACAAAGAGTGTCACACAGCCAGAGCAATAAATCAAAGCGGTTGGAAGATTAACAGGGGCATATCTTCACCTCAACCGGATTTCGGCCGTGTCGTTCGACGTGGTACGAATACATTACAACGGGTTCCGGTGTTGATGTTGGTGCCTTTTAGAGGATGGCTATTCTCTTAGACTTAATTTTGTTCCTATATGTCACACTTCTATGTAGGTGTGTAAAAATACGAGATTAAAAATGTTGCTACAATAAAAAATATAGAAACCACCAACTTTGCGTAATTTTTTTTAGAATAATAAAATATTCTACTCAATCAAAAATATTATTATCATCATTCAATCACTATTGGCAGTGAAGTAAGTCATTAACTCGAAGTTTATACTAACGAAAATACATGGCGATACATTTTTTCCTGAATTTTCAAATTCAACTGTAATGGTTTATTGTATGTAATATAGAATATTCTCGAAAATAAGGGCTAACTGAACTAACAGCGATGCCATTAACAGAGAAATATCGTCCATATTATTTCCTAGAAAAGTCAAGGGTCAGGTTTAGACACAGTGCTCAATATCTAGAATATCCGTGAATATAGTGGCAACACAATAGCGACAACATTTAAATAAAAAAAAATGAAATGTTTTTTTTATATTTAACCTCCTAAGGCCCAAAGGCCTACTTTTAGAACTAATTGTCAGTTCAGACCCGAGGTCGTTTTTTTTATTTAATTTTTTTATGGCATATACGGCCCAGAGTTCTAATTGTAGGCCATAATCCGCTATTAACTAAAAGCCCTAAGCCCCTCCGGCTTTTGTCAGGTGATCAGTATAAAATAAATAATATTTAATGTATTATTATATTTTGGTCATTTAATAAATAAAATAAAAAGTCCTATTGGTAGGATCTTGGGTGGTAATGTCTAGAAAACCAAAAAATTCTTGGGCCTTATGAGGGTAAGACAAATACAATTATGTATAAAAACCTAACAAAAAATCTAAATATCCAAGTCTTTGGACCTAAGACGTTGACTTAACTGCAATATAGCGTGCCAATACTAAATCTACGAAGTTCCCTGTAAATTAATACCGACACAGACAGAGTTGTCGGGTCGTTAGGGGCTATCGACTATTCACGGCGAAGCTCCACCTCTAATTTGCATGAACTGCAGTTGCAGTGGTAACGCGATGTCACTTGTGCAGTGCGAATGGTCCTTCAAGACAGCAATCTCTTACATCTGAGTGGATGCAGTACGATTTATGTTGGTTGCCGTATCTGGAATTTTGGATCGTTTGATAAATTAGTTAATGAATCTGCGTTATCATGCCGATATTGCAGAAGTTATATTTTAAGGCCCGGCTTAAAAGATACAACTATCAGTATCAAACCTTCTCTGTTTTACTTGCACGGCGTCAAAAATATTAAAGTTTACATAACTAAAAAACAAAATTCGTGAAAAATTAGGGTACGGGGCTGAAAAAAGGGACTAAAAGCAAGTATGAAGCTAGTCTTTTCCTTTCGTCGATATATGGCACAAATGCTCTTTCATTAAATTGATGAAATACGTATTTAATTAGTACGTACGTAATAAAGTAGGAGTTAAGAGTTAAATTAAGTAAGTTTTTAAACGCTTTGAAGTACATTTTAGGATATTTTATTACTCCCTGGGGTAATAAATAATACAACAACAAGGACATATCACACACGCTCACCCTTAAACTAAAATTCCCTATTCTGTAGAAACCAGGGACTAATATACATATATACTTATGTAAACTTTTAAATCACAAAACTTGTTCCAATTTAGTAATATTTCTGTGCTATATGTTTAGATATTAAACAAAATACCCAGAACAAACAAATCTTTTCATCATACAAATGTTTGCCTTGGGTGGTAATTGAAACCACGCGCTTGGAGCGCCAACCTCTACACCACCACCGAGTTAGTCTTCTGTAGTACATATTTACTTCCAGCAGAAGAGTTCTCACTTTATAAAACTCCTTTTTCCAAGCCAATTCACACCTATTCTCCTAAGAACCGAACATTCAACATAAAGACCGGAACTAAAGTCTTAATCCGGTCGTCGTCAGTCTAAATTATTGCGTCTAAAGCCAGCAATCAGAGTGGGTAACTGTAGTTACCGTTTACCACCCGCCGCCCGTTTTACCGGTAAAATATTGCCCAGTAGCCCGGTAGCCCGGTACGAAGGCTGGCGGAACGATATTTTTTGCGGCACAAGTTGACAGGAGAAGCGTTTTCTGTTGGTGGTTGAAGTGGATAAACGATCAACCGTGTGTCAGGCCTCGTGAAGGCACATCTCAGCTTGTACCGGAAGTTATATTTGCTTATATTTGCTTTTTATCGTTTTTGGCAGAATCATAAGTAGTGAAATTTAAACCAAGGACCAAACCAGAGGTACGGATAAATAATAAACCGTCCCCAATTAGCAAAGTTGTCATATAATATCGAGACTAAATAATTTTTGGTTTTAAAAAGGTTATCTAGTGGTACCTCGGATGTCAAAGAATTGTGTTATAGTATTTTATACATAAGTTTAGTCGTAAAATACTTGGATGTATTTATTACATTAACAAGACGTCTACACAACGAACTTGATTTTAATACAACCATACCATACCTTTACACGATTTTAAATCGAATAATTTCGCGTTATGTAAACGTTAATACAACCGTTATACGACGAACCTTTGCTACTTGGGCCATGATTCAAGTTACACGTCAAACATACATTTATTTGCACTAACAACAACATAAAACGCATTAAGGTTTATCATAAAAATATATCTTAGGAACTAAGAGAGAAAATATCAAAAAGTTTGGACCGGAGAAAACATGAAGTTTTTCAGGCGGTTCCTGCTTTCGTCGCTGGTCGCAGCTAAACGGCGAGCGCTTAAATCGCAGGATTTATTTACTCACCCCACACTGCTCTAACTAAGAAAACTAGAGAATTTTGCTCACAAGAATTTGTGACAATATTAGAGCAGGTAATCATGCTCAAGATGTTTAGAGCATGTTTTATAAGCCGCCGAATAGAATTTGTACTGAAACAACTGATTTAACCTGGCAGCATAAAATCTTATTGTACTAAATTGGTGCTGGACGCCTTATTTTTATTTGCACTGAACGCTTTGCACAAATATTGTTACTAATTTTTCTTTGCACAAATATTGTACTACGTTAGGTAAATAATGAAATAAAATATTTTGTATAATAATTAATAGACAGTCTTCTTAAAATCATGCAATGCACAGCTAGCTATACTTGTCTCCACGTCTCTGAGATCTTTTTGATACGACACGATCTTCTTTCTTTTTTATGGTTCCATATAATTAATTTCCTGTGCTTCATGTAACTCTTCTTGATCATTGTGGATTTCTGATAATAGCGACGAGAAAATCCTATCGTTATGTCTATTTTTTTCTAGAATTGAAGAATGTTATAGTTACAAATAACGACTCACTATAACTATTGAAATATCTAACATATAACAGCTATGACCTAGCAAGAACATACAATTATATTTTAGTACCACACATTATCACAAACCGGTAATAAACTTTTATAACCAAAGAGGAATCATTGCAGTCACATTCGTACTGTCAGCGCCAATCGACAGTGATAGTGCTAGTGACGTGGTTATCGGAATGTTGCTACATCCACGGCGGTTCTTTTATTTACCAAAAGCGGTAAAGACTGTACAAATTTTGTTCACTAAACAAGTGAAGTTAGTTTAGTTAACTTATTCAACCTTGTTCTCCTAAGTTTGCTCGAAGAAAAAAAGATCTGGTTGATAAGAAAATATGTCAATAATATATATTTTTTAAAATTTTTGCAAAGTCTTACACAACAGGCACACACAAGTTATTCATCATGATGATTTAGAGTGTAATGAAATGAGATAAACTCCCAATTTACGTGTCCCATGTCTTCTTTGGAGCACCCCTATTTGATTTTACTGTTGCAACACAGTTTTTTTGCCGACATACAATACGGTTCGTTACTACTTATACTCACTCTTAGAAGAGACAAGACATTTATTCTGTGCTGTTAGATAGACAATAGTGAGCGCTAGGTCAGTTAATGTAGGGTGCCAACTACTTTTTCTAGGTCCGTGTTCAATCCATGTCGAAGGCTGCCCGAGGCGCGGACTTTATTGAGCATTCCCTTTGACAATGGGTCTATAAAAAAACGAACAAAAGACCCCACTGCTCCGATATCCTCACTGAAATTACAAATTTCTTTTTTATTTCTGGCGTGACGTTAAAGTCATATAAATTGGATCGCCTATTAACTTTTCAGTGTTTTCGCTAAAACTTTACTGATTCACATGAATCTGATGGAAAGCGTTTGACATCAATACTCGTACATTCGTGAAGACGTTAAGTTTTTTGATGCTATAAAGAACGCAATAAACAGCGTATTGGTATATATTTTTTTTACTACGAGAAGTATGTTTACCTACTTTAATTAGATTTTAGTAGTAGTATTTACAATGTTTTAGTTCAGTTAAAAACTATTATTCATTGATTTATTTTTGCATGAACTTGTAAGATTTTGCGTGGTAGCTTAAATTTAATATAATAAACTTATAAATTTGTAGAAAAGGTAAATATATAGAAAGGTTTCTAAAAATAAAACGGATAAGGATAAACCTGTATCTCAGCCAACAAAGTACTTACACATGCTTATGAGCATAATACAAATATTATCTAAATAAATTTGAGTTGTGAATAGTTTAACTATTAATTCTGTATAAGTTAGGGGCTTAGCGCGAAATGTGAAAAGCGTCAATTTAATGAAAATAACAGAAATCATTTTTCTTCCGGTAAGAGAGAGCATAAAACGTCATAGAATACTACAGTTTATTTGATTTTGAAATTAAAAATAACATCTATCAGGTACGTAAGATCTTAATAAGGTTTTACATTAGTTAAGTTAATTACTGAATTCAGGTCCTCTGAATCGGTACTAAGATTTTATTTAACTGTAGGTCGACCTTATCAACGCGATGTTAATGGTTTCGAAGGCAGTTTGGACTGCTTCCAAAACACTTCATTATTATAATATCGTTACTGTACCATTTACAAATATTTTTACAGTTTCGAGTTGGTAAGTTCATGTTATAATAGCTCTATTAACATGGTAAAAAGATTTGTCCGTAATTAAATGTAGTTCAGTTTTAAGAAGATACATCGAAATCTTTCTCACTAATATTATAAATGCGAGAGTATGGATGTTTGTATGTTTGTTCCACTTTCACGCCGAAACTACTGAACGGATTTCGATGAACTTTGGTAGGTAGATAGATAAAGCACTTTTTATCCCGGAAATCTGTAGGGTTCCTGGAAGAATGGCTAAAAACTTAAATTTTATTTTGTCACTAGATTGCGCTGCCTTACCATTGTATTTCTCTGGACCCAATTCTGAAGTCCACACGGACGAAATCGCGGGGAAGCTAGTTTACGTATAAAACCTCTGTTTCTAAGTATTTCCACCTCGATTGTTAGACCCGTGACTTACTATTGACATACTGACAGACAACACAGCCTAAACAGATAGAACCTTAGATATTAGAACATTATATTCCTGAGAGGATATGAAGGAGCACTAAGGAAAAGAAATTAAAATATCGATCTCTATAAGCGAGTGAAATAGAGTATTTTTGCATAGAAAATTGATTTTACAATAATAGGCTGTGTACATTAGACTTTTACATGAACCTCATCGCTGCATTACTTTGCCTAACTATTTCGTTTCTAATCCAACTGCATAGTACAAATTCTTCCACTCGCAGTCCGTAACATGTACCAAGTAAAGTCACCTTTTAAAAAGATCTATCAGATCTTTAAAGCTAACCATGATTTACTGAACTCTGTCATCATCATTCATCATCACTTTCACGTCTTGTGTCGCGGATACACTCTCCACAGAGACTGCGTCCCTTGGGACAAAATTAAAAAATAGAATAGAATAGAGCAGAATAGAATAGTTTATTTGCTCGAAATGAAATTACATTTTAGATGGACATATTACAAAATACAGTTTCTTTACATTTCACCAGCAGCTGGCGTGCAAATTTGTCTTAATACAATAACATTCAGTTTACAAGGATATATATTAGTCAACATAAAACTTTAAATTATTATTATTACATGCTTGTCAAATTTAAACTTAAAATATTCATCAACAGAATAGAAGCAGCCATCTGTAAGCGTTTTTTTTAATTGAAATTTAAATTGTATAAAGAAATGCAAGGACTGCCCAGGACTTGCTTCACTGGTACAACCCACAGGAATCTTCGTCATTAATAACTAAACCTTAAAAAAATTACATCAAAGAAAGAGAGGCAGCTACTAGTTGTATACGGGGTGGTATAATTTTTTTTATGTAAAGGTAGATAAACACAATTGCTTTTAGGATTCTGTGCTCAAAGTGCCCTATTATGTAGATCAAATTTTCCATACGTTTGACTACATCTCATCTCTAAAATAACATTTCAGTCGAAAATGGTAAACGAAAATTTATATTATGCATATTAGCCCGTCGCCTTGATTATGTTTATTGAACTAAAGGAATAAGCAGACGCAGGCGAGGGTTTCACAAGGAGTTTTTTTTAATAATTGTATTTTTAACTTTTTTACATTCTTAGCTTTAGAATGTAGGGCGCGTAGATATTGTAAAACGAGATGTTTATCGAAATGATTTTATGAAAGTTTGATCTTTTTTAGGGTTCCGTACCTCACAAGGGAAAAAGGAACCCTTATAGGATCACTCGTGTGTCTGCCGGTCCGTCTGTCACAGCCAATTTGTTACGAATTTACTGGTCCGATTAAGTTGAAACTAAGTACACATTGGTGTCGATTCGGTGTTTACGATTAAAATTATTTGACAGAACTAAACTTAATTTAAGCGTCCTGTCCTTGTCTTTTCGATACAGAAGGAAAAAGACAGAACACTTAAATTAAGTTTAAATAAAATCAGAAAATTCAAAGAAGCTTTGTAAACTGTACTGTGTGACATATCAAATGAAAGGGCTTGTTGAAAGGATCTCAAATACATAATGTTTAATAACTTTAAATCGATGTTTTAATAATTATTTAAGAAAGTAGACAAAATTGACCATTCCCCTTCGTTATCTCTTCGAAACTACTGAACTTAAAATTTTGAAAATATCAAAAAATAATTATTAACTTACAGATTACAGGAAACCTATAAGAGGTCTTAAAATGAGATGGTAAAATTCTCAATATTGTTTGTACAGAACCCTCGGTGCACGAGTCAGACTAGCACTTGTTCGGTTTTTTAAATTTAAATGACTGAAAGGTTGATTCGTTTTTCGGATCAGCCAATCCGCAGTCTCTTAAACAAAGTGTGATGCTTTATGTTTGCTGACAAACTTCAAACTAGTCTCATACTGATGAGCAGCGTCTTAAGCATATACCTATATAACCAAGTTTCCATAGTGAAAAACCTAGTTTCAGGGTCTATAACGAATTTTCTTACAGTCTGTGTATCGGCAGAAATGCGCGGTGGGCGCTAAAACCGATTAATGTCCCTCAAGCACGCAACAATGCAGTTAAAGGCAAAAAATGTTGCCGCCCCCCGTATAATAAGTTACCTAGTTTACAGTATTGTAAGTTAGCGTAATTTTGTTGCGCCGCGCTGTTTAGTTCCGCCCGCCACTTATTAGGAACTTTGGAAGTATGGCCGTTGTAACTTTGTTTTGTTTTTTGTCGAAAAAATATTCGAGGAACTTTTTAATAAGCAAGTTATGCAATTATCAGCAACTAAAATAAATTATATGTTACCTATCTTTTCAGCTACCTCGTAGTGTGCACTCACTTATTCGCTTTGGTAACATTTTAATTTTTAAAAACATTTTTTATTGCATTCATGTAGACATTAGACATTATCTCTATTATACTCGTAGTTCAACCAAATAACTTGTATATCTAGGTACTACATATAAATTCCTTAAGTTCAACTTACTGGTAAGAAACAATGATTTTGTAGCTATGACATCTACACAGGAAAACGTATTTTATAGTCAACTTTGTACAAATATCATACTGATCCAAATATAAATAAATCGAACTTTTTCTGAAAGTCAACCGGAGAATATTTTGTTGTTAAGATCCAGTTTGCTAAAAAACGGGATAACGCTAAGTAGGAGAAGATAAATAATATGTTAGTGTAATGCTAAATTCTTGAACCATAAATATCACCTAAAAGGCATTTTGTATGAATTAGTAAGTACAAAGCAAGCTTTCAATAACTTTGTCCGTACCTTAAAACACTCATAAACAACTTTGGAAGCGATCTCAACTTTTTACAGCCTTCGAGCTTAAAATCTCCTTCTTCGTACTCTAAATTAAAAATTAAAGCAACTTTGTGCTTACGAAAGTCGTAACAATTAAAATGTCGTTTTTTATTAGTTTGTTTAAGTAGGTTTTAAAGAGAATATAAAAGTATTTGAGTTTGAGTGCTTTTACTTGAAAATGGGAAATGTCGTGTCTGCAAAATGTTTTCTAAGAGGTTTTAAAACGATACAGACTGGTACAGTTGTTTTGTGAAATAAACATTGATGGATTCGGTTTCAGTTTCAGTAAAAGCAACTTAAGCTTTATTTTATTTGAGAGTGATAAAAATGTTTATCGAAAATTTTGTTTACAGTTTGTATTCTCCAGGCTTTTATTTTAGGGCACCATAGTTTCCACAAAAAAAAAGAATGAAGATAAATATAGAGACAATTTCATGAACGAATGCATTTTAATTGATTATTATTAAAACATAAAAAAATATATTTTAGCTACCTCAGTACCTCAAAAAGCTTAAGGGATCACTTCTTTCAACTTTGTAACTACTAAAATCTGACACTGCTGACAATTTAAAGGCCAGTCACAATCAGCTTATTTTGTATGGAGAGTCAATTTTTTTTTTGGTAATTTTGTCTGTATGTTGCTCAGTTTAAAATCCTGGAGTGGTATTTTCACACCCCGTTTTATGACTTGTATTTGTAGTTACTTTTAGGCACAGTATTATCCATGCCGTGGCCAGATCATAGAATTGAGGAGCTCCGAAATAACTCTAGGTTAGTTTACTTGTTTGGCGATTCTGTGAGCTATGTCAGTGACTTTGGTTCTCCTACGTATCTCCTCATTTCTGATTTGATCACGTAGGAAAACTGCAAGCATAGCACGTTCCATCGGAAAACTTAGCGTAGGCAGGCCTCCCTCTCGGTGGATCGATGACCTGGTGAAGGTTGCGGGAAACCACTGGATGCGGGCAGCACAGGACCGGTCGATGTGTAAATCCTTGGGGGAGGCCTTTGTTCAGCAGTGGTCGTCTTTTGGCTGATAACGTAGGTTACTTATATAAAGGAGTTCCACGAAGGAGTTCTGTCGGAGCTCCTCGACGATATCCTATGATCTGGCCACGACATTATATTACACTTAATGAAATAAAAAAAACATAATATTTGAATGACTCGGTGGCTAAGTGGTTATAGCGATCCTGACCTCTGATCCGAGAGTCGTGGGTTCGATCCCTACACAGGGCAAACTTTTCTGTCATGAGCAGAATTGTTTGCTCTGAATCTGGGTGTATTATATATGTATGTATTTAAAAGTATATGTGTATGTACAGGTAATCCTAGTTTGGGGGCAGATGACCGTATGTGATTTATCCCAGATATTATATATTACATATTATTATATATTGAAATCATATTCATATTTAAAAGGAAATTTTTGATAGCGGATGTGAACATATGCACGGAAGAAATGGCCTACCAATTGTGAATTTAAAGAAATCGCTGATACTGATAAGGCCGCCTTTGCACGTTTTATCTTTAACTTTTTTTATGGCAGAGGTGGCAAACGAGCAGACGGATCACCTGATGATAAGCGATTACCGCCGCCCATAGACACCCGCAACACCAGAGGACAAGTGCGTTACCGGCCTTTGATATGGGAGTACGCTCTTTTCTTGAAGGTTTGAATGTTTAACCTAACCTAATAAATAATTATATTAATTTATATATATTAATTATAAGTTTGAATTATTATTTTGATTTTGGTGAGCAATAAATCATATTTACTAAATTATCCTGAAAAAGCCACAAAAGTTTATCAACAAAGCAAAACTAAGTTAAAATTAAACACCTACGCAAATAGAATGGTAATCAAATCAGATAAAAATCAATCCTGTGACACCAACTCAACTCAACAACTGCCAACTTTAACCCGTTTCCGCCTCTGACTCGCTAAATGAATAAATAATCTGGCTGTCCGCGTTTTCCAAATCTTCTGGTAACGAGAGGGGAAACAAATAAAGGTGGTCCCATTGGGGTGATTCAAGCCATACGATACGATACGACAAGACATTTTAATAAAACGAAAGATATGTCATTCGTCATTATAATTACTTATTAGTCGGCATAGCGGAAAATCCTACATCTACGACTATAACAGAAACATCAAATAAGTATGTTCTTAGATAGCTATAATAACTTTAACATGGTTACAATGATCGGTCAACTTTAAGTACAGAAAAACCTAAAAAAAGTAATATAAACTGTGCCGTGCCGTATAAAACAATAATGTCTAATGATGGGGAATGGTCGCTATGTCATGTAAAATCTGTCATAAGATCATACATTACCACTCAGTATGGTGATTAGATCTTCATGATAACATACAATAAATAAAAAAGACACTTAAGTCTCCACTCTCCATCTTCAGCTATATCAAGATAGCCAGGAACGGTGCAGAGAAAAGCAGTCAAAATAATTTAAAAAATACATATTTTAATATTATCGTATGCTCTAAAATTGCCTATTTTTGGTATTTTCTAGCGAGACTTGTTATACGCAGCAATAAATAATAAAGCGAGTGTTCCCCGCAGAGCGAAATTTTGATACAAACAACGTTTCACCCGACCGACGACGACGCGACGGTAGCTTTTCGCGACGCATGTTGCTTTAACACTTTCGCTGTGAGATGAGGCGCTAAATTAATAAAATAACAATAAATTATTGTCTATAAATTATTATTTTTACATTATGGCATCTTCGCATCTTTAAGTTTTAGACTTTTATTGAATTACCTAAAGAAATGATTAAAAGATAAATAATTTATGAGTGAATCGGATGTGCCTAAGTTAATAACCCATTGCGTCCGTCTCCATTTCTGAGGCACGGGTCTCTCCATGATTTGGGAAGGTTAGGCTACTCCATAAACGGAGGCGAAGTTCAAACTGGTAGTATTAGTAAAAGCCCAAAGAAGACGTCACTGTATTTGATAACACTGTAAAGGAAAAAAAACATGGCTTCAACCATTTACAATAGATCATTTTTGAATACATTTTAGAAAAATTATATATATATATATACCTACTAGGATCGAATTTATTGTGTAAAAAACTAAAAGTAACAACACTGCAGTCATAATTTTAGTCAGACGGAAAAGCGTTTCTCAGTCGCAGTAAATTAAAAAAAAAAAGGAATTGGAACGCTGTCTCCAACGTAGAACCTACTTTTTACGCAAGAGGTCATAAATTACTTAGGGAATAATATTGAATTTCTGCTGTTTAATGGGAACAAATTTTCATTTTCGCGTCTGCCACGCGCATAAATTTGTTCGGCTGTCAAAAGGAGCTTAGTTCCATTGTGGGTCGTGGAGTTAGAGCGTTGTGGGTACAAGTGGCGGTCAAATATTATATAATATCAAATTTATTTAAGTTGAAAAAAAATGTGCTATTGAATATGCTCTAGTACAAATAAAAAATATTTCCACTAATTTAAATGCAGAAATATTATCCATTGATAATATCTACAGTATTCTACTGCACTTGCACTAGGTAGTATTTTTAGGAACAAGGAAAAGTAAATAGTTGTTCAGTTAAAGCGTTTATTGAAAAACTAGCAACACTTTAAATAAACGTAGATGAATTATGGTACTTTTGTCATGACTGCTACCTATAATATGATGTGACATTTGTTTAGAATAATATTTTCATGTTTGTCACAGGTAAAAATCTCTGTTACGTAGGTAATACATAATAATCCAAATTTAATTAATTAACTGGATTCTTGTGTAAAAAATTGCTAGAACAAATTGATATTGTTTTTCGTAGAATCGTGCCCAATGAGCGGGTTGTCCGGCTTTTCAGTGCTATTTACATGTCAATGTACACTTTACCCCCACACCTCTCTTTCCCCCCCACGCCCCTTTCATAAGCCCATCTCTGTTCATGTGAACTGCAATTAATTTTTAATTCCGCTCTCACGAGTTTTGTACGACAGGCCTTTTATTTAATTTTAAAATTTTCTCTGTTAGCTGTTCGGGTTTTACAGGAAACGGTTCTCTCGGATTTCACGGGAAGAATTACAGCGTTATGCCGAACGTAAAGGTAATTCGCAAAAATGTTGTAATGAAAATGGAAAAAAAAAGAAAATTATTTATTTGGCACTTAAAAATTTGTGACATTGCAAATTTAGCCCTAGTCCCCAAACTAGTGGTAAGACTAACTTGAAAACCACTTTTTCCCTTTTTAGTTAGTTTAAATGTATTAAAAAACTCAGTTCGAAAGATTAAAATGGATTGCGAATTTATATCCTGTTCCTTATAAGACAAGACCAAACCATATTTCTTGTTAACAAAAATTCGTAATGTCCACTACTTAGAAATATGTTTTGGTTTACAGTTTGAACGTCCATTTATATCTATCTACATATGTCCTGATGTAACAAATCTTTCGCATGTGACCCAGACGATCGGTAACTCATACGAAATGCATCAGGCAGAATAAAAAACTACCTCCGGGCGTGGCTTTCATAACATATACGTATGGAACTTTTATAATGATTTTCGCATTTTCGCGCTTGATATTTTTCATCGTGTAGAACGCAATATCCATTTGACAGAGAGACATGACTTTTGTGTGATATAATTTTTATTCATAGTTCGCTCTGTGTGATAGTAATACTTTTTGTACGTTTTCAGACATCAATTTTTAATAAAGGCCTGTGTTGCAACACCATTTTCAAACCTGCTTAATCTATAGTACTTACGCTAAAGTATACCAACTTAGTCTGTATCTTTAGTAAAGTATACTTAAAAGAAAATTCTAACTAGGAAACTACATTAACTTTGCTTCACCCCTTATAAAGCGAAGAAAACTTAAAACTAACAAGGTAAACTAATAGGAAATTGCGGCAAAGTACAGTCTTGCTTGGTACAGGCTGATTCCTTTTACTATATTATCAATTTCTTTTTTATCAAATAGACAGGATGCAATCAACAGGTGCTCCTGTTCCTATCGAAATAGGAACAGGACCATTAAACTGGACGTTCCACGAATCATACTGTAGAACTTTTATTAACGACTCTGCTGAAATCGCAAAAATATTTTAGACTTTTTCCAGCCATTTTTGTATGGCGACCAAAACTAACTTTTTTGAGAATTCAGTATGGATTCCTTCGAAAAAGTTGTTCAGTTTCACGAGAGGCACCACCGTTTAAGTTCCAGGAGTGGTCTTTGTACACCCTGTGTAGTAGGTAATACTGAATTTCAGTTTATGTTACCACATCTACCATACTTGCCAGGTTACGTTTAATTAATATGACGCCGCCGCCGCCACGTCAATTCGCGGTCGCAGAATGTTATATGTCATGTCATGACCCACGAACCATTTGCTATTGCAATTTGTCATGTCAGCATAATTTTAGTAATGCATATAATATACGTATTTGAAGCAGAGACATGACTTACATTTTTTTAATTGGTGAATAATATAAAGAAATAAAACTTAGGATTCAAAATCAGGCAAAATATAATAACCTAACCTTCCCTAGGTTTGGGAATAGACCCGTGCACCTAGTGGGGACGGAATGGGTTGTTATCGATAGTAATTTAAAGATAACAATGTATAGCAAAAAATCTTGAATAATTTAGAAATAATGGATTTTATAAGACAACCGAAAATGGAATACAAACGAAGATTTCATTTTCATTTTAGAAAACGTATTGCAACTTAGATGAGGTTTTAACGCACTGATGTTAAAAATTAACATTGTTTTGTTAACTAGCTTACTTCTGTTGATTCAGCGGTTTTTAACGAAATCATCAAAAACAAAAAAAAAAGCGAAATTGTAGCTGTTACGATTGAAGTCGGTTTTTTAACGTGTTCAGCGTTGTTGATTATTATAACAAATTCTTACCTTACGAAGCATCTCCTCCAAGGAGTCCATGTCGACGCCGACGCCGGCAGGCGCGCCGCCCGCGCTGCCGTTCAGACCGTTATTGTTGTTCGTCATATGTGAGCCTCACAGCACATATCACTACACCACTGCACCTCTCTACACTGTGGCCGCACCACCTCTTCGGTTCCACTGTCACTTCTGCGACTCACTTACTCTATGTTTCAAACAGACGCGTGTGTAAAATACCAACGTTTCTTTAGGTGTCAATTGTCAATCATTAATATTAACAATTATAGAGTAAATAGTCTTTATCACTATTCACTGCATAGTTCGGTGACTAGTAAATATATGGTGATTTAAAAGTGACTAGATCTAGATATGTTTAGGAAGACTGATCTGAAAAATATTAGAAGCAAAATAATGTTATGATAAAGGTAACAGAAGAAACATAACATACGACGAAAAAACTCATAAACATTCTTATAGGCAAGACGACGAATATTCCACGGACTATTTTTCTCGGAATAAAAAGACACTTTACCAGTCTAGAAGAACGGAAGAAAAAAGATTTGAAATGTATCTTAGAACGTACCTGGATCTTTTATATTCCTAAACACCAAACAATTCTACCACAACTTACGTTAATACAATCCCACTAAATATATGACATATTTGGCGTACAAACACACTCAAATAGATTGTAACTAAATTGTAACCGAGGACGTAGAAATCAATTTATCAGATGACTATCGGTTTCATAAGTGTTTCAACAAAGATTTCATCATTTCAAATGGGTGTTTTAATCAGGGAAGAGCCAGGACAAAATGAAGTTTGAGAATCAATAATGTCTTTGCCCCTGCAGTGTAAACTTTGTAGATTGTTCTCTTTATTTTTTGTTAATTACAGTTATAAAAAAAAAATTCTTTTATGCCAGTGACGGTAAAAATAATGCCAAATAATACGGGAAGAATCTCCACCAAAGAAGATTGTAACTGATGACTGTACATTTCGTTTGACAAAATTTTCATGTGATGACGAGTCGAGATCGAGTTCCTACAGTATCCTGGGTTAGACTGGACAAACACAGATAGAGGGACCTCTGAGGGAGACGTGTGACCACGCATACATTTAGCTAATGCGCCATTGTGTATCAATGAACAGAAGTGATTTGCAGAATTTGGTGCGTGATGAGTAAGTCTGTGTTTTGCTAAAACCTTTGTAGCGTATTATTTCGTAGTCGCAACAAATACCTATGATTGTCAGCGATTATTTCCAAGTTTAAGACAAATATAGATTATGACAAAATTGACCTAGTATCTTCCGCCCTTAAGAAAACTAGTATATTTAAAAGGATGTTTTATTACGAGATCTGCCATATATTATAAGACGTTTTCAAAAAATGTGTTTGAGGGAGTTCCTTTGGGGCCCGTCGTTTCTTCTCACTCCGCAAACACTTCCCGAAACGGTGGGTATACGAGGTCCGAGTGGTAGGAAACTCGTATTAGGTAGATAAAATAATGACGTTCGAAAAGTGTACACTGCTACCTACTTCGAATAAAATATTTTCATTTAATTTCATATTTGGGACTCTTCAAGAAGGGATTGAAAAAGTTTTTGAAGGTTTGGCAAAGCATTGATAGCACCCCTGGGGTATTGCAAATGCCGAATAGGCGGCGCTAAGCACTTTCCACCAGGTGGGCCGTTAACCTCCTGCCATCCTTAACATAAAAAAGAAAAAAAACATACAAAAACCGTTATAATGTAGATAACATTTTGTAGGTAGCAATTTTTTTACATTACACACGATACATTCTAACGCTACGCCTAGTATCACATCGGCAATTTGAAGGGCAACTACTACTTTCCGACGGATAAGACTATTGCTTATTCTGCGCTCGGACAGCTTAAGCCGACCTGACTTAAGCTACAGCTTGTTTCCAGCCGCAATTAGTAGCAGCTGTTAAACTTCAGCTTAACTTCATTAGCTTTAAGCGAAATATACTATGATGTTCGGCTATCTTGAAAATAAAATATCAAGCAAGGTAATAAGTTTGTTTCTATAGTTTACAAACAAATATTTGTAAAAAAGCATTATTATTAGAATAAATATGTAAGAGAGTATAAACTTTAAACTTAATTTCCACTATTTTGTAATTAATAGAACTGACTCACTTCGACTAGCGTATATTTTTTGTACTACCTAAAAAATGTGCAAAGTAATTTTATTTTGCACTTAGGGCAAAAATTTATATAGTATATTATAAAATAGTTTGATATCGTTATCCAAGAAAGAATTAACTCAGAGAATGACAATTCCGTAATTACAGTCAGATACATATATGTACATTGATGTTTCCATCTATCTAAGTATTTATATGTCATGCAAAACCAATCCATCAATCCACATCCCTCGCCAGTTTCAAAGAAAATTATGTTTACGGTGTTAACTCCTGTATATTGACGAAGAGCAAAATTTAATTAAATTTACTGTTTACTTTATTCATTTAACTTGACGTGTTTTGGCGTCGAAAATCATAATATTTGAATATCTTCTGAAAACTTTCTTATTTCTCTAACACTTTGTATCGAAAATTTAAAGTTTTATACTCGTAAAATAAAGACTAATATTTGCCTAAGTGATAAAGTAGGTAGGAATATGTATACATATAATAATTTTAATATTTTCGCAGAACGTCAGATTATTAGTTGTTTACTTTACATGTTTGTTTATAAGACTCAGCAACGTTTGGCTCACTTTGTAATACATGGTAATACATTCAGCTTTTCGTTTTGTAGTGCGTCTGTTTGTATAAGACGCTCAAAATCATTAGCTTACATTAGCCAAACACAATTTTCAAGACTCTGAAAACGAATTAAAATTGTTTGCTTTACGAGTACATGTAATAATACTTATGATATACCTACGATAAAATCTCAAGATTTACCGAAATCTCACTTTTTATTTATCCTCCACCGCTTGTTGCGGACAGGTGGTTTCAGATTTTCGAAAATTCACGAATCTTCTCTGTGTACAAAAGATAATTGTATTTACCCTACCGAGTCGGGCGTAGCAAAGGGTTGTTTGCCTACCCACAAATGGGTAGGGAAACGATCAACTTAGTAAGAGAAAAGTGGTTCCGTATTGTTAAAATTTTATTTTGCATAATGCAAGTACTCGTCTATGTAGTCGTCGTACGTTTAAGTGAAACGTTCAAGTTTATAGCTCAAAGTGGGAATATAAAATTTAATTTTTAACATAACGAACAAGATAAATAATAGGAATTTTAAATAAACGTTCAGTAATTTAGTTCAATGGCAACAAAGTTATACAACGTA
Organism: Coleophora deauratella; assembly: GCA_958295455.1. Lineage (NCBI taxonomy): Eukaryota > Metazoa > Arthropoda > Insecta > Lepidoptera > Coleophoridae > Coleophora > Coleophora deauratella. The sequence continues at coordinate 6,851,291 of OY282403.1, read as the reverse complement.
TAAATTGTAATATAAGTTTATTAAAGTCTTGATGTTACATAAACGAACATAAAATGATTTTCCTAGGAAGAGCAATAAATGGAAATATTCCGATTTTTGTACGTAACAAAAGCTATCTAACAAGTTAATTTTTTGAGATAGATTTGGTGATGATTCTACAGAAAAAAAACCGCTTTGTTACTCATTTTTTTCGTGGCAAAGTCCCAGAACATATACGAACGGACATACAGACAGCCGAGTGACAGCTATAATTTTTTGTCACCGGCCGACACTAGGCTTTCTGATTGGTTAGGGAGGAACCCCGAAAAGCGTCAATACATTTTTTCATGATTATTTTATTATAGTTGAAAATATGTCATTTTTACCTTTACAAACTATCAGTGTCTACGAGAATCTACAAGAACAACTACGGTTCGTTTAACTAGCCTAGTTTCAGGCGTACCTATATTTCTGAAACTCGGATCTCTTCAAATTGTGTTTACCGAGCAACGAGATATAAAAGAATCTGAACATCTAGGAACAACGCGTTCGAAACGTGGTTTCATGAGACTGGCTTAAGATGTGTTTGTCTCGTGTGTTTGTATTTTACCCGGTTGTGATGTAATTTGGAATAGAACAAACATATGCATTCTTACCTATTTATTACGGTACGCTACAGTGCAAATAAGGTTTTACGTAGGGAGGTATTAATTTCATTTATTAGGTTATGAATCATGATGTAACTTTATATCATATTCGGTATTCAATTCCTGTTTCGGGTAGTGTTTGCGGAGAGGAGAGAAACGACGAGTCCAAAAGCAATTCCCCTTCAAGTTTCATGAACAGAAGTCGATGTTTTTTTTTTAAATAGAATATGCTTATAACTATTTTTCAGTTCATACCGCTTAAAGCTTCGTTTGTATAGGTACTAGACATACGGTTTACGTAACGAAACAGTATGGACCGGCCTTGGCGGGCGCGTAGCTTCGGGTCGTCAGCGCACAATGTCACTGGTACCGTGCCAAGGGTCGTTGACCTGTGCAGCGGCAGCGCCTGCATAGGACAGTCTAGGCCCTAGGATGACCAAGCATACAGGATTTTAGCATTATTTTTCAGAATCAGTTTACTTAAAATTTTGTCTTTGTACCTATCAAAATAAATAAATTGAAAATGTGATAGAAAAAGCGAATATTGGGCAAACAACATCTCCATCTAATAAAATATATCAGAGTGGAGTGGGAGTGTTTTTTTCCAAGCTCAAAATACCTACTTTATTACGTGACGCCACTATAAAAGCTCAAAGTAGTGCTTTACTCCATCATAAGATCTAAAGATAGATGAAATTTAAAATAAAAATGTAAATATCTAAGATGATTTATCCTAATCATTCGTCATCTTTATCCATAAAATACGTGGTATCATGGCCACCCTATAATGCATAGTGCTGCGGTTATGCTACATAGCTGCCAAATCAGAGCTATCATACACTCAATTCATTAGCCGATAAGGTCGATATTTGCATTGACGCCGTAACTGTCGTAATACTATATGTTTAAAACATGGTCTACGGACAACATTGATAGGCCGATCGTAGTCGTGAATTGCGAATGTACACTAAACAATGAATGAATTCGTTCCTAATTTAATTGCCATGGCCGTATGAGTGTGTGTGTTTATATCAAGAGCATAAGTAATCTGTGTCTACAGTTCGTGTGAAAAATGTTAAGCAAATAAAAATAGCTGGGCGATTTTTTTGAAAATTATATTTAAAAAAATCTTTTTCTATCAAGTTTTTATATAGAGTGTTTTAAAGGTACCAAAACTGTCTGGTTGACCGATGTGCTCATCAATGTTTTAGAGATGTCCATAGTTATGTTTCGCGAAATGACATAGGTGTTTCTTTAAAGAAGTTGTTCAGTTTCATGAGTAGAAGCATTTTTATTTAACACACCAGCAACATCATCAGTCATCATACAATTTGTTAGTTTAATGGCCTTTATTCTATGTGCATATAAACTTTTGTACAAACTTATGTCACCACCATCATTACAAGCGACGTCAGAATATGAAATATTAACTTAATATGAGTTCTCCATAGACCAAATTAGCACTGTTCAGAACCATGTGCATCCGGCAGAGATCTCCTTACAGTTACCTATATCATATAGCCAATAAAGATCATTTACAGTCAAAATTGGGTTCTGAAACATGCAGAAATGGTTCCCATTACCATTGTTTCATATGGCATTAATAACAGGTGCACCAGTGCGTGTACTTGTATGGAATAGCAAGTGGATCGCTAGTTCGACTCCCGGTTGGGGCAATAATGACCTCGCGCCGCCTTCGTTAAGGCTGTGGGCGTTGAATGAAGCTGGTTTCTATGCTAAAGCGTAGGTTATGTCCAATGCCATTGATGTAATGAATGTACGAGTAATGGTAGAGTTAGACAATGTAACGGTTAATGGGAATGCAAATCAAAAGGACAAACTACGCCTTGATTAAATAAGATTAAACGGCTTGCGTGGTCGTGTCGATCATGCAGGTGAACAGACTACAAACACGGTAATGACCCGGATGGGTTTGATTACTAGTGGCATTTATCTCAAATTCTCGACCGTTTACGTGCTTTTGGTGCCGGTTGCTATCACAAGAGGACAGTCGTTAAGCCATGTAAGAGGCTTTTCAGAGGTTTGCAAACTTCTGACACCGGGGTTAGCCACAAGCACAAGATAGTCGTGTTCGAACTCTACCAATCCGAATTTGGTCCACGTGTATGAAGCGAGGCCTAACCTTCTCCAGGTACGGAAAGAGACCCATGCCCCAGCAGTGGAGACGATATGGGTTGTAACAGGTAGAGTCATACATAAAGTGGATACATAGGTAATAAAATAACATTTAAATAGGATTTCAATGGCATTTCAAAGAAATCTAACAGTTGTTTCAAACTACACTGAAAAAAATCATGGCTAAATAAGTTACAATCTTGCTTGATTGAAAAAAATATGACTGAATCATTCAAGGAAATATCAAAAACAATAATTGACGGTTTCTTGCCACAATAAAGCTGAAATGATTGAACGTTTATCACATTGAAAGTGCTATAAGTCTACTTTATTCATGTCGAGGCATAGTCAGTTCTATCATCAACTTATTTAGATCCATCAAGTTGCTTTATTATTACTACACACTACACTTACCTAGTTCATCCAATAAAATATTATAAAATAATGATTAGAATTGATTAAGCCGAAAATTACTTATTGGAATGTACTATGTATGCTGGTTTCATTTCTCAATCAAGAAGGCTTGATTCCGGAATCACAAAGCTTTGTGCGCTCGTATATATAAAAGTGACTTGATAATATTAAACATTTATTTGATGTATATTAACAATTATTTTTTTCAGAATATTAGATTTCTTTGAAATGTCGTTTTTTTATCCACAAGTAAAAATAATTAAAAATAATTAATCAAAACATAAAAAAAAAAAACAAATCCAATTAAAAAAAAAATTCATCAATTTCTAAAGAAAAATATATGTGGCCAAATTTAAGATTACTTTTACCCTTTGGTTACCTTTCTAGAACACGGTCAAGGCAAGTCGATTAACAAACAAAAAGATTCAATTGACAGTAAAACGACGCCTACTTGCCACTTAGCTCTACAGTCTACTCCGTCAGTTAGATGACCACACTTAGATAGGCTACGAGTTCATTTAATATGGACTTATATACAAAATTCTAAAAATTCAAAATTCAAAATTAACGGTGATGAATGGAATCTTCAGGAAAACTATGCTTAACTGAAAATGTGAAGTATATGAAAGGCGCAAAGAGCACTTTCGCATCTATAAATCCGAAATACCCCTGCATGTGACAGTGGGTGTTTCAGCATAACACCAGGCAACAGCTATAGTGAAATGTCACAGTCACCGGACGACAACAAAATAAATATGTACCTAGTGTGGACGACTGACTGTACTGGGCACCTAAATTCCCGCACACGCCACTCTTAAAAAGGAAACGTGAAACTATCCATTCTATTGTCTCTAACAATGTTATTCAAGTAACTTCCACTAGTACAATGTCACAAAAACCACTTAATTCTTATTGTAAACATAGTGAAAAATAAAAAAAATAATGCAGGAAATATGTTCTTTTTAACAGCTTGCATCAAAGCGAAGAGTAGGGTTATTTATTTTTTAAGTTATTTGACAGCTATGCAAAAAAACCTTTCCATTCCTATAGTATTTTTTTAAAAAAAGATGCTGAAAATATATTTTTATTTTATTTGAAGTATCTAGTTTTACTCTTGAACTACTGAATCTATAACTTTAACATGAATTTATTCCATTCCTATTTGGTCTTGAATCAAATTCCAAGATTTACCTTATATATTTCTACCTAAGGTTTTTAAAATACTTTCATTTCCATATTCTTATAGCAAAACCTACATATGCTAACAGAATATCTCAAATTGATAAATTAAATTCCTTATTAAATTCCTCTCATGCGTTTTCCAGAAACAGATCTGATTGCTAATTTATTTAGCCTGTTCAATGGTTGTGGTCATCGCGCATGCGGGTCACATACAAAACGGATGCACGCGTAATATCCTGCTAACACGGTGACTGCAAATCAGGTGGAGAAATTTGGACTTGACGGACAGAGGACTTTTGACAAATATAACACCTCACAGTGGTTCCCAATACTGGGTTAGAATCATTTCCATTTGACGGAAAGATTTGTTTCTACTTCTACAAACGGAAGCTAATTAAATCAGCTTGAAAACAATAGCGAAAGGTACTTGTTGGATTCTGACGTAAGTAATATGAGTGTTTACTGAGGAACTGTGAACTGAGTCAATACTCGTATGTCACCTGTTGGTAACCCATTGAAAGATAGGTAATGAAAAATAGGTAGACAAGACAAGTAAACTGTTATAATTATACTGTTTTTCATTTCAATAAATAAATCAGGAATGAATAACGGAGAATGAAATAAATATGACTGAATATGAATGACGTTTTCTATCTTACAAACATTCTGCATTAGCAATAATAAACAAACAAAACAAAAGTATGAAACGACTCTATTTCATAATAGGGCATTAGGTAAATATAACAACTGTTTTAATTCGAGTTTTTTGGTAATAAATGAAAATATAAATAATTTATTGCAGAAATATATTTTGGTATGGAGGCTAATCAGCTTAGGAAGAAAAGTTAACGAATTTTTTTGCGATTTCAACAAAGTAGGGCAAAAGCTATCGAATTTCATGAATAAAAGATCTTTTGAAAGAGCTGATCTATTTCATCCTTTAATAAGAGACTTTATAAGGTTTATTACTGCACTAGTACGGTATATTTATGTTCAAGGTAAAATGCACGACTATGAACATTTTGGATGCGTTTCAAACCGCAGTCCGAACAACGCGCTAATAAATTTGGTTCCCAGTTCGGTATGGGGAACCTATACGAACCACAATTACGTATACGCGTTTAATATACCTTTGCATTATGTTTTAATGAAATATGCTTCTACCTAGAGTTCAACAAACAAATCGAGCCAATTTTCGCTTACCAAAATAGGTCGAATATCCAAGAAAAAAACTTTGTACCTCTAATATTGTACTTTATCACCTGATTCATATATATTGGACATAAAAGTCTAGTTTTTTAGGACATTAAGAGTGATGCTTAAGTAGCATGAATACAAACTACAGTACCATTACATTCGTTTTAGTTATTTTATAAACACTACATGATAAACATAACTACATGATCTACTACTAAAAGCCCATTCATATTGAGTTTGTTCTTTAAATTGGAGATGATGAATATTAGTTGAAAATACTCAAAGTTGAATAAAAATTTGCTTGAAAATCTCTTCACAAGCGCACAATAAACCAGTTGTAGTGGATATAAACTTCCAGCGCAATTAATGTTAGCAAAACGCAAGTGGAAGTTTGAGCTCTGAAGTTTAGCTGCGATAATGCACTGGAGTACCCAACGACGGGACTTGGGTACTTGTCTAGCGGGTCAATTAAACTGTAGAGAAAGATTATCTAAAATTCACTAATGAAATTATGTAGAGAGCAGAATCAAAGTTGGTTTAGTAAATATCGAATTAGTTTTTAATTTTGTAACTATGACTATTTTCGTAAAGAAACCCGTAAAAAATGGAACATAATTTAAATAGATTACATATATTATGATGAGCAAACTGTGTTTTTTCAAAAACTGCAAATAAATAGTATTCTTTAACATGTTGTGTTAGGTTAGACAACACGGAAATAAAGTATTAATTCGTCTTTTGAAAAGTTTGAAAGAAACTATTTGATTAACTATCAGGCTAACGATTGTAGTTTGTTTCCCTTTAGTTCTAGATCATAACTCTTAGTCCATGTCAAAATCAGTTTTTCTTATTAATAATGAAATTAAACTTGAAGAGAAAACGAACATTTTTATATCAGTGACACATACTTAAATATAAGGCAAGGAAAAGTGTAAAATTAATTTAGTAGTGTTGTAGATCAAGTGTATGAACAGAAAAAAAAATTAACGAGTCAGCAAATAACTGAAACTGAACAGGAGAATATAAAAGCTTTTCCAACACAACGTTTTTTTTTACATTCGCATAACAAAACCTAATTACGTTGTTCCGTTTTTAATATTCTAAAAAAGAATCAAAAGCCCAACCACGACAAAGGAAGGTCGCAATTATCTTAATAAAAGGGCGAAGTGAAATTTTTGCCAAACGAAAGTACAGAGCGGTTTCTAAATTCGAATTTGCCAAACAAAAGCCAAGGGAGGACGGTTTGCCTCCCGATGTCTGCGGTCAATTTAAAAATTGAAGGTAAAAAAGTTTAATTTATATTAGTTAAAAGTCATGATTATAAGAAATAATATTTTATGAAAGGCTCTTCAAAGATTGGTAACGGAAAATGCTGGTAGTTAAATTACTTACAAAGACATCGTTTAAGTGTTTCAAATCCAATTTTAGATTTTTAATAGACAACGTATAATAAATGAAATTCAATGGCAAAATCATGGATATTTTAATCTCACTCATATCTGACATGTAAGCTAGACGTTATCGACCTTATGACCTAAAGGAGATATTAGGGTAAACGTCTGAGAAGCCAGAGATAGTTCCTAAGTGTCTCCTAACACCTACGCGTTGTATCTAGTGCGTTAGAGTAACATAAAAACAAATAGCTTTTAAGACAAAAACGTTCATGGAACTCTTTGGATGATATTTTTAGATAATGTGACAATTTAGCCGCAACAATCACAACAAAACGCGATTTGAGCACTAATTTATTACAGGGCTAATAGTGAATAATCATTTGACATTCACATAAACATTGTTTTTTAAAGTAAATACACTAATTCACTTTAATTATTATTTATTATAAATTATAAAAAACGTTAGCAGACTCTTTAATCATAATATTAGTAGATAACCTCCTTCTAAAATTATGCCTTCTAAAAGTATATTTTAACCGCCTCCGTGGCCTAGCGGCTAGTCCGCTCGCTTCACATCAGGAGGTCGAGGGTTCGATTCCCGGCGGGGTCCAACTTTGTAGGACTCGGTTTGGTTGGTGGTAGGGCATTTTCTGAGCCCGCCTGGCTAGCTACCACCATCTTATCTAAGTCTTGCCGCCAAACATCAATGTTGACAGCATTGATGTGTTCCGGCATGAAGATAAGATAGCCAGTTCCCCATTGCGTTGGGGAATCTTGGTAAGCCCGCTTCCATCTTCGGCATCATCGTCACTTACCACCAGGTGAGATGATGCCAAGGGCTTACCAATTGTGGATAAAAAAAGAAAAAGAAAAAAAAATGCCACAAACGTTAACAAAAAGTACTCGTAAGGAACCTATAACGACACAAAGTAAACACATTACCTAACACAAAGTTGCTGGACCAAAGGCTTCATATTACTTAATTCATGTAATTTAAGTATTCATGACTTTAAAAGCTGCAAGGCTCAGTCACGAAGGCTATAAAATCTACATTGTGCCTGCAGTAACACTGAAACCATAATTAATTTTGGTTCTAAAAGTAAGTGTTTTAGTCGTAAGGAAACTTAATTAATACTTGTGATTATTTCCAAGAAATCAGTTGAATGTGTAGGTAATTTATATATAGCAACTGCACTAAATACCTGTACAATTTTACTCTCTTAAGAATTTTGTAAAATTAATCACCCATCAACTTTGCAACTTTCCAAAACACATCTATTAGGTATCTCTACCAACACCAAACCACAAGAGACGCGAAACAGCTGCAAAATTTTACGCAAAAAATATTATTTTTACAACAAAATTTTTCATAAAAAGCATCATAAACACAAAAATCTCCAGACACATCCGAAGCCACAAGCACTGAGCATTCCACGCGCGTCGACAAAACACACCGCATTAATTACGAACCGCCCTTTGGGAGCGAAAAACTGTATCTCAACGTCGACTTCACAGTGAAAAGTTGTGAAAAACACGGCTGGGCCTGAATTGTTTTTCTGACCAAAAAGTTCGCATTGCATAAACAGGAGCCAGTACGAAACAAATAGAACAAATTAACGACTACTTCTGCTTAATAAACGTTATCATTCAAATGACGACTTGAGATTTTGAATTTGGAACGGAATGGTCAGTATTATTGTTACGTGATATTACGGTAACGTGAATGCAGCGCAAGCGAGCGTGACGGAGCGTACCGTGTGCGCTGTACGCCAACGGAGGCCGCGGCAACGACTGCCGTGCCGCTGGTCGCCATAGCAGCCGCCGCTACGGGCGGAGCGGAGCGGAGCGCACCGGAGCTACGCCGTAGCTAGGGGTATTGTGATTTTGTACGATCTTAATAGTGCCTATATGTGTAATTATAGTTATGTACGTTTTAATTTAAATAATCCGTTATGCTGTTATACGAGGAAGAGGCTGTGATTCCGAGTATCCTTCAATAACATGAAACATGATAGATATTTGTTCGTCGCATGCTTTATTTCAGCAAAATTTTCACTCTTTAGTTTAGATTTGAGTATGAATGTACTTTCTTGTTACCACCATCATTTAGGTAGAATAAGTATTTTTAATCAGCCACTTTGGATTTTAATCTGCCGATAGATAGCTGAGCAGGTCACGCAGTCAGCATGAAGTTACATAGGAGTGCAAGATGTTACCGACAAGAAACTGTCGCTGAAACTATTAGACGAATAACACCCACCAATGTAACACTCGGATAACTAAAAGGTGCTAAAAGCGCACCCGGACAACCCATACAAATCGTCCGAGTTATTTACTCTACGACTTCCCTTTTTAACACGACTGAGCTACGAGATCGGCATGAAGTTTCATACTATATTTAATATACTGTATGTACTGTCCACACCTACATAGTACTATTTAAATTTAAAGATTGCAGTGACTTTAAACTTGTATTTTATAACGATCTCTATTCACAAAACTGAAAAAGCTACTACAAAAATCGCAAACAAAGTTATATTTGAACTTTGCATACAAATTGATCAGTCCACTGCGATTTTAACAAAGTTGCAAAACAAAGGCTGATCTAGTTTCATGTGTAGAAAACTACAAAAACTCTTATTAATAGACAAATACAACAGAAAACATGAATTTAAGAATGACGCTCGATAGGAGCAATTTAACAATAAATGAATATTAAATTAGCAAAATAAATTTCATTTCCTAAATACAAATTATTCAATACTGAGATCGCTATAATTAAGAAACAGCAGTTTTTTTTAAATTTTTGCTAAAACATTTAAGTAAACTGTCCCATGCTGACCCTTTTTCTTAATACCATAATTATATCATATAATGTTACACAAAAGGTCACAAAAGTTACGAAGATGTACGTATGTACGAATACATATACATAATATACTTGTATAGCGAGTGTTAATATCTGCTATCCCCAGCTATCTCGCCCAACAGATTGTCTCTGCATAAATCATGATCGCCTTAAATAGACGTCGATATTATCTGCCGGCCCTTAAACTATACATTAACCCTTAAGGGTATACCAAGTTCAAGTGCCTTACTGAAATAACTAAGAAAATTATGAAAATATACAAGATGTTATATTAAAGGTGTAACTAGTGAAACTGTATTTTTTTACGACTTTTCTGTAGGTAAGTATTTGTGGTAACATAATGTACCTAATGTGATAGATAAAATTAATTTAAGATTTAAATAATTTATTGGTAATTTTACTGATTAAATATCAATATTATATTAAAAGAACATTCTAAGGTTGACTGGTAGAGATCCCGCAAGGGACAAGTGCGCCTTTATATGTTTAATTTTTCCTGTGTTATATTTTATTTTTCACTGTAATAAAGTGTTTACAAACAAACATACCTAGTAGTTTTGCGCAATCTATTCGATATCGCAATTGGGATATGGGCCAAAAAGGTTTTCTCTAGGAAATAACCTATCTACAATCATCAAGAATCCATTCACTCCACTGATTTTTAAGGAAATATCAATGTATAAGAAATCGCGATCTTATCAAACTACTCACAGAGACCTTTGAACCCTCCAGCTTCCTAATTAAGGCGCCAACATCACACCCTTAACTATGAATCGGCGGACCCTTAACTGGGTTCCATAATGGATACAGATTTCCTGACGGCATTCATTAGCGATTGAAAGGGTTGATGAGGTCCCGAATTAAGGTGGTGTGCGGTTTGTAAGATAGATCGGAATGGTATCACTTAAACATAGGTACCTTTACTCTGTACAGAATATAACAAAATAGGCGTAGACCCCTTTAACTAGGGTCTCTATTCGTACAAATTAAAAAACTTTGTTCTTAGACTCTTCTGAAATTCTTCCATTCATTATACTCAAAAACATTTATTTACTCTACACAAAATCGGCCTATCAGCTATTAATAAATTTAAAAAAGCCAAACGCTACACAATAAGAAAAACATCAGCTTATCCACGTGTAAGAATGTAGAGTTTTTTTTGTGCAATTTTAGGAATTTTGTATCATCATCTTATCTAAGTCTTGCTGCCAAACATCATGGCTATACGGTATCGATATGTTCCTGTATTGAGATAAGATAGCTAATTAGCTAATCACTGCCTTAGGGAATCTTGCTAAGCCCACTGCCATCTTCGACATCATCATAACTAACATCAAGCCTGTAAAATAAAATATCAATGTTTTTTTTTAAAGCAGTTAGTAACATCAATATATTTGATCATGGGTTTAATGGTATGGGTGATTTTAATTTAGAGAACAATGCGGCTGTTCCAAAATAAACACTGAATGCGCCATTTCGACAATTTTACATGAGCTAAGTTCTAAAGAAAGTCTGTAGCCTTAAAACTTTCAAAATGCTTTATTAATTGCCTTTTTTCGGTAGCTCTGGATCCTGGTTATTTTACAAGCTATCGAAAATAAATCTCCCCTAAGGTAACATTGTATGCAGTAAATTCAAATGTAAGAGAGTCCTTTTTTGTAAAATTGGCATATTCAGTGTTTTATTTTAGAACAGCCGAATGATTTTGGAGCGCGCAAGAAGCTGTACACGTAATGAATACTGTTTCTTATAGGTTGTAGGGAATACTAAATTCTGTTTGTTGTGCGTGCGTGCGTGTGTGTGTGTGCAACCATCTCATCACGAAATATTTGATGTGTCACGTAAGTTTCGTGTTGAATAAGTAGTTTGTTGAATTCGATCCCTGGTAGTTTCCTCCGTGCAGTGGTCTCCTCATATTACGTCACCTGATTCTTCGCGAAACCGATGTCTTCAAATGCTGCATTTCAACAAAGGTGTACCTGAAACCAAATAAAGTCGGATTAGATTGCTATGAGTTTATATTTACATTTGCCACCTATACCTGTAACTTTAAATTTAATATTTCACTTCTTAGTAGCGGGATATGGCACAACAGTGATTGCCAAAAGTCAAGAGAATCGTAGGTGGTTCTACGATAGATAAAGACGATTTGGTAAACAGTGTTTTGCCATATCCGGCTACTAAGATGTGAAATTTTAAATCAACATAATTCTCACATTAACACACTCCAAACATAGAAATATTTGTTGCAACTTTACGTTAAATCCTTCTTTCTACTAGAAGTTAGGAATCTCTGTGTCTTTTTACATATGACCTAATAACTAATTTATCGTAGTATTCATAAAACTACAAACTCAGAAATTATTGTTATGTAATTAATTACAATTCAATTGTGTAAACGATCAGTATCTTCAAATTACTATTACGGGTAATCGGGTAAACACATACATTGAATTACACTTATAGAATTTTTGATATGTATAGTTTTATCAGAGAACAAATATATTCCCTTTGTTTCTATGGTTTTATGAAGCGGACCTCTGGTTTATCTCTACTTTAGCACTGCCTGTGGTCTCGTGTAGGGTACTTCGATTTACACCTACAGACATTGGCTATGGGATTTTTTATGTAAATACATAATATTGTTTACACATAAGTAAGTTTACTATTGTGCGCCCGAGACTTTGTCTACATGTATTTTGAAATATAAATTAATATCTGAGCTTTGTTCAATTTCCGAGACGTAAACCCAACTATTAAGCTAATTTAGGAATCTAAATTCAAACTGTAGGGTGCTAGTATGTATCTAGTTGATTTATGGGATATTTTATGTACCTAAGCAATCTTATTCGATGGTCTGGGAGATATACAAGTACTTATAATATGTGTAGATAGCCTTTCATTCATAGATATACCTTACATTCAAATCCGACCAGCTGTTTCAACGAGACTCAATACCGAAGGGGATTGATTTTTGTATGGAGTCTGGCCCACTGGCATCTAAAGTATTAGTTGGAGTAGTAAAGAGAAATATTTAGTAGTAGATGTACGTAAGGGATACCTACTCCAACCGCAAAGCTGTGTAATGTAAGCCTCTTGTTGTGGGTGTAACACTATCGACTGCGCAGGTACGTCGTCGTTGTTAAGATTTCCCATAGACCTTTGAGTTATACTAACGCATATACAGGATGTTAAAAAAGTGCGTTTGAAATTTTAAGGGGTTACTCAGAATCAAGTATAGAATCTATGTTAAAATATAGTTAAAAAAAGTGCGTTTGAAATTTTAAGGGGTTACTCAGAATCAAGTATAGAATCCAGGAAAATATTGAAAAAATTCGCTCTTCAATTTTGTTTGCAGTTTTTCATACAAATTCTCGATTCACTATTTAGATTTAGTATGAGAATCTAAAAAAAATAATTGAAGAGCGGATTTTTTCAATATTTTTCCTGGGTTCTGTACTTGATTCTGAGTAACCCCTTAAAATTTCAAACGCACTTTTTAACACCCTGTATGATACTATACAGGGTGTAAGGGACAGGTTTCCGAAAAATTTAAGGGCTTGCTCAGTAGACGAAACTGAACAACTTTCCACAAGAATTTTTTTCAGGAAACGAAAAAAAATCGGCTTCTCCATACAAAATTATAAACTTGATTGGACAGTTTGAATGGAGAAGTCGATTTTTTTTCGTTTCCTGAAAAAAAATCTTGTGGAATGTTATTCAGTTTCGTCTACTGAGCAAGCCCTTAAAGTTTTCGGAAACCTGTCCCTTACATCCTGTATAGAGCACAGCAATATTTATTTAACTGTAAGATAACTATATCGAAGTCTATTTAAAAAAGTTTAATTACTCTCACTTTTAATTACTTACTTTAGCCCGGAAAACTCGATTACATAGGTAGCTGATTTTATCTCAGGTTTTACAGCAATGTTACTGGGTCAGTTCAGTTGACTCACAAACCATCTAGTCTAGCGCCTACTGCGCTATTATCAATCCAGTTACAATCAACCCTCTATTATACTACTTTCAACTTTAGCGAAGCAGTCACAATGAACAAAATTGTATAACTAATCTATCAAATCAAGATTTAGATGCACTGAACAATACTGAACTTTATTATAATATCACTAGAGTTAAAAATAAAGAATGTAAGAGTTTATGAATGAATGCCGTATAAGCAGAGTAGTACAAGTGCGCCTACGCTGCAGCGAGCGCTGATTTGTTAATGAGGTCAAGACTTGAGCGTATTGTAACCATGAGAGTCGTATTAATAGTTTCTCTTGTCAATGATATGCCTATTATGTCACATTGTGTGACATTTATTTAAAAAAAATGTCATTAAACCAAAAGTAGTTCAAAACTCTACAAAATTACAAATCACGAACAAACGAACGCTAAACTCACAACTGCAGTTTGCAAACCGAATGAAAGCGGATGTCATACAATAGTAAATGGTTTTATTACCGACACGCTACCAACTAGAAATGTTCGTATAACAACTGTAGGTACACTATACGGGCTGCGGTTTTCTGCACTTTATCAATTAATTTTAATGAATACCATTGTCCCAGCAGAGCGTTCTGAAGCCATGGTATTGCAATATCGAAGCCATTACCTTCTAGCAAAACTAGACACTATTCCATAGGATAGAAGTAAGGTTTTCAGTTGGTAACAGATGTTTATTGAAGTGCTGCAAATGCTGCGAGGTAGACATTGCATTGGGATGCAACGAGAAATATTATGTTTGTTTTACGATTTCAAAATCAACAGTCGACAACGTAGGACTGTGATTAGAAATAGCATATTGCATATAGCAGTATACAATACGTATTTTGTGTTTTATTTTGGAACTCACTTAACAGCATAAGTACACAATATAATTGCCAATATTTCAAATATTTAATCTCAAATAAATGGCTTTTAAAAATTTTTTTAGAAAATTTTATTTTTCTTCGTTAGATTTTCAACGGCTGCGGCTATAAGAGCTTACGTTGCCTATGTTAACAGGGTGGCAAGAAATAAAAAAAAAGCCGTAAACTCGACCTGACTAGAAACCTTCATGCCTTATGAAGCTTAATGGCCAAATAATAAGTAATTATCGTACATATCTCATTAAATGTCTATCAAAACAGATGTTTTATTTTTGCATATTTAACATAAAACACTAATAAAAATTGGGGGTCAAAATTTTTGTTTTGTTAGTTATGAAGACAATATGACAATATTTTTTTTATTTAACGTCGTTGAAAAAAGATATGGATAAAAATCAACACCTTTTAAAATACACCTATTTTTCAAGATCCTTTAAGTAAAGTTAAGCCTTTCAAGTAAATTTATTATATCAAATTATAATAAAAGTACGTGTGTCAACAAAAGCTCATCCAAAATTGTTCGGTTGCTAGGTGACGGCACGTCTTATGAATTTTCTAATAACGCCCTCTCTGCAGAACAGAATCCCTTTAATTTTGAGCTTTCTTTCAAATGGAACTTAAATGAACTGGATTAAGGAATTTTACGATAATACGGTGGTTTTTTTTAAGAAAAAAGAGAACTTGTATGAGACAATCAAGAAAACATACATACATATAAGGTATATAACACAAAGGTATTCGATTTTTGAACCAAAGGAAAATTGCTGAAAAAATAAGGATGTAATAAGGATGATAAAACACCTTTCTCCAAAATCAAACATGGCTTTTATGAATGAATGACAACACTTTATTGCACAACAAGACGACAGGAACAATACAATATAAACATAAACATTAAAAGATAAAAGTTATACAGGTAGGCGGTCTTATCGCTAAAAAGCGATCTCTTCCAGGCTTTTACTTATCTTCCCCAAGCAAAAACAAATCTCATAAATCAGTACGCAATTAGCCAACAAGAGGGCTAATGGTTTTTAAATATACCTAATTAAAATTAAAGTTGTTCAGTGTGCATAGTACTTAGAAGCCCTAGTTTAAATTTCCTGCAGAGGTATTTTCCACCCTGTCTGTACAATGTCGTACGGAAATCATGTTCCCTAGTTTTACTGAATGAACTCGTCGGAGTCGGAACAGGAAAGCACTCGCTTCACTGAACTGGACGTGAAAAAAGCTTCAAGCTAAACATGAAGCACACACAGGCTAAATTCAGGTCTGCGATTTAAATGTCAATTTTTTCACTTTATTAGCCGCTACTGGTTTGTATCTGAAAAACACTTTAAATTGAATGAAACTCTTAAATAAACCCGACAAAAACGAGTTTCTTCTTGTATTAAATAGTTAAATAAATTAACATAATACTTACTATATAATAAAAATTCAGTCTCCAGTTTGTTTAAAATAAGTACAATATGTTTGTGCCACCAGCATTATTTATCATGACAGACATATTAGAGACTATGGTAAGATATTATCGTATATTCTGTAAAATTAACAAAATAGCAAAATTAAAAGGGAAGGTTCGAAACGTTTGACGCTTAGAGAACTGTCCCGCTGCCATATGAAAACATAACCCTAAAAGTGTTTTCTTATAACAGCTAGGGCTCTTGTAGGGCTTCATTGAACTCTGCCATTCACAGGAATTCTGTGCTTACATTAGTAAGTAGTTACATAGTATGATTATTCTGAAATAACTCGAGTATGTTATATGGCTAATACCTATTCCTATCTCTAACATCTAACTTTCTTAGTATTATAGGTTACATTAGAATAATGCATTTAGTAAATCAAAAGATATTTTTTATACTTTACTACAGAAATGTATAAATATGTCTTTCAATGTTTCCTTAGCGTCTCCGTCGATTTCGTCGCAATTTTACAATCCAACGAATCGAAAGTCTGCTATAATTAATACGACAGGCGCTTTGCCTTTTATGCGACGCGCGTGAGACATAATTTTAAGACATTTTACGACGTAAATAAATCCTTCTTTGATATATTAGTTCGTTAAAGATGCTGCTAAAAATATTTCTTAGTATGCAGGCCAGTATAAGGCTTCAATAATTTAGGCTAAACCTAGGTGATGAACCGGTGAAACTCTCCATGCAAGTTCAACATCGTACTGAGTAAATACAATAAAACCATTTGAGACGTGCATGTGATCGAATGTTGTTTTCGAAACTTGTTGTTGATGTATTGCAGCTTGGACAGTGATGACAAACGACTGGCCTGTGATGAAATGGGTAGTAGGCTGAGAGGCTGACTAAGATTTCCAACACAATCCGAATTATAGTTCCGAGTGGTAGGAACTTTGTACTAGGCAGAATTAAAAGAATGTGTAGGTACTGCATCTGCTTAAAAAAATAAAAAACATTTAGAACTTTAAAACATTGGAACTGGCTAACTTATCTCTCGGAATACATAAATCCTGATAACATTGACATTTAAGTTAAAACTAGATCTAAGTTTTAACTTAAATGTCAAGCGAACCCACGACCTCTTCATTTGTACCGACTCTGTGTGCATACTTATCCACTACAGTGACTAGGTACTTAGATTTCTATGATGACTACCTAGCTACTAGTTGGTTAGTTTTTCGCAAATCACGACGCACCCAACTTAAACAGCGATTTTTGAAATCTAGACATAGTCTCTACTTAGAAATAGTTTAGAAACTAAAAGGTTGATAATATTTTAAAGTTACCTAGGCTAACAGGTTATATAGAAGGCTAATTAGGCTCCCTAGGCGCTATTAAGGCAGTTTGCTTCATTCGCCGTCGACAACTTGAAATACTGTGATGGACTTTTAATTGGTTTAAGTTGAGGTTTATCTTGTACCTTGCCTTAGTAAGGATAAATAATGTCGGTTAACTATAGCTCTAGTACAAATAAACGTAACGTAATAACGTAAATGCCGTAAAAGTAACGCGTACATAGAGATAAGTTATTAAATTAAATAAATATGTAGGTATTTAACAAGTAGATAATTATTATAGGCACTTATTATCTGACATGATAAGATAAAACTCTATAGATAAATGTGTGTATCTAGATAGATATGTGTATCTATTAGTCCAGTAAGTCCAGTTTCAAGACTTAACTTCACTATTAGGGAAAATTAAAGATCAAGGAATTCCTTCCATCACTACGATCAACTGAGTGCAATAAAATCATCAGCATCGGTTCGAAGACGTGAACGAAGACAAAACAAATACCTAATATTCATAATAATTTTGTACTGGTGTTCTGTGATTATCAGTCATGATTTCAAATATTTTTTAGTCTGAGAAATGAAATGTGCAATGAAAATAAAAATATCCATAGAAATTCAGTCAATGGTAATGGTAGGCAGAATAATGAAGATAAAATAAAAACATGTAAAAGGCAAAAATTAAACCACGAATGGTTAGCAGAGCGTGGTTTCGATCCACGGACCTCTGGGTTATGGGCCCAGCACGCTTCCACTGCGCCACTCTGCTCGATGACGTGACAACGAAATAGTAGTTTCACTGCTACAGTGCGTCGATTGTTGCGTCATGATGACGTAACAGTATTTGTGTATTGCAACATCTTGAGCCGTAAGTATTTGATTAATTGAAGATGCAAAGTTTACAATAAAGGGGTTACTAATACCAAACTAACAATTTTAATTCTTTATACAGAGTGTAATAGAATTGATGTAGGACCCGTTAACTGAGGATTATCGATATAAGAATGCTGGGGATTCTACTCATCGTAGATCGTTTTTAGAACAAAAGTTGTTCAGTACGACGAGTAGAATCCGCAGTTAATGGGTCCTACACCAATTTTGTTACACCCTGTATAACTACGAACAGCGCAGGACCGGTCGGTGTGGAAATCCTTGGGGGAGGCCTTTGTCCAGCAGTGGACGTCTTTCGGCTGATGATGATTATATAACTACCTTTTATTTTAACTTCCTATTATTTTTTTGTAAATAAAGGGTTGTATTATAATACAGTCCCTTAGAAATAAGTTAGAACTTTAAAGTTGTGCACAAAGGCACAGAGTAGATAATAAGTACTACGACAAAGGTTACCAGTACCTATACAAATAATATTATGGTATAGTTCGCGTCACGTGAAAAGAGCGCTGGCTGGCGTTCCAAAGATGCACCCTGACAGCAACTGTTTAGTACCCTCTCTTTCACACTTACGCGATTTATATTATGCTATCCTGTTGTCAGAGTGAACTGTTGGGCCCACGGAACGCCCGCCAGCGCTCTTTTTACGTGACGCGAGCTGTACCTCTGCCATGATATTTAACTGATTTAAAAATTAAACTGATTACTTAAGTATATTAGGTATTTATAGTTATGAGTAATTAAGTATGTACCTCTTCCGAAATTAAAAAAATCTTTACTCAAAATAAACACTCGTTAGAAGAACGAGTCACACCACGACTGCCACGACCGCCCAGAGCCAGCCCGTGGCCGTCGGAGGGTTGACATCCGCAGTGCCCACAAAATTTTTACCTAATTACTACAGGAAATAAGAATTAAGCCATAGATTAGATAACGGTACTAGTTAAGCAGGCTTCATATGTTTTCTGAGGGAAAATTAGTAGGCTATAATAGCTAGAAAACTGCATGGAATTTTCATTGTATGAATGCGTGTGTATGAAAGTGTCTTTGTATGAACGCGATTATTTCGCAAACAACTGGACGGACTGGAGTAAAACTTTTTTGATAGAAAGACGAAAACGCGAAGACGAGACTAAGGTTTGGTCAACGGTTCAGAAAGTTTTTGAACATTGGTTTTCAGTATTTTATTTTTTGGGTAGAAAGTTACCGCAGTTAGTAGAGCGCGTTGATGTCTTTTTTATGGCCGAGAGATTTCAATAGGTGTACGCTGATACATACCACTAGAAAAAAATATAATTTTATCACCATTGTAATACTGATATTGTTCTGTATATCTATCCGTTCTGTGTGTCTGTCGACTGGATAGCCATCCATTCGTTCATACGTAAATCACAGATGGTCAATTATCGTCGCCGTAACTGTCACATTTTGACCGAAATTCATACAAATACAAATAAATTTATTGAAGGAAAAACATGCTTAAATATTTAAGACATTGATGTCGCCACCAGGAATAATAAAGACCCTTATTTATTTTAACTTTAACTGCCTAATCTAAAACTCCTATCAGTGGCTATATGCGTTCACAGCAGTCAAACAGAAGAATAAGAAGAATGTATTATTACCTATTATTATTATTAAATATCCTTCAACTGTAAAATATCAATAAATAAAGTCTATAACACCATTCTAAGGTATCGACACAGTGTACAGTTTTCCCGCAAGCCCCTGTGCTGTAATGTATCCAAAATTAAAGTGGCACGCAATTTCCTGTCCACAAATAAAAACACCTGCCCTGTCCGCCTTTGGCGCGTAATGGCACCAAGATTTATCTTTTGTTGCATGGGGTTTAATGTAAAACATACATGCTCCTATTTCCCCTTAGGTGGGCGATATTACAAGTGCTCGCAAAATAATCATTGAGAGGCGAAAGGTGTTTTTTTTTTTGTTAAAATATATAAGAATTACTTTACTTGTTAAAGTAATGAAGGTATTAGGTATCAGTGGCGAAGGGTGGATTTTTAGACAAGGGAAGCCCGAGCAAAAACTACCACCCCTAAAATGAGCAGTTATACTTTAATAAAACTTATACTTCAATTCATACAGTGATTAAATCCTGCTTAAAAATACCACATTATATACACATTGACAACATAAACAAACAAAAACCTCATTAACCTCAAATTAATGCAGGACACACTACTACCACAAAACACATAGACACAGAAGAGCCACTCAATACGCTCACTAAAATCCTAAGCATATACATGCTTATAGACCTATACGGTCGTTGTAGGCAAGATCACGTACTGTGCGATCGTGACCTTGCTCGAAATGACCGTATATTTCTATAAGCATGTATATGCTAACGATTTCAGTGGTTTGTATTGAGTGGCGCTTCTGTCTATTTTGTGCTACTACCAACACAGATCACGGTCACGGGTCACTGACATTGATCTAACAAATCAAATCAAGCGAACTAAATATAATCCTGCAAAAAGATAAAACAAAAACCCGTATTGACTTTCATCCTATGCACTGACCTATTTAAAAAATGACATTATAATGAGCAATGAGCCATGCGAACATCTTCTATTTCATTCGCACCAACATGCTGAACGTTTTTTATCTCTGTCATAACCCGAGAAATTCCGGCTTTCAAGCCTCATATATCCATCAAATGTATGTCCTTTACAGACAGAGAGAGCGCTATTAGCGTGCAGTACAATTTAATAAGGAGAAGAGATGCAAATTTAAGCCGCCCGAGAAAATCTGTCTCTTGCTTCATTTTTTTCCGCAGGCGTTTTTAATTTTACAAGTACGGATTTATACTGAGACAATTTTATACAATATAGTTTTTTGAAAGTGTGCTGATTTTATTGATACATATTGTTTTGTACCTGCATTGTAGGAAGCTCTATGAGTGAATATGATAATTTCATAGTATTCAATTATTTCCGAATTTTAAAAGGGAAGCCGATAGGAATCGTGTTATATGGACGTTTCGCCGCTGTTAGGTATGTACATATGTATTTGTTTGTTTAAATCAGGTAACAAAAATATATACAATGAAGATCACAAATATTATAAATACAAAGTATTTTAATAACATATTAAGGCTCCATACAAATCGGTCCTTACACTGACTATTTTTGTATGGAGAGTCAATTTTTTTTATTGATTGACACATTTGACCTGAATAATAGTCTAGATTATGTTCTTTATCTCTCATTAAAAATCACCTTGATAAATAAAATTATATGAAACAGGTAATAAATATTCCTTGTATTTCAGGGGTATCTAGTGGTCAGCCAGCTCATCGACGATGGCCAAGCTCAAACGGAATCCCTCGAAAACCTTATCTTTTTATCGGAATGTATTTTCTTTGACGTAGATCTAGCTTACAATTTCAGGAATCATAGAATAAATGTTGTTCGTTTTCATGACTAGACCCCACCTTAAAGAATCGCTACATCTTTTTGTTACACCTGTCTGTTATTCCAGTTGTCAAAACAAGCAGAGTCCACAACACAGTTCTAACTAGCTTCCATTCTGTCGGTATTGACAGACTAACAATAGTCCAGCGAAATTTTATTAAACCTATCAGCCGACATTAATATCTGACATATACGACACGGTACCTTCGTCCTGATGGATCCGCAGTCCATTTCCAATAACCTATCACTTCCACTTCATTTGTCATGTCATTTACAGCCTTACGACATGACCACTCAACACTGACACTTGAAACAACCACCTCCTCATACAAAGCGTAAGCAACTTAAAGAGTTTTGCGGGTTATCCGAGCTCTTCATAAACTGGACATGGAAATAACCAGTTACAGTTGAGCTGTAAAGCATAACCAGGACGGCAAGGGTTATAGGTCAAATGTAGGTCTTTGAAGGCTGGGCGTATGTGGTCACTGAGTTAGAACCCCGTGATAATGTTAAAGTTTGTTTAAGTTTCAGCTGCCTACACAGTTCTACGAAGATAAATTAGTAAATTCATATTTATTTATTCATTAATTATCCCCGGTTTACCCCCGACGACGCAAAAGAAGGATGATATAAGTTTTAAGCCTATATGGTGTGTGTATGTGCGTGGGTGTGACTGATCTGAATACAACTTTATTTTAACCTCTTGTGAATACTTAACTTAAAAAAAACTATACTTATACAATAACCTTATTCAATAATAATATCGTAGGTAGTAAGTAGGTCATTATAACACATCAGTTTGTTGGAGTGTCCAGGGTGTGGCTTAGGGCCACCTAACCTAACGGTATTCAGAATTAGCATATTGATTGTTTGCCAGCGCCCGTGAATGCGTTTGCAATTGCAAGCACTGCTTCCCTAGAGGCAGTCTACCAGCACGTGACTGACGAAGGTTTCTGCACTGTGCAGTACAATGATGACGTGGTTAACATTGCGTATAATAGTAACAATTGACAACGCTGAACATGTTAAAAACAACCGACTTCAGTCGTTACAACTTCAATTTAGCTTTTTTTTTGTGGTTTTTTCAAAAAGCGCTGAATCGGTTTCGGTAAAATTTTTATGGGACGAATAATGTCACTCTGTATACATACATTTGCACTTGATGCACTAGAGCTAAATTTATCGGCGAAAAAACAGTCAGTATTGTTTTGTAAACTAACAATTATTGCAGAAACCTTTCCTTCCTTTTTTGTAATAGTTTTGATAAGCTGATGTAGGCGTGTGCAGTTCACCGAAGAAAAGGTTATTAAAAACAACCAACATCAAAAAAAATTAAACTTAGTTAAAATACAAAATCCAATCCAAATCAAAATCCTTGTTTTGATGTTAAACTTGAGTTAAACATTTTTATTGAAATCATTTGTTAATTTAAGCAAACATTTCTAGAGTCATGACAAAATTATTATCTATAGAAACGTTTAAAAATCCAGCTTACGAAGCTCCCTGTTCAATACTCATATATTCAACGTGGCATCACTACCCACATTAGCGCCCATTGGAACGCGTTGGAAACATCTGTGCTGAAACAAATATTCCAAAAATTCACAAAACTTTATTTCACGCGCTAACAGTCACCACAAAACTTGTAAGTACTATACATATACTTACTATACATGTTTTTAGGGTTTGCTAAAAAACAAAATGTTACAGTACCAGCTTAACGCTATTGTATTTTGGATAGTTACGAATATAAAGGAATAGGTCTAATGACTGTCTGATGAAGGAGCTCCGTTTTAGGTAGAACTAATGAACTTCATATTTGATTTCATGACGAAGTATGAAGTTGATAAGGAAATAAATGTAGTCAGGCCGAAGTTAGACCAAGTGGCGAGCAGAATATACATATATGTACAAGAATTCAACAAATAACTAATTTTTATTTTGTTTTTAAATAAATAATTAGGTTAAAAAACTGCACGATAATGTAAGTGAAGAACGATCGGAAATGATTCTTCTCGCTTTGCAAACACTTCAAGACGCTGAGTTGTAGACATGCGATGTTCAAAACCATGCACGAACAAAGGTTGGAATGTTGTTGTACAGAATTCTTGTGCAAATCCAGGTCACACTTGACTGCTTTTTTCTATTATCCGCACGTGCTACGCGTTTTGACCGTTTAAAATCCAAATGTAACTGAGTTATGTAAATTCTGCGTTTCGGCTAACCGTTTCATAGGTTCTCTCACTGTACCGAAACCCATGGGGTTCTCTGCCTATTGGAAGGGTTTGCGCCTGAAAATATGAGATCCATATATCATTGTGCAGTTAGAGGTAGTAAGTAGTAAAATTATGGCTTATTGCGCGTTTCTTTTCTCTTTTGTCGTCTTCCAGTGTTCGGTAAAAGAAACCATTTTGTGCGTATAAAGCATGTTCAAAAACGAGGCATGTTTAAAACAGAAAAAAAATGTATTTTACTTAAAATGTTGTAAGTACTAATAATCTTAAATAGCAGTACAAAGTAATACAATTTAACAAAGAAAACCACGAAGCAACCAGCACTATGTAATGACCTGGAAATTAAGACCAGCTGAAGTGATGAAACTACTGCAACAAAATTATATTAAGTCGCTATCTTGTTCTCTACGCTAATAATCCGCATGCGAGTTGCAACGTTTTGGTACTGTTTTATGGCGCACAGTAAACTCTAGTGATATATAAATTTATGCAAATTGTGGTTGTTTACAAAGTGACGTATTTTATCAAATGAAGCGACTTATTGTTAATTATAATATATTACAGTGCAACCTCAATATAACGATTTTCTGATTTAACAAATTTTTCGAAATCCTCTAGAATTGCCCATAAGAGTTAATGTAAAATATAGGTACCTTTACATTACGAAAACATTTCGTGAAAGACCTCTTTATAGCGAATTTCCAGTCATTTCAGAATATAAATGACTGACTCGGTGGCTCAGTGGTTAGCGATCCTGACTACTGATCCGAGAGTCGTGGGTTCGATCCCCACCCAGGGCAAATATTTCTGTGATGAGCAGATTTGTTTGTTTTGTGTCTGGGTGCATTATATCTATATATGTATGTATTTAAATGTAAATGTGTATGTATATCAGTCTCTGGTTCCCATAGTATAGTATCCTCCTAAGGCCCAAAGACCTACTTGTAGGACTAAATGTCAGTAGTCATTCAGACCCGAGATCGTTTTTTAACAAAAAAAAAATTATGGCATTACGGCCCAGGGTCCTATTTGTAGGCCATAATCCGCTATTAACTAAAAGTCCTAAACCCCTCCGGCAAATGTCAGGTGATTAGTATAAAATAATATTTTATGTATCTTTATATTTTGGTCATTTAATAAATAAATAATTGTCGTATTGGTAGGACCTTGGGTGGTAATGACTAGAAAGCCAAAAAGTCTTGGGCCTTACGAGGGTATAGTAGAATCCTAGTTTGGGGCCGGATGACCGTTTGTGATTTGTCCCGAATATTATTATTATTATTATAAATAAAAGGTATAATTTACCTCTATTTTTTTTTTTGTCAACTTATAACCTTTACATAACGTATCCCTACCTTTACATAAAATATACCTTTACATTACGAAAATCTCTTTAAACCTCTTTACATCATTGCAGAATACTTATAAATATACTCATGGACAAAAAATCTACTCAATTTGGAAAATTAACTCAATCTAGCAAAATAAAACTAAACCAAAAGTTAAAAAACTGTGTGTTCACTGTTTATGATTTTAGTTTGATGGTTTTCTAGTTTTTTGCTTTTAGTGTTTAGCAGTTTTGTAGACTGAGTTATTTTTTCAATAGTCGAGCAACAAATCTTGAGTCGATTTTTTAGTCCACAGTGTAAAAAGTATAATTTACCTCTATTTAACGATTTTTGACAACTTATAACCTTTACATAACGTTGAGGTTAACAAGTTTTCTTCTTGCCTTGATAAAGCGAATTTTAGCCCAACCTAACCTCTATATAACAAATCTCATTGTAACAAATTACATACTTGGCATAACGAATATTTTCTAATTCCCTTCAGCTTTGTTATATCGAGGCTGCACTGTATTAGTTATTTATCTTAAAAGACATAATTGATTTTTTTCTTTTTTTTTAATTCAAGATTTGGGAGCGTTTGACTCCAATCTCACCTGATGGTAAGTGACGATAGAGTCGATGGTGGAACACGAAATCCCAAGTAAAACCTATTCACTCTCGCCTTGAAGACCCCCAGGTTATAAGACTCGGGAAACACCGACTTAAACAAGAATTAAACAAGTTTTATAGCTGTTTATTTAGGTGACTTCAAAAGTTTTTAGCCATTATGTATCAGACGTAACCGATACTTTCTTGAAAGTATTAGATAAATAAGGGTATTATTTTATGGAAATGTTCGCACAGTGATGTTAGGTTTGTAACCAAGGGAACAGAGAATCTTAGCTAGGTTTTGTTTAAGTTCGATTTCATGTGTAGAAGAAGATCCCTAATGTTAAATAATAAACTTAATTTCTATAACCTTAAACAAAATCTAGCTAAGATTCTCTGTTCCCTTGGTTCTTAAGAGAAACATGTAAGAAACGAAAACTCAATTCGATCCACTTCGATTTCCATCAGAGTTTACCAATCAGCTGATCAGTTATTTATTATGAGAACCCCATTTTTTTTGTTATAGGTTTTTCAGAAGGAAATTTGGTTCCCTGCCCAGTAAATTCGGTTTTATATACAAAATACTACTAAATACTCTATCGCTCGTTGATGTTTTTTGTAAGGCTAACACATTTCACTAAATCTGTGCTAAGACAAAAATTAAAAAGTTTGCATTTTAAGCGAACAAAGAAAATAAAATGAAATAAAAATAAAGAACAAATAACTAAAAAGCAACCACAATGATAGTCGCAGGCGCCTTGCTATTCAAGCCATCGAAAGTAGGACCGCGAATTTCTTTGAAGTTAATCTTGAATTTTTTAAAGTGTTTTTCCCTCGCCTCCCCATAAGTTGTCCATTACCTCGTCCGTCAGTGTTTTAGAGCGTCATCTATTAGAAGCGTGCTAAACTAATGGACGTGTCATGTTACACTCTGGCATAACGTCATCCACTCGTTCAAGACGAGGTCCTTTAGCGGAGCCTCTTGGATTTTTCCTTTTTGTTATACTAAGGAAAATAGTCTATAAAATTCTTCTAGTTAGTGAATGGATAAGTGCACTGATGATTATTTAACATGTGATTGAGTTATATACCTTTTTGTTATACTATATACTACCATCAGGTGAGATGATGCCAAGGGCTTACCAATTGAGGGTAAAAAAAAAACAAATTACTCAGGAAAATAGTCTATAAAATTCTTCTAGTTAGTGAATGGATAAGTGTACTGATGATTATTTAACATGTGATAAACAGCGTTTAAGAGGAACTGTAATATCTGTTTGAAAAATACCAGTTAGATAAATAGCTGTTTTGCTTTTATGATGATTATCATCCTGGAAGTAAAGAGAGGATAGAGGGAGACCGAGAACTAGTTACATCAGTTAAGTCAATGCCAAAGTCAACGTCCTGTAGGAAGGAATAGCAGTGGCTCCGCCGACAAGAACCTAGCTCTTAAGATATAGAACATACAATTTCACATTAGCATATAGCAATGGAAGTTTCACATTGACTTATAGCAATGAATGTACGTAAGTTTTATTTTACATTTTTTAAAGGCTCAGAATGATTTTAAGTGCTGTTCACACTTCAACTCGAAACCTCGTTAGGGAAGCCTTCGACTCGTTGGGGAAATCAGTCAGCTAATCTTTAGCATCAATAAACATGTAAGGCTAGATCTTGTTGGCAGGTACGAAGGGTAAGAAGATAGACAGCAACCTGCTACTTATAATAACTGTTTATTAAATATATGCACAGTTTCAAATACATACTTACAAACAATAAACGTGACATTACCTTAAATTTATAAAATATTCATAATTCGAAGTTGTGGACGCTATCAATCCTAAAAATTTAATTCTACGGCTTTATAAAAATCTGAATTATCTGTACAGAATCTTTCAAAAATAATTAAATATACGTGAAAAATAAAAAAATCTGCTATTTCAGCGAGTAGGAGTCCGAGTAAATCTTAGGATTTATCAACATTTAAGGTTGGTTAGGTTGGACTTTTACCATTAATATTTAGTAAATCTTAGAATTTACCGTAGTTCGGGCTTTTACAGTAAAAGTTAATACAAAATATTGCACCTTATTTTAACCAAATCTTAACAGCGAGCGCAAAGCTGAAAGCTTAATCTCTTTATTTGAACTAAACTACCACAAAAAGAAACTCGTAAGATAGAGATACAAGTTCATAATGAAAACTTCAAATCTCTTGTTCAAAGCTATCATGAAATCGTTCCATACTTTCATACCACACAATTAATACAAAAGCTACTAACGAACGAGACTATATTGCTACTTTCTGCTTACTGAAACCTAAAATACATGTAGCTCCACCTCTTTCTGTTGAAATTTCTACTCTACTACTGCACTGCTAAAGTATAATTTTCCTTATCAAATCAACAGGTGATTACGCTACTAAATTAGAGAGTAGAGACAGCGTATAGAGTAGGAATCACGGGCGGGTAGTTTTCAATTGATAGTATTGTTAGTGGCTTGAGGAGCTACATGGTTTGTTCGTTCGCATAGAGGTGTTGTCTTTGTCATATGGAGTTGTTCTTCTCTCTTTTGTTTTACTATAACAAATGTTGTGTTTTTGTAGATAACAACACACAAGCTTGATAAACACGCATCTTGGTCTTCTCCGACTGACGGAATCGTCTGTCATAGACGCTTTAGGCAAATGATGATAATGAGATAATAATACGTTTTATGGCGAAATGTTTTTAGCTAATGTTTTACTCCGTTTCAAGGCTTTCGCCTTGAGTTCCCTGTGCGATATCACGTCAAGAAGAAGAAGAATTTGGTCTATAGATATAACTTATCCTTGGTTTTTCACTTCCATGGTTCTACGTGTATTAAGTCCAATATGTATTTGAATTAAATATTACTTGTCGCCATAAAATTACTAGAAGTATTTCGATCATGTGAATAATAAACTTTTTATAACATTATATCTCGTGAGTAAATATAAATGTATTATTTATAAGTATCAAACTACATTACAACTTTATCAGTAAATTGCTAACAGACTACGCTAAACGCTTCGTAGAAATTTATAAATCCTAACCGTAATTAATTTTAACACCTACCAAACCACTTTTCTCGCAGAAGTGATGGCAAGTGGAGTAAATTTTGTAGATTTTAAGGGGAGTTGGGTTACTTGCATATTCGTATGCCTACTTAGGAAGTCCATTTAGAAAATGTTGCACACTTGTCTTGTTTCGTCCCCGAGGGACAAGTTATGCCAACTTAGCCCAAGTTTGGCGTTATGCCTTCCATTCTGGCTCATTACCCATCCCCCTTCACCCCCGTCATTCAGAACGTTGTTGGTGCGTTGTTTCGTTCCACAATGACTGAAAGAATATTAATATCGGCTATTTACACTCTGCGATGGGATTTAAAAAAGAAAATTGTAAGATTATTTTTTTACGTCATCAACAGCTCAAGTGATAACTAACCATAGTTTACTTACATCCTGCGCTGGCTGTTCAATCAGAAGAAAATTTTTGTTTTCGATTCTTCTTGGCACCGCGCATCCTGATTCCCGATCCTGCATCACTTGTTGCCAGTTGGCTATTTGGAGGGCGTTTAGATCTTTCAGGACTTTATCTTGTCATCTACTTGTATTTTTTCTGCTTCGTCGCCTCTCATATCTCCAAGCCCAACATATAATCATTTCTGTGAGGAATGAACATGGAATTATTTCTGTTAGAAATTACACCTTTTTTGATCTCGGACCTTGGACTGACTCGTCGGAGCGAAGTGGCACAGACCAGTGCGTTCAGCACACACCTGCCACGATGTACGGTTATCGCTGCGATGCGGGAGTGGAGCGCGGCGGTTTGTTTCACGCTTCGTATGTCATTCTCGCTTTGTGAATATGTATGTAGTAGGTTACTGTAGACCTTTATAGGATGGAATAATAGTACATACATATATGTGTACCTTCTTATGAATAAATAAAAAAAAATGATTTGAAGTGCGTTGGTATGGTGAAAAGTTTTGAAGTAGGGTAGAAAATTTCTTTGTTTTCAGCTCTTATGGAAAGTTAAACTCATTGATAACATTTCCATTAACAAATGAAATGGTATCCAAAGGAACCAAACACGAATACTGTAACTTAAAATACATCATTTGTGATTGATCTCTATCATAAACCTGTTTTTTTAATTTGTTTTAAAAAACTGTTGCAACAAAAGATCTACAGGACATTAAAATACTTAATTTTAAATATCTACTTACGCCAATGTTCAATCAAACATAGGGCATTTATGAATTCAAAGTGTTTTATATTATACAAAAAAAATCGAATTCAGATCTTACGTAATCCCTTCAGTACGGAAATCGATCATATCGCGATCTTTCAACTGAGACCTTATAAAATACAACTGAGGAAGAAAGTATTAAAAACACATTAGAGCAAAACTTTTGCGAAACTCAAACTCATCCTCCTAACTCCTTATACAACACTCTAAGCCCGGCACATACTAAAGATAAGCCCGCGTAAATATAAGAACACCCTTGAAAAGAACTAACGACCCATACTGAAGAGTATTGAAAATTTATTCTAAGTACGCAGGCGTTTGATGGTTAGTTATGTTACTGCTTGCGCTTTAGACTTGCCACTATAATTTGGTCTACCAACTTACATGCAATTCTTCGTTCATCCAATACTCTATTAGTACAACTGAGCAGAGGGGAGGTCTTCATAGAATGGTGGTGTTTAAAGGTAGGTACGTACTCCGTGAAAACGCACGCGACATGTGGTGTGCACTTGCCAGTATTTTTGTTGTACAAACAAGAGTTTATTTCAGTGGTGTTTACATGAAATGCGAGAGGAATAAGGAATAAATACGACACTGTAAATTTGGGTAGTCTTGGCAGGAAAAACAGCTGTGTTAGGGTACAAAACAGCGGGTAGGGTACCCAAAACGCTGGGTTACTCCCTGAGGGCCCCGATCTCCAAGGCACCCGTCCCGGAGGGTTTTAAACTAAATTGGCTTTTATTGAGTTATCAAGATAAAAATAAATCGGGGCCCTCAGGGACGGGTGCCTCGGGGATCGGGGCCCTCGGGGAGTAACCCAAAAAGCTAATGACTTTAGTTGTCATTATCACGTCTTTTGCGGTCCCTTAATGGACGAGCCTTAAAGTCTCCTCTTGATCTAAAATCGTAATTGGTGTCTCTGTTGAACGTCGAGAACGCGATAATTATATTTTTATGGTTCTTTTTTAAGCGTTCGTGGTTTAGTGGGGCTTGAGTGATCGCAAGTTAACTGACTAAGGACACGGTCATAGACTGGATGGGTTTGACTGTAAGTGACATTTATCTCGACCGTTGCTATCACTAGATTGGTGCCAGTTCCAGTTGCTGTCACTAGATGGATTAAGCCATGGCATATTATAGGGGACTTGAAAACTTCTGACACACAGACTGCCTTGCCTACACACAGCCTCCACCAACGCAGACTTGCCCCCTCCCCCCATGAGTAAATAAGTAAATACTACATAGTCAGTCATAGGTAACTTGAACATGAGGTAACATAAACCGAAGTCTCGAAGCGAGATTCTTCAAACTTCAAACTTTTTTTCCTTGTTTCTTCTTTTGCTGTGAGTCCCCTGGAATAACACCTTAATTGTGCCATACGATAAAAGTGAGAATAAAACTGTTCATTACCATACAGACATGTCATAATGTCAAATCAAAACCGCTAACTCACTCTCTTAAGTAAACGAAAATCAAGGAGGGGCATTTCATCCACTTTGAAAATGTGTCCATTCATTATCCGAAACGCAACATGTAATGATTTATTATGGAAGCTGAGTACCTTCGGGCGAAAACCAACATATTTTTCGCATTACTGGTGGGAGAAGGGAAACAGGAAAGTCCGATGCAACGGACCGTAGTAGGCTCTCTTATTGTTAGCGGCGAACCGACGCAACCTATATGAATGTTATACATTGTACAACTAGCCTTCAGATTTATAAGAACCCTGGCCGTTTAAGATAACACACACAGAGATAAGAGAAATTTGCTCAAGGGCATCTCAAGGGTACATATAAGGGATAAGAAAGAACTGGAACTCTATTTTTAAATAACCAACGACAAATTTTAAAAAGAAAAGCAATTAATATGGAAGCTGAGTACCTTCGGGTGAAAACCAACAATTGTTATTAAATAAAAAATAAAAATAATTAAATTTTAACTGACCCGACTACCAAAGCGAAGGGTCAGTTTTGTGTTAAAGGTAACTAAGAAGACATGGACTGATACCTTTCAGGAAACGACTTATTCCTATGGCTATGGTCAGATTCCTGGCAGATAAGACGCGAATGTGACGCGTTTGTGAGGGGCGCTAACAGTACCTCGGGCACAAAATGACGACTGTCAATAGATTTGAGAATATAGGTCGTGATAGAAATTGGCAAGCAGTTTACATGGGTTGAGAGCTGCCTTTTACTGTCGAATAATAAGCTGCTGCTGGAAAAAATAAAAAGCAAAAAGAAAATGAGAATTTATCAACAATTTAGAACAAGGCAGCGACAGAGGTTCAGACGGGAGAGAATGCTAGCTAGGTATAATATTTGTACGCACATGAAAAAATAAATTGTTGATTAGTTTGCCGTCACATCACCAAATGAAAACATTCCTGTCTGTCATTAGTCGTTAGCAATTTAATTACAAAATAATTGTTTCTCGTCTTTGGATTTTCAAATTACAGAACCAGGAATCCAATTCCATGCTTGACCTGATACCGAATCGAATGTCAGAGGGAATTGTGCCTATGAACGATCATAATTAAATTTGCGACATTTCGTCGAAATTACTAAAGTTCTAATGACACTTCAAAGAATTCCTTGAGCTTTTTAATATAATATTATTAAGTGGATTTTTCCGTTGAATTTGAAAGAAGTCCTTACTTGTACTAATTTTCAACTGGTGGACCGTCAGCGTTCTGCCATATATTTTTAGACAGAGTGTCATAAAGTTTACGTTTCGGAATCAAATTGCATATTTGACACCTCTGTTTTAGTTACATTAAAAAAATGTCTACTTCTGCCTCATAGGTTTTTTTTCGAGAATACCTTCTCGTGTATTAAGGAATAGTATTTTGGTAAGTACCACGTAAAAGTAGCTAAGTCTTAGCTTTTTTGAAATGTACTAAATAAAAATAAAAAAACGTGGCAATGTAACTTACTGCTACGAGAATTTCGTAGACAAACCATTTTTTACCATAAAAACCTATCCGACTTTATGCTCTTGGAGGATGGTTGATATTACTGTGTAAGGATCAAAAGCGATATTATAGAGTGTAGTTTCATAAGGTATGGCCGGTATTCAGAGGTTGGCAATCGCCGTTTAGTGGGATGTTTAATGAAAAAGCAGGCAAAATGCAATTTTCTAAAGACCGCCATTGCCGTCATGTCGTTTTAAATGTATTAAACGCAATTTTTTTGTTTCAATAGGCTTGAATGGTATGGAATCGGTAGCTAATATAAAAAAAAAAACTAAGTTGCTCTAAAATTTTTGTTCATATGTTGGACGCAACTTTAGTGCTGGTACTTATATTAAAATGGAACCTTTTTGGAGCTATCAGCAGCACATTGAAAGGTCATAAAGAAACTTTATAAAATACTACAGAACAAAGTTGGTACACATTATATAACAAACATCCAAATCGACTCTATATTGATCTAATATCAAGGTTCTTGAAGGAAATAAAATAAAATTCGCTGTAAGCAACTAAGATACCCTTGACGGATTCTGTAATCTTATTAGGTATGAGGGTGTTAACCCCATAAACCTCAAATAATCCATCTAGCTGGAATCATCATTGCTTTGAGGAAACCATAAAAAAATATAAGGAAGTTCAATTTCATAATCCAAAGTTCTTCACCATTATTAGTGAAAATTTTGTAAGATTTGTTGGCGCGGTCGCATCGATAATACAGGTTAACAGACTACAGACACAGTTTTAACATTTGTCTTAACAGTGAGGATGCTATCGTATTTTTTCTATCCACAATTGATAAGCCCTAAGAGATTAAAATAAATTGTAAGAAATGTCGAAAAATATAGTGCCGGTATTCCAAGAAAAAACTTTTAACAAACAAATCGAGTAAATGCTAACTAGTAAAGTTCGTAGAAGGAGTTCGTTTAAAACAGTTTTTTATTACTTGTTAGAGAACTACCTAGCCATAACTCTAAACAGAAAGGGCCCTAGGCAAACAGTGCCTAAACGTGAGGAAAAGTTGTAGGAAATATTCAACCAATTCGGCTTTCTGCTTCTGCTTCTTACTAGCTAAAGTTATTTAAATATAAAATAATAATATTACACTACGTTTTTATACTGAAAGACAGAAAGAATGTAAAAAAGTTTATTCAGTGATATTACAGAAGATAAGAGATAAGATGTACTTACCTTCCTACTACATATACGTTTATCGTTTTAAATCTTACAAGTACTATATTTTCATTGTTTTATGTCTTGTGCTTTTTACGTTTTTCAGGCGATTTTATACATCATGTATTTAATTAAATTGGAATTATTTTTTATGAGTTTTGTGTTATTATCCTGTTCTGACCTAATTGATCAAATTTTTTATCGAATAGACAAACAAATATACAAGTAAGATTGTTAGTAAAAATGTCTTATTAATTTTAATGGCGCTCATCATAACAGAGATATTTGAGTCAACATATGTATTTTTTTGTTGTTGACCGAAACAAAAGTTTAAAAAATAGTATCGATCGAAAATCATACATGATCATAAAATTCATAAAATATGAGCGCAAGCCGAATCAGTCTTTATTCATATTATTTGTATCTAATGTCGGTGTAACTTTCGGCCTTAAAATAGACCTAAGTCAAGCTCTAATAGTAACAGTAAAGGAAACTTATAACAAGCAAGAAGTGAGACTGGTTAAGTCCCCACAAAAGAAAAGTTGCCAACTAAATATCCACAGCCGTATAAACTCCCTGTGTATTGACGTACTGCAAGATCGTGTTATAGAGGGTGTTCAAATAGAATAGTAATAGGAAATATACATAGAGCTCTCGAAAATGATGAGTCATCCTGAAATATAAAAAAAAACAAGAATGACGATGTGAAATATAACATCAAAGACGTAAGACTTATAATGTCTCTATTATGTCAGATATTTTAAAAAATCAAAGTCAAATAATGGTTTTCAAAATCTTTGCGTTACTTTAGCTTTTGCTTAGATCACAAAAAACTATTTTCGATTATTTTAATATAAATTTCTATATTAAAAAAAAAAAACAAATATGATGTAAAACTGGATATTGGGTTAGTGGATAACTTCACAGGTAAGTTTGATTACCTTGCCGATATGATAGAAAACTGACGAAAGAAAAAAAAAGTAAAAATTTTCATTACCACTCCTGTATTTACCAAACACCAGTGTTTGGGGGTAATGGATAAATCTCTGTTCTGATTAAGTAGGCGTTGCTTGGTGCATTATTGTATTAGCTGTGTGAGGGTAAAGAGTGCAGGGATCGGGGAAAGAATGTTCCGAGTCAGGGAGGGATTAAGTGGAGTTACAGTTCCAAATGGAACGAGAAATGAACAGTTAGTTATTAACAAACAAACATGAGGGGACCTAAATACATGGGTGGGTTCTTTTTCCTACATTCCAAGTGACTATGACAAAAACCGAAAGTTTGAATAAAGAATTTGATTGTATCTTGACTGACTCGGTGGCTAAGTGGTTAGAGATCCTGACCTCTGATCCGAGAGTCGTGGGTTCGATCCCCACACAGGGCAAACTTTTCTGTGATGAGCAGAATTGTTTGCTCTGAGTCTGGGTGTATTATATCTATATATGTATGTATTTAAAAGTATATGTGTATGTATATCAGTCTCTGGTTCCCAAGATACAGGGAATCCTAGTTTGGGGCCAGATGACCATCTGTGATTTGTCCCAGATATTATTATTATTCAAGTCCAACTCCAAGTCCTTGACCCGCGATATACGCCAATTTAATACCAATCGTATAAAAGAGGCTATAGAGCGCAATAAAGGGTCAAAAGTATTCGCAAGGGATCTGTCTGCTGGTCAAAGCCAACTGACAAAGCTGAAGACCGAGGATGGCAGAGTCGTGTCGTCCAATCCCGAGCTGTTGGAAGAGGTTGAGAAGTTCTACGGACAATTATACACGACTACATGCTTACCTGTCAGCAATCTGGCTGAAGACCCGAGAGCCGGATTGACCCGACACTATACCGAAGATATCCCAGACGTCAACCAGTGCGAGATTAGAATGGCTCTCAAACAGCTTAAGAACAACAAGGCACCGGGTGATGATGGAATTACGGCTGAGCTTCTGAAAGCAGGTGGAGAACCGGTACTTATAGCTCTTCAGAGGCTATACAATTCCGTCATGCTCGAGGGACGAACGCCTACAGCATGGCACAGGAGTGTGGTGGTGCTCTTCTTCAAGAAGGGTTATAAGACTCTGCTGAAGAATTACAGACCCATCTCACTCCTGAGCCATGTCTACAAGCTGTTTTCGAGAGTCATTACGAATCGTCTCGCACGCAAGTTTGACGACTTCCAGCCTCCCGAACAAGCCGGTTTCCGAAAAGGCTTCAGTACCATAGACCACATACATACGCCGCGGCAGATTATACAGAAGACCGAAGAGTATAATCGGCCACTATGCTTGGTGTTAGTGGACTATGAGAAAGCCTTCGATTCGATCGAGACCTGGGCTGTGTTGCAGTCTCTCCAACGGTGCCAAATTGATTATCGATACATCGAAGCGTTGAAGTGTTTGTATGAAAACGCCACCATGTCGGTCCACCTCCAGGATCAGAATTCGAAATCTATCCGGCTGCAGCGTGGGGTGAGACAGGGAGATGTTATATCTCCGAAACTGTTCACCGCTGCACTGGAAGACGTTTTCAAGCTTCTGAACTGGAGAGGACTTCGGAATTAACATCAATGGCGAGTACATCATTCACCTTCGATTTGCTGACGATATCGTGATCATGGCTGAGACCTTGGAAGACCTAGGCGCAATGCTCGAAGGACTCAGTAGAGTCTCCCAACAAGTGGGTCTTAAAATGAACATGGATAAGATGAAAATCATGTCAAACGTCCGTGTTACACCCACTCCTCTGAAGGTTGGAGACTACACTCGAAGTTGTTGACGAATATGTATACTTGGGACAAACAGTCCAGTTAGGTAGGTCCAACTTCGAGAAAGAGATCAATCGTCGAATCCAACTCGGCTGGGCAGCGTTCGGGAAGCTTCGCAATATCTTTACGTCCAAAATACCGCAGTCTCTTAAGACTAAAGTCTTTGACCAGTGTGTGTTGCCAGTGATGACATATGGATCCAAGACATGGTCGCTTACTATGGGCCTCATAAGAAGGCTCAAAGTCACCCAAAGGGCGATGGAGCGCGCTATGCTTGGTGTTTCCCTACGTGATCGAATCAGAAATGAGGAGAAACGTAGGAGAACTAAAGTTACCGACATGGCTCTCAGAATCGCTATACTTAAGTGGCAGTGGGCAGGGCACATAGCTCGTAGAACAGATGTCCGTTGGGGTAGTAAAGTTCTCGAATGGCGACCGCGCACCGGAAGATGCAGTGTGGGCAGGCCTCCGACTCGGTGGAGGAAGCCGCTGGATGCGAGCCGCACAGGACCGGTCGGTGTGGAAATCCTTGGGGGAGTCCAGCAGTGGACGTCTTTCGGCTGATAGATAGATAGATAGATTATTATTATTATTATCTTTAGTTTTCGGTTTCACCGCTAAGCTGAAGTTTCAGTTAGATACACGAATACAAAAAGCGTCAAAGAAACGCATACAACTAAAAGCTATTTTCAAAAGGACAGGTCACTAACGCAGAGAGCATTGAATTTATGATTAATGACAGCTTTTGTGAAAATTCGTTCTATTATGAAATTGTTGATTTTCCAGCTTGATTTTTTTATCCGTAAAACATGACTAAATATCATTATATTTTTTGAACAGAAAGAAATAGATAAATCAGTGAAGCCATATCACGACTATTAAACAAACAGCATATTAAGCGTGACTTTTACGAGTATTAGCTTGACAAGTGACAGAATATCTATTTTACGATACTTATTTTATTTTATTTTTATTTTATTTTATTAGAATTTAACACACCAACAGATTACAGTCAAAGGGCTTAAATACTAAATAAGATAAGTGTATGATCAGACTGTAGTCCAATATAGGTATGCAAACAGAGATAAGCAGACAATTTAAATAAAGACCAAGTACACAAATATATAGAGAAAAAAAAACACTACAATTATTCATATCATGCAAACAGAGGTGAGCGTCATTGATACAAGTATAATATTAATTAAATAGAATAAAGTGAGACATAGTAATGGGAGTGGGAATGGGAAGCCACAATTGCGACACTACTTCAACATAACATTAACGAGCTGACTACGAAATTTGAAAAGTCTGCTGTCGAAGATGTCAATACCATCGTTGGCAGCAGACAATTCATTAAATTTATGAAAGTGAACGACTTTTTAATAGAAACTTTTACAACCAGAGGTCTATCGTTGCTCACTTGATTAGCAATTTTTTGTGAACGTCGATTTTTTTTTACTTGTTTATTGTTTATTTCATGAGAGAAGTTATTTCTATAGAATAACTAGAATACTTAGGTTCAGCTAATGCCCGATTATAGATACCTGTGACGTGAACGAAACATACTGGAAACCTCTGTCTTCTCGAGCAACCCAAACAATATCCCTACTGCGCGTCTTTCCTTACCTTCCAACAATATCGTCTACACCACACACAGTTTGATAAATAAAATATCACATTCTTTCAAAACTGTAATATTTCCGCCGAGTTTCGCATTCACAACATAGAGATAAATCGCCCGCGGCCGCGTCGAGTTGTGGAACTCTGCATCTCGAAGTGTCAAAACAAAACCATAACAGAAGTTCAACTCGGCGGTGATGAATCGTCGAGATGAGCTGGAGAGACGCAGTTTAATCTTATGCTCTGGTATGAAATATGTACAAAGGGATGAAAGGAAATCGCGAAAGCATACATTTCAACTTTAGGAACTTTGCAGTGCACTGTTGTGCATTGAGTGAGATATTGATTGCATACGACGGAAAATATATCTCAAAAGCGTCGGTAGCACCATGGTACTGATTAGGACTTACTATCCAGAGGCATTCAAAAGTCAATTTACCAATAAGTTTTTCGAAAGTTACGTACATTTTTGTACCGATTGCATTGTCAGTGAAGAAAAGAATGCACATCTGATTACTGTAATAGATATGTGTAGAAGTCGTGTTCCAAGTGTTCTTAGGCGAAAATCTGAAAGCCTTACATGTCACCGAGTGTAATGCTAAGTGTAATACTAAGCAATCTTTGTCTATCTTTGAGATACCACGATTTACCACAAGATAGAGCCAGATAGATAAACTTATATCTCGTACAGGAACAAACTATGGACGTTCAAAAATAAAAATCATTAGAGTAATAAATATCCTAAATACTAGTCAAAAGAAATGATTACATATCGTATATTTGATTACATTTACAATCACGAAAGAAAATCATTAGTAACACGAAGGTCAAAAACACGCGGGTGACTAAATAGATTGCGAAATAAATCTCTGATCTATTCATGGTTATATTTTTCCAACTTTGTCGCCTCCAATAAGTGCGTGTGCCGAAATAAAATCACTTCTTCCCGATCGTGTATAGGTGCCATTAGTTACTGTCGGCGTCGCTTCGGTCCATGCGGCCCTGTTATTGATATTTGTGCTTTCGGCGTGATAAATGCCGTTCCGAACCGTGGTACGGACATCGCGCAAATATCGTCAACTTAATATGGACTACTGAGTTCACATGGTTTTACTCACAGACAGTTCTGTGGTTTGACTGTTCCTTTTTTTGGCGTAACAGGAGGTAAAAATAGAGGTTTGCTTGTAAAATGCAAGTACTCAGAACATGTTTCAGATAAAATGCTTCAGCTAATCAATATGAGGTAGAATACCCTAATCAATATGAGGTAGAATACCCTAATCAATATGAGGTACAATACCTGTACTGGGATTAAAAAATCTACTGTAGGGTAAAATCATTCCCTGAAATCGTGTTTGTAAACATAGTGTTGGTAACTGTAAAAAAAATTATATTAATTTTATCGGACAGACAAAATATTATGCCATTTTCTCGGTGAGCATCGCCCAATAGATTTCGAATCGTGACTCTCGTATTTCGTCAAAGATGTTGTCCCACATATTTTTTTGGCAGCCTTAAATGGGGTGATTTACCCTCTCTAGAAAATTATCAGTAAATAGAGTGTCACAATTCGTGTGTCATCAGATTATAGTACGTACTACAATAGTAAGAATAAAATTTTAAATAAAATTTATAACGTTCACATTGTGAATAAATTTTACTGATTTTCGTTTCAGTAACCTTACGAAGGATTTACCATTATTCGGCTCAACTTTTTGTTCTACGACACTTCAAATAAACGTTAAAAAAAAATACTATCGACTGATCTATTTATATGAAAAGTCCAAAAATATATTTAAAAAGTGGTAAAACAAAATTGTCTTATATAGTTGCTTTAAAGAAATTGGACATATTCACATCTACCATTAAAAATTTTGTTTATTTAAAATCTACAAAAAAAATATTACAGAAATGCTTTACAAAATATTACTCATGTCTTAATTGATATAGCACTTCCATAAATTAACTACAATAAAATAAATTACAAATTGAATCCGAACAGGCCATTATCCAGCTTCGAGATTTTGCGGTGAAGGCATTCTAAAACTGTATTCAAACTCGTAATCTCAACCCCCACTTACTTAACCCCTTTAATGCTGAAAAATGACACAAAATATCTCTAAAATACTTTCTTAAGTGTTGCTTCGCGCTCTTCCACAGTGTAATTGGATATATATATTAATTACCCTTTGACAAGTTCCAAGTTCCAACGTCAATTACGTGGCGCTTTGTGTAAGGCGGATGTCTCTAAGTAATTTTTAGCGTGTCATTTCTGCTGAATTATTTTATGAAAGAAAGTGGAATAGATACCAATAATTACCTGCATTCATCTGTCCCATACTTGTATACTAGCGATAATTTCAACATGAGATTTTGATTTACCTGAAACAAAAAAAAACTTGATTTTATATAAAAATTAATCAAAAGTTGGTAAAGGTAAAGTTTTAATCTTTGTATTTATACGAAAATATTGTAAGCTTTCAGACATTAAGCACAGTAGAATAAGAATTTAGTGACTGACTGACAGGCAGACAGTCATCGTACAGTAAAACCACTAAATATATACAACTCGAAATTGAGAACATGCGTTCTTGAGAGGTTGTAACGGAGCAGTGTTTAAAAAATCGTAAGTTGACATTATTACAGAAAATACGAAAGAATAGTATTAAAAGTATTTCTTTCCTTTATTAACTAGTGACTGGTTTATTATTACTGCGTACTAGGCAAAATACAATGTCATATAAATGTAATACTGGTTCACAGGTACTAGTAAAATAACAAAATCAAATGCAGAATATACGGCTAACGTGATTAAGCTGAAACACAGGGCCGAACTATGCATAGTTAGTGCTTTGTTTAGAGAGGCATGAGACTTGGCAGCGCATTAAAGTTTTAGATAGACAACACTGACTGTTGAGGGTTAACTTTGTGAATTTTAGGTTTAGGATATTGACATGGTTGAGAGGGATTAAGGCATTCGTGAGCCGAATAAAAATAATTAAAAAAGTATGAGCTGCGAATGTAAAGCACGCTGTTAATTAAAGAGCTGTATAAACAAGATATGGTTGTAAATATAATATGTAAAATATTACTTAACTTATAAAATATATCTTATACACTCTAGAGGTTAAAACTTGTAAAAAACGGATATACATAATGCAGTTTGACATTATATTCACTTCATCCCTGTTAACTTTTTTCCGTGGCAGAGCCATGCTTCGGCACGAATGGGCCGGCTCGACCGGAGTGATACCACGGCCTCACAGAAAACCGGCGTAAAGCAACGCTTGCGTTGTGTTTCGCCGAGTGAGTGAGGGTACCGGAGGCCCAAACCCCCCCCCCCCCCCCCCCCCAATGATAGCGCAGTTACAAAATTTGTTACCCCAGGAGGGTACCAGCTGCGCTAGCGCTGGAGAATCCCTCTCTGGACGTCCATGCTCAGGATACAATGTGCCTGAGCCTGGACGTCCAGGCCGCCCCTCGTCGTACTCTGGGGGGGGCATAACAGCGCTCCATCATCCAGTTGCACAAGGGAAGGGCAAAAACACCTTGGCACCCCCTGCCACGCTGGCCGTGGACTTCTGCAACATCAGGGGCTTACACTCAAACAATAATGCTGTTCACTACCACCTAGAGACAGCAAAGCCGGCCTTGCTCTTCCTGACCGAGACACAGATATCGTCCCCAGCAGACACATCATACCTCTCCTACCCTGGGTATGGACTGGAACACTCCTTCGTGCCTAGGGCTGGAGTGTGCGTGTACGTTAGAGACGATATCAGTTCTCGCCGTCTCAGCAACCTTGAAGGTAGGGACCTCTCCACCATATGGCTACGTGTAGACGGCGATGACCATCCCCGCGTCTATTCGTGCCTATATAGGTCCCATACCGGCGATGGCGAAACTGACCGACTCATTGAGCACATCCAAATGGCTGCAGATACTGTGCAGCAGCAGATCCCATCCGCTGAGATCGTGGTACTCGGCGATTTTAACGCCCACCACGCCGAATGGCTCGGTTCTAGCAAGACCGATCATGCGGGGAGATCTGTTCACGACTTCGCCCTGGCATATGGTTTGACACAACTGGTTACTACGCCCACGCGAATCCCAGATGTGGAGAACCATGAACCTTCACTGTTGGACCTTCTGCTGACTTCTCATCCGGACGGCTACCAAGTATCCGTTGACGCCTCACTCGGCTCTTCAGATCACTGCCTTATCCGGAGTACGGTGCCACTCACGTGCCCGCCGCGACCGCGAGTCGCCTGTCGCCGTCGTGTGTGGCATTACAAGTCAGCAGATTGGGATGGGATGCGGTCGTTCTTTGCGTCCTACCCTTGGGGGCAGGTTTGCTTCACGCCGGATGATCCCAACTTCGCTGCCGATTCTGTCGCTGATGTGGTGCTGCAGGGTATGGAGCTTTTTATCCCATCCTCAGTGGTCCCCATTGGCGGCAAATCCCAGCCTTGGTTTGGTCGGTCCTGCAAAAAGGCTTCTCGCCGAAAGCAGGAATGTTACCAAGCCTGGGCAAATGCAGTGAAGGTACGGGATGAAAAGACCAGCGTATTAAAAAAGGAGTTTAACTTTGCCTCCAGGTCCTTCAAAAGAGACATTGCCAGGGCAAAGTCAGCGCACATAGGCAGAATTGGCGAGAGACTAGAGCGTCTTCCTTCGGGAACTCGTGCGTTCTGGTCTCTGGCCAAAGCTGTCCAGGGGAATTTCTGCACGCCATCATTTCCACCACTGCACATGGGAAATGATTCATTGGCCCACGACGCAAAGGAGAAAGCCGATCTTCTAGGCAAACTCTTTGCGTCCAACTCAACGTTGGATGACGGGGGAAACGAGCCGCCGACCATACCGCGGTGCACGAGCTGTATGCCGGATATCCGGTTCCACCAACGCTCAGTGCGTAAAGCACTTTTTTCCCTCGACATTCATAAGTCGAGTGGGCCCGACGGAATCCCTCCTATCGTGTTGAAGGTGTGTGCTCCAGAGTTGGCTCCAGTTTTAACGCGCCTTTTTCGGCTCTCATACTCCACTGGCGTAGTCCCGAAGTCATGGAAGACAGCTTTGGTGCACCCGATCCCTAAAAAAGGTGACCGCTCGAATCCGTCCAACTACCGGCCGATAGCCATAACCTCCTTATTTTCAAAGATAATGGAGTCCATTATCAACAGCCAGCTCCTTCGGTACCTAGAGGACCGCCAGCTGCTTAGTGACCGACAGTACGGTTTCCGTAAGGGCCGGTCCGCTGGTGATCTTCTTGTCTACCTGACACATCGTTGGGCACAGGCGATCGAGACTAACGGGGAAGCTTTGGCCGTTAGTTTGGACATAGCGAAGGCCTTCGATCGGGTCTGGCACAAAGCATTTCTTGCGAAGCTTCCTTCTTATGGGCTTCCCGAGGAATTATGCAAATGGGTCACTAGTTTTCTTGCAGACAGAAGCATAAAGGTCGTAGTCGACGGTGCATGCTCAGATTCTATGTCTGTGAATGCTGGTGTCCCTCAAGGCTGTGTGCTTTCGCCTACACTGTTCCTTCTGCATATCAATGATATGCTGCAAATCAGCAGCACTCATTGTTATGCGGATGACAGCACGGGTGATGCCTTCTATACCGGCCGTGCTAACATTTCTCGGGAAAACGTCATCGAGAGCCGAAACAAACTTGTGTCGGAAATTGAGGCCTCTTTAAAGAAAGTCTCAGAATGGGGTCGACTTAATTTGGTCCAATTTAACCCCACTAAGACACAAGTTTGCGCGTTCACTGCCAAGAAAATGCCATTTGTCGTATCACCTCGTTTTGAGGACACTCCCCTAAATGCCTCAGCTAGTATCGGAATTCTTGGTGTCGACATATCGAGTGAAGTCCAGTTCCGTGGCCATCTAGAGGGTAAGGCTAAATTAGCCTCGAAGAAGCTTGGTGTGTTCAATAGATCGAGACGGTATTTCACTGCGGCGCATCGCCTGCAACTTTATAAGGCGCAGGTTCGGCCTCATATGGAATACTGTTCTCATCTCTGGGCAGGGGTACCCCAGTACCAGCTTCTCCCTCTGGACCGCATTCAACGAAGGGCAACTCGAATCGTCGACTGCCAGGATATTTCAGATCGGCTTGACTCCCTGGCGCTGCGTAGAGATGTAGCCTCGCTCTGCATTCTCTATCGCATATACAATGGGGAGTGCTCC
The DNA here is from genome assembly GCA_958295455.1 of Coleophora deauratella. Taxonomy (NCBI): domain Eukaryota; kingdom Metazoa; phylum Arthropoda; class Insecta; order Lepidoptera; family Coleophoridae; genus Coleophora; species Coleophora deauratella. The sequence continues at coordinate 6,806,356 of OY282403.1, read as the reverse complement.
GAGGAATTGTTCGGATTGATCCCTGCCGCCTCTTTCCGCCATCGTTCTACGCGACAACATATTCATCCCCATCACATAGATGGTTGGCAGTCCACAACTGTGCGTTTCACTAGAAACTTTCTGCCTCGCACAACCAAACTGTGGAATGAATTGTCGCCTGCGGTATTTCCGGACCGATACGACATTCAAACCTTCAAGAAAAGAGCGTACTCCCAAATCAAAGGCCGGCAACGCACTTGTGACTCCTCTGGTGTTGCGGGTGTCTATGGGCGGCGGTAATCGCTTACCATCAGGTGATCCGTCTGCTCGTTTGCCACCTCTGCAATAAAAAAAAAAAAAAAAAAAAACTTTTACTCATAAAACTGACCAATTTTCCCCAAGCCATAAAGTTGAAGCAAGTTTACTATCCATATAAAGTTATTCAGTCAATGAATCACTTTGTATAAGAAGACATTATTTTATAGAGAACCCTTTATTTTTATTTAGGACAGACGGAATGGCAAAAGCGACACCGATACCAACACCTAGGGTTCATAGGGTTCCCTGTGTAAGGCGCAACACGAATTAGGCTTATGAACTATGTCTACTGTCTGCAATCAATGAGGCTTGACGGATTTTGAAAACCGAGGAGTCATTAAATTACCCCTGTATTGTTCTGACAAAATCATCACTATTGCGTAAGGGACATTTACATACAGCCTACCAGTCTACCATTAGCACATTACTTCCATTCGAAGAGATCACAGTTCGGTGGTCTGTGGTATACTGTCATGTAGATGTAATGTAATTACAATGAACAGACAGCAGGTTATTGAAATATTTTGGACATATTATCTTTTACAAGGTTTTGTGTGTAAGGTAGGTTCTAATACTCTCGATAGATGGAGTTGAAAAAAATCAAATGAATCGAATTCAACATTGGTACTCATGACATACCTATTATAGGTAATTTATTATGGCATCGCTTCTGCGAATGTTCTCAGCACCATCTATTGTCATAATAAAAAACTTGTTTGGAAACTTCTTTTATTCTTCAGTACAAACCCTATTAGTAGGCGACTCGTCTAGGAATCCAAAATACAAATAAAGCAGAACTGGAGAAAGAAAATGAATACGATTTGCAAAGTCGAAGAATAGACAGTAAGTCGGACAACAAAGTCTGTGGAATGAATAGAGATTTCAGAACAAATAGAAAATAAACGAAGTTAGCATAAACAAAGACAATAACAAGATTAGGTAGAATACGAACTTATATTCGCCTTGTAGCGGTGCAAAAGGAACTTAAAAAGATAATAGGAAACTGAGCGGAGAAAGTTCTCAAATAAACGCCTGTTCCAGGGTCCTAGACGAAGAAGGCAAAGAACTAGGCAATACTGGAAGTGACTCATGTTCTGCCATAAACCATAATCTAAGTTATGTCACAGAATACCAAATAATTAGTTGGTTATGTGCAAGATTTTCGGTAATGATAAAAATTTGTTTATTTTGGAAAATGACAATCATATTATGAGTTTGAACTGAAATACTAGTAAATATACCTGGCTTAGAGTGAAATGATTCAAGAGCGTTTAAATTTCCCTCGTCCAAGTCATTTCCATATCCCCTATAACTACGATTAGTACACAGGTATCAGTCTAGTAACAAGGCAACTTTAATGCAACCATATCGGAATATGCTGCTAAGTTGAGAACGACTGCAAGGCGACTGTAACGGCCCTGTTTACGAGCCTTTTATAGTTTGGACGTGTTATACGGTAACACATTTGCGAGCAATGCAAGTCAATATTGGCGAAATAGATTCCACTGCGATTTGATACAGAACGGTATATGTACTTTGATAAGCTGACTGAATAAGTACCTACTATGTATTTAATTTACTGTGTCTTTACTGAACTCTTATTATATTCGTAATTATAATTTGGAGAGGCTAAAGTTATTTTGACTTTCCAAGATATGTTTAAACGTTCAAACCTGATTAAGTGAAGTAAAATAAAAAATATAAAGAATACAAAAAGTTTCTTGAAACAATAAACATATTTGCTCTTGGTCTTCCACTGCTGACAGCTACATAAATTAACATTAAATTCCTCGTTTTGCTAAAATGCAGTTTTAGCTCTTGCATTCCAAATAATGATAGCATGTTACACGCCATGTTAATACAAAGGTAAGCAAATGTTTTTGCATTAAGATTTATAGTTTCATTAATTTTGTTTTATTTTAATAATTATTTAGATCCGTTAATAGAGTTGAAATAAAGAAATACGTTCTGTTATCATGCACATTGTTAACTACTGGCATGAGGAGTTGATGTACAAAAAATGTACAAAAAAAACTAAGTAGCTAAGTATAATTTTACGTATAAACGATAGTAATAAATCATTGATTTTAGATTGTCACATTATCCTTAAAACAAGTGACATTACATGCAAGTTTAAGTAATCCTTAATAAAAACATAAATTCCACCAAGTTTGCGAGTAAAATACATATATTACTCTCTATGCCACGAGCGCCACAACCTCCACAAATCCGGACTTACCCCGCGTGTGGAGTATGGCCTAAGTATACCTACACCTACTAGTAAATATCTTATACCTGTTATAAGAAAGAAAATATAAAATGTATAAAATGGAGATTCTACCATCGTGTTTTCCAAACTATACTGACTGTGAAGGTATGTACTACAGGATGTTCTATTCTTCCGGGACGACAATAATTGGAGCATGATGTATAATAACAGGCAGCTCGACGAAACTCGGGCCTTTGTTGGACAAAATTGAAGGGAAAGTCTACGTTGTTATGGCAACGCACCAAGATAAGTCTCAAAAGATTCTAGAACAATTTCAGACTATTCCAACAGGGCGTAATGTTGACAAAAATATTTTCTTACTCGACTGCCCAAGTAAAGTGTAATGGTTTTCGGGTGTATATTCGGGTATCTATGTTTGAATATCTATTACCAACCATTCCGTCCATTTAACAGATTTTTTAGTTGAGTGTAAGTTGAGATTAGATTCAACTTAATTCCCAGTTTATGCTGCAGGGTTAGAATGTATTTTAAATTGGTTATCTTATTTATTTGGTTATTAGTGCCTTGCCGTTTCTAGAGGGATGATTGCCTCGACCACGCTCTAACCTTCACAGTGGTATATACCCAATTGAACCATGCATAATAAAGTCCCTCCACAAGTAACAAGTAACTCATACTTTAAGACTGTATAATTAAATCTATTAAAGACCAGATAACCCTGTGACACACTGCTACAAAGACTGAGAGCGTAGACTTACACGCTGTTTCATAATAGCCTCGCTACCATCCATTGGCTACGGAACAAAAATATTTATGAAACCCCAAAATATCGCCAGCGACATTGTGAGTGGTGTACTCCGACCTTCCCCAGCAAAATAATATTTAATTAAGCGCACTATTGTTGCACCTCGCGAGCAATTCATAACGAACATCAAGTGTTAATAGGAGAACTTGGAAGGATCCGCAAAAGTTGTGCTTGATAGGGTTGCCAGTTTCTCAGACTTACAAGGATTTTTCCTTTCTTCTTTATCTTAAGAGCTAGGATCTTTTTGGTGGAGCAACCGCCATTATTTTTATTTCCTACTTCTCGCCAACTCCTTGACCTTGGATTTTCCTTGGACTTGAAAAATACAAATACAATACAAAAAAAAAATTTTTTTTCTTCACAGACTATAAAAAGGTTTGTTGAATTGAAATTGATTTTTCTGTAAACCTAGGACAATGCTTTATAATTATTCAAGGTGACTGTTAACTCATACTCAAGTTTGCCCAATATTTTCGCTTTTTATAGCACTTACTAATTGAAAAGAAAATTGTTAAGTTCCCTTCGGCCGTCTATGTAACCACATAGCAAGCAACCACAGTTGCTAAGTTTTCATAGTATAACAGGAATAACACGAACATCCTTAACGAAAGATCAGACCAAAAGCAGCCCTATTTTTATAATTGCTTTCACACCCCTGATGCATGGGAGCTCAGTGAATGCGACCACACTGCGCCATTGTTGTCGACCTTATCCCGAAATGGCGTGTCTTTAAGATGTTTGTATTGTAAATAATAATATCTATTCTTATTTGTGCTACAACTAGGGGTGTTGAAAATAAAAATAGGGGATATCTCGCAAATAGCAAAACATAAGACAATCCAAAGGGATAAAATATTGTTTTGTTTTTCAGATTTTACTTGTATTTGATAATTTAATAATAAATAAATTGTTTTTATTTTCAGCAAACTCGTCGTTACAATTTCCGGATCTGCGTTCTGAATGTAATCAGAATGCATTCAGATGAGAAAACACTACTTTTGTTACTTCAAAAGGAACGAATACGAAAACATAGTATGGCAAACAGAATCCACTATCAACAAATTAAAAAAATCTTCTTAAAAACTTGCGTTTCTGTTTGAGATTGTTGTTATAGAAGAGCGGATACTTTACTGTGAGATCGGTGCATGGACATTGCTCACAAATCCAAAGTGTGATGCGGCAATTTAGTGAATTCTTTTTTTTTATTCAATCAGCAACTCAATTAATTTATGCGATACTTGACAATATTTTTAATATTATTGATCCGCTTAGTGTAATAAGGGAGCGAGCGAAGTGAGCTCGGAATTTCCGAGTACTCCATCATGGATAATTTAGTTTCAATAGGGTATGATGAAAGAAGCGAGGCATTTGAAACTTTTTAAAGTATGTTTGTTAAAGTGGTTACATGATTTTAAATGGTATTTTGTTTTTGTTTAAATCATTTTTGATGCTGTTATTTTCATCATAAGTTTAAAGTGCACTTAATTTATTCTTGTAATCTACACGTGAAATTTTCAAAAAAGGAATAGTCCAAATTATCAGCACAAGTTTCGCGCCAAGCGGACACGGGGCGCCGCCGGAAGCGGCCGCGCGATACGGCCGGAACCGCCGCCATTTGGCTGTTTACGACGCCTGCGCCGCTCACCGGTGAGTTACACGAACATCGTTTATTACGGCCGCTATAATGAACACGATATTATGGACTCGGATCATTTGTTACCCTGGATTGTGCTTTACTATATGTACTTCATTTACCAGTGTTTTACTTTTACTTGTTGAATTATACTTACTGGAGTAACTTTGCTGCAAAAACTCAAGGTTTCTAGATGAAGATGTGGTTAAAGAAAATATAAACAACAATATAAAAACAATATAACAAACTTGTGTCGGAAATTGAGGCCTCTTTAAAGAAAGTCTCAGAATGGGGTCGACTTAATTTGGTCCAATTTAACCCCACTAAGACACAAGTTTGCGCGTTCACTGCCAAGAAAATGCCATTTGTCGTATCACCTCGTTTTGAGGACACTCCCCTAAATGCCTCAGCTAGTATCGGAATTCTTGGTGTCGACATATCGAGTGAAGTCCAGTTCCGTGGCCATCTAGAGGGTAAGGCTAAATTAGCCTCGAAGAAGCTTGGTGTGCTCAATAGATCGAGACGGTATTTCACTGCGGCGCATCGCCTGCAACTTTATAAGGCGCAGGTTCGGCCTCATATGGAATACTGTTCTCATCTCTGGGCAGGGGCGCCCCAGTACCAGCTTCTCCCTCTGGACCGCATTCAACGAAGGGCAACTCGAATCGTCGACTGCCAGGATATTTCAGATCGGCTTGACTCCCTGGCGCTGCGTAGAGATGTAGCCTCGCTCTGCATTCTCTATCGCATGTACAATGGGGAGTGCTCCGAGGAATTGTTCGGATTGATCCCTGCCGCCTCTTTCCGCCATCGTTCTACGCGACAACATATTCATCCCCATCACATAGATGGTTGGCAGTCCACAACTGTGCGTTTCACTAGAAACTTTCTGCCTCGCACAACCAAACTGTGGAATGAATTGTCGCCTGCGGTATTTCCGGACCGATACGACATTCAAACCTTCAAGAAAAGAGCGTACTCCCAAATCAAAGGCCGGCAACGCACTTGTGACTCCTCTGGTGTTGCGGGTGTCTATGGGCGGCGGTAATCGCTTACCATCAGGTGATCCGTCTGCTCGTTTGCCACCTCTGCCATAAAAAAAAATAAAAAAAAAAATAAACAAAAAATGTTACTTTGCAAGGAGATCACACAAAACGCCAACATCTACTTCAACAAACAAACACCAGTACATAACAAACGTAGGTTTATCTAGTTCACAATCTCAGCAAGCAGGATCTATTCAAACAGAAAGTTGATATACCTATTGCTGCAAAATCTCTTAGGTTTCTAGATGCAAATGTAGTTCAAGAAAATATAAACAACATGTTACTTTGCATCACATACAAAACGCAAACATCTATTACATAACAAACACGCAGTAGGCTTATCTAGTTCACAATCTCAGCAAGCAGGATCTATTCAAAGTTTGAATTTCAAACAGAAAGTTGATACGGAAATAAAAAAAGGATGATAAAAAAATGTCTGGCAATATTTTAAAAGTGGCTTCTACTCATCAAACTGAACCACTTTCCCCATGAAACTTATACTCAAAAAGCAAAAAACATTTTGAACTTTGTACAAATCCGTCAGCTAGTTGATGAATTTTGTATGGGAAGTCCAAAATTGTTTTTTTTTTTGACCATGAGATTTTTGGAAAAAGTTGTTCAGTTTGATGAGTAAAAGCCACTGTTAAAATATTGCCAGACATTTTTTATCAGCCCGTATATTTTAGTTTTTCCACGCAAAATATTTATCTACGAACGTACGTTACTTATCTTATAAAAGCATCATGACCAATTTCACCTAATAGTTACGGGATAGTTCAGGCTTCTATAAAATTGTCTTCATTAAAGCCTCGTCACTTTGATTCCGACTTCGTTGTTTTATAAATCGTGGGTAAATACGAGTATCACTTAAATGATAATCTGTAGGGGTAAAATAGATATTCTCTATTGACACGAGGGATCCGAAAACAAGTGTGAAATAAAGTTTAAAAAAAATTATGCAACGAAGACCTTTTTTATTGCTTCGCTAACCTTTCGTGTGGTAGAAACGTATTTTATAAGGTACATAAAAGGACTATTTAAATGTGTAAGCCATCTACTTAAATAACTTAAATAAAAACATGAGAATTTCAACTTGAAGGTGTCTGAAGGTAAATTTGTATGTAGCCAAGCAAGAAGGCAACAGCGTGTCGACACAGTCACCACACACATCACAAGGCTTCACCTTACATGAATTTGAATTAATCCCGTCTTTTTCATTAAGAAGTAAATGCTGCTCTTGAATATTTATGTCCTGTATCTCATTTTCCACTAACTGCGTCCCTTTCGGTATCTTACTCTAATGTACCATCATGAAAGTCAATCGTTGCAAATAAGTCCTCTTGGAGACGCTCTTCTAACCAGATTTTGGTATAATTTTGTGGGCGCCAATAATTTTTGAATGCCTCTTTAGGTTCGAATATAACCATACCATAAAACGAAATTTTCTTTTTCTTTTAGATAACTCTAATAAAAGTTGTTTTTTTATGAGAAAAACGCAAAAAAATAACAGAAATAATGGGAATGTCCCTGTGATTTCCTTCAAATCTATTCACACTTTACCGTTGGAGAAAAATGGAAACCACCTATAGCTGAGGTTGTATTATTAATATAAACGCCAAGGAGTACGATCATTGCCTAAATATCACCTATGGTATTTTCGTCATAACTAAAGTAGAACAAAAGTACCCGACATAGCTTGCAGAATCGCTACATAGCTCGGGTACATAGCTCGTAGAAGTTTTCGAGTGACGACCGCACACCGGAAGACGTACCGTAGCTCGTAGCCAGGGCGGGAGCAGCGCAAGACCGATCGTCGAAATCTTTGGAGGAGGCTTTAGTTGATGACAATGACAATGATGATGTTGGAAATTTCGACATCTAATAAAATTACATTTCCAATACTTTGGTAAATTACAGTTTCAAATGACATGTCTTCCAGTTTCAAACCGTTTAACCCTATAAAGGAACCCTGGCTCATCTGGCGAGTTAATGAGGAGGTGCGTTTGAAATGTAAATGCGTATACAGCGTGTAGCTGTCACTATAAAAGGCACGATTAATGTGTCTGACGATGTAGCATGGTGTAGCGGAGCGAACAAGCGCATTTGTGAGATACACCCTTACAACTGACTGCAGCTGAGCGCTGCTTTATTGCTTGAGATAGGGTATGGGAAATGTTTTTATGTATTTTATACATATACGTATCTATCTGTTAAACAACAAAGGTTCGATTAAATAGTCACGGTGAAGAAGTCGTAAAGTAAACATTTCGGAAGAGAAAATAATCTCTTATTGTGTTACACAATTTAACCGTCCTATCCACAAGATAGAGACGGTGGTTGCGAAGTGAGATAATAATTATGACTCGTATAACAGTAGAATATAATAATTCGACATTTATCTACCCACTTATTGCAAAAACTCCATGCCACATCTAAAGTGAAGTACATAAATATATTTATGAAAAGGATTGTTTGTTATAGGTAAGCTCGCCAACTACGGATACGAAAGATATAATAATGCATAAGTATAGTATGGAAATATATTATTTGAAAGTAAAGTTGCGTGGATTTTACCACAATATTAGGAATAAATCTGAGATAATTCTAAATCTCTTTGGATAGTGGACTACATGTAAGTATTATAACACTGAATTGAATTGAAAGTTTTCTGTCACGGTTATTTTGTACTCACAGCAATCTCAATTTCTGAAGACTTAAGTACCCAACTTACTAAGTCAAGGATAAGACTAACAAGGAGAGTGCCAAACTTGGGAATCACAGATTCCTCTGATTTTTATATATGTTGTAGGGTAGTATCCCCTCAATAACAAGGTAAAATGATAAGATGCACTTCGCTTTTATTTTCGAGAAAATTATTTTAAAGACTATTTTTTTACCAAATTTATTTATTTATTTGTTATTTTAATCAATAAATATTTCAAATGGTGAAGTTATTTAAAAGTATTAAATTTATTATATATTGATATGTTTAAATTTATTTTTCCAATTTTAATGGATTTTTATTATTTGATTTTATTGTTAACAATAAAAAAGTTAGACTTTAAATTCACTATTTCGAAAATGAAAGCGAAGTGCGTCTTACCATTTTACCTAGTTATTGAGGGGATACTACCCTACAACATATATAAAAATCAGCGGAATCTGTGATTCCCAAGTTTGGCACTCTCCGTGTAAGATTACATAACTGTAGCGAATGGTGAAACTGTTTTCTTTTTTATCTTAAAATGGTTTACCCTAAATTGGATAAAAGTATTGAAACCATGATAAGCTTACATACACATATGCATGTATTTATGTACCTACTTTCTACTAAGATTACATGTTTCTTTTTACTTCAGAAAACTGTTTGGCATTTGTTGGAAGAACCGACAATTACTTCTAAAACTTCCTGAAAATATCCTTTAAATTCGCAGTCTCGTTGTATTCCACTACAGAGATATTCCAAAATTTAAATTAACCAAGAGCACAGTGAAACTAAAATGCGCGGAAACATGTACGTTCTTTGTCTTATCTTTATACATGCGTCCGATGTGAAATTGCACTTGTATGAAACTGGGGAAAGCGGTCGGGAGCATTTTAAAATGGACCGACTTTTAGCGTCCTGACTGTTCTTTTCTTTTTCTTTGTGCCTGCCAAAGTGGGACGTTCTGTTTCCCATTCGCAAATAGTAGAAGTGAAGTTTTTAGTGGAATGAATCGTCACCGTTTCTGCTTAAATTTTTCATATAAGTAAAATAAAATTATTACCCTACTCTATATTTTTTCCCGATTTCCAAAAGTATCTGTACTGAATGTACAGATATAGGTCTGTCTTAGAGTTATGTGTTTTAAGCCGCCAAATAATCTCAAATCAACCATTCACTATCCAATATGCTAAACCAAGCTCAGTTTCATCCTGGCAAGGGTCCTTTAGACCCGTAAGCAGCCAACCTCATGAAAATGTATCAGAAAAATCAAGTAACCGCTACCCAGCGCTCTCGGCTCCTAGTGTGGCCCAAATTAAAAGAGAGTGCTGGACACATTTATGCTGTGACCTGAATGAAAGCACTGATACAGATTTTATTATGACCGTATAGTAAAGAAATGCATTTGGAAGCGCCAAAGTAAAATAAAAGCAGAGTTTTCTGTCTTAGATCTAATTTAAAGCCTCAGTCTTTACTTTGACTGTAGTATAGTGCTAGGCCTCATACGATGACCAAGCAAATCATTTTCTACTAAATTTCTAAATAAAAATAAATAATTTTGCGAATATTTTTTCAGTTTCTTAAAATCGCTTGCAGCTTATAAATTAAACGTGTCAGTATAAATATTCAGTATGGGACCAAGATCTCTTATTAATGAAAAAGGGTCACGGGGTATTTTAATTCAACTACGTGTTAAGGATTTCAGTGGGATGCTTACGTGCGGCGTTTTGCAGGGAAAAAAAGATTTTTAGTTTTATCCAGGGACGGGCCCATACACATTTGTGATTGAATCGATCTTGTTTTAACAGCTCTTCGGCATACTACTGTAGTTTACAAATATTTATACCGGTAGGGGGATACCGGTTATAATGATTTAAAAAACTAATTGGCTTGTCTTTAAATAACAGGTAATGCGTTTTTACATATTCATATACTGATAGCATCGCCAACACCGAGGACGTCATGGCATCACTATGGCGTAGCCTTATTTTTTCTGAACACTTCCGTAACATTATTTTACCTATTAAAGGCATAAAAATTCAGAAATAATGTGAAAATACTCAAGATTACGAACATTAATCTTTCGATACAAAATTCAAGAACTTTATTCCAGGCAGAGCGACGTTCGCGTGCGTTGTCGTCGAATGATTAATAATTTGAAACTAGAATCGCGGAAGTTTAACCAAGAAGATTTGTGACTTGACTTCGCACTGGCTGGCTGGATTCGCTCATTCGCTCGGCTGCGGAACTGAAAAGTTGGGTATCGATCTCTTTGAATAAAGAACAGTTGGTAATAGGGTCAGCGGTCTGTTCAGTACCTACTATAGTAATAAGAAAACTATTTCTAGAGATGCCTGTTATCTCGATCGATGATCTAGAGGTGAAACATTTTGCTAACTACTAAAGTAAGTATATGAAATATTATATACAATTATGAGTATGAGTAAGCTCTAAACAATTTAGTTATCTAAATATTTTTAGTAAAACGATGATAAATGTTCAATTCTTTCCTCTAAATCTTCAATGTATACAGACATATTTAATGCGACTCACACAAAAATAACTTGGGGTAACAGAAATGTTAAATGAAATACAATATTTTTAAACTCAATTACAGAACAAGTAGAGCAGGTATTCATTCCCTTCCAAAATACAATATTTTACCGATAATTAATTATTAATCCGATTCTGCTAATCTTCCACAATTACAAAGGAGATGGAACCACTCAATTATACTTAAAAGAACCTCCGTGGTAATTTACGGATGGATTGGTGTAATCTCTTTAGTTGCGACAACGGCTGTTCGAACAATGAACAATATACGGAAAAGCTTCTTAGCTCACGTATTTAGTCCTATTCGTTTTGACTGAAAAGAATAAGTCCTAGTATGAAAAACGGACCCCGAATTACTCTAGTTGTTATATTTTTTGCATAAATTGGTTTATTTTGATTTTCTCAAAATTTTAAACGATATAAATCAGGAAGCACAATTACGAATTTAAGAAGTGGTGGAAATTCTGGAAATCTCAATATTTTTTTAAATATAATAAGTATTTAAATTAGAAGTTGAAGGCAGCGTAAAATTGAGGGTCAGTTTTAGTCTATCTAATACTCAGTTCCTACCATTTATTTGTAAATAGTGTGCCCGCTGTTTCGGGCACTTTTTGTGGTGTGTTAAGAAACGTTTGGCTGAAAAAACTTTATTTGATGGACAATTTTCCTTATTCACCTACTTATGTTTATTTGAACAATCTTATACTATCTTTATACGTAGGTAAGTAAACAAACGTCCATTCGGAGATGTCACAACAGCATTACCGCATTAGACATCCCAAGACAGACCATTTCTTACTCCACCGCAGTTACCCTTACCCATACTTTACTATCCTTAAGACGACTCTGCCCTTATAATTACTGGGTCTAAGCGTTAAGGCCCAAATTCCGTGTTAAACGTTCCGCTGGGATGTACAATGTACACCATGCGTACATTATCACCTCTTGATGTTGACCTCTCATAGAAGGGAGGCTTCATCGACTAGTAGGGAAAAGATAGGTCAAGTAACATTGGACGTTAGGGAGATCCTTAACAAAATCTTGGGACAGACTATAAGGTCTTACTGAAATAATGCCATACAGAGTGTCAGTATTACTGATATTTGTTGTAGTAAGTTATTTTGTATTCTATCTCATAAGTTTAAAGGCTGATATTACTTTGTTGTGTAAATGATGGATAAATCAATCTTACCGTCGGGATTCTTACTCCGGCTATTTCTATTTAGCAATTCATGTAACGATAACAGTAATGTCGTTGTTCTTGAGGGTTTAGTGTTTTATGTCGGGCTCTTAGATATAAATTAATTTGGAGCAGCAAACTGAAATACTGATTAAAGGGCAAAAACGGCAATCTGGTACCCGCTATATTATGTAAACGGAGTCCAATATAATTATACAGGGTGCAACAGAAGTGTGTGACAATACTTCAAGGTTGGCTTTTAAACTGAACAACTTTTGTTCTACAACTTTGTTGAAATCGCAAAAAATTTTTTGGACTTTTCATACAAACTTGGTTCGCCAGCTGATCGATTTGTATGAAAAGTCCAAAAAAAATTTTGCGATTTCAACAAAGTTGTAGAACAAAAGTTGTTCAGTTTGATGGGCAAAAGCCAACCTTGAAGTATTGTCACACACTTCTGTTACACCCTGTATATATGTAACGAACTCTTGCATTTTTTCAAACAGCCTAACTGCACTTTTCACCGAATAAAAACATCATCCATAAAAATACTCCAGAGCGTTTAAAATTCATGTGAACTAAAACTGATTAAAGCTATAGATGAAGTAGAATCTAAAGCCGCGCAAAGAAGGCCATCTGAGCACTCGATTAAGTCCACAACGCAACGTTCCAAGTTCAAATTCAAACTTGGAAGAATGGGAGAAGAAAAATAATCAAGCACCAAGTTCGCACACGTAGCTCGGACGCGGCGCGGTTGACCGCGGCCGCGGACTTAAGGATTTTCGACTAGAGCTCGATCCGATCGAGTTGGCGGGAACTAAAGTTACACTTGGTACTTTTTCGGAAAGTGGAAATGTTCTAAACTAAACTGTAGCGATGTCGCGGATAGAGGAGTATTAGAATTGGTACATTATACTAAGTCCCGTTTGAAATCAGTGTATCTTAAATGATTGGTTCATTCTAAGCCTTAGATAAAAATTTCAGAGTACATTTTGTTCTGAATGTACTGATAACAATTGTCAAATCTATAGAACTAGTGAAAGTAGAGTAAAAGACAAAAATGTTTTTTTGACAATTAAATCAAATCAAATCATATACTCTTTATTAAAAACAAAATAAAAAGAAACAAATCGACAATCTGGGCGGTCTTATTCCTAAAAGCAATGTCTTCCAGACAACCCGTAGTCCGGAAAAAAGGCAAGAAGCAGAGGCACAACGCGAGTAACAATGAGAAATGAAATAATTATAATTTATGTTCAAACAATATAAACCTAATTTAATTAATATTTTTTTTTCTCATTATTGCGTAACAATAATTTTTATGTGTTGACACTTATTTGTGTTGCAGTAAAATATCTATCAAATGGTTCAAGCAGCGATTTATAATTTTATCACGATTGACATAGGTGTAATTTTGAATGGCATTTAATAAAATTTGATCTATGAATAAATAGGTACGTAGAGTTCATTATATAATTCAATAGCACATAAATTACGTGAATTCGATACCTTCCTTAGGTAGGTTACTTACTAATAAAATGCTATCCTTAAGACATAATTTTATCCCAAACATTATATTTCCTTATCCAAATAAAGTGCTCGGTGTTCCAAAATTAGCTCGCCCTCGCTTTATCCCAGATTTCCCGGTAAATTTCGTCCCAGATAATAATCCCGAAAATGCATGGTCAGCTGTTTGTGGCCAAAATATCTTGACCTGCCTTAATTCGGCAATCAGCTACCAACGCCGAACCAAGGGTTACTTCATGGAGCTCAACAGATATTGGTTCGGTTATACTCAACTGCGTTTCCACTATTAATACAGATTTCCGATTGGTTACCCAATATTCCAAAATTGCATGCAGAATTTCGAACGTTATTTGTGTTTCATAAATGGTTTCAATCTGAATCATTGATACAGGCAAGCACAAGGTAAAGTCCAAGAACATTTTTCCTTAAGAACACCTACTTAGTCGAAAAATATAGCTTAACTTATACAGTTAACTGAAACTCTTCGCTAAAAATAATATCCCCAATTCCCTTCAAACTCAGCAAGCCAAGAAATGTTGAGTACTTTCGCGGAATAAAATATGATAATCCGGGAATTTAGAGAGGCACTCCATAACAACTAAGCCGTGAAGGATCGGTGCTCACTTCTATTTGGACGCATCATGTCGCTTTCAAGCATCGTTTGGAGTTTGAAAATGGAAGGGTCCAAATATTATTTTGAAAAGGAGAAGAATATTCTCGTTCTGTGAGCAATCTTGTGTCATTGAGACTCGCAAGACAACATTCTTCGCATTTTAAAAATAACGAAACTTATTCCTTTGTCTGTGTTTTGGGAATATTAAAATATAAATTCAATTTAGCTTAGTAATATAGCTTTTGGCCAAATTTTAATAAAATTAGCTATCAAATAGCAAAAGCAAAAAATACCGTTGTTTTCTCAATTTACGTTATTTTTGGGTTCCCGAGGAAATCAAAGGCATCAAACTAAAATGGATCAATGATCTGAAAAAAAAAGTTTTACTGATATTATTTTATTCGCATTTAAAATGATAATGTAGAAAATGTCACTCCCCATCCCGTCAACTACATGTGCAAAAGTCATATCGATCCGTTGCTCAGTTGCGACGTGAAAGTTGGACAAACACAAAAAAATACTTTCGCATGTACATTATTTCAATCAATCAGTCAATCATTTATTTGCATGAAACATGATAGTTTAGATGACTAAATAAAATTGAATAAATAAAATTATTAATAATGATGTCAATAGATTAAAAAAAAACATTATAATATTTGTAAGGATGAGTAAATTAGAGAAGAGGTGGATACACACAAACACAGAAAATCCTAATGTAGGCACCTCGGCTTCCTGATTTTTTAGTTGATGCGCAATTTTTAGTACTTACAATGATTTACAAACTTTTTTCATAAACAGCTTTACCAATCTCCAAAGAAAGACGCATTCTAACAGGTTACTATGTACTTTTTAACCGACTTCAAAAAAAAGGAGGAGGTTCTCAATTCGTCGGAATCTTTTTTTTTTATGTATGTTCACCGATTACTCGAAGACGCCTGAACCGATTTGGAAAATTCTTTTTTTGTTTTAAAGGGTATATACTTCACAGGTGGTATACAGGTAAATCTTATCGAAATCGATTTAGCGGTTTTTGAGAAAATCAACAAAAACATATCAAAATTGGAGTTGTTGCGATTGAAGTCGGTTGTTTTTAACGTATTCAGCGTGGTTAATTATTTAACTACACACAACTAAAAGGCGGAAGGAACTGTGATTTTTAAGTCCCCTAAAGTGGAGTGCAGCATACTTAAACCATACATTCTTACGTTCGCTGAGCAGCAATAACAGTAAAACCTCCTTGGGGACTACCTCAGGCCAGATTTAAGAAGATAGGTATTACCTACTCCTTCTGGAGTGTCGGACGCTTTATAGGCGGTTTAACAGCCGAATGAAGCTGGGTGTTAATGAAAAGTTTTAGTGACTTAGTGCGATGGATTTAGTGTGCTGAAAAAGTGAGAAGAAAATAATGTTTATGTTCTGCTGTTTTGTTTGATGAGATTTCGGGTTGTTGATAGCGAAATCAATGAACAGATAACGTTAACTGTGTAAAAGATAAATAAGTTTTTATTAGTGGTTTAACTGAGTGTTTTATAGGTGTTTTAATAAAACATGATAATTATCAACTACAGAAAAGCATTATGATAACAAAATTTCTGATTTTTGACCCCAATTTTCATGAGAGTTTTTAGTGAGTTTCTCATTTTTTTTTGTATATTTATATTACGTATTCTCGAGATAGTTTATCCGTTGGTGTTTGTTGCACTGTGCTGGTTAGCTCGAGTTTAGCTGACCATATAACTGCCAATAACTTGCAAACCTGTCACATAACCTGGCGTATATGAAATGCTTAAGAAGGAAAAAAAAAACAGATGCTGCTCCCTTCAAATATAGGCGTTAATAATTTCCTACGGTTACAACTCTGTAATAGCTACAGCTACCTTACATCACCGCACAAAGCCTATTAACTTCAATACTTACGAGTACACAACACTGCCGCAATATTCTACCGTTCATGATTAAACTGAATCCCCGGGGATTTTGCTAAATACCGGATAACATTAACTTCTCACCGCATAAACTTACTTCTTATTCCCATGTGGAAATAAAATACAATTATAGTATTTGTAGTATTTTAACAAAGTAGGTTTAACAATATCTTGAATTAAATTGTTTATCTTACTAAATCTGAACAGTGAATCAAGAATTTGTATGCGTACCTGAAAAAAAAATTGTAGATCGAATTTTTTCAATATTTTCCTATATTTTATATGTATTTGATTCTGAGTAACACCTTAAAATTTCAAACGCACCTTTTTTAACACCCTGTATAATTATAGGTTCCACGTTACGGAGAAAGTTCGGTTCATGAGCAGACGGACATATAGTTACTATTACATCATAAGATAGACTATACTTTATAAGATAGACTAATGTGATTAGCTTGTCTGTAAATATTGGTCTTCGAATAAATGAAATGAAATGAAATTATTTTTTCGGCTTTTTTCAGAAGGACGTAACTTTCAAGTTTCCTTAAATCTCTAAGCACATTTACCTAGGTCCACTAAAACTTGCGCAAAATCCTCAATAACAACACACAATACAAGGATCACTACATTGACGATAGTTGGTAAACAATCAGTTAAGTGACTTGGAACCTCAGTCTTGGGACTCGGCGCGGCTTGAAGAAATCTTTATTAATAGACGTGCACAATAAATGACAGAGACGGACGTTCGGTGGAAATGGGAGATTTGAGAAGCTGGCGGAAAAAATTAAAATAAATAAAGACAATATGAACGCTATTTATACGACTCTTTTTTTAAATCCACTACTGGTAAGCCCTTGGCATGGTAACAACTTACAAGATGGTAGACAATGACGAAGTTAATAGATTGAAGTGGTAAGCCCACTTCAATCTATTAACTTCGTCATTGCCTAAACCAATAAGGAATTGACTACACATTGGCATAAGAATGTAAATTCTGTTAATGATAATGAAATTTGAATAACTTCCCCAGCTAAATAATATAGTGCTTAAATGAGTGCGTATTTTTTTAAATTCCTTAATTTTTTTTATTTTATTGAGTATCCCTATAGTTCAGATTTCTTTTTCTAGCACATTTTTGGAACGCACACCCAAAATTAATTTTGAAAGTAATGGAAGAAACTTTGTCAATAGCCTGGGGTGGCGGGGCCAGGGTCTCTACATTACTTATGATATAGCCGCAAACGGGCAATTTTTTCTAACAATTTATAGTGAACTCACACGCACAAGTGTGACAGTCGACAGTTTGTCATTCCGTGGCTGCGCAGTCCGGCCGCGCGATATAACAGTTGTACTGTTTAGAGGAGGAATTTGGTGCGATTGCGACTTACCTTCCTGCTAATTATGAGGTTTCATTTTGACGACTTATTTTTGTTAATTTTAACCGCGCGTATTGAGGTTTCTCACGTATTACATATATTGTGAAGTTACTTTGGAACCTCTGGCTAAAATCAGGCATTATTCATAGAACGCGATGTAAGTAACTATTAGTAGTAGTATTCGTCAGTTTCGGGTAATGCAATTAAAACATTAGCAAAGGTTTTATAGTATATGAATGTAAGTATGGAACTACCACCTACCTGTTGGTTGTCTTTTTTTTTTTCGAGATGTCTTTACATTGTCTTGATTTCCAGATTGATTTATGATACATTTGAAGATTTGTTTAATTTGTTAGGTTATTTTCTACAAATGCAAGTGATAATATTCAGCGGCTGGGTTTGAAATTTTTTTTTGCACGCCGAAAATTAGAAGCGTAAGTCTAAACTAAACGCCTAACTTCCTGTCACAAAACCACCTTACCCGTAATCTTTCAAAATATTTCCTTTCTCTTACTTTAGAGAACCTTTTCAAAGCTGTGTAGGATAAGTATAATCCGATGAAACTATTCCTCGCGGAGCCCCGTCCCGGGCTGACGACAATACGCTTTTTACCGCTTAAACCTGGCTTTGGAACTTTCTGGAACATTTTTATTCCGCCCTTGTGTAAGAAGGTCATTTGGGATGACAGACAACGCTTTTTGGATTCAACAGTTCTATATAATTAATCTAGCTCAGCGGGGAACATTCGGTAGCGTTGCGATACCTATAAAACGTAAATTCATAAAATTGAATTTGTTACACTTTTTGTTATTTTATTTGATGACAAGCTGATGATTTATTTTCAATCAAATTTGTCCACGATGACGGAAACCGACGATGCCGACAGACAGATACACACTGACACACACTGCCTTATCTAAAAGCGCTCTATCTATTGAAGTGGTTGGTATTAATCAGGTATCAAGCTTACTAACTACGTCGATCCGGTATGAATGCTGTTTTTTTTTCATAACTAGTCTGTCAGAATCTTTAGGGATGTTTTATTTTTCATTTTTCCCACATGGAAATAACAAACCTATTAATAAACCTATTACCTATTAAAACCTATTATACCTATTATTACCTAATAAACCTATTTTCTTTATCAGCGGCGTTGGGAGTTACGCTCTAGCTTCATTTTCTTCTATCTCTATTCTCTGCTGCAGTGGAATCAGTATATTAAAATTATTTATTGCACTATTACAAAATAGTATTTATAAAGCAGAAAAGCTCTGAATACAAAGAGACCCATTAAAGATAAAGGACAGCACACTGCAAACAAATTGACGTTTCAGCTTAGAATTGTGTATTCCACACTTCACTAGTTTTCGCATTCCCTACTTTAGTATTCATAATCTGAACACATGAATTCAAATCGAGTTATTAATGACATTCCGGCTGTCTCGGTGCAAAGTAACGTAAGTCATAAATTACGTAAAATAAACAACACGCATGGCAGGTAGCCACGAACATGGGTTGCCGTCGCCGTAGTTATAAATGGGGTAGAAATAATGAAAAATATACAAGAATTTTCGTACACCATCACAGGAATAAACCTTCATGGATATACAACAGCGACATTTTATGGTATTTCGCACATTTTTGCTAAACAAATCAGAAAATCTATGTCTATACTCTGACAGCAACCAGTCGCTCTGAAAACCGGAAAGCCTATTGTAAATCTAGTTAGTGTAAAGGGAAGGTACATAACGGTTACTGTCAGAGTGTAGTCATGAAGTCAGCCTATACGTAGTCAAATCTCCGACTACGCTATGTTTATTATGGTGCTTCTTTTGTTAAGCTGCTTCACGTCTACATGAAGTGCCTTATCCCCTTACTAGTGCCAAAACACAAGATGACAGAAAA
Source organism: Coleophora deauratella (assembly GCA_958295455.1). Lineage (NCBI taxonomy): Eukaryota > Metazoa > Arthropoda > Insecta > Lepidoptera > Coleophoridae > Coleophora > Coleophora deauratella. The sequence goes on along the minus strand of OY282403.1, from coordinate 6,786,559 downwards.
GTAACCATAACTAAATTGAACATGTTTATAAATACAAAAACAAAGAAGTTGAAAATAAGTTTTAAAAAATAGTCTTCATTGTACAGTCAACTCGATGTGTTCTAAATTCAAATCACTTTTTACACTGGGTGAGTAAAATTGATTGGGCTTTCCGCTAACTGATTTAAGCAACATAAGCTATTTAAGCATGATTTTTGAACTGGCGAGAAATATAATAAAAGTATATGTTAAAAAATGTCACGCGAGAGCAAATTGATCTGTTTCGTGTGCTTTTGAAGTGCATAAACAACTGTTTCATTAACCGATTGCCCCGAATGGGCATAATTAGGTATTTATCAAGTGTTTGGTATGAATACATGTCCGTATATTTGTTCGGCTGAGCCTTCAGTCTCAAAGACTGGATGGATATTTGAATACTATGTAACATCTTAATCAATTGTCTATTTTTTTATTGTTAATAAATGTTACTGTCTATTTTTTATTGAATTATAAAAGTCATTTCAAAAACTCGTTCAAAAGAAGATACCGCTGTTGTCAAAAGGACATGGAAAAACAATACGCAAGACTCGATCGCCCCTTGATTTCTCGATGAATATGAAATTACCGAGAGATCTGCAACTTTTTCAGTTAACTTGCGCCCGATGGGAGAGGCTCGGAATCACCAGTGATCAGTGCCGGGGGGGAAATCGAACCCCTATTAGCATAATGAAGGGCGGACACCGTAAAACTGGAGGCTTCGAACGCGAGTTGTCTTATTCCTAAAATGACAATAAAAGTATAATGTGATGTACGCTTACTGTGGGTATGATCCAAAAGCTTTTCAATTCAATTCAACAAATGCTTAAAAAATCTGAAAATAATCCCTTACATTTTATAATTCAGAAGACGTATGAGAAAATCACAAGATGTGGTATAAATCTTTCTACAACTTCGCAAAAATGTATCTTTTGCGAAGTCGTAAAATAAAGCTGTTGAGTATTATGAGCAGAATGTCCAATTATTACGTCCTATTTCTACTTTGGGGGCAGATGACCGTGTGTGATTTGTCGGACCGGTCGGTGCGGACATCCTTGGGGGAGACCTTAGTCCAGCAGTGGACGTCTTTCGGTTTATGATGATACCTATTTTGTTCCCACCAGCACATATGTTTAATATTTAGGTAGTGTTCGTAACATTATTATAAAACAAAAATACAATTTGAAAATAGGACTTTTACGTATGAACGTTTTGGGCATAAGCCATTTTGCTGCAGCAATTTGAAGAAACGGGAAATAAGAGACTATAGAAGGAACCTGATTTTTCGCTCTGGAATTTAAAACTTGCAAGAACACGATCGCTTGATTTGCCCAATGATAAGATAATTACAAAACTTTGCTTTTTTGTAACTCTCTTTTGTATCTAAATTAAAGTACCGAAGTAAAAAAAAATTTGTGTGTATATCTTGACGTCGATTCTGAGCAAATTTTTTTCCTTATTAGGAAATTCTTCATGTTCTAGCTAAAATTATTTAATTTAGCGCTATAAACGCATACCTAAGATTACTGAAAAACATATTGCATGCGGTACATAAATAATATACCAAATTAAAATAAACTAAATACTTTTTCCGTCTTAGCGCTCACAGTGATTTCTTCTAGTCCAGTCAACCCGGTGTACGAAGAAATAAGTAAGATCATAAATGCAATGAAATTCTTAAAATCAGTTAAGATTCAATTTCAGTTCGTTTTTAATGACCCTCTCACTAATAATAATATTAATGGTCCATACTCCACTCCGAACTTAATAGTTAAAATTATAAAAATTTACATGTTACATGTACTACACACATACACAGCTAACATGCTTCATAATAATTAAATTACTTTTAAACAGAATAAACAAAGCATAGCATCTAAAGATTGAAAAATGCTATGACAGGCACCGAACATAATCCCAAGGGACCAAAAGCATCCAAACAAAATATTAATCTATTCCATCTGACCAGTGACAGACATTTGCATTTTGGCCCGTCACACAGAGCGAGACTGGCGTGTCTGCTTTCCAAGCCCGTTCCAAATTCTGACAGTCAATCAAATTTTTTTCGACCAAAATATGGCCAATATTTTGACGGAAGTTCCGTATAAGGTATGAACATGGCTTTATTTAACGTAATATAGAAAACTCAAAATCTCATCAAAACAAAAATGTGAAAGAAAAACCGTGTTCGTAACAAAAAAGCTTGTTAGATAAGCTCGGATAATGGATTCGCTAGCAAAACATCTTACTGGATCCCGAGTTCTTTCGAAATCTCTTAAATCATATATCCTATCATGTATTTTGTAGAACGTTCTTTAGTTACTTCAAAATAAAATTTGTTATGTTTTTGCTATTCAATAGTGCGGCTCAAAGTTTTTTAAAGGTACTTTTACAATATTTAAACTAGGGCTGAACAACCTTCACTCGGAGACTTCTGTATATAATTCGCGAAAAAAGCGACTTAACTTGCTAACAGTTTAAATAGTCATACAGCTTATGTTCGGTTTCCACAGGTATTGCGTATTGTATACGTATGGTACTATCTGTTGTTTCTAAATAAGGAAGTCAAGTCAGTGTGTTTAAAAAAACTTTGTAGTCTATAAGTACCATATATCAACACATATTCATAAACTAAATATCAAAATTTTCGCACCTGAGCCAGTCTGCGGTCGCTGTAGCCGAAATCGGCTAGGACCATCATCATCATCATAAAAATTACAAATTCGCTCCTCTATTTGGTATCGGGGAATAAAATGATCTAAGTTGGTCATCTAATTCGTCACCACATTTACATCTACCCGCAAAAGTTTGATTGGTTGACGCCATGTCGGCTCACGGCGACGCCAACTTTGATGGGAAACCGATGGTATTTTTAACGGTGACGCTTCAAAAACATAGTATGACCTTTTTGAATTACTACGAGTATGAGAGATTGTCTATTTTTCTTAACACCTTCATAAGTTTTGGGTAAAATATGGGTGAAAATACTTCTGAATCATAAAATGCTATAATATTTTTTGATATACAACAATGATAAAATATGAATTATTTATTACGTGAAAAATACTATACACAAGATCTTCACGCCATTATTTTACATAGTTGCATTTTAGCTTTGGATCAGTGTATTATTTAACCATGCACAAACAATTGATGCTATCTTGACAGATTTTGGCCAAACGTGACGTTGCACGAAGCTGCTTCGTACTTTATACATAAATATTGAACCAGAAAATGCGTATCTTCCCTTGCCTTTCTTATTAAATTGCTCGGTCATAAAACGCAGCGACCGAACGGTCGTTAGTTGCAGATACGGGCCCTGAAGTTAAGTATTTGCTGAGTCCAGGTTTATAGGCTTCTTTCATCACCACTCTGTATTACTATTAAACTACAGAGTAACAGAGTACAAGACCCGGCGAAGCTATTTTTCTAACGAACAAAAGAAAAACAAATGTTCTTTAAAAAATATCAGGCTGACAAAGCGTTTTTGCGTTTTTGTGACAAAATAAACTAAAAACATCACACGTAACAGCGTAGACACAGTCTAGTTACGGTTTTCAAACATATCAAATATAATAAAACCTATTCTGAACTAAAATAAAAACCTAACTATACGTTTTTAGAAATTTATAAATTTACGCAATAGATACTGTTGTTCGTCTACCTAACCAAAACTTTAGACATCTTAAATATATTGCAAAATGTACAATATAAAGACATCAAATGATTTAGAATCTAGACTGGAACGTGATGAAAGCTAGAAATATAAGATGCTTCTCGCTATCTTGTTGCAGAAGTTATTGAGTGCAGTCTATGTAGCGGGAGACAGACGTCGAGGTATGTAGGGGTGGTACAAAAGTCAAACAAAATATCCATATGTATTGTAAATTTTCTTTTAATACTGGATTTTTATGGTATGGGACAGACCCGTGCTCCTGCATTGAGGACGAAATGGTTTTTTAATAACTGTTAAAACCCTAAAAGGGTTCCGTAGCCAAATGGCAAAAAACGGAATCCTTATGGATTCTTCATGTCTGTCTGTCTTTCTGTCTGTCTGTCTGTCTGTCTGTCTATCTGTCTGTCTATCTGTCTGTCTGTCCGTCCGTCCGTATGTCACAGCCACTTTTTTCTGAAACTATAAGACCTATACTGTTGAAACTTGGTAAGTATATGTATTCTGTAAACTGCATTAAGATTTTCATACAAAAATAGAAAAAAAACAATAAATTTTGGGGGTTCCCCATACTTAGAACTGAAACTCAAAAATGTTTTTTTCATCAAACCCATACGTGTGGGGTATCTATGGATAGGTCTTCAAAAATGATATTGAGGTTTCTAATATCATTTTTTTTCTAAACTGAATAGTTTGCGCGAGAGACACTTCCAAAGTGGTAAAATGTGTGTCCCCTCCCCTGTAACTTCTAAAATAAGAGAATGATAAAACTAAAAAAAATATATGATGTACAATACATTACCATGCAAACTTCCACCGAAAATTGGTTTGAACGAGATCTAATAAGTAGTTTTTTTTTTAATACGTCATAAATCGTAAACCGCAATTTACCTACAACGAACTACAAGAAACTTTACATTATGTTACTTGCTGCTACGGAACCCTTCATGGGCGAGTCCGACTCGCACTTGGCCGCTTTTTTGTTAAACTTGTTATTTTTAAAAGTTAAAATAAAATTGGAAATGATTACTTACCCATTACAAATTGAAGACAACTTAAAACAATATCGTGAGTATTTTTTACTAATGTAGTTGTAGATGTTCTTTTTTATTTTTTCTTGGCGCATTTTTAAGGTTGCCAACGTAATAAAAAAGAAACAATTCTCATTGTAACTTTAACGATTTTGATGTAATTTTATACAGAGTACTATTTTGTTATACTAAATAGTTGATTACTCCGCCGGGAAAAATATAATTTTTTCTCAAAAATAGCTCAGTCTATTTGAATGAAAATTTGTGCATTTGTATACATAGAATGGCTGAATAGTTTATTGTTAGTCTATAACTGCGATACAGTCGATCGCCATCAAAATCTGTTCTTTTAGCTGTGACAATACTTCCTTACTCCTTCGTCACTCGCTTCCGGTCGCTCGTTAAAAACTGAAACAGTCTGCTGTTATGCAGGGTGAGATTTTATTCGATTTGTTCTCGTTAACTGGATTTTCATGCTTTTACTCGTGAAACTAAACAATATTCCCCAAGGAGAATCGATACATTTTTTTATTTCGCCTACAGATTGATTACGTTGTTGCCTAACCAACTTTGTATGAAAAGTTTTTTTTTATCTCAATTTTTCATGAAACACTTTTTTGAACATTATTATTATCTGATGTGTACATGCTGTATCTGCTATCGCTCAAAGAGGCGGAACTAGGCACCACATTGACACTAACTAAGACAAAGAGAGTAGCCAGACAAAGTTGATGTTTGTGAATCTGACACAGCCTTTCTTATAATGTAGGCACAAGCAATGTAATAAATGGACATAAAAAGAGTGGTTCCAAAAAAACATATATAGCACTGTTGTTTTTTTCCAAAATTTGTTTTTTTTTTTTCAGAGAATGGAAAACACAGCTGAAATGGAATTTAACTTAAAAAAATATGATTTTATTCTAATTCTAAACCAAAAAATAAACCAAACAAGGATTGGAGAAATCCTGTCCCTCAGTAAATATGTAATATCAGTGAGTGCCAACTATTTTGAGCTAATTTGATTACTATAGAAAACAAAAACGTTAGTTAAAAATAAATAAACAAAACATTGATATACTAATTTGTCAATAATTACATAAGGATATTTTTTCGCCAGAAAAAAACTGTTTTATTTCATATTTTTTGCATGGTTTTTATCAAAAATTCACCTCAGATAAAAAACCGTTTGTTACACCTCTACACTACATTCTATCTTTTGTAAAAATGTGCCACACGAATAAGTAAAAGATAAAATGAACAAACACAAGATTGATTAAATAATTATTTATAACTTGTAGTAACTACATTAAAAATGCACGAGTCTTATACTTGCGTTTGTTGATAACATGTTGATAACGAAGGTTGACAAACCTGAAACAAACGATACCTTTTATAAATACATTTTATTAAACTTTCAAAGTAATTTTCATAAATAAATGTGTTGTGCTCGAATATGAATTTCATTCAAGAGAACAAAATAGACATTGAAACATTTACCAAGTTATATTTATTCTCTTTTTAAAAGATATGCGAACATTTGTGAAAACGAAAGAGAATCTTTTAAAAGAAAAGAAAAATCTTCAAATATAAAAGTCCATTCCCCTCTGACAAAGTTTCTAAGTCACTTTTCTTCGCCATATCATTTACATACTATAGTGTCAATAAAAGTGTAATGTAATGGAATAACAGTGTTATAGGGTAACGTCAGTCACTAGCCCATATAGTGGATTAAATTTAAATTGTCTCCTCGGTTTTACGATAGGCGACGAAGGAACCTAGAGTAAGGAGATTGACAAAATTGAAGGGACATTTTTAATACATTGTTCCATAAAGTATTATTAAATATACATACTTCATGCCTTTCTATAAATATATATAGACGAAGCAAGATTATTTTTCAAGTTTATTCAGTAGCTATAGATTTTTAAGTAAAGAAACTACTTTTGCGTTTTTCCTTTGTTTTACGCGTTGTACGGCATTCTCAAGAGATTTTTATTGTCAACGATGTAAAACATTATAGTTCTATTCATAGTTTCATATGAAAAGTAAAGTTGAAAAATAGTCGGACAATTGCGGGTTGATTTAGATCTCCCCTGGGCCCGCGTGAGTTCGGCTTGTTTTGGGCAATGTCCGCGGTTGGTTACTACGCTATTATTTCCTTAAACTAACAAACGCTCTTCTTGTCATAATTGAGTTAATAACCCATAGTGTCCCTACTACGGGGGCTTGTCCCATGAGTCTTTTCCGTATCTCGATAAGGTCTGGTTATAATAATTTTCTATTTAAAAAAATGAAGGAACCATTAAATACCTAAATCAAAGCATTCGAAACTCTTCATGTATTACTAAATTATTCTATTTAAAAGTAACATGTAATTTGAAGTATTTTTGGGTACCCATGTCTAAAACAGAATTTATCCCTTATCCACAACCTTACAAAAATGTAAAAATAGGTTAGTTATAGAACAAAGTTTCAGGTCACGAACGAAAACGCTAACATGATACAATAAATTATGATGTCATAGTTCTGTGAATATAATGTTACCGTTAAATTATGTTTATCCGCTGTGTAATTTATTTACAACTGCTTTTTAGGGTTCCGTAGCCAAATGGCAAAAAACGGAACCCTTATAGATTCGTCATGTCTGTCTGTCCGTCCGTATGTCACAGCCACTATTTTCCGAAACTATAAGAACTATACTGTTGAAACTTGGTAAGTAGATGTATTCTGTGAACCGCATTAAGATTTTCACAGAAAAATAGAAAATAAACAATAAATTTTGGGGGTTCCCCATACTTAGAACTGAAACTCGTTTTTTTTTTCATCAAACCTATACGTGTGGGGTATCTATGGATAGGTCTTCAAAAATGATATTGAGGTTTCTAATATCATTTTTTTCTAAACCGAATAGTTTGCGCGAGAGACACTTCCAAAGTGGTAAAATGTGTGTCCCCCCACCTCTGTAACTTCTAAAATATTGTAAGAGAATGATAATAGAAAAAATATATGATGTACATTACCATGCAAACTTCCACCGAAAATTGGTTTGAACGAGATCTAGTAAGTAGTTTTTTTTTAATACGTCATAAATCGTAAACCGCAAATTACCTTTCATTCAATCAACTCAAATATAAAAAATATAGAGTTCAAGACATGTGTGATTATGAATTTATACGGAACGCTCGGTGCGCGAGTCCGCCTCGCACTTGGCCGGCTTTTTTTATAAGCATACCTTACCTACCAAATGTACCTATACAGTATTTCATTCGAGGGTGTGAGATACTCGTAACATGCCTCTTACATTCCAACGTTATTATTAAAAAATTATCAATTAGCTTTAGTTAAATATTGAAATGAAATGAAAAATGAAAAAATATTTATTTGGAACCAAAAACTTAAAATTTAGATATGTGTGTTCGATAACAGCAGCATTAGCTTTCGCTGTGTCGCTGCAGTTAGCGCCCACCCCTGGTTATAGAGGCGTTCCGACATATTCTTAGATGATCAAACGAACTTACCTCAAGTGAAGTTCGATCTTAATTATCCTTCCTTGTCGGAGAGATTTAATTGGTTAACATGTAGTAGTCCTCGTCTACGTTTGACCCACTCGCACGTAGTTTAGCGCCATAAGAGAAAAAGAGACAGCTAGGTAGTCTCCCACCTCGGCGCCATTGCACGGTCCAAGCCTCATTCATTTTAGAGAATAAAAAAAGGCAACCTACATTCTACAACATTGGTATTAGGGGTTTTAATACTAGCATCCTAGTATTGTCTACTCTAGGGCAGGGAGGGACCTTAAATCTCTCCGACAAGGAAGGATAATTAAGATCGAACTTCACTTGAGGTAAGTTCGTTTGATCATCTAATTATCCTTCCTTGTCTTCTAGATTTAATTGGTTAACATGTAGATGTTTAGAGAGACTAACAATGTTGTAGGTAATAGGTATGAGAATTATTGCAATAAAATATAATCTGAGAGAATTTATAAAACTGCAATTCAATTAACAGAAATTTATTTCTGGAAGAAATTTCTTTTAGAAACAAGTTGCACCCCTTGCGTATATCTGATGGTAAGCTTTTATATTATGCCCATTTTGTGTACACAATAAATTATTAAAAATAACACTTCCTAGAAGGTTATCAAATAAACAATATGAAAATAAAATTAAATCTTGTTCAATTTTATGAATGTGGTTGTTAGTCTGATTGTTAGTTGAACTTGACGTTAGGTTCTGAGTGAGGAGGTTACACTTAGCATAAGTGTAGCGATAGACGATAGTGTTTTATGAAAGGTATATGCAGCGTCGTTTAAGTATGCTTTTTCTAGACGTCTTACATAACCGGATATGAATTACTTTAGTAATAAATGAATAATCTATTGATATATACTTGAAAATTTCATACGGGAACTTGTTTGACATTTCCATCCTTTTAGCTATTTGGAAAATCTGTTCTAAGTCCAAAGAACTGCTAAAATGGTAAACAAATACGATATTCGGGTACCTTAATTACATTATGTATCGTATTTTAACAAATATGGTTTTAACCTGTACATCTTTCATGTACTACTTGAATAATTCACCTTGAACATCAGAAATTCATTTTTAGGCAATTTGGCAAAAAAATAATAACACAAAATAAACCCGAATAACTATATAATATATCCGCAATGGGGATGAGCCGTGAACAAACCAACGAATCTATACTCTCGATTGATAATATTCCCCCACTGTTTAAAGCCAGACGTGAACTGAAACTTGGTGTTATCGACCAGTGATAGGGATTTCATGTCCAGCACAGTGCTGACGATATGCATTTGTTCGTTCCCTATACGAATTGAATAAGTAAATATTTGAGAAAATATTTGAATATTAAGTTTCAGATTCACTTATAAGAAATACATGAATTATGATTTCATAACAGACCCTACGTCAGGTATGAAAACGGATCTTTGGTATCTTGATCAGCAGGTGTTTTTTTTTTTTTTTAACTTATTAGTTATTGCTTAGTACATAATAAGTCATAATTTCAAAATAATAATTTGAAGTTCATAATAATTGGAAAAGGTGGGAACCGTTGAATAGAGTTACACAGATAATTAACCGAAAAAGGGTTTTGAGGTCTGTTCAGTAAAATGCATTTTGGTATTAATTACATTTTGTATTTATCCTTTTAGTTAAAATTATTATTTTAGGCTGGATAAGCTTATTAATAAGTTTTGGAATGCAGTAGGAAACATTCTTGTTTTATAAATGTTTGTAGATTTATCTAGACTGTATTGATAACAGTAACTTTAGAAAGTTTTATATGTATATGTGTGATGCAAATATAAATATATTTATTATTCAGCACATCAGCAATAGTATTCTATTGTCCCAACTTTTAAACACTTTATTTTCTCGCTCTTTCGTTGTGTGTTTCGGTTAATACAGACAAAAAGTTGCTGTAATTTTATATACCCACGAAATGATGTCGCTTAATTGTAAATAATGTATGTTCCAAATATACCAGAAGTTCCACGTAAGGTATGGCTTATAATAATTTTGTTTTCGCGAAATTCGCTGATGTTCACATGTTTCATTTTTAATTCATCATATAAATATTTTTAATGTGTATTTTGATTATAGGCAATCTTAGACAGTATCAATAAATAATTTTAACCATCCTCATTATTACCCTCACAAGGACATCTCCAGTGTACTGTGGAGGCAGGCATTAACGAAAATTTTGCTTATGCAAAGGTCAACATTTTGATTGTGCACCATATAAATATTCACAGATTTCGCCCATAAATCATTATTGTTTATTCTTATCTGGTGATTGCGGTAGCTTCTAGACTTAACTTCCATTAAACTTAAAAAACAGGCATAGCTTCATAAGAAAACGTATACCTGTAACGTGGGTATATGTATTTGTTATAATTAATACTTCCCGAAACGCTGTCATTGCAAGTTTCGTGTAAGTAGTAGAAGCTAGGCATAAAAAAAGACAATTTAAAATATAAGGTACAAAAAACCTTATTTCATAATGGTGGTAATATTCTCAGACGGTTTCAAATTGGAGTGTAGGTCGTGCCCTGCATGCCCAAACAACTGCACGCAGGAAGATCCAACGAGTGCGACCACGGGCAGTGCGATTCGTGTGGCTGAATCCCGGACTAAGGCCATCTAGCCTTGTTATCGACACGAAAAGAAGAATAACATAGAATAGTATAGTAAAAACCGATTGAAAATACTCCTGTATCTGTTTATTAAGCTAATGAGCATTATAGTGTTCATAGCACTAGAGTCCTAGGACTCTAGTCCTATAAAGGTTGAGCACAGGCTGAAAGGTTAAACACAAGTATATAGAAAAAGTGTTTTAAGTATGATACAATCATGCATGAGCACGAGGAAATCGGCCGATTTTATTACTTTTACCATGTAACTGCCCTGGGTAACTACGATAAAATAGATTTAAAGTTATCAATATTCAAAATGTACAACAATATTTGATGAACATTTTAGTTCCAGTATAAATTAACCTTATCTTCACTTTTACGGATTATAAAAATAATACTCGAAGCAAAGATTTTTAAAGGAATGCTGCATTAACTTTTACAATTTTGACAAAAAATATACCATATTTTGGCAAGGACTTGGCCAGGGGCCAAGAAGGTTAATGTGTCATTTGGGAGACTGAGATTCTTTATTTCTATATCTTGTGTATAATGGTCTAGTTATACCAAAAAACCTTTTTGATGCATCCATAAAATATTTCCATAAAATTTTTCCATCTACCCGCTACCTTAAAATGCGGCTGCGCGGCGGCGGGTGCGCTTCGCAGTAATAGGCCGGCGCGGCGCGGCGCGGCGCGGCGCGGCGTGGCGATGCGACGGGTTGCGCTTGGGCTGGCTAAGCGGCAGTTGCACATACATACATAAATATGTCCCTGCTCGCTATCCGATGCAACTCGACTCGTTAGCTTTCTGCATGCCCTATGACATCTTCATAAAACAATCCGGGAGTTGACTGCATGAAAAATAAATTACGAAATATGATGTACTAAATAGCTCTTTATTTAAGGTTGTTGAAAAACTAAAAAACTTTAATTTTCATTACATTTTCAATTTTTAAATTATAAGAATTTCCTAATTAGTATGGAAACTACTATTTTGTACAATAACGTCATCGTACAAAATTTCAAACATTTTTAGAACAAAATGCCGTTTTTGACATTTGATAAAAAGTAACTCAAATGACTAGCAGTCAACTACCGGATCAAACACAACACGTAATAAATGAGTGTCTCCCTTTTGATTCCAGTGTATAAGTATTTTATTTTATGATGAAGAAATAAATAAAAGGCTGATATATTACTTAATTAAACTGCACTGTGCACAGGTTTGCATTGAGTATATTAGCTATTTTCGGGCGCCCCGCAGCCAACAAGTCGACTAGGAGTCGAAGTGGTCGACGTGACCGAAATCGGTCGGATAGTTCTTTCATTCATTAAATCAATTAAACTGAAATGACGGGATGTCCGTAGTTTCAATAAATCCGGTTAGCGGTATTGGACATAACCGTAACGTAAGCAAAATAGCTAATACACAACAAAATCTGTGTTTTTGTCTCCATCTTAGATTCATTGTTAGCATCGCCACAACTTCTGGAGTTTATTGTCAGATGACAAACTCAAGAAAATTGTTTTTATTTTTAAATAGACCGTCCTTCTCAAGAATGGTTTTGAAATAATAACACACGCATTTGGAAACACTAGTAGGAACCTTCACTGCGGATAGTAGGCATCAGTCCAAACGCACGATGGCGGTGGATATGTGCCGGAAAATTAATCAGACGTCAAATGCTTATAATTGTTGTGATACAATATATCACCTGTAGGCGGTGGCAGTTGGTGGTGGCGGCGCGGCGCCGGCGGCGGTTTTGGCGGACGGCGCGGCGGTTATAGCAGCGCTGTTTCAGGAGGTTTCGGGAGGCAATCCATCCGTCGTCATTGCCGCTTTTTCTGCATCGTTGTCGGCTGCATAAGCAGCGGTGGCTGTGGTGGCAGTGCAGTGATATGAGCCACTATGCTGCTAACGCTTCACCTGTGGCGGCGAGCGAGGGTTGATGGAGCAGCCGCATAAGCATTAGAAAGCTGATGATTCCAGTTCATACGAAACAGGAATATTATAGTGTGGTTAATGTCTCGCATTAACTCTAATAGTAGCTATTGGTCAATGTCTCGCATTGACTCGAAGCAAAAATGGCTATTGGTCAATGTCCCGCATTGACTCGAAGCAAAAATGGCTATTGGTCAATGTCCCGCATTGACTCGAAGCAAAAATGGCTATTGGTCAACGTCTCGCGTTGACTCGAAGCTAATTCTCCCATCATGTTAAAATAAAGATAATTTTCACTGCAATTGTTATTTTTGTTTTTAAATGATTTTTATATTTCATTTCCACATAACCTCCTTATTTAAAAGTAACGTAAGGATTTATTTTCTTCTAGGCACATTTTTGCACACTTGTTAAATTCAAATAATTAACGAACTTTTTAAGAAATATTTTTCACTACGTGCGGTAGCCGTGCGCGCACGAAAACGAATGAGGCTTGGACCGTGCAATGGCGCCGAGGTGGGAGACTACCTAGCTGTCTCTTTTTCTCTTATGGCGCTAAACTACGTGCGAGTGGGTCAAACGTAGACGAGGACTACTACATGTTAACCAATTAAATCTAGAAGACAAGGAAGGATAATTATATGTATAGCAAAAACTAAAACACATACTATTTATATACTAAAAATAACAAAACATGAGAATAACATAAACTTAAAATAATATATAACTTAAACTAACTAAAACTATTCAGTTCTATCTGCTCTTTAAGGTGTAACCAAAATACTTACTTGAATCAATTAAGTATTCCCAAAATTAAACTACTAGTCATCATCATCATCAGCCGAAAGACGTCCACTGCTGGACATAGGCCTCTCCCAAAGATTTCCACACCAACCGGCCTTGTGCGGCTCGCATCCAGCGCAGCAGCTTCCCGTAACCTTCACCAGCTGGCCTAACATGCGCAACACGACTTATCTCATGTCGTGTATGATAAAATTTGTCGATCCCGATAATTTTGTCGTTTTTCTTAACATGCGTACCATGGAAGAGAAGATTTCTCGGCATGACTTCGCTTTGTCGTGACAAGTAACAGCGAGAAGTTGATGTTGCCATTTTAAGAAAAATAACCGGTTTGTCATATAAAATTCGTTAGATTTCAGCGATAAAAAGTTTTTAGTCTGAGCTTTTCTATAATTTTATGAAAAAAATAGTGATTATATTCTCTTTTGTCACAGACTTTTTGTTTTCTTCGTGAGTTTTGTTAGATCTCAGCAATAAAAACTGTTTATTCTCAGCTTTTCAATAATTTCGTTGTTAAAATAGTGATTATCCTTCCTTGTCTTCTAGATTTAATTGGTTAACATGTAGTAGTCCTCGTCTACGTTTGACCCACTCGCACGTAGTTTAGCGCCATAAGAGAAAAAGAGACAGCTAGGTACTCTCCCACCTCGGCGCCATTGCATGGTCCAAGCCTCATTCGTTTTCGTGCGCGCACGGCTACCGCACGTAGTAAAAAATATTTCTTAAAAAGTTCGTTAATTATTTGAATTTAACAAGTGTGCAAAAATGTGCTTAGAAGAAAATAAATCCTTACGTTACTTTTAGATAAGGAGATTATGTGGAAAGGAAATACGAAAATCATTTTTTTTTAAAAAACAAGTGCAGTGAAAGTTATTTTTATTTAAACATGATGGGAGAATATCAAATAATTTTATTTTGCTTCGAGTCAACGCGAGACGTTGACCAATAGCTATTTTTGCTTCGAGTCAATGCGGGACATTGACCAATAGCCAGTTTTGCTTCGAGTCAATGCGAGACATTGACCAATAGCCAGTTTTGCTTCGAGTCAATGCGAGACATTGACCAATAGCTACTTTTATTAGAGTTAATGCGAGACATTAACCACACTATAATATTCCTGTTTCGTATGAACTGGAATCACCAGCTTTCTAATGCTTATGCGGCTGCTCCATCAACCCTCGCTCGCCGCCACAGGTGAAGCGTTGGCAGCATCGTGGCTCATATCACTGCACTGCCACCACAGCCACCGCCGCTTATGCAGCTGACAACGATGCTGAAAAATCGACAACGACGATGGACGGATTGCCTCCCGAAACCTCCCCAACGGCGCTGCTGTAACCGCCGTCCGCCAAAACCGCTGCCGGCGCCGCCACCAAAACTGCCGCCGCCTACAGGTGATATGTACCATAAGCACCATCACGTCTATTTAATCTTCCGGCACATATCTACCGCCATCGTGCGTTTATACTGATGCCTACTATCCGCAGTTGGGATTCCTTCTAGTGTTTCCAAACGCGTGTGTTATTATTTCAAAACCAACCTCGAGAAGGACGGTCTATTTAAAAAATAAAAATAAAAATTCTCGAGTTTGTCATCCGACAATAACTCCAGAAATTGAGGCGATGCTGAACTATTAATCTAAGATGGAGCCAAAAATAGGGATATTATAGCTATTTTTCTTAACCATAACCTTACGGTTATGTCCAATACCTACCGCTAACCTGATTTATTGAAACAACAGACATCCTGTCATTTCAGTTTATATAACTGATTGAATGAATGATGAAACACCCGACCGATTTCGGTCATGAGTCATGGCGACCACTTCGACTCCTAGTAGACTTGTTGACTGTGGGGCGCCCGAAAATAGCTAATATAGCCAATCTTCGCGGCAAACCCCCGTGCACAGTGCAGTTTAATTAAGTAATATACCAGCCTTTTATTTATTTCTTCATCATATTATAAAATACTTATCTGCGAGTAATAGTGTTCTGTGATACTTATACACTGGAATCGAAAGGGAGACATTTATTCGGTGTTGTGTTCGGTGGTTTTGTGAAGATGTCAAAGGGCATATACAAAAAGTTAAAAGAATTGAGTTGCATCGGATAGCGAGCAGGGAGATACGTATGTATGTATGTGCCACTGCCGCTCAGCCAGCCCAAATGCAACCCGTCGCGTCGCCGCCGCGCCGACGACGCGCTGCCGCCCCCGCGCTGGCGCGCTGACCGATCGCTGCGAAGCGCGCACTCCGCAGCTCAGCCGCATTTTAAGGTAGCGGGTAGATGGAAATATTTTATGGATGCATTAAAAAGGTATTGTTTGGTATAACTAGACCATTTACACAAAATATTGAGATAAAGACTCTCATTACCCCAGATGAATTTTTTGGCCCTGGACAAGTCGTGGCCAAAATATGGTATATTTTTTATCAAAATTGTAAAAGTTAACGCAGCAACCCTATGAAAAACTCTTTGCTTCGAGTATTATTTTTATAATCCATAAAAGTTGAGACAAGCTTAATTTATACTCGATTTAAAATGTTAATCAAATTTTGAATATTGATAATTTGAAATATATTTTATCGTACCTACATAGTTGCCCAGGGCAGTTACATGGTAAAAGCAATAAATAAAATAGGCCGATATCCTCGTGCTCATGCACGATTTTATCTTACTTAAAACACTTTTTTCTATATAAGTACTTGTGTTTTACCTTTCAGCCTGTGCTCAACTTTTATAGGACTATAGTCCTATGAACGAACACTATAGTGTTCATTAACTTTATGAACAGATTCAGGAGTTTTTTCAATCTGTTTTTACTATATTATTCTATGTTATTCTTCTTTTCGGTCGATAACAAACCTAAATAGTCTCGGCCCAAAATTCAGCCACGCGAATTGCACTGTCCGTGGCACTCATTAGATCTGCCTGCCTGCAGTTATCTGGGCATGCAGGGCACGACGTCAAATACTCTATTGTTTGGGGAACTACGCCACACTTAAACTCCACGCCAACACAAAACTTGGAACCATCTGAGGATGTTATCACCATTATATTATTATCTTATTGAGAGATGTTAAACTTAACACCAAATATATTTTAAATCGACAAATTAAATTGTATGTACAATATTGTACACATTAATTCTTTAAATAATTAATTGATAGAAACCAGTTCGGTATACGATTCAAAACCCTTTCGATTTACAGTTACCATAACTGACAAGTAATCGTTAATAATTATAATAAGAAAAATAAAAGTATTTTATAAAATAAGGTTTTCTGTACCTTATACTTAAAATTGTCTTTTTTGTACCTAGCTTCTGCTACTTACACGAAACTTGCAATGACAGCGTTTCGGGAAGTATTAATTATAATAAATACATATACCTACGTTATTTTTTCTTATGAAGCCATGTCTTCAGTCTAGATGACAATGATTCATAGGTGTGCCTGTTTTTAAGTTTAATGCAGGTTAAGTCTTAATAAAGCTGCCGCAATCACCAGATAAGAATAAACAACAATGTTTGATGGGTGAAATCTGTGAATTCTTAGATGGTGGATAATCAAAATTTTGACTTTGCATAATCAAAATTTTTGTTGATGCCTCCACAGCACACTGGAGATATCCTTGTGAGGATGATGAAAATTATTTATTGGCATTGTTTAAGATCGCCTATAATCAAAATATACATTAAAAAGATTTATATATGTTGAATGAATTAAAAATGAAAAATGTGAACATCAGCGAATTTTGCAAAAACAAAATTATTATAAGTCATAGCTTACGTGAAACTTCTGGTATATTTTGAACTAAATTATTTACAATTGAAAGTTTATTAACCGCGATATACTTTCGTGGCTATATAAAATTACAGCAATTTTTTTCTCTATAAACCAAACAGGTAGTTTTTTTTAAGTAAACACACAACAAAACAACGAGAAATTAAAATGTTAAAAAGTTGTGACAATAGAATACTATTGCTGGTATTGACAATAGAATACATATAAAACTTGCTGAAATTACCGTTATCGATACAGTTTAGATAAATATACTAAACATGTTTTCTACTTCATTCCAAAACTTATTAAATAAGCTTATCCAGCCTAAAATAATAATTTTAACCTAAAGAATAAATACAAAATGTAATAAGTACATTTTTACATCTTTGTAATGTTTTCCGTTTATTTGTGTAACTATCTTCAACGGTTCCCACTTTTTCCAATTATTATGAACTTCATATTATTATTTCGAAATTATGACTTATTATGTAATAAGTCTTAAAAAAAATGCTGCTCAAGCTACTACCGTTTTCATACCTGACGTAGGGTCAGTTATGAAATCAGAATTTATCTATATTTTATTTCTTATAAGTGAACCTGAAACTTATATTTTCAAATATTGTCTCAAATATTTACTTATTCATTCGTATAAGGAACGAACAAATGCATATCGTCAGTGCTGGATATAAAATTCCTATCACTGGTCGATAATACCAAGTTTCGGTTCACGTCTAGCTTTAAACAGTGGGGGAATATTATCGATCAGGAGTATAGATTCGTTGGTTTGTTCACGGCTCATCCCCATTGCGGGTATACCTATAGTTATTCGGGTTTATTTTGTGATACATTTTTTGTCAAATTACCTAAAAATGAATTTCAGATGTTCAACGTGAATTATTCAAGCAGTACATGAAAGATGTACAGGTTAAAACCATATTTGTTAAAATACGATAGGTACGTAGTGTAATTAAGGTTCCAGAATATCGTATTAGATTACCATCTTAGCAGTTCTTTGGACTTAGAACAGATGTTCCAAATAGCTTAAAGGATGGAAATGTCAAACAGGTTCCCTATGCATCGACGTCGGTTCCCAACGACGCTGCATATACCTTTCATAAAACACTATCGTCTATCGCTGCACTTATGCTAAGTGTAACCTCATCACTCAGAACCTAAGGTCAAGTTCAACTAACAATCACATTTATAAAATTGAACAAGATTTAATTTTATTTTCATATTGTTTATTTGATAACCTTCTAGGAAGTGTTATTTTTTAATAATTTATTGTGTACACAAAATGGGAATAATATAAAAGCTTACCATCAAATATACGCAAGGGGTGCAACTTGTTTCTAAAAGAAATTTCTTCCAGAAATAAATTTCTGTTAATTGAATTACAGTTATAAAATCTCTCAGATTATATTTTATTGCAATAATTCTCATACCTATTACCTACAACATTGTTAGTCTCTCTAAACATCTACATGTTAACCAATTAAATCTAGAAGACAAGGAAGGATAATTAGATGATCAAACGAACTTACCTCAAGTGAAGTTCGATCTTAATTATCCTTCCTTGTCGGAGAGATTTAAGGTCCCTCCCTGCCCTAGAGTAGACAATACTAGGATGCTAGTATTAAAACCCCTAATACCAATGTTGTAGTATGTAGGTTGCCTTTTTTATTCTCTAAAATGAATGAGGCTTGGACCATGCAATGGCGCCGAGGTGGGAGAGTACCTAGCTGTCTCTTTTTCTCTTATGGCGCTAAACTACGTGCGAGTGGGTCAAACGTAGACGAGGACTACTACATGTTAACCAATTAAATCTCTCCGACAAGGAAGGATAATTAAGATCGAACTTCACTTGAGGTAAGTTCGTTTGATCATCTAATTATATTCTCTTTGGTCACTGACTTCTTTGAGTTCTTTAATTTCTTCGCGCGCGGTTCAATTTTGATCAATGTTTTCTTTTAAGAAATCTTATATTTTTTGCCACAAATAAAGCGACTGTCCAATGTAGCGGTAAAACATTTGGGATTTTATACATTTCGGGGACAGTTAGTTACTTTCATGAGTAGACATAATATTTAAATAACAAATTAAATACCTTCTTATTTCAGAAGAACCCATATTATTGTTGTTTCATCTATTTCCATAAAAATCAAACCACCTACCCATGTGGCCCAGTGAAGCGGTCGTACCTCAGTGCGGCTTGCGTGGTCGCGTAGATCACGCAGGTTAACTGACTACAAACACGGTCGTAACCCGGATGAGTCTGACTGTTAGTGGCATTTGTCTCGACCGTTTCCGTGCTTCGCAAGGCACGTTAAGTCGTTGGTGCCGACTGCTATCGCTAGCAGTCGTTAAGCCATGTCATGTCAGAGGCCTTATAGGCGGCTTGAAAACTTCTGACACTGGGGTTGGCCACTAGCCCCACAACCTCCATCAATCCGGGCTTGGCCCCGTGCCCCTGCACTGGGGACGTAATGGCCATTTGATCATAATTGTATATTTATATAGTCATAATACAGGACTGCCTTTTTGTTTTCGCGTTTCTCGTTTATCTCGTCGCTCAAATTCATCGAAGAGAAACATGTCGAGTAGAAGTTTCAAATTTCGAGAAATAAGGGCGCGCATGTTAGAGTTTGTCGACAAAAGTTTGACAGACGATAAAATTTCATAAAATGACAGATCGAAAAGAGTTCCGTGTACTGCCGTGTACTCCTCGACAAATAGACATATCTCGTTTTAACACGAGAAAATGCGTCGACAAAATTTTGTCACGTTGCGCATGTTAGGCCAACAGGTCGTCGTCGGTCCACCGAGTCGGAGGCCTGCCCACGCTGCGTCTTCCGGTGCCACGTCGCCACTCGAAAACTTTACTGCCTCAACAGCCATCTGTTCTACGAGCTATGTGCCCTGCCCGCTGCCACTTAAGTAGCAGTCATAATTATCTTTAAAAACCTACTGAATGAAAACAGTGTTAAGATGGAAAACCTGTTGGCATCTGTAACATTTGTAGCATCAGAACACAAGAAACATACTTTATAAAATATCAAACCCAACCAAATAAAAAAAAACCTACTCAGATGCAACTTAAATAACAAGAGTATTCAAGAACAACGCCTGCAGCCAGCGCGGTGTTTGCTTTCAATATCGTACTGTTTGCCAAACTGTGGGAAACTCGCAGGTTTCGCTATTTTCTAACACGACCCCCATAGAGTGGCGCCTGATTGACCCCAGAGTGACCCCCCCCCCTTCCCCCTGCAAATATGAGAGAGATGAGAACAAAAGTCTGGCGGGCAGAATATCGAATGGTCTAATGGCACATTATGTGCTTGAGTTATAAGAAAAAAAAACTGTATAGATTTGGGTATATAAATGCGTGTGATTGGGGCCAGATGACCGTGTGTGATTTGTCCCGGATATTTATTATTTATTTATTTCTATGACTGATATTAAAACTCTACGCCTTCCACATTCTGAGAAAATACCTAAACAGATTAACAAATAAACCCTAAAAACAAAGACTACACGAGTTGAATACATGAATAACCGGTAATGTTTGTTTTGTGTTAAATATGGATGATACGATAAACGATCAGTTTATCATGTTCAGCATATCTGAATGTTAATTTTGTTTCTTAGAACAATCAACCGATAATAATAGAGCTCCATCATCAACATTGAAAATTTAATCAAACGTAAACAAGAACGCTCGAAAATTGAGTTACTACAATATTTCATTCCGCGCCCGCTGCTCGGAACAATATCGTAACTGAACTTACAATTTGAATTATTAAACCCTGCCATTATGCCGCATTAACTTAACACATTTTGTAGACTAATAAATCTCAATGGAAACAAATTAATCAGCGTACTAATTAAGTTTATAAATAACCCCCCGGTTGAGAAGTTGCTATGTTGAATTGGAACAACATATTGCGAACTTCTCAAGTTATTAGCAAAAGTTAAAGTACTCGCAGGGCTCAGATAGGTCCCTTAGGACGTTTCGAATTCGCAGCTCACGATTCGATTATTTATTCCATTCAGTTAGTTTAAAACAGATCGCTGGGTAAGTCGAAAACTCAAACAAGGTTACAAAGTTGCGTTTACACGGTTAAAGTTTAACTCAGTGTTACTAATTTAACGTTGAGACGAGAGTACTTGCGAGCGCGAGCGGGATAATAGTGAAATACTTACTTTATGAAATAGGTATGAAATTTCTGTTTGAACGTCTAAATCGTTATCTTGGAAATATGTAAAAACAGAATATTTCAAAACAGTTTATTTCATAAGTATACCAGTTTAACTTTTTTGTATTAAGTATAGTAATAACTTAACGAATTTAGCAAAAATAAACACCCGACTGCATCTATAAATAGCTTAATAGATCTTAGAAGGATAATAGAGGAATATACATCCTTACATCCTTTGTCAATCATAAGATCAAGACGAATGCAACGATACCGCAAAAATTGAGCCGTTTATAGCTACAGTTAGGCAGACAAAGAAACAGACATATACTTTACATATACAGACGTAAAAATACCATTTCCGGAAATTCGGGAAAACCTATTGAATCTAAACGGGTACTTCTACTCATTATACTGAAAAATTTCCCCAAGGAATTCTCAAAAAAAATATTCATAAAAATCGGCCAACTGTTTGGAGAAAGTTTTTCAGAAGTTCCCGTTTAGGTTTTCCTATTTTATGTGCCCTGTATACTACACTCGCATTATCTTCTGCCTTGGCAATCGAGTAAATAATGGTTAACATAAATTCAATGTGATTCGGTGTAAAAAACATGATTCATATGACAAATTTCAAATGCAAATTATACGAGCATTGTAAGAACATTCACAAGTTTCAATTAAGTGTATGCAAATACAAAGTTGCAAGTCTTCTGCTCTCCTTACAAAGGCGTTGGTGAATCAAAATTTTATATCCAATCTAGTATGCGATGCTTCAAATGGGTTCAGAATGCATCTTCGCTGCATTTCCATAGCAAAAGCTGTGGCACTCGGAGTAGAGAAGTGAGTTACGAGTATGTGCCGTGAAGGTTCCATTGGTTTATATGGAGGATCTTACGAATACGCCACTAAGATTCAAGGTTTGTCTCTTTACAAATGTATGTTACTATAATTGCATAGCGTATTCGAACAGTACTATGCTTTCTCGTAAAAAGAGATTATTATAAAAATAATAAATAAAATGATTGTTTATTTAGGTAAAAACCCGTAACTTTGCAGTATAAACATATAATTTTGAAATCTACAAAAAAAAATACAAAAATTCAATTAATTGATGTGTAAAAATACAAATTATAAAAAGACAATTAATTGTTTATTTACCGTCAAATAAGGTGCACAGGATGTTTGTCGCAAAAGATTTTGCAAGTTTATCTTAAGGGTCTGCACTGCATTAAATCACACCACGGACAATCCAACAGACTGTTCCGTTATAATAATCTATTACTACTTCATGAAAATCTAACGTTTGTAAGCAACTGCGCTTGCGCTAATCAACTGACAGCAGATCTTACTAGCAGGGGATGCGAGGTCACCTTTGGAGAGGGACTGTGTTGCAGAACCTTTTAACAACATGTAAATACTTTTTATATATTTTTTTGGCGACAACCAGACGGACATTTTCTTATATTACTATTGTTAATGTTCTACTTTGACCGATATTGACCTGCAATATGTAAGTTGCCAATAAATTTATTGTATTGTATTTTATTGTAAAAGTTTTGTTTTTACCGAATTTATTCTGTGTTTCGCTGCTCTAGAGCTCAACTATACAGACCACTTCTCCCCATCGGTTTCAAACAGGGAGTATCGTACCGTATTGTACGAAAGTACTAAACTACTAATGCATATACTGTGACTAATTAGTGGATCTTGACGCGGTAAGTCTCTAATCTGAAGTCAAATTATTTATTATCTTGTCTATATCATGTCCATCTAAGATGAATTTTATTCACACATTCAAGGCATCATCCGTACGGTGTCGTGGACGTTGTAAAAAGACAGTTTCAAGCCTTTGATGCACGTGTGATTGCACCTTTATTGCGTTGAACGTGTCATGTAGAGGCGTCTTTACCGTCAGCTCCCTCAGTTACATCTTGTTGGATTTCAGTACCTTAATTTATATACCTTTAGTATTTTATAGCTTTCGTTCATTCTAAAAGCTTTCTCTATTTGGGAAGATTTGTTTACGTGAGTATTTGTAACTCGGAGGTAATTGACTTTTTTCATCAAAGCCTGAAAATGTGGTTATAAATCACTAAAAATAATAATATTCCTATAACATTTTTGGTGTCACAGTTTCGTTGGGTTTTTGTCAGTACATAATATGTATTTTCAAAAATGTTTCAGTTCTAAAACTACGTTTAAGTTTAAACTACATCAATATTTCATTGAAGTAAGTATAAAAAGCATGAAGGTATTGCATTTAATATGTAATCCCCATCAAAAAAATTCCAAACTTATTTTCTACCCACCACCAGTCAAATTTATCATTTCTTTTTCACTTTGAAAGCAGTCTTCTAAACTGTCTTTCATTATATTTTATTTTCATATTTTACGGACACCAGATGAATACAAGCAAACCAAGATTACACAGGATACCATAAAACGGTTCATGGTGAATCCCATTTAAATTCCCTGCAGTTACTCCATCACTCTTTATGGGCACTGCGTATAAAATTAAAGCCATCCGTACATTGCCAGGCGTGCCCCGTCTGAATCACTTTAAATGTCCCACTAAAACCTACCCCCTAGTAGTACCTCCAAAATATACATATATATCCACCTCTACACATGCATTTGTATTACTGTAGACTGTATATTCTGCCTGTATATTATAATTATACAGGTGAAGAAAACACGTGGATTATGACTTTTAAATAGGCTTTAATCTTCCTTTGACACAAGAAATACACTCATTTTTAATATATTTGTAACTGAATATTGAATACTGCACAGCGCTATTTCCAATTAACTGTCTCACTTGAAATTCAAAAATAGACTGACGCGCACTCGCCACCATTTCCCTCGTGCAATGCTCTCCCCTCTACTTTGTCCTGTGGCGCCCTCTGTGCGTCAGTCGATCTTCAAGTTTTACATTACTTGATTTACTCTTTATATTATTTTTAACTGTAATTATATTGTTTTGATAATATTAAGCAACAATTATAGTGATTATTTACAGTACAACAAAATATAGCTAACAGTCGGCCATCCGATTCCAACGAACGACCTCGTACGTATTTTTTTATATAAAAAAAAGACTACAAACATATTCTATACATAGAAACCTTATACACTGAGTAAGTGTCCTAATTATAATATTTTCATTTTATAACAACATTTATAACTAAAATACTTCTCATTATTTTAATAAATAATTTCGTATTTTTCACTATCAAAAAAAAAACAAGAAATGTTCCTCTTAAAATACAATTTACACGAAATAATTTTCTCTCTTGACACTAATTTTCAATCTTACGTTCATGAACAACATGCAGTAATTTCGAAAATATGACATCACATTTGTAAAAAAAAACAATTTTAGAACAATATTATATCGTTTGACAGTTCAATAAAACTAAGTTAATGATAAAGTGGAAAACACCGTATTGATAACAGGACCTGTTTATCCTGAATACCGTAACATCCATTTGGCAGTAGGCACCATTCGTCCTGAATACCGTAACATCAATTTGGCAACAGGCCCCGCTCGTCCTAATTACCGTAACATCAATTCGGTAACAGGCCCCATTCATCCCGAATACCGTAACATTAAACCTTCAATTTAAGTCATATACTACATGATCTTTAATTATGTATAGATATTTAACATAGTCCATCGTCCAACTTAAACAAGGTTCCTAACACTTTGAACTCGTTTGCCTAGAAAGCGAATAACATATGTTTTTTTTTTAAATAGTTTTCACAACTTTAAGGGGAATGTGATAATCTCTTCTCTTATATTATGGTCTAATAAAACAGGCGACTGTCATTGAAATATTGTGTTTCTAAACAGTATCTTCTGCCGATCATTATCTTTATACATTTTAAATCCTCCAATATACTCAGGTATTCCTTATTAATATTTTATTCACTTTAATTGAATTCTCAATTAAAGGAACATAAAAATGACAACTAAATATTTTGATAACTTGGGTAGCACTTAGGAAGTGGTGCCTTATTTCAGTCAAGAAAACAAATAATCTTTGCTAGAGTCTATGTGGAAATTATACACTCTTTTGTTGTAGTTTATGTAAAGAAATATTATTATTACCAAAAGCAACCAAGTTCGTCAGACATAGCTAACCTTTTAATACATTATGAACCAACCCAGTTATTTTTCCGTTGCCTTAAAGCATAACACTTTCTGCTAAAGTGGTTTAGGGAAATAATAACTAGATACTGGAGTAGGAGATACGATCGGTTTCGGAAATAGAAACTTCACTTATTAACAACCAATGAATTAACTTTAAATTGTGGGTATCAAATATTTACTCAAAACAAGTTGAAGATTAATCACATAAAACAATGACAGGTTAAAACCCTTGATTCTTTCAGACAGTTTTAAATAACAACAATAGTATTGGAAGTGTCATTTCTCTTCCTTCACGACTAATTAAGATGTGAAGGACAATGTCACAAAAGGATTAACGAAGAGATAGGAGCTTTGCATAATAATGCGTAATACGTTAATATAAATAGTATCTAAATAAACTGTTGGTAATACATAATATTGCATTACTTAACCCTGTTTTCTTTAATCTGAACAACTGTACACATTGAGTTGCATTCGAGGTTTCACAGTAAATATTTCCCTTATATTTTACATAAACATATGGACGTATTTTATTATCAAGAAACTTCAAAATCCATGGTTTACAATTTGACTACGAAAGGACTATATTAAAATCAAATATGTGTAGACAATTGAAGATTTTATCTACGAATTATCCTCGAGTGGTTTCCGAGGTAATTCTAATTATAATCACGATTCTACCCGCAGAGTTTTCTTCATAGTGCTTTGCCAATTAGATAATTTAGCATATCAAGACGGATATACTATACCACAGACATCCCTTGTGACACCACGGTTAAGTTGGGCCACACGATATAACAGATCTGTTATACACCAAATCAGTTAAGTATACCTATACGATAAATTATAGGTACCGACTTGCTACTATAACTTAATTTTCCGACGAAACATTATTAATAAAAACACAATAGTTTTAATAGTTAATGTTTTTTTTCTTTTCAATTAATTTTTGTTTTTCTTTTCATTTGAATCTAACAATAACCAAAATTATGTACAATTATTATTTTTCTGTTTTGTTGTGCAATAAAGTGTTGTCATTCATTCATTAAAGTACTTATGTTTTAAATATCATTCAAATCTCAGGGAGCCTCTTTATATATTAAATACCACAGTATAAGGACATTATACAATATGGTCACTCCCTGCCGATCTCTGAATGCTACCTCAGAACCCCTGTGTGACCGATGTGTGACCATTTGTCAAGGGGTTGTCAAACCAAAGCACAATATAATAACCAAAGACAATGAGGCCTAATTATTGAATCTCGATTCAACCCTAGTTCATCACGCACATATTTACATGTGTACAGACATGAATGTCTATGTAGTAAACAATGGCGCGAAATCTGTATGAAATGTCCGGGTGTGATTAAAAACATAACTGTGGTCATTAACAACACTGCGACGACGTCACTGACTTAAATATCAGTCAGCTGTCAACCCACAAGTAAGTGGAAGTTTACCTCACAAAATATACAAGATTAGAATGATTACTCTTCCACCGATCATATCTTTAAACCTACTAACATACTAAATGTGGCGTACAAAACAACTTTGTATCCTGCAGTACCCGTGCTTGAATCTACCAGTCACTACAATGGCATCAATAAACACGAACGTATATTTCCCGTAGATTCGACTAACTACATATTTATGTATCACACTAATTATGCCTAAGAGGCTGAGAATCGATAAATATATGTACTATTAACAATACTCGATAACATTTTATTGTCATAAGTTGTGCAAATTATTTATCTTTGTTGGTATATTTTTTTCATATACCTACGTAAAGGTAAGCCCTTTGTTGTGTACTTAATAAACCCATTTTAAATTCAAAACGTGATCTTGTAATAAATATACAACATCATAATCATAAAATAATAAAAATAACACGAGAACAATTAAGTTCAAAATAATTGTATTTACATTTATTATTTTCTAGGTCCATCATTAATTTTCGTAGTGACAGACAGGTTCCAGCCCCTTTCACACTGGCAAGATTTAAACAGACTATGCTGCTGCCATTGAAACGAATTAGAGAAGTCCCATACAAAGGTGTTACAAATTTCTAATAAGGAATATGAAGGGCTTTGTCTTTTAAGATGTTTATTAACATTTACAAATTACAATGATTTTATTTTATTTCCTTTTTCAAGAGGATATGAACTGCTTTATTTGTAAAACCGATTTTTGTAATCGATTACTTTAAATATAGCAACCGTTTCACCAAGCCAAATTTATTGATAGGTATTGTTTAAAAATTGATCTGCATTAGGAGTATATTTTTTTTTTAACTTTACTTTTAAATGTTATGTCTCTTCTTTTTTTGTTCCTGTTCTATCAGTCAACCGTTATTATATTTTTACTAATATAGTTTTAAAATGGTAATAAGACGTTAATTCAACATTCATACCAAAATACGTATGAATATTGTAAATATAATGTATTTTGCAAGTAGGTAGTTTCTTTTTTTTTTTTTTTAATTATCAAACTGACAAATATTTGGATATTTAGAGCAACTATATCTATTATGTTGTTTAAAACTATATGAAACTATACCATACGTTTATCACCATCAAAACAAGACCCAGCATTTATAAAATTTATATTTTCACCATGAGAGTATGGTCTACTACACATTAAGAGTTTTTCTTTCTGTTTTTGTTTGTTTGTTTGTAAACTCTTTATTGCACGAATATGACAAAAAAACATAGGCATAAGTAACAAAACATATACAAAGGCGGACTTATCCCATAAAGAGATCTCTTCCAGTCAACCTTTTGATCAATCGAAAGGAGAATAAGCAAAGAAAGCACGTAAATAAATGTAGGGGTAAATGAGAAGAAATGCTTGCAAGTGAACAACATCCAGCAAAGTGAACAACTTCCATCAAAGCGAACAACTTCTATCAAATTAAACAAATTATCGCAAAGTAAACAACTTCCACAAAAATGAACTACTCCCCTATACTTGGACAGTTTCTAGAAAACGCTTCAAATCAAATCAATGAGCTATCCTTCCCTTTCATACATTTATTTAATTATTTTGTTTACAGTAGGTAGGACCTGGCAATAGCTATAAAAGAACTTTACGTTTATTGTATAATAAATACGATATCATAGGCCTCTCAAGCAACATGTCTTACAACAGCTGGTATGACGTATTTACTTTACTCTGTCGAATCGGTGGGTATTTTGAAATTATAATTTTTATTATTAAGAATAAAGATTGCGGGGTAAACACCAAATTAACGTTAACAGTGCAATTGTTATTCTGCAATGCTGACAAAAGAGTGCATGGTTGCACGTCGTGATTATCTTCTTTTTGAGAGAAGCAAAATCTATTGAAGCTCTAATGAACTATAAACCGTCATTGTTTTTCTAAAAGTTATCCGTATTTATAATGATAACAGTCGAAATTATCTACCTCTGATGTAAAAATAAGGCATAGTTTTATTCGTCTGGTCTATTGTATACAAAACTATATCGAGCAAAGTTTCACAGACTACGTCTTTAGGTTTTTTTTAAACGTCTTAGATCCCAAACAAACTTATAAAATTTAAATTCAGTTTTTGTATTTGAATAACATTGCACACAGAAAGAAGGTAAATAAAGTCATCAATAAGGAAATAATACACAAAAGGTACAGGTTATTTCCACAATAAATTTCTTCCAGCAGACCTTGGACAGTGAAAGGTGTATATAAATGTCAAAAAGGACGTATAAAAAACAAAATTATCTGTACAGGTGAATCTTTGATACAGTGCCTAAATAAAATAGCTTAGGTACTCATTATGTATAGGTATGATTAATTTGCTATAAATTAAATTTATATTTGGATGTTGAATATCGTGGTGAAATTGTATACATCAAGGCTGAGTTTATAGACCTTATCACTGCTTGCCTTAACTGTATTAAACTACGGGTAAATCAATGGATTTGGAAATAAAATTCAGTATACTTCTAAGCTGCAAAATTCTCACATTTCGCCTACGTCTCTGGCGGCACGGCATTTGCCGCGGTGTAGCAGCTCGTCCTACAGCCACGCTCCCGGCGCGATGTAGAAGCTCGTCCTACAGCCGCACTCCCGGCGGCACGGTGCGATGTAGCAGCTCGTCCCACAGCCACGCTCCCAGGAAGGCAGGAAACCCGTCGCTATTGCGCAGGCTCTGCCGCAATGTCAGTGCGGTCCCGACGTACCTCCCAAGGGAAAACGAATGTGTATTAGCAAAGGTTACGTAAAACTGAAATACTTAAAAACTGCGAAAGCTATAAACAATTTCCATACCAAGAGAGCTACGACTCGATGCGAGGTAGTAGCTCATCAGCCGCACTCCCGGTGGCGGCACGGTGCGATGTAGCAGCTCATCCTACAGCGACGCTCCCAGCGACTCGATGCGATGTAGCCGCTCATCAGTCGCACTCTCAGCGGCACGATGCGGTGTGGCGGCTTGTTCTACAGCCACTCAGGAAACCCGTCTCTTTTGCGCAGGCTCCGCCGCAACGTCTCAGTGTGGTCCCGACGTACCTCGCAAGGGAAAACGAGTGTGTATTAGTAAAGGTTACCTAAAATTGAAATACTTGAAAATTGCGAAGCTATAAACACTTCCCATATCAAGAGAGCTACGATCACTCCTCAGATGAACTACTCGTTGTAACTTTAATAAAACAGCAACTGCATATCTTGGAAACGGCTAATTTAAAATGTTGCCGTTACGATAGAGTGGTTGCATAACAATGTTGAGAATACCCCAAAGAATTTAAAAAAAATCTCCATCGCTAAATTATTGCAACAGTTTCTATACGAACTTGTGTTCTGAACACCTATTTGAACGTCTTACTTAAGAACCATGATATTATTTATTCATTGAATACGCCAATAAAGTGATCTTAAAATAAACGTTAACATTCAAAACATACATATTTTTCAAACATCCAATCTAAGGCGATAAAGGAGTGTTAGTTTGCAACTTACGTATGTCTGTTGGTGGAATGCTAACTTTTGCAAGTTTTTTTTTTGCAAGTATTATTTTCATATTTAATAAAACATTTCGTAGGTTTAACTAAGCGAATAAGGCCATGAAAAAAAAACTATTTCAAATAAAACTAACACATACCTTTAAACGTGAGCGAATCCCGCTTCTGAACTGAAGAAAACACGTGGATTATGACTTTTAAATAGGCTTTAATCTTCCTTTGACACAAGAAATACACTCATTTTTAATATATTTGTAACTGAATATTGAATACTGCACAGCGCTATTTCCAATTAACTGTCTCACTTGAAATTCAAAAATAGACTGACGCGCACTCGCCACCATTTCCCTCGTGCAATGCTCTCCCCTCTACTTTGTCCTGTGGCGCCCTCTGTGCGTCAGTCGATCTTCAAGTTTTACATTACTTGATTTACTCTTTATATTATTTTTAACTGTAATTATATTGTTTTGATAATATTAAGCAACAATTATAGTGATTATTTACAGTACAACAAAATATAGCTAACACAGGCTTTAACAAAATGTAGAGGTTGCTACTCATAAAACTAATATTTATTCTTTCACACACCGACTCATACAGTTTACTGTTGACTGGGCTAAATTGGTAAGACAATCCCCAAAGAAAGGGATGGATGTTGCTACACTGTTTATACATGATAAAAAAATATATAACAGTAATTTACGTTCATTTTAGTTTCTACTAAAATCGCAGCAAAATAAAATTGGTCTTCTCATAGCAATCAGTAAGGCGCATTGAATAAGGAACTTTTAACGCCTACAATTATAATAATTCCTCACATTGTATGTATTCCTTGTCAAAAAATGGTTTAGTTTCATGAGAAACCACAGTTGACGGAACCGAATCGAATAAAATTACACCTTGTATGTGCTACTATTCGTATATGTGTGTGTAGAGATAGGTATATGTGTATGTACATATATTTCTTAGATGAATTATTTAAATATGTTCACAATGGCGAAGAAAACGCAAAGCTATTTGCAGATGGCGCTACGGACGCTTGACTCATAACAACTTTCAATTAGTTCCGCGTTTTTTATTATCGAGGTGTTATAAATTAGTTTTTTTTCTGTAAAATTGTTAAATAGAAAATGTATGTGACTTGGACTGTTCCTCAATTAAAGGCGAAGTTGAAAATTACATAATTGAAAACGTGACTTTTCCCACGTCTTTTTTATCCGAGAATCTTTAGGAAATTAATTATTTAAATTATTATTGCAACTAATCGCCACACAACGCGGCATTTTTTTAATAATCTTATGTTTAGTTCACGTAAACAATTTTTTCTATACGTTTTGACAGTTAGTATTAGTCAAGCGATATCAGCGCCTCTATCGGCGAGCTTTGTCAGTTTTCTTCCCCATTGAAGGTACTCATACATTGCAAAACAAAATTTTGAAAAAAAAAAACCATTACCGTGGGCATAACCGCCAATGTCACTCTGTGATCTTAAAATAATTGTGTATCCCCTTTTTCTACCTAAAATATTGGCACGATTTACAAACAAATGCATCCATTTCAAGCCTAATAATGGGTAACGCCGCATCACACCTGCCCCAAAATGATGGGCATCATCAGCCAACTCCCTAAGGCCCTAAATTGTTAAGTGTGTCAGCGTTGTTAGAAAATGCAATGACATAGTATAATGAGAATTTTAACTCTAAACGGTGATACAGCGAGACTTCTAATGATTTGTTGGACTAATCTGATGACTACTTACTTCTATCCATTTTAGAAATATTTCAACACATTTTGTTTTAGGAAGATGCAGTCAGAGGAAAATTAAATCTTGATTCGCCTTGGTTTCATATTGTTAGAATTTCAATGTTTTTTAATAATGCTTTTTCCGACGTGATCTAAATTAAAATTCTACGTGATTTTACAAAATATTATCCTTTCTATGTAACTTCTTTCATGTCACAAGTGTTAAAAATCTTTTATTGGTATGTTATGGTGTGGTCTTGAGTATTGGTGTATAAAATTTGTAGTAGAACATATACATATCTTTAGATTTAGGAAAAAGGTCTACATGTTTGTCTAAACTGTCACATTTGTTCAGATATATCACGCTTGTTACCCCTCTAAGTGGCCCACCCTTCACCGGTCTAACTGCAGTCTTCCTGCATCCCCACGCCTATGCTTCAACTTGCATGCGACATGTGTCTTTGTCGATTTCTTTCTCGTTTTGTATGACAAACATATTTATTGTTACGGTAATTCGATTGGCTTTTTGACTGTTTGAGTTTTATTTAAACTTATTTAGGGAAGATAGTTAGAAGATTGGTTTACGATGTTGCATTGACCGTATTTGCTTCTGTGATCTCGTTAACGATTCTGCCATATTTCAATTAAATTAAACTTATTTATTATATTTATATTCTGTGAATAACAGTGCTATATTTAAATTGGAAATTGCTGAGAAAAAACAAAATTTTTTTTGTAAATTATTTTTATTTCATCTACTTATTCTAAAAAAAAACATACAATAATGTTAACTTTTTTCGCTAAGACATGCACCCAAACCCATCACTCATGTACGTGTCACAACCTATACAAATACACATCAAATTGAGCGTCCCCATCCATCCTTTTCCCTACAGAATCAGATAAAGACGTCGCGTTTATTGCAGCCCCAAATGCATTAGTTTATTAGGTGCGTGTGCGCCGCGCGCCGATACATCAGTCAGCGAGCGAGCGAGGGATTGCCTTCGTTCACCGCAATTTGCACTTGTCCCGTGAGAAGAGTTGGTAGAAATGGTAGGAGATAGCGGAAAGCAAAAAATACAGAATGACATAATCAGACAAAAGACTGGAACCGTACAAGAAAGGAAGACATAGCTGGTAACATTTGTTCTGAAAACTATAGATAAACATAGATTTGGAATTCTTAGCCTAATATCTCAGAGTATATTAAACTACCTAGTACCTAGCTAATAGCATAGTAAGTAATAAAATATTTTCCTTTAACGTCTTCATTTCTATTGCCCAACTACAATAAAATAAAGGCCTAGTTGCTACAACTCGGAAAACGGAGCTATCTCCCTGGTTAATTAGGTATGTACTTATGTAGGTATAGCATTACTACTTATATTTTAAATATTGTAAATACTTTATATGTTATATATGTATGGGCCTTGTGTCTTAAATAAATTAGTAAATAAGATTAAAAAAAATGCTTATGACCGCTTCTTACTTAATCTGAATCACAGATCCATCAAAAAAATATAGATTTTTCTAAAATGGAAATAATTGTAAAACTAACGCAACAAATAAAGCTTGGTATGTAACATAGACCCGACAATCAACCTTTCATTAAATATATCATGAGTATGCACCCACGAAAGTAGGCGTGACAAGAAGATCCGGATATAAAGGCAGTAGGAATAATAGCTCAATCGTTTTTATTAAAGAAACTAGACTCCTAAATCGCTGTCCTTCTATAGCTTTGGCCACGACTGCAACCAGGGGCCAGAGGCAGCCTCCCTAGGGAATGCAACGCTGCACTACGGTGATTTGTCTCCGGCGCTCGCTGGAGACGATTAAGGAATTGTACTCCGAGAGGAGGTGAACTTGGCGACCAGTAATCAGTCGAGACAGCGTGTCCAGTTAGTTTAGTTGGACTGGCTGTAGCGGAAACTGTAGCAACTGATTTTTTGTGGAATGGGTTAGCTTAGAGCGACCAATTTTAAATGGAATTCGGATTCTATGGCTCTGGTATAAGTAGAATGCAGGTCTGCGTACCTAATACTAAATATCAGTTTTGATACTAATAGCAAAAGTAAAATAGAATTACATTAAAAATGGCAAGCAATGCGACCTACAATGCATTCCATTTTTGAATATGTGCTATTTAATTTTAATCGACACGACATGAGATTTAAAGGGATTAGTGTTCTCAATGAACTGAAAGAGTTAATGTCATTAGGTAACTACCAAACAAACAACACAATTCCCTAAAGTAATTCCGAATCCGCTTTCTTGGTTTTCCTGTAATCTATCGTTCGTCACGCAGGAAACACAATCTTGTTCTGATTGCTGAAGTTTCGAATCTCACCTTTACTTCCATTCCAAACAATTACGTCAATCTACGCGGTGTTCCACCGCGCTCCCAAAAAAATTGACACGGTTGGTGGCGAAACCCATAATATTCTCATAGTATCTGAGTGTTTCTGCCTGCGACATTTCAAAAAACCTATCTTTTAATAAGGATCTCCTGTGATTAGAGAACCAGAGGCTAAATATATCTACATACTAATATTCATAATATAATACTTACAAATATAGGAAATAAATCTTCTCATCATAAAAATGTTTAGCATGAGTCTAAATCGAAATGGAGGATACTGCAACGATAGAGGGCCTTAATTATGATGTTGAGTCGAAAGCGAACCCATGACGCTAGTCGTATCTCAAACTCAACAACTTTTTTTTAAGTAAATGCTTTACACATTCTTTTGAAGCATATTTTTTCCTTACCACGCGGAACTTGTACACTCAACGTTTCGGGAAGTGTTAGCGAAGCGTCAAGCGAGAAGAAACGTCGAGTCCATAAGATTATTAGTCGGGACCTCCAACCACTACACCACCGCACCGAGTCAGTCGAACTTTAATGGTGTACTAAAGTTGTCTGAAAAATTAAACCGCAACAATTAATAACTTTTAGACATGGCAGATGACGTTCTAGTAACAAAGTGGAAAGGGCCATCTGAATGTTCCAAAGTGCGGTGAAACGGCCCCTTTATCTGCGCCTATAAATCCGAGTCCGTCGCAAATTGCATCAGCCATCAATCTAAACGGTGTTATGTAGTTACGCACCCTTCGCAGGGCTAGAAACGAGGTGTGGCCCCAGTTCTAGGTTATAGCACTATGATGAAAACAGCAAACATGCTCAAACAGAATATTACAGTAACAATAATAATATCCGGCACAAATCACACACGGTCATCTGGCCCCAAACTAGAAACTAAATTAAATTAAACTGAAAATGAAAGTGCTAAAAACTACAGTAAAATTTATTTTACGTGGTAAATTTAGTCTTTATGTTTTTTAATAAATGTCTTTACATTTGATAAAACGCAACCTGATTCACCCAGAAGGTGTGTTCTAGAAACTAAAAATATATGACAGCAAATTGCGTATTGCGCACTACACGCAGAAGACTATGATTTCTATTTATACTGTAAATGCCCTACACGTGACCGTGGATGACGCTAAGTGCAACACTAGGCAACCGCCGTCCATACCTTGTGGCTAGTACGGTTAAATGTGCCACTTGATAAGAAGAAGAAGAAGACTGTAACCAAGGAAAAGTTGACCAGTTTGTCCTTAATGCAATATAAAAAGTTCATTGAACAATTACTAAAAGTGCCATTCAATACCTAGGAAAATGTATAAAAAATACTATGTGTATACAGGGTGTAACAGAAGTGTGTGACAATACTTCAAGGTTGGCTTTTACCCATCAAACTGAACAACTTTTGTTCTACAACTTTGTTCAAATCGCAAAATTTTTTTTGGACTTTCATACAAATCGATCAGCTGGCGAACCAAGTTTGTATGAAAAGTCCAAAAAATTTTTTGCGATTTCAACAAAGTTGTAGAACAAAAGTTGTTTAGTTTGATGGGTAAAAGCCAACCTTAAAGTATTGTCACACACTTCTGTTACACCCTGTATAATACCGTAAGGTTGAACGATAACGAAGGGCAAATGAAGCAAACACTGCCCCAAATAACGACTTGCTGCCAGTGGAGCCTAACCCCACTTCCCCCAAGCTAAAGACACAATGTTTACAGAGTTATTTCTCTTCGTTAGACAACGATTTGTCATGAATACTTTAGCGATATTGTTTTTAGATTGAACGCAGTCTGTGAAACCGCCATTTGTGGGGCGAGGGTTGCACAATGCGCCACAAATTAATGACTGCTCATATCTGGGATTGTATGGGGTGGTAAATAGACACTTTCCAGATTGATAGAAACAAGAACGCAGCTTCACGCTTTCACTTAAAACTGATATAATGGGGTAAATTCAAAGAGGCGAGAAATTAATTTCACTTAATGTTAGTATGTAAAGTTAGTTTAATGGAATATAAAGCTTTTTTTATTGTTTTTTTTTTCGTGATTCTAACGAAAATCTCCAATAAAATTAACTATTTTGTAAAAGTTCCATGATACTTTTGACAGTAATTGGTTGATTGTGATAACCGTAACAGATGTTTATGAAGACTTTTTCCCCGGGAGTACGGTGACTATGGGTATGTTTCAATAAATAAGTACTAGGTAAAAAAGATAAGTTGTAAAATACTTAAATAAAAATATTTTACGTTTGAGTTTGTATAATTGACAATATTTCAAAAAATCTCCCAATTTTTATGAGGCTCTATTAAAGGCAAGGCCAAAATAAAGTACACGTATATATTTTTTTTATATTGACAAAATATTCCAGACCCGTATGCGCGTACTTTATTTTGGCCTTATGTTAATAATCAGTCAAAAAATTTTGGGTAAAAATTTTGAAATGTTGTCAATTCTGAAACAATTCAGCGTAATATCGTACGTAGCGAGCAAGCACAAATTAAGACCATGTAACACGTTGGCAATAAACAGATAAATACTATTTTTTTCATAATGCCTGCGATTATATAAGTCTCCATACAAATATCTCATACAGTCCATAGAACTCATCATAATGTACATAGGTAACAAGGTATGTTCGCTATAAATCTAGGTGTCTCGCCCAGTCTGACAGCACGCACGTTGTAAGTATGTAATGTACATGCTGTACATGACCTAG
This sequence comes from Coleophora deauratella, assembly GCA_958295455.1. Taxonomy (NCBI): domain Eukaryota; kingdom Metazoa; phylum Arthropoda; class Insecta; order Lepidoptera; family Coleophoridae; genus Coleophora; species Coleophora deauratella. The sequence goes on along the minus strand of OY282403.1, from coordinate 6,748,995 downwards.
GTAGGTCTAATATCTCGATATTTATCCACTATAGTTACCGCTATTTACCCGTACCGAAGTTAGTGATGTTTTATGTACGGTATTTCAAAAAGTTCGAGTTTGTTGAATGTTTGGAAGTAATCGCTTTCAGCGATAATATCTAAAAATAGGGATTTAAAACATTGCTGAAATAGCAAAAAAAACACAAATCAATCAGCTAATTGGCCAAATTGTATTAAGGTTTTTTTTTATTTCCACTAAGTTTCCTATATACTTGTTATATCTACCTGTACACCTTTATAATCTGCGTGGACTTCAGAATCGAGCCCAGAATGAAATAAAATATTAAGGCAGCGCTATCTAGTGACAAAGTAAAAAAACTGTTTTTAGCCATTCCTCCAGCAACCCTCGAGTTTTCCGGAATAAAAAAGTCATAGCTATTACTCGTAGTCTCCTAATACTTACTACTCTACTCTTTATGTAAGAAGGGTCACTCCGAGTTGTACTGGACGCAAAAATGTTAAAAAAACAACACGTATAACCATTTTATGTTTTTGGCTCCATGCAAATTGACCCCACACTGCACATCACTAGCGCCATGTTTCGCGCTGCACCTAAGTGCACGGCATAATAAATAATTCAGGCACAGAGACGAATGGGCCGAATAGACCGCATCAGTCACTCGGCATCGCATAAATCGTCTGCTACTTCCGATTGGGCCCGAATATGGGGGTTGTGAGTATAAGTGGGCAGCGATGGTGTTAACCCTGATGTATGGGACGTTAAAATTTCGGAATAATTCCATTACTAGTAAATATTTTATGCATTCATATGTGTACAAGCAATTTGTAAAACAAAAGCCTCTAAAGGCTTGTCAGAGAAGGTTTGCTAAAGTACCATGGATGCGACGAAAGTTCTAAAGTTGATGTGGCTCGATAAAGTTCAAAATAATTTAGGATTCTTAATTATGAGGAGGGGTATATATCGAAATGGTCATCTATACCATCTGGTGTGCCGCAAGGGTCTATTTTGGGTCCACTATTATTTATAATTTTTATTATGGACATTAATTACTGTTTTTCTAACTCTAAGATACTCTTGTTCGCAGACGATATGAAAATCTTAAAACGTATTCATAATCCTTCTGACGTCCTAACTCTGCAAGCGGATTTGGAAAATTTCGAGTCCTACTGTCAAAAAAATAAATTAGATTTAAATGTATCAAAATGTTTCTGTATGTCTTTTAGTCGTAAACGTTCTATTATCAATTCTTACTATAAACTTCTGAACCATACCTTAACGAAAGTAAGTGAGATGAGAGACTTGGGAGTTATTCATGACAGTAAGATTCTCTTTGATAAACATATTGACTCCATTGTAAACAAGTCTTCAAAGGCACTGGGGTTTGTAATCAGGAGCTCCGCCAACTTTAAAAGCCTAAAATGCATTAAAATCCTATATTGCGCATTCGTACGTAGCCACCTAGAGTACGCTTCTCAGGTTTGGAACCCTCAATATGAGGTTTATAAAAATCGCATTGAGGGTATCCAAAGGAGATTTATGAGATTCTTGGATTATAAAGCACACCAGAGATCAGACGGTTACATACATCGCTGCAAACGCTATCACTTTTTGCCATTAACTATCAGAAGAACTATAAATGACTTGTGTCTCCTTTCAAAAATAGCAAATGGTACTATTGACAGCCCTGAACTTTTGTCCAAACTGCATCTACGCACCAACCTTTTAGGATTCCGATCGCGTCCCATATTACACATTACCTATGCGAGCACGAATTACAGGCAGAACACATTTTTATTGCGAAGTTGCAATAGTTTTAATAAATTTGTTTGCGAACACCCTGATGTTGATCTATTTTGCACGAGCACTACTACAATAAAACGATTAGTGGCACAAGACTTCTTCGTGGACTAAACATGGGCACTATTAGTATAACACATTTTCCAACTGCTATTCTATATTGCGTAAGGATGGATATTTTCTTATAATTTAAATTTTATAGATTTTAGTATGACAGAAAGTTATAATGTTATCGCTTGTTTTGTTTTTATAGGTGAAGATTTTTAATTGGCATTTTGTTATTTACTGCTTTCTATTTACATTGTTTATTTTGCTGTTAATCTTCCGAATAGTAAATAAATAAATAAATAAATAAATAAATAATTATCAAATTATATTTTTTTAAATGAGAAAAGGTTATCTCCCGCTCGAGTGGAACATTACTGTATGCTTCATGCTTCAAGAATTCAACGTTTCTAAAGCTGTTTATAACTTATTAATTTTATAAAACATATTTTCACTCATCTCTTATACATAAAAGTCTTATAATGATCCGATGAAAAGGAGAAACAGCGCAACAATCATGTCACTGAATAATAATAATAATAAAAAATACTTTAACATTTTAAACTCTGGTTACTGCACCATTGTGCATTCTCCGCACTTTCAATATCCCGGCCACAACAAAAGGCACTCGAATAGCTCGAAACCGAGGACAATATTGTCCGTTGGTTCCTGCGAGCCGTAATCCCTTCTTTATTGAATGCCACGTGTCTGCACCACTGGAAGTATGTACATTTGTGCAGCTTCGGTAAGGACTGCATGGTATTTTGTACGTATTTTTTATTTTATTTTTCAGATGTTAGTTGTCTGTGGTTATAGCAGAGGCTCCTCGTCCTTGGTACTCTGTGCCCCTATACTATACTTACAGCTGGGACAGATGACGCAGATTGGAATTCCATTTTGAATGTGTGTGTAGTGTCGAGTTTGGAAACCACACACTATATGGATGGAACTGGAATAATTGGCGCGAAAAGATACCATTTAATTCCAGCCCCAATTTTTGACAAAAACATAGCTACACTTTTGCGACTTTAAATGCAAATTAGGCCTTTTGGGGCTCAGTGAAGATTTTCCTAAGTTAGCGACTTTGACGCCACCACCATCAAATTATCCGTTATGAATAAACTTATCTATTTGTCTTTACATTATTATAAGCTAGCATGGCTGGTTGGTGCTATAAAAAGGCTCTTAACTACCTGTATGTTGGAGTGAAAGAAGATTACTTATAACAATGTGTTTTAGAGATAACTAACCGTCCAGCTGTGTAATAAGCTTTCCTCCTAGGTTTTCCAAGGACTTTTTAAGAAAAGGATATACAGCCTTTAGCCACCCTTTACAATTAAAAAAACTTTATTGACAAAAATAGTCTAGCCAGTACACTGAGCACGTTCAACTTATAAGATTTTGATTAGTAGAGTTGCTTAATGCTTTCAATAGCACCAATTTAGACCGTCACCGAAAATCGCTTGAAGACTAATTTAGTGAAAAATGTGCACTGACCCCGCCGCTCAGAGTAATTGATGTGACAAGAACATCTCTTCGCGATCGATGATAATTATCGAAGGTCCATATCGCCCCTCGTCCCCGATCAGGAACACAAGAGGAAACGGCGGGAAACGATCTTAATAGCTTCATTCATTATACCTTTGTATAGGTAAAGCACCGTGAGAGGTTTGCCAGAGCAAATTTTAATAGGTTTAATTCATTTAACGCAAAAATTATGAAAATACAACCGATCATTTACAAAATATTTACAGTAGAAATGTAATTGTAATCAGTCTGTAACCGATGCCAAAGTTAGACCGAAAAGTATAAAAACACATCAAAATTTAACAACGTTATACAATTATCTGCATAATTTGATCATGGATTTGCCGAGAATCTGCAAAATTCAGGTACAGCATATTTAAAGGTGACTTTCCACCCCACGGCGGGCCGCGAGCGTTTAGCATACAAAATTGAATTTCGAAGGGCGTAGCGCGCGTAAACTATCTGCTAGATGGGGTTTAGTGCCCTGCAAAGGCCTGAAGGTAAGCTCGACAAATGAGGAGACTTTTGGGCTTGTAGGAGATTTTCTCAATTTAAAGAACCGGAAAATACCATCATTTTTTTATGAGAATAAGAAAATGTCGTGTCGTACCAGGAATTCACGGAATTAGCCAAGACAAGAAGATTGCTCCAAAGACAAGATTAGGTACTGCTCTTAAATTTGAAGTAGAAGAAGGAAAATGTTCTTTCCCCAGCATCCAGAGTAAGGATGATGTGTTTTAGTCATAAAAAATTAAAATATAAGTATGACATTTTTATATGAAGAATTATACTTATACATCAAGACCGATGCAAATCTGATTAACAAAACGATCATACCTTAATACTAGGTACATAATTATAAAGATTGTAATAAATCATCTGAAATAAAAAGCAACATCTTGAGCAAACCTCTGAAATGACCACACATTTTTGCATAGTCACACCGTCTATATATGCTAGTAGTAGATATATCGTTTTACGTTTTAAAATTCCCACACGTCACAAAAGCATTGTTAAGATGCTCCATTTCCCTTTTATCTCGTCCGGAACTTAAATTCAAAACGTCATTACGGCAACCGCCGACATACCGTCGCGTAGGGTTGGCGACATTCGCATAATCTATATGCGGAACTTACGTTGCTGTGTTCGTTAAATCGTCCGTGTGTGACTTTGCATTAATGAAGGAAGGAGGCGGAAAGCGGCAGATGAACGCACCCCTTATCCTCAATTCAATTTTCGAATGATTGATTATTTCGGAAACTTCAAAACAAAATATTCTTCTCTCAAAGGAGGAGTCATCGAACGAAAATGTAAGGTTTTGTTTTGATGATGATTATTTTAATGGCAGATAAGAACATATTTAGGTTATTATTTGGTCCATATGTGAAAAATTTTGTTCTACCACTTTTTAAATAAATAAAAAAACTGGACTGTGAAAATAACGTACCTACCCGGCAAATTTAATAGTGTTATACTCATAAACTGAACAAATTTTCCTACTTAATCTATACTGAATTCGCAAAAAAAGTAATTCCTACTAATTTATCAACCAATAGCCTATTTTGTATATATATTTTTTAATTCACTAAAGGATCTCAATTTTGCACGCTGTATATACTGGGTACTAGTATACTATCTATCAATAACAAAATTAATTATCTCATATCTACGTCAGCGTTCATCATACATGTCATTTATGTGAGTTTCATTGTTCTCGCGTCAAGCCTCGCAACACAATTAACACAAAGGACTGCAGGAGACGCTATGACACCTTTATTAATTAAATATTATATAAGACACATCATGCCTTATATAATACGGTGCCTAACTTATACAGGTACAGGAGTAGAATCGAACCTTAATGTATATCTACACATTTTTATACGACACAGAGATGTGCCAATTTAAATTACTTGGGGACTATGATCCGTCGAGATTTTTAATTCTACTTCAGATTTCCATGGGGTTTGACGGGGAACATAGAAAATTTAATTTTAAATACGATGCAAAAGAAAATCAATAATTTACGTATTATTAGACTTTGTGTGGGAGTAAAACTATCCAATGCTTAGACAAGAGTATATTAAAATAGAAATGCTCAAAGAAATATTAGGTCGTTTTCCCTTCACGCCATACGAGTATAAGCCAGGCGATCGTTCGATTGAATTAGTGACTGAAACTTTTGGGCTACTGATTTTATAGGCTCCCAATTTTTCCCGATTCACCTCGTAAGAAAGTAAAAATACCAGTAAAACTTTTAAATTGGGCATTTTGAAATGAAAATTATTTTTCAGTTATTACAGAACTGGTCGTCCACTGGGAGTTGTTGTAATTTTTGATTAACACGATTAGAAGACTTATTATGTAATTTTATTTCAGTTTTTGTGTTCTGTTTGTACCTACCACAGTCAATTTAGTTTTAGCAGTTTAGCAGAGTAAAAAATATAACATGCTATATTTTTTCAATCAATACTCACCAATTTTCATGATGCCATCATAACTTTCAAAACACTACGGTACATCCTAAAACCAATATTGCAATTTGCAATAAAAGTTGATACAAAACACAGAAAAAAGACAAAAACTCGGCTAAATGGGCTGAAGGTATAAAAAACGCGTCGCTATAAGAAGACGGTCATTAAACAAGATCGCTATCATAATTGAATTAAAAATTCCGACACGCAGCCCTCGGCAGTCGACTGGGTCGGTGGTCGTGGCACATTTAATGTCACTGCAGTTTTTCTTGAGAAGGGTGAAAATGGCTAGTGAAGAAAAAGAAGAAAAATATATCTTCAATTCGCAATAACATTTTTTTTTTACCCTCCTCTGTATTTATACGCGTTTTTATCCGCATTGTCAAAATGGTTGATTTTATTTTTATTCAAGGATCTGTACAAAATCAGATTATTTTTCTATTATCTTGATACCACTTTTACAGTAAACACTCAAATGTCTTGAAAATCTTTACGTCAGTTCTAATCATTAGTACGTATTTTTAAAGTACATACATACATAATGCCTTATAAGCAGCCTTAAAATAGCATACCTATACAGGATGTTAAAAAAGTGCGTTTGTTTTCAGTGGTTACTCAGAATCAAGTACGGAATACAGGAAAAATGATAAAAATCCAAAGTACAATATATGACCCGTTAAAGTGTATTGTACAAGTTCTACAAGTGGCTTCATATTTCCAACAATAAACTAATATCGGCGCAGCCCAAGGCGAATGTCAAGTTGTCTGCGAAGCGAACAAAGCCGTGGGCTTGCAAACTATTAGAGCAGATAAGAAACTCACCCTGTGCTTCGCAACTGTTAATGCACTGCTAAATGCTCATAACTCGGACATAATAATTATATGTTAAATATAATCTCAAAAATAAGCTTTTTTATGAAAGTACATATTTTCTCCGTCGTATGGGCCAAAAAGTCTGGCTTCAAATTAAAGAATGAACACTTTAAAAATTAAAGAAATAATTTCAACATGTCCTTTAACACGTCATCACTTCATGGAAAAAAAAAACAGCTTGGAATATATTATGTAGTATGAAGGCTGAATATAAGTGGTGTCCTACCTACTTGTCTGCAATTTTTTTTTTGCTAAGTAGCGACCGCGAATAGCACCCATGAAACTTGCATGGTGAGAGACACCATTTACTACCATTGAGAGCTGGTAGTAAAACAAACAAAAATTGTATAGACATAAACTTAATAGTGTCATGTTTCCGAGATATAGACTTTAATGCCAGCTATCGATTCATACTTTCTATAGGTGGCCGCTATTTTGCAAAAAATAAATATGGCGCACGGTAGGTAGGCCAAAATATTCAAAGGCCTTTCAAAGTTAACTTCATCTCTTCCTAGTGTTTGTTTTAGATTCCAAAATACATTTATTCCAGTAATCCGGAAGCGGTATAGCACGTAAATAGCTCATTAGACACCTTAAGCTCGCTTGGAACACGTGCTATTCCTCACACGTCACTTCACAGCTAGACTAATGCCATCCCTTGGGATTGCATGCAAGCTATAGCTGTTCTTCAAGTTGTCTTGAAACGACCAAAAGTGCAAAGCCAAATCGGACAAAGTTATGCAATAAATGTGCCTAAGAAGACTTGATAGGGTACGGTGTACAGAAAAATACAGGCTCCCCAAGGAAGTTTCATTTTCCTATATTTTGTAATTAATTAAAAAACTAAAAACTAAAATAAAAGGCGTGAACAATTTTAAAGTAACTAAACTAAATTTTCTAAAACTAGACATTTCTTTCTCCCAAGAAATGCATAGTCAATTTACGAAAATTGTTTTTTATTTACTGTTGATTTTACTTATAAAACTAAACAACTTTCCCCAACGAACCTATACCACCTATACTCAATTCTCAAAAAAAAATCTCCAAAACAAAGTTCACTCAGCCCAATCAATAACAAACATATTTTGGAGAATGAAATATTGGTTTATTTGGGAATGTCGTTAACTCGCATAAGTGAAAGGTACAGTTAAAAACATACCAGGTAGGTATTTCAGAAGGCTATAGGGCCTGATTTAATGCTTGACAGGACTTATTTCCACATGATGGCGAGTTAAATGACACAGTCACGGGCCCTGCGTGCGCTACTACCATGTATGCTCGCTTATATCGTATACGCATGTTGCGGCATGGATGACTTCCCATTTTTTGGCGGTTGATTAGGCCATACTGCAAACACTTCCTAATGAATAAATGATTAAAATTATTTGCCGGTTATATTATCCGCCTTTACGTCTATAATAAAAAATAATAAGTCATCAGACGCCATACTTAGGAAAAGGCCATTTTCAGCGATGAATGCGATGAAACTCAAATTAACTCCATTAAATGAAATAGCTTATCATTAAAAGGAAAATGTAGCATAAAACAATTAAAATTTGAGTACGCAAAGGTTTTAAATTACCAACACCATAAGTTTTATACTACTGTATTTATATTTAACTGGTATTATAAGAACTAAGTACATGTGCGAAGTGACTTAATTCCATAATTCATATAAGAATTTGTGAATGTAAAATTAAATTTATCAGAAAGCATAAATATGGTATCTACATGTGTGCACTCTGCGGACACCCTAGCATATACATTTAAAATTCCATAGATTCACCTATATTAAATAATATTATACATGTTTATTATTTATACACAAGACAGTAAAATAAAAGTAGGCTTTGCAGTGCAGACGTGTCATACTTAACATTCAAGCCGCCAAGCCGTGAATACTAATTGTTGATAAAGTTTTATTCGTGAATAATGGCTCGGTTTGTGAATTATGGGCCGACTTGACGTAAGCGTGTTCGCACAGAAATTGTTACGAATAAACGGAAGTTGAGTTTCGTGGGCATCAATTATGGAGACTTGTTTTTTTGCAGCATTTAAACTTCTTTTTCACATCAGGAGAATGCGGATGCGAGCTTCAATAGGCTCAGTAGGGTTTGCAGGAATCGGTTAGTTTGGTGATAAATTATTCTAAGTGTTGCTACCAAACATTAGAGTTACCAATATCCGGCCTTGAAATAACTGAACCCAGTTCTACTGTTTTAGGGAATCTTGTTAAACATGATTCCATCTTCGAAATCTTCATCACATCTCTTTAACCCGATTCAGGTAAGACCATTTAAAAACTGCATAAAAACGCTAAAATCAAGCACTTTAAATAAACTTAACTAGACAAAGACAAACTAGGTAGAAGTACAAATTAACATCTCAAGCTCAGAAGCTTAACTAATTCAGTAACGAGTTCTCTAGTACACTGAACGTACACGTAATTACTTTAGTCCCAAACACACTAAATAATACCTATCAGAAATAATAGCTAATTTAACAACCCAGTAGCTATTTTAACCGCTACTTTCAGCATTATTGTTGTAACGTTACGCTAAATTTGTATACAGTCTAATCGTTATAACAATATCCAAGGTGAAACCTATTAAATCGTTTTTTTTACCAATTTGCGCACAAAAATAGGTTTATCGTAAACAGCTCCTGTAACCTCTATTTGTATATTTTAATTAGTTGTAATTTTTAACTGTCACAGCGAGTGATTAGCCAGGTACGCAGATAAGCTCTGTCACGCGAATGGGGGTTGGGATTTGTCAGTATTTAGGTATTTTAAGTATATAATCTCTATGCTCTTATATTGACAAAGTTTTAAATCAATTCAGTCCAATACTGAAGATAAATATAAATAAAGATCCAGTGACAAATCAACTGGGATTCAATGTATTTATTCCCAGAGAGTGATATACATTGATATTATTTGAATAAGATGGAATCGAACTAGAAATCTTAGTTCGGGTCCAATAGCTGATGCCATTTCTGACTACTGAGCCTCCAAATCCGTCAAGATCATATCTATCTAAGAGTACTTTCGATCAGATGACTGCAATATTTCGTCATTCAAGTCTCACTTCAGCTAATTAGGTAGGCACATCCACCATCACATCTATACCAGAAACCGACCTCTGAGGTAGAACTCATTACACCTTGCCCAGTTCAGATGCGCTATGCATAATCAATAAGCCTTCCGGTTAAACCGGGCACTAATTACTGCGCCCACCAGCCACCAGCTGGTCATCGAAAAGGCATAGGTGTTCGTAATTAAGAGAACACAAGCGTGCAAAGCCCACAACGTATAAATTTACATGCTCTGTGGTTTGTGATAGGCTAAGAAGACTATATAGATTACCACTCTGACTAGAGTAAGAGAAAAGGTATAAGTAATAAAGATCATTCTCAGAAATCTCACGTAAATTTTCGTACCGATTTCTTTCACGGTGAAGGAAAACATCAAGAGGAAATATGCACATCTGGGTACTAGATACATTCACTCCACTAGACCTCGGATGATACTAAATGCAGCATGATTAACTACGCCACACGATAAGACAGACGATGCCTTATTTTTAATCCAACTTCTTTCCATATTTGGCTATTTGGATAACTATATTTATATCAAAAGAAAAAAGTTATCCAAACGGGAAGCGACTGGATGCCGGCAGCGCAAGACCGATATCGTTGTGGATTTTTCCAGCAGTTGGACGTATTTTGGCAGATTATGAGTTATGCGAAAATCAGAAATGAGAATGATAGGTTCAAACTGCTTTTGGACTTAAAATGAAATTTAAGAGTATTGCCCTCTGCTAGTGTAACAAGCTTACTGTTATACGAACAAATAAAACAAGTAAAACTGAACGCCACATATCTTAAAGAACCAGTGCTTCAAAAAGTCCGGGTAAATCGGCAAAATGGAGGGGAAACGGCTGAGTCAGAAGGCAATTTTGAAAGACTTCCGGCAGAACGTCCGTGACCAGGCTTGACTTAGTTTTCGGACATTGAGTTGAATTGTGATCCACAATAGAACAAAGACTATTCTTGTTTTGGGTGCGAGTATACGTGTCACGGACACACGTGGTTGGGAAAAAGTTTTTTACGAGTTAAAATGAAAAAGTATTATTGTTTTTGTATTTGTGTGTGCTTGTTATTATTCCAAATAAATGTTTTCTATTCTATTCTATTCTAAAAAGTGATTACTTTATTAACAAGAAATAATCACATTCTCTCATATAAATGTTTACTGATTAACAAACGTTTTAAAATATACAGTTAAAGATTTCATAAATACATAGAACTGTCCGAACATCGTAAAAGGTACTTATAACTTCATTAGGTTTACATTTTCAGTTAATTCTGCATTCAAGTTATTTAACAAAATTATTTATCCAAAATGCTACGTATTACAGCTTTGCAAATTTTTCCATTATAAGTTTAGCTCAAAAACTAATACAGGCACAGTTTAGATTAACATTTGTCAACCCAATGTTTTTGCACATTTGAAACTAGTAAACAAAACAAAACTAATCAACAACATTTCAACTAAACCATTGCAACGAGAATCTCTTCTATTTCGTTATTCACCTCAGTACGACCCCCACAATTCAACATTTGACATTTGTAATATCAGCAGTGGCGTCTGATCATGCCTTACATAAAATATCTGTTCAGTCCGCAACTATTTGGGATGGATTGATTTATCGCGAGCTAGCATCCGCTCTGTGATGTATGGCCGTATAGAGATTAGTGCAGAGTAGCTAGGAACAGAGGCAACATATTTGGGGAGTCAAAAAGAATTAATTGGAAAATATTTGTCAAATGGTTATCGTGTTTTATAAGCGCTTCTTGTCCCTCTGTATATTGTGAAAGCAGCCTTTTCTTTCGGAGATTAGAGCTGTTAATACGACAAGAGGACATCGACATGTTTCTAACTTAGCACAAGTTCATTAACATCAATAATATCAAAAAGCGATACATTAATATTTTATTTTAATACGCACTGAGTATCATCTCTGTTTTTTGCTCTTCACTGTTTTTTTTTGTCACCTACCAGCGCGATTTTCTAGGAACAGAACCACGTTACCGGAAGTGGCTTTCGAGATATTTTGACCATCGATTTAATGTCATCAATTTATCATACGAGTAAAGCTGTTACTTTAATCTGATCACACTTTCGAGAGTTTCTGTTACATTGTTAGCTTTGAATACTTTTATGGCTATCCTTCAAATTTTGACGGTTTGCCAGAATATTATTTCTACATACATTATTTATAGTTTGAGTTTCACCTGTATACCATCTCATGTCTCCTTTTAAAGTAACATAAAGACGTTTATAATCAATTACATTTGCGATATAATCGACAAAATGTTTACATCATTCCTAGTGAAACCCTGTTTAAGTTTACTTCGCCCCTTAAATTTTAAAGTCTACACCGATCAGTCAGTGTTCAAATGATCGTCTCTATGTCAACAATCGTTAAAACTTTACAAATTGGCCCAAACGGCCCTTCCAAATGCCCTCCACCTAATGAAAAGTTTGGATATCGAATACCTGTTTCATTTGTCGAGAATGTTTGAAATTCGGATTTCACTTAGTTTAATTGTGATGATCCACCCCTTTGAACATTATTAACTTGTTTTAACATTAGTAAATTGGGTTTGCGATGATTTCACGAGAAATTATGCCCATTTGAATTTTTCTAATTCCTAATTCTACGCAATGATAGGAATGTCAACCTAATGTATTTCATGAAATGTGAGGTTTGTTTAGATGACTGTTAGACGATACATTTTTATTATAGACAAGTCATAATATATTTTTTTTTCTTTACAACCATCCCCAAGAGATTAAGATGTCCTTTGTTTAAACTTTACTTAACAATCACATCGTAAAATATTAACATTCATAGCTTCGTCTTCATAACATGTCTAAATAACATTTTTATTTAGTGGCCACCGTTCGCATTCATATCACCCGACACTCCACGATTTGCCTAAACTTTAAATGCCGTTAGCAATGAAAAATGGATCAGCCATCTATCAAAAACTCTTCCACGAATTTAGCGGCAAAAACTTGCCGGGAACGTGAATAATGTCGCGCGGAATTAAATCCGCGGCAATAAATGCCAGATGACGGCTGCCCAACAGTTTCACTGAGATCTGCACTCCTTAGGATGGCTAATCTTTGATTTCAACACTCCCAAAACATATTTTCACGTTTTCTTTTTTTTACTGAAACCGACCCCTGTAGAGAGAAGGCAAGGAGAGATGAAAAGGATTTCATGAACACCTCATCCAGGTTGGCAGATGACCTGCGGGTAGCAAGCTGTTAAATAATGTTGTCCGGTAACAATTTAAACGATCAAATTAAATATGTTCATCGCAATAAAAAGCAAGTTTTTTTTTTTCTAACAAGTTTTTGTAAAAAAATATACTAAGAATTTCTCTAACCTTGTTACTACCGCAATCGCTATCTTACGAATACTAAAAAACTTACACTCTGATTTTTAATTCCGCGGAATTCTGACGTTTCTTGGTGTTGTCAAACATTATTTTTTTCCGAAAGAACACTTCAGTCAAATATTAGAGAATATGTTATTCAAAAATATTTGTTAATAATAAAATTACATATTACTATTTCAAAACATATAGCACGGAGTTATTGTCAGCATTGTTTCATAATCTATGTTAGGAGTTTGGTTTGCAACCTCTGCATTCACATTTCTCAAAATCAAAATGACAGGACTTTTTGGCGGGAACTCGCGGCAAGAGTTTGTCATTTTTGTTTTATTATCCGAAAAAATAGATATCGTGGTTTTTAATGTATAATATTGATAGCGTATTGTTCAATAAAGTGCCATTTAAGTGTCTAATATATAGGATAATGAAATAAAAGTGTGTAGACCGTGTTTCGAGTGCTCTCAAGAAGTCCATGAAATCTTCATCAAAAGTGCTATCATTTTGTTGAAGACTAGAGAAACAGTTAAAGACGACAGAAATTGATAAATGAGAACTCAAATGAAACAGAAAAATATTTAGAGAAGAGCAAACTACGTAAGAATAGGCTGTATGGCCAGAGAAGCCTTTGCCTTTTCCTTGCAAAAGCAGGAAAGAACCAAACAAAAAAAAAATAACAAAATGACATCTGTCAGAATTTCGCGGAATAAAAAATTGAGTGAACGAAAAAATCCACAAGGTGTATCTTGACTGGTAGATGCCAAAAATGGCGTCTAAATGTCAATTACCACAATAGCGATTGCGGCAGTCTTCCATGCAGCCATCGATATATCTACAATCTTCCTGGCACGGAGCTGTATAATGAAACGATTACTTGGAACGTAACAGAACGGTCCAGTCCAGCAGTCCCACAGCCTTCAAGGCTGGGCCCTCCGAACTTTGACGGACTGAAATCAGTTGAAGGGGCAGATGCGAGGCTCAAACACGGAGGGACAAATGGGAGGTAGTGAGGGGTGGTGGAAGGTGTTGGTGAGAATATGAGTGATGACGTTGTAATTAAGACAGCACGGAGACTTGATCGCTCATAAATTTTTGATGAAAGTTCAAAACCAATTTCCTCAAGATTAAGTTATTTATCTGGCGCATGCGTGTACATACGTATATGAATATCATTAAATGAGCCTGGAATTCAAACGATTTGATGAGTTTTGGCCAAAAGACGTCAACTGCTGGACAAATGCTACGAGGTGTATTGGATGTATATTGGTTGCCTGAGTGTTTTCAATTCCAGTTTAAATTTTTAACGTATCCTATACTTGTGCTAGTCAGGTCAAGGTTCAACCATAGAAATATTCATAGTGAATTTAAAATATATAAAACTAGTTTACCCGCATGGACATCGTTTTTATCAAGGAAATGCATTCTCCGGTATAAAACTTTCCTATGTTACTCTACCGGCTCTATTTAAGCTCTTTCTCAAATCACAAAGAAATCGTGCAAAAAAAAATCGCTTGAGTACTTATAGCAATTGATAGCATTGCCAAGTTGCATTTCTGTTTGCAGGTTTCCGGTGTAATACACTTGCGAATTTGATATTTTTACAGGATAAAATGTAGCCTATGTTCCTTCCCACTCCTTCAACTATATTTGTGAAGAAAATAATGTCGATCTGTTTCACCGTTGGTGTGACACGAAAGAAGAACAAACAAAAAAAAACAATATTAACTAACTATAAACTATAAAAGTGAAACTATTTTTTTTTCTAAAATCAGTTTCACATTTATAATACAAGTTCATTCATTCATTATTATAATAAAAGGAATACACCTACATTTAGTGTTTACACAAGACCTAAACAAATTATCACGAATTTGTTTTACCCCTAGATGGAAGCTCCTGGATACAAGCATGAATCTTCACAGTTTTGTCCAGAAATGAGGCTTCAACCTTACGTTTTGTTCTCCCAAATTGTTCTCGAACAAAGCTAGAAACACAATGTACCTTTCCTGTATTGTACTGGTATGTTTGCTTGTTATGAGTATGTGGTGGGCAGTAGGACAATAAGGTGCCTAAATCAACTGTTACTACCAAATCTGATGTGGGATGATATAACAAAGTGGAGCTAGGATTTTGTGATTTAAGCCCCGAAAAACCAATTTCCAAATGAATTAAAAGACTGCCCTAAATAAGACATTTTTTGGAACTTTTACTTTGGACATCAGGTCTATCTAAGTATAGCTATAAACCACCTGTAAGGGTCCGGGAGGTTTTTGGGACAGATCCCAAACTACACCTTCCATTTTACCAAAAAGCTCTTTCGTATTGACTATTCTGTATTTTAAGGCAAGCTGATTCAGAATATTTTTTAAATAATCAGGCCTTGCATCTGTTACGTTGTTACGTGGTCAGCAAATTCCAAGTAGTGATAAGTAGTACTAAAGTAAGAAAGAAGGCACTGTAATTTAGCTTAAGTGGGCGGCTGGCCTGAAGCACATTCAGGTAGCCTCGACATTAGTCGGCTGATGACAGGTTGATAAGGTCTAACAAAATCTTTAGTAAATCTTCTTTGTTTTTCGCAAATTGGCTAGTGATGCCTTGTTGAATGTTTTTGAGTTTCTTGAGAAGAAGTCAAACTTTAAAGGTTTCAGCTGATTTGTACATCAATTGTATTAACCGCTGTGAATGAATTATCTTCGTTACAATCTGTTCTTATGAATAGATTTGAAAAATGCCGAAGTTCGGGTGTGTAATTTTCCACGGTTTTGAAAGACTGTTTACATCCAAAATCTACACGAATGAAGTCTCGGCCCTCTACTAGAAAACTGTTCGTACCTTTAAAACTATACATAATATATATTATAATATTATTATTATTGTACATAATTAACAACACTAAACACATTAAAAAGGACCGACTGCAATCACAAAAGTAAAGATTTGCTGTTTTTTTGTTTTTTTTATAATCATAAATAAATCTAATAAGCTGTATAATCAATCGATTAAAAAAAGACTTCAATAATTATTTTCTTAATCGACTGATCTAGGGCAGCGGTTTGCAATGGAAAAAATATCAGGTAACCTAAAAACACAAAAAATACAGTCAAATTGAAAATCCCTTCCTTTTTTGGATGTAGGTCAAAAATCAAGTGTTACCTTATCTCGCAGCATGTCCCTGACCCTGGTGGCCTGGTGGCGACTCCTGGTGAGCTCCAGCTGCAGCTCTAGGCAGCGCTCCTGCCAGTTGATGCCGAGGTCTGCTGCGGCCAGCTCGAACTCCAGCGGATCCAGGCGGAGGTGGTGGCCCGGCCTGGGAACAAGGGCAATAAGATAAACAAAAAATATTACATACCCTAATGTCAGAAGTTTTGAATTCGCTTATAAGGTCACTGACAAGGCTTAATGACTGCCATCTAGTGATGACAGCCGACACCAAGGGCTTAACGTGCCTTGCGAAGCATGGAAACTGTTGGGATCCATCCAATCCGGATTATGATCGTGTCTGAAGTCAGTTAACAAACTGCACAGCCGCATCGCAGTGCAATTGTAAAAGGAAATTAATAATTGTCTATTTAAGTCTGCCATGGCTTATCTGATCGAAAGCTCCTTAAAACCGGTTTGTTTAATTGTTAGTAATAAATTAACGCTGTGCCTAAGAGACGTGGGTATCTTGTTCTCAGGTAAAATAAATCAGATGCAACGTTGTACCATTTTAGGTTTTAGCATAGGACAAAAAAGGAGTCTTATGGTTAGTGAAAATCTAATTTGAAGAAAGAAAAGTTTACATGTAGAACAAAAAAAATATTGTTATATAGGGTGACTTTAAATTAGTTCTTGATACCAAAGGGTGTGCATGTGCTCATGATAACAAACAAATTTCCCTTAGGAACCCATAGTCAAATCGCAAAAAAATTTGACTCTTCATACTAATTTGGCTGGTCAGTTGGTCAATTTGTAGGGAGAGTCCAAATTTTTTTTGCGATTTGACTATAGGTTCCTTAGGGAAAGTTGTTTGTTATCATTAGCACATGCATAGCCTTTCATATCAAGAACTAATTTAAAGTCACCCTTTATATCGGATTCCTATCGAATCGGATCGGCATGAATCTTAACAAGCCTGCTTCTATCCTCCGGCATCATCATCACTTACTATGAGGTGAGGTGATATTAAGGGCTCACGAATGATGGATGAACAATTTTAAAATAATATAATTAATATAATTACGCACAGATTTAAATTTATTTTTTTGTATTTATTTATTTTTTGATTCTTCATTCAATAATAAAAGATCATTTGTTTGGTGAATTAATCTCCTTATCTACGTTGATCGATATTTATGACAAAGCTTGTAATAGCTGTTACGAACTACGAATATTTACCACAAACACTTGACTAGACAGTCAATTTTATGCGCACAAAGAAAGCATTTTTAAGACGTCTGTCTGTAAAAGCTTTTGTTTCAGATCCAAAAATAGCTGCTCATGAATAATCAAATTGAAACAAGCATGCAAATCGGAAAATTACATTCGAAACGTGTATTTGAATATGGAATACGACTATTATGCGTGAAATGTGCGTAACTGATCATATTACGCAATTGCAGAACCGCGCATATCATAGTAAGTTTTTCATACCGTCTAAAAATAAATTATAATTATCCTAATATCTATACCCAATGTAAGAATTAGAAGTTATTGGAAACCACTGGCAGCTTTTTTTTAATTAAAGACAGTTAGACGCAGAGAGTAAAAAACCTTAAAAACGTTTTCATTATAGAAACAAATTCTAATCGTCCTCAGGGATGGCATTTTACAACGCAAAGTTCATTCTGATGCTATCAAAATGTTAAAATTGTGCATTTATTTTATTTTTAAGTATCAATCACAGCACGAGGTATTCTTCGTATTAGGGCACCTAAAAAACCTACGTAATGAGCACCTGAGCTATTCCTCGTAGAGCGGCGTAGAGTTTTGAGCGGGTGCTTGGACCCTTGGAGAGGTGCTCAACGAGGAACACCATTTTCAGAGGCATTCCATCTTAGCCCAAGATCGGCAAGGCACTGATAACGCTTATGTCTGGGATTTCAAATGCTCTCAGGCGGCGGTAGCTACTTTCCATCTGGCGGACTGTCAGCCTTTTGCCACATCATAACACAATAAAAAAAGCGTCCACAAAACGCACAACAATCCAGACGGGACAATGTCAATAATATTCGAATCACGTACAAGTAGATACTGTAATATAGATTGTATTTATTGATCGATGAACGTGGATTAAGAGCTTAATTCATCAGGCAAATGATCCGTTATTAAAAATAAATGTAATCAATTTGGAAACATTGCCACTGTCACAAAATTATTAATTGGACTGACAGTCCCTCAGGAACAATGTAATTTACAAGTAAACATTTAATTTGTTGTAAGTACAAATTTCTAATAACATTAGAGGAATAGTTCAAATTAAATGCTCCAATGTCAGTCAAAGCATGTTTGTGGAGCTTAAACTATCTCTAGATCGAGTAGCTGCAAAGTTAGAATAGGTGGCAAAGGAAAACTTTGCCTAAAGTCTAGACTTTAGACCAACTGAAGCTATACTCAGTTTACGATTTGCAGGATCTATAGTTTCTATGTCAGTAACAACCCGAATCGGTGTTTGCGGCTTGCTTTGTTTATCAAAATAAAATAAGCTTTAAGAATCTGAATACGGGAGAATTCTTACAAAACAAATATTTTTAGGAAAACCGAAACCCGTAAATAATTACGTATTAAAGCATAAAAAATAAGGCAAACATATGATACCTAACATTCTTAATCATTATATGCAAAAAAACTGTTCTAATACAGAAATCGAAAATTATTGCTGTAGTCAGATATAAACAAGTCTCCCTCAACTCTGTTATAGTATTTACATGCTACTCATGAAACTGGCCGAACAATTTTCCCCAAGAAACTTATTACAATGAGAACAACAAAATAAGAGTTTATATTATCATGTGGCGCAATTTGACTGTGCTATCCACAAGGTATAGATGGCGGTTGCCCGATATTACGATACAATACACACGTGACCACAACTGAAAAGTCTCTTTGCAAAACTTTATATAGAAAGATAGAAGACTGCATGTCTCGACAAAACATCCTCCACTTGAATAATGTAGTGGAAAATTGTTACAATTCATCAATTTATTAAATGGCTTACCCTTTCATCAAACAGTATCCACGATTGTAAATATTTAATAACATTATTTGCGAAGATTTATGACATAGGATACTCTTTTGACCTTTTCGTGACCTTTGCTTACTGAATGCATTATGGAAATCAATCGGTACATATGGAAATAACAGCTAAAGCAATCATACAATCAGCCGTGCGCATATTATGCAAATCGAAAATATGCGGATGAATAGCAAATGTTAGCTAATGTTTGAAACATGGACCAAATAATTTAAAATAGGTTAAGACTGGCTTTCCACAACTAGTACTTGATGAAGTTAAGCGATAGTGTGAGAATAAGCAGCGGAGCTATAACAAACGGATTCTTCCATTAAAAAGTTGCGAGGAAACAGTATGGTAGTTTAGTACACCATAGTCCTCCTCGTACCTACCCTCACACTATCGCTTGCGCTCGCACGCTTTGTTCGCAACTATCGTATTAATTTTTTGCTCGCATTACCAAAAACATAATAAATCCTATGTTTTTTCTCGCTCACAGCTCCGTTCTCACTTAGCTTTGGTGGAAAGCCTGCCTTGAGATATGCATATTTCATTTCGTTTAAATTATTTTACATTGTCTGCCTTCTTTGTGTCTGAATCTTTAACTGTCTATATTGTGTAGATATTGTCTCTTGAAATGTCCAAAAAGGTATAAGATAAGAAACAAACTAATGCAAATGTATTCCATACAAAGAGCTACGTATCACACAATATACATGACTAACCATCAGCTCAGGGTGATGATCAAAAGATATATTTTTCTCACTGTTTTGCTATTCCAATGAAGTTTAAGAATGTTTGAAGATATGCGTTAACAAGTTCCCACTGTACGGCGGTCAGGTCTCTACTTAGCGATATCTGGAGATTTTTCCGCGTCGACCAAGACTGGTCTATTTAAGCTTGACTGTGTTCAGTCAAAAAGCTAAGGCAAGAGTACGTTACATTTGTTTACATAGTAACATCATAAAACCCCATTACGCAATGACGTAAAACAAAACTCTAGTACAAATGACCAGTAGTATCAGTACTTTCTTCATCACATCAGCCGGTAGACGTCTACAGCTGAACACAGACCTCCTCTGTGAACTTTCACTTAGTACGGTATTAA
Organism: Coleophora deauratella; assembly: GCA_958295455.1. Taxonomy (NCBI): domain Eukaryota; kingdom Metazoa; phylum Arthropoda; class Insecta; order Lepidoptera; family Coleophoridae; genus Coleophora; species Coleophora deauratella. The sequence goes on along the minus strand of OY282403.1, from coordinate 6,728,489 downwards.
GCTACATGCATCCAGTGGCTTTAGTTCATTAGTCAACCTTACCAGTAATTACTTATTAATGAATGATTCTTTACCTAGGTGGCGGTGGTGGTGGCTCCCTCGACCGCCGGGGCAGCAGCCGAGGGCTGTTGGGCGTGCTGGCAGAGTGCCCCGCCACGCTGTGGTCCGTGAACCTCGACAGCGGGTCGAAGATCTGCGACAGCCGCCGCGACCGCTCCTCCGACATGCTCACAACACAACACACACACAACAACAACGTCTATCACATCACTAGTCACGTCACGACCCGGCACTGTCACAGTCAAAACACTAATGACTATTTCGAACGGTCTGTATGATTCAAACTGCGGAAGCGGTTATCTCTCGCCGATGAAAGATGGCGCCCGGCTAGGTGACGTCGGTTTTGGCGCGCAATCCCCGCCGCCATCTTGGATTGTCTGATGTTTTTCACAGTTTAATGTGCCTTTGCGCCGCCGCCGTATTTCGAGCTCTGAAAAAGAAATAACAGGGAGGATCAGTTGACAGGCCGAGGTGAGAAATTAGGCAAGGTGTGGCAATTAGCGGCGCGTTTTGAGGTATTTTGGACGTGTGTCAAATGGAAATGTCAACGACTCGTCTATGAGGGCATAAAACGAGAGAAACCGCTCGTTCATGACGCCGCTGTCAGTACTAGCTTTAGTAATAAACCAAATGCAACGGACATAATAAATAATAAGAGTTAAAAGAACTTGTTGTTAGTCTGTAAAAAAACGAGCAAAAGTAAAAAAAAACGTCAAAAAAAACAAAATACTAACAAAAATAATACCCAAAGCATTATAATATTAGACCAAACAACTAACGAACTAATTATAAAAGTAGAATTTAATCTCGCCCCGTATTCACTAAAACCAAATAACTATAAAACTATTTTCGAGTACAATTAACAACTTGACTCATTCATAAAAATTTTGTTAATTTACTGTCCACGCCTGAGAAACCGGATGTTGGTATTAGAGAGACAATAAATCCAGTCTGTTTTAAATTTTGATATTGTCAGCGAGAACACGTCTGTCTCTAACCATGTAACAGAACCAATGAGCCAAAACCCTACGTATTAACGTATTTGTACCTTAGTGAAGTGTGAAGAGTTACATCTTTGATATTCAAATTAAATACCCTCGGATCTGACATTCTCAAACCATTCGCTTCTTTTATCCATACACTCGACTTGAAGCACTTAGTTCCATAGGAAAGTTTGAGAATCAGTGGAATTTTACCAGTCAACTGTACAATGGTATTCAAAGTTTAAAGGGTCAGTCACAACAATAGGACAGCATGAATATGAATTGTAAAGCACCCATAGAACGTGTCACACGTGTGAATTGAAAAGATGAAGTACTTATGTAGTTCTCACAGAATATCTTAAAGTTTATATATTAAAATATTAAAATAATGCCAGGAAGATGGTCGGTCTTTGAGCAATGGTCCCAGGATAGCATCTGTAGCAACTATGTATAATGATTTTTTGTTAAAAGAGCACATGTATGAGATTGTATATGGTGGCTATTGGTTCAATTTTGACCATGATCCTTTGGAATCATATACGGGTCAATATCTTACCATTAGCAATAACATGACAGAAGTTTCAAATTTCATACCTTTGAGATCAAAAGATCCTTCGAAGGTCGAAAAGCCTAATGTTTACACGTGTATCACGAACAATTTCCCTAGCTTTAATGTTATCGAAAGCCATGGCGGGGCGTGTTTTTGATATCTCAATCGAAGTAAGAAATAACTTTAAGGGAACGGAAATTACAAGGCTTTCGCATGGGCCAGAACAAGCCAACACGCTAAGATCTTATACAGGGTGTAAAAAGAAACTCCCGGAAGCATAAACTGTGAGTACCATTCATGAAACTGAACAACTTTTACCAACGACCCCATTCTGGATCCTCAAAACAAAATGGACACATACAAAATTTACTGACTGGCCGATCAATTTCTAGGAATAGGTACTCCTTTTTTAAGTATTGACTATTAGTTTTAATGTGACAACTTTGCCAATTTTTAATAAACGAAAAAAAAGTTTGTACTCTCCATACAAAAATGGTCAATTCGATGGTCCAATTGAGAATACAAAAATTTTGTAGTAGAGGAAAACCTGTTATGTTTGACCCAAATACTAGCTATGTTAACATCCGCTTTGCTTTTTTTAAGGAACGAACGCTTGTAAGAGGCAGATAAATCTAGGCTAGGTTTTGACTACGACACTTATTGTTTAGACTGTTCCATATTTCGATATTATCTTTCACCACCAAAATTATTTTCGTTTATTATATTCTCTGAAGTCATAAAACTCATCACAAAATCGCTTTGCAGTTGAAAGCAGTTTACCAACGCTATCAAATAGATAGAGTAATGGTTCAGTGTTTATGACATACAGGAATACCTACTTGGCTCGAGCGTTGCCGCCGCCGCGCCGCCGCCCGCCGTTCAAAACACAGGACCATAACCTGTCCAAAACGCCATCTGTTGGCAACTGGCAAAGTTTATTGTCTGCCCCGTGTATTGTGGGCGATATTAGAAACTGGCGACTACGACTGTCCGTGACTTCTACATATACAATTCAGAGCAATATGTGGTATTTCTTTCTCAAATCTTGATACTTTGAGTGAGAACCTAATAAATTGATAACCAAATTAACTAGGGTTCTGTATTCAAAGAGTATGCTAATACAAAACCTACACCGTCACTCATCTGACACGGCACTTTGTCAAAGAGCATTATTATGTATAAATAACAAAATCATGGTACATATGTTAGATGTTTTTTTAAGTGGATTGTACTGTATATCTGCAATTTTGGAGTGAAACTTTTGATAATAAAACGCATGTAGATAGAAGAAGAATCTAGGCTAAGTTTGGACTATGATACTGAAGTTTAGACTATTCCATATTTTCGATCTGAGATAAGTCACCAAAAAAGAATTCAGTACTCATTGATGTTATTATTTGTGTAGACAATTCACTTCACGTCACTTGATCTATGCTTTAATTATAACATTAAAACAATGAAAACTAAATTGAAGAGTGACTTCAGAGGAAGCAGCGTCGGTCATAATAACATTTTTATTTATTTAATTGCTACATTATTGTACAATAAATATTGTATTGTAGATTGAACGAGCGTGTGATAAAAACAGTTGACGTCTTCTGACTGAAATTATGCAATCGAATATGGGAATGTTTATTTATGAAGATTATTATTTAGTTAAACAAGCCAGCCTGATCACGTTTAAAATGCATTTTGTATTTCATGAAATATTCAATATTGCAGATTGCAGGTTTTAGCAAACACAATTTTCACGCACGCTAGCGAGATTTTATTAAATTTCACTCAACTCGTCAGCACACCTAACGGCAAATTTTTTTTGATAAAATATTTCAAAAACATTTTTTGTGACTTTAGTAAAAATACTATCTGGATTTCATAATAAAAGTCTAATATCGTGAGTTTTGTATCATATCTTTATACTGTCAAAATTTACGAATTACTCCACAACATTTTCCCCTGATAAATATGTTACTTACAAACGTCACACCTATTAACATACAATTTATAGAAAAGAGACTTTTCATTTTTATCAGTCCTGTATGTCATTTTCTCTTAAATGCATATCGAGGAATTGTTCGCGGTCGCAAACCAGTCGTTTTCCGTCCTTTCCTTTCCACAACACTTCACACAAGGTACAATAGGCAGCCAACTCTTGTCAGTTCGTTTTTGTCGCTAACAGCCCTCATTAGGGCTATCTTCAGCTGCCATTACACCGTCTGCGTAATGGTAGCCAGCGGATTGTATGGGGCTTCGGTGCAAACAGCAATTAGCGACACAAAAACTGCGTTGTTTGCCAGACACTGCAAGACATGACAGGAATGTACATAAGAATATTGCTAGAAGGAATTGTGTGAGAAACACGGTAGAAATATACAGCATGTAACTAATTTGCTATAGGACGCGTAAACTGGAGCTTCTACTTATGAGGCGCCAGTTATGTTCAAACACTTTGTACAATTCACAAAAAAATGAGTTTCATAGGCTAGTATTGTATGAACAGTCCGTGAGAGTTGACTGTAGGTCTCTTGGAGAAAGTTTTTTAGTATAATGAGAAGGTTCAATTAACGGGTCCTACTCTTATTTTATATCGTTCATGTTCATATTAAAACAGGGCCTGTAGAATTTCACGCTGATTTCGAAACCCCTGTTATCCACAATACAGTATACTGAAATTGCCAGACTTTTGAAAGCAACTGAAGCGTTGGCTAGATGTGTGGCGACATCTATCGCACCGCCACGAACTACACCTAGAACGCGGCATTGAAAGTTTCTTCGAATTAACTACATATACAACTTCGAAAAATCATTGGTTGGACTACGGCGGGTCCCCAGACATACCACCTCGCCTGGCGGAGGTACCTCCCTTTCTCACCGAAGAGCAGGCGTCACAGTTCCTACAGTGGTGACCCCGAGCTGAACATAATCATCGCACCTTCAGCCAGCAGCGCGTATACTCCACCATCAGTCTCCAGCCGGTAAAGTAAGCCTCAGTAAGCACAGCAGTCGCATCGCATTGAAGTATCAACAGGACCACCGCAACACGACAGATCGAGTTTCCTGGCCTGCCACTTCACCTCCAGGCAGCAGCAAGTTGTCGGCAGCCCACACGCTAACACAGCGCGCATCTCTGCTTCCCTTGCCATGACGCCTGACGCCAGCCTCCATCCCGACTCACCGTGGACATCGGCATGGCACGTGCATATCGACCTGACTCACCGTGGACGACGGCACACGCATACGTCCCAACTTACCGTGGACGTCACACTAGCGACATTGGACTGCCAGCTCAAGTTGGATCGACCTCCGGTCGGGAGTGATGTGGCGACATCTATCGCACCGCCACGAACTAAACCTAGAACGCGCTATTGAAAGTTTCTTCGAATTAACTACATATACAACTTCCAACCATCATTGGTTGGACCACGGCCGGTCCCCAGGCGTACCACCTCGCCTGGCGGAGGTACCTCCCTTTCTCACCGAAGAGCAGCCATCACAAGTTCCTATAGATGAAATGACATTAAACAATGAAACTAGTTACTACTTAGTCATGTAATAAGTACATATGACATCTTTTTTCCGTTTCATCAGACGATCCTTATTATGGATACCTTTCCCTATCCGAAAATTGGATACCAAAGGAACATTACATTATTTGATTTCCTTACAATCTAGTAAGCCTATCTTATTACGACCTCACAATTTTTCAACGTATACTGCCCGTTCATTAATGATAAGACTTTCAAAAACTCGAGCTCACCTCATAAAAATCCCTTTCCCTAACTAATATCGGGTCATTACATCTAATTCAAAAAAGGTCCTTTCAGGGCGAAGTGGACCATTTATTTATAGGGTCAATCACGTTATCTTGGGGGCCCAGAAGGCTGTTTGAGGGCCCTCAGGCTGTATTGAGATACGGGGAAATAAATAGGCTTACCGTATCGTCTGATATTTAGCTTGCTCCAAATTAGGGCGATCTATCCTCGGAGGGCAGTATAGAGCTAAATGAGGCGAGAGATTTTTGCTATGCATAGCATTTGCAGTTTCTAGAGGCTGTTCTGGAACGCTTCAATAAGATGTGAAAAATAAATACTTTTTCTTGTTTTCAAAATGATAACAAGATTTTTTGGCCGCTTTGTGTATGACCACTTCAGTACATAAGTTAAGTACCTACATTAATAATTTATAGTTTTATAATTTAACAAGCAACTGTTCTAATAGCTCTTTGTCCTCTTTTTCTTTAATTTCCAAAGTCAACCCGATTTAATCTAAAATCAGCGTCTGAAGCTGATGGCAAGGAACTTTAATTTCGACGAAGACAGCAGATAAGCGGAGCGGGGCGGGCCGGCCGAGCCTCCAGCCAGCTGACTGATCAAGATTGACGACGAACAACTTAAGGGGCTGACGCAAGCAATTTCCTTTCAAATCAAACGCTCAAGTTCATTGGCTCTGAAAAGGTTGCGCTTGCGATTGTTGTGAAGGATTGACGGGGTTGTTTGTCTTGTGGTTTGAGGTTTTGCATACATCAATATTGTATCTTTAAAGCCGCTCAGCAAATTAGTTTAGATTTTTCATTAATAAATGAATGTTTTTAATGTAGACTCCCAACAATCATACTTAAGATAAGGCGAATAAGATAGCTTAATTTATTTTATAAGCCGTTGTTTGAACAAAAATATTTTGTGAGCAACCTGATTACGTGCTGCGGTTTCCGTAGTTAAAAAATTCAACAAATCTGACGTTTAATTTAAGGCAAATAACATAAAGGGTATGTGGAAGGAATCTTGGAGCGGTTCTTAATTAAATATTTCGGCGGGTCAGCCCTCGATGTTGGATGAATTAAACATAGGTAGGTAGGTTGTAGGTCGCGCCCTTCGATACGGTCGGAAGGTTCTATGATTACTAGTGATGGGGTTAATAGAGATGAAATGCAGGCTACACAGTAGTGTCTATTAAGGATAAATTTAGAGGTGTAATTGTCGCTTTGTTTTGTTCTTTTTGTATATGATAAGCGTGAATTCGTTAGTTACTCTTGTAATCATTCTTAGGGCAATAACCAATTTAAACGGAGGCCACACAGCAGAGCCGTTTGAAGAGGACGTATTGCACGCTACCTTATGGACAGCGAAGCGTTTTGTCGTAGTCGTGCGTGTTTTACGTCGTTTCTGTATGGTTTACGTCGCGCAGTATCTGTACTTTTGTATAAATGTACATAAAGAGGTGCCGAATCCTCTCGCCTCGTTTACGCCCAGAGTTTCTTCCGCGTGCCATACACCTAAATCTTCTCGAGTGACTAAACATATGTGTCTACATAAATATTTTATGGAACTAACCACAGCTAAGATTAAATATAAACTGTAGAGGAAAAAAACAATATCATTTCCTGAAACTAAACCTAGCCGTCACATATGGCGGAAAAAAGTCAACTCGCAATTCCATATTCACTTCAATATAAAATGTCATGTATGGAAATCGTCAATCCGACTCGTAGGCACTAAGCCATCGATTTGGCCCCGCGCCCAACGTCCTCCCGAAGCTGCCGTCTTGCCGCTTACGACCCAACGACCTATATCCAGGCGCAATCTCCATGACCTGATGGGACGTGGGACACTCAACTGTTACGTAAATGCATATTTAGCTTTGGGAGTTGAAGAGATATTTTCGAATGCTATATTAAAAAAAGTTAAGAAAGTGAAAAAGGGAAATTGCAGCAAGCAACAAAGTGAACTGTACAACAAGGCAATCAACACAGATGTAATAAAAGGAGATTAATCAACTAAAACAATAATCACTGCATACTTGCACAACTCGGCTTAAATGGATTACTTTTATTTATATATCGATTAAGTACATATGCCCATCCCTAGCAAGCCGTAATTCATAGAACCCATACAACAAACAGTAGTCGAAACTCGAGGCAGATTTTAATTACGGAAACTGCCTGAGGCCCGGCTCGGTAGCTTTGTGACTATTTGCGCCTCTATTTGTGTCGGCTTGGCTGTACACAACTCCTGACAGTTAGGGGCGAAAACTCATTTTAATCTTTTGTCATTTAAAAAGGACGCCGGGCGGTTCTATCTTCATCTGCAATTTTGCGAGGTGTAGCGTAAAAAGGTGATTTAAATGTAGCCGGTAGGATTTTTTCTTTGTTCTCGTATTTATAAATCCTCTTTAGTGTCAGGATGAAATGCTGTTAGGAATGATTATAATACGTAAAATGATTTTAAGTAAAAAATAAGAAATTTTGTTATTAAGTTCAAAAATATAACAAATAATCGACAACGCTGAAAGCGTCAAAAAACCGCCTTCAATCGCGTAACATACGGGTAAAACTGAGAACCTCCTTTTTTTGAAGTCGGTTAAAATACTAAAACCTTCTCCTAACAAATACTTTTCTGAAAACCGCATTAAAATCGGTTCAGCCAAACGCGAGATAATCGCGGACAAACATACATACAAACATACATGTCAAACTGAGAACCTCCTTTTTTTGAAGTCGGTTAAAAAGACGTTTTATGTATTGTATCTCTAACTACAAATTAAAACCAATCCGTCCGTCACACCAAAGCCTACCAAGAGAGACCACTAGGTTATTCACTGAAGACTAAAATGTATATTTGTGAGCTCGGGAATTGCCTGAGGCACAACCCGTCTCGGTGACTGGTCAAAGGGTACATCTGACTATTACGGAATTGTTTAAGCAAAACCAAAAGGTAACTAACCAGATGCGAGTGCTAAAGTTTCGAGGCTTCAGTTTAATTTAAACCAATAAAGAAAATACTCGAACTTTGGCAGAGTTGACCACGATTCTTTGTTTCTTTGTTTGTTTGTAAATTATTTATTGACTTAAACACAGTTACATACCAAAGTAAAATAAAAATAAAGTACAAAGGCGGACTTATCCCATAAAGGGTTATTTTTGCTGTACATATCGAATTAAAGTTTACTATAATGATGTTACGTATTGGGCAATATAGCTCAATTTTTTTTTGTCCTGTTACACAATAAACATCTGGCCCTAAGGCATAGACGGCTGTTGCCTAATGTTGCATTTAGCATCACCCGCAGTTACGTGTAGGGCATTTAAATTTAAAACTACGGACGTATGCTACGCCATCTTCATACACATCTATTAAACAGATGTGCAGGTTTCCTTACGAAAAAAAGCAACAACAAACAAACATTAAATAACATAACCAACCACCCCCCCTCCCCATTCCCCCTTCCCCCATCCCATTTCAAAGGTCGGCAACGCACTTGTGACTCCTCCGGTGTTGCGGGTGTCCATGGGCGGCGGTAATCACTTACCATCAGGTGATCCGTCTGCTCGCTTGCCATCTATCCCATAAAAAAAAAAAAAAAAAAAAAAAAAAAACCAACTGATAAATAAGAAACTGCGGCATAAAATGTGATCTGTATCAATCTGAAGTTTAAGATGAATGAGACATCACACTAAAAATGTATAAAGTCATTTTAGTTAAATGTGTTTAAAATGAAATAGACATGAACAAATACACAGGAAAAATATCAACCACCAGTTGGACGTATGGGTAAGATTTAAAAGATCATCAGAAAGTAGATGTGATCGTCGGAAAGAACCGCGCAGGCTTTATAAACTACAAAGATACTTCAATACAAGGGAAAACATTCAACTAACATTTCAATTACTAGTCTGTGTTTGAGTTTCATTTGCACTCGGGCGCATGTAACACCTGCGCCTAGAAGCCGAAGCTAGAAGCAACACAAGCCAACGATGTTTGCTTCGAACCTTAATTATCGTGTTTTCACACGTTTACTTACATTTCTACGTTATCGTTTGTTGCTGGAGTTACACACTGTGTGATTAACTATTCTAATTGCATGTGTTCAGCTGCTAAAACATCGTGGCAAACTGTGGCAAGGTAGAGAATATACCTAACTTTTAGTTATAATATTTTATTATGAAACTCTTTTTTCTTTAAACAATATCAGATCAAAAACAACGCCAAAGATTGCATCTTTAATATGTAAAATAGATTAAAAATTAAATTATTGCAATGTCTGTCGGAACTGGATATTCCTGTTAGAAAATTTAAAAACTAACTATATTCCATTTATGTATGTCACATTTACACTTTTAGCATTAGTTGACAACTTGGCGCTATCTATCGCTATCACTATCCAGTTTTTAATAGATTCAATTTGCCCAATAATATGTATCGGAATCTACATTACATCCGTTCGGAAGCTGTAAACTACCGGCTGAAGTCGTTAACCCTAAAATAAAGTCAAGTCAGCAATATTAGCTTACTAATCACCTTCTCGCCTGCTAGCTCTACCCTTCCAACCTCCTACAGACCGTCCGGCATAAACTAATAACGCAAAACATCAAACGGAACGAGCGAACGCCAAATTTTTCATTTCATCACATTTTATGGATTCGCGCAGTTAATTTGGCAGGCGGCCGGAATTAAGCACCGTTTACACTGTCCGTCCGCGGTGCCAATGATTGATGGGGGTGCGTGAGAGTGTGGCCACTAAACCTGCGGTAGTCAGCGGTTGACAGGACGAAATCACAAAGTAAAATATGAAGGTGTAAAATATGCAGATGTCTTTATTTTGTTTTATTAATTATAATTTATAATAGTCTTTAATATTATAGGAACAAAGATTTAGACTACTACTAAATAAATAATCTTAATCTTAGATTATGTTGGTATTAGTCTCTACTACAGTTTAAAACATTAAGGGTTTTCTTTACTAGGATGCTATTAGCACCCTATTTTTTATACCAAACTCTAACTACGACTTCAGATTTTATGTAAAATGTAATAAATTTGACCTCCACAAATTTTAGAGCCATAATCTTTACTGCTCTATAAACGGTTGTAGCATCTCACAGCAGTGGCCTATAGTCATAGGCACGCGCCTGTTTTACGTTTCATTTCCGCTCATTTCGGCGCCTGCGGAACGAGCGATAAACACGCGCGTCAAACTTTACGGCCTCGCTACGTCCTTAGTATTTGACACAGAGCCGGTTGATGATGCAATAAACACTCGTGGAATCGCCAATGTCTAATTGAATTTTTGCCCTATGAAACTGTTTCTGTCTCAGCTCACAAACTCAAAAGACGCCAGAACCAACCAAACGAAAGTCGTAAACTAAAACAGTTTAGGCCGTGGCTGTACGGTAAGTGAGTAAGTTACCTTACTTTCGGCCTCGTACTCTTACATTTGTAAACGTCGTCGTAGCGCTAATTTTGAAGGGACATGAATAGTCGTACTTTAATTTTAAGCCACCTGTTTTAGGACAGACAAATGTACGGAGGAAGGCCGTAAAATTAGTGTCGGCTGCCGGCCGGAAAGGGATCTGGGTTAGGCGGGCACGAGTCGACGCGGACAGTGTAAACGGACCGTGCCGAGGAAACTGTGCTGCGGCACCTGTTTGCCAAAATAAAACCCGGGGCGGCAGACTAGGCTACTTAAGAAGAAATGTGCTACTTCTTTGTGTAATGTAATGTAATGAGGGATGACGGATCAGTTATGTTATAGACTCCTTTAGAAGAAAAAAATATTAAAGTTCGGATACAGTCAAAGAATTCTATGCATGGAACTCGAGCAACATTCAGTTGATTCTAGAATACTTTATGAGGTTTTACAAAGGAAAATTATATATACTTAGCGAGACTTAAGACGGAATAAACAAGATTGACGACAAATATATTTTCCAGCTACATTACATACCCCAGAGAAATGTAACAGCTGCACTGCATAGCATAGTTGTTGAAACAGGAGAAAGAAAAGAGGTAAATCCCAACAGAAAGTGAAGACGTTACAATCTGAATAACTCATAGTCAAGCTAAGCACACCAATCACGGTTATTCCCGGCACTCAAGTAGAGCGATCTCTGGAGCCCAGTCACAGATTGTCTGGCCTTCACAGACGAATCACGAATCCTTGCAGCAATAAATCTCTGAGATAATATGAAATGAAACGTCGGCTGTGAGCTATTTGTATTAATACTGTCATTAGTAAAAGATAATTGGTTATTATAATACTATCTGTTAAGACGTACTGTGCTGTTAAAGTATAGAGATACAAAATTATGGTCTTTAAATAAATAAAAAACGTGCGAAATATTCTGACACAGTTCGCATTTTGGACACACTTTGTTTTTACCTGTTTACCTTAATCCTTTTCTACTTTCTCGTTGAAATTGAGATTCATCAGTTTTACTTAAACTATAGCAGATAATTATAAAAATCTTTAAACCGTAGTTTTGCCAAATTAATATTTTTCTTAGTCTTAGTCTAATCCGTCTGATAGCTAAACGCTTTTAACTGGACGGAAAGACGATTTATTTTTCATCGTAATTAGATTTGTATCGTATACACAAGAAACATAAATAACATAATTCATCAAAATAGATGCATACATTAGGTATTACAGCAATCTTTTGATTTAAATGCATAATTAATGTATGTTTTATCTGTAATTCGTCAGCTTAATACTTCTCCACTAAAAACAGATATATCTATTTTGTTTTGTACTTTTTTTTTCAATATTACATCTATATAATGATCCATAAAGGCTGACGTCATTCACAATAGACATGTATGTATTTTACTCATAATCAATGAACCAGTACGTAAAGGTGTGGGTATAAAGAAGCACTGCAATACAAATAACAAATAATTAAAAATACGCATTGTGTAGTGTATTTTCTTATGCAATAGTAGATTTGTTCTGCGTGTAATGAATATGTACTCAATCTCTTTAGCAAATTTCAAAGTAACCGGATGAGTAATTTTCAAAGGCATTAACTGCATCACTGATTTTAATGAATACCCCATCGTTCTGTGACATAAAATTATATAAATTACAAAATGAGACTTTCCAACTTCACAGTGCAGCATCTGTGTCCAATCTTGTACGACCCACCACGTATCCATTTCTGTCCAGAACAATGGCAGTCGCGAGCGCATCGCATCTCAATAATCCCGTCTGAGTGCAGCTTAGCGCAGTTTGTAATTACTTATGCAGCTCTCTGCTGGAGCGAGCCGCAAATTCGATTAAACTGAACTTTTTTCAACTAATTAATGATAGTGTATGATAAAGATAGTACTTACCGTTATTAGGATTCAATCCTGGTTGATTTTAATTTAAAACCTGCATTAATCTCTTCGCTTTTTCGTGTGGCACAGTTTAACCGTTCTATCCACAAGGTTAATTAATCTACTAATCAATAACAAAAGGCCCTGAGGGAATATATGTCTCAAGACTTTAAACTAACAAAATTATAATAATCTACCAAAAATAATTGCCAAATATTAGATCACCAGCAGAACTAAAATTATCTATTATAAAATCTTTTAGTTCATTTAAAAGGTAGCTTTATTTTTAAACCGCTTAGAAGAATAAACCTAATCCCCTTGGTACAAGCGAAAAACAAAACAGGAACTCGTTATGGAGGCGCGAAATTAGCAAGTCTATTCAGATGTTACATTTAATTTATCTCCGAAAAGCGAGGGTCTAACCACTCAGACGATACTGTTGGAATTGATGGCGTTATTTATTAATTACCAAGCTTAAGTACTTACTAATATTATAAATCTAAATATTTGTCTGACTGTCAGTCTAGTATGACTTCACGCTAAAACGAATGAACGAATTTCGTTGGAATATGGAGCTGGATTTGCATCTCTATGAAAAACACCTTTATTTATTATTGTATCCTGAATATCTTATTGAATACAAGCGGTGGGCCGCGACTTGGATCACGTGGATCTGTGAAGGGTATTAGAGCCTTACTTCAGACGTAGCCTACCTTAGGCAAGTTATATACGTTAGTGTAACATATCTTAGGTTGGCAATGTAGTAATACTGTATAAATCCTAATATTATTCGTATGTTTTTAAAATTTCCGTCATTGAGTATTCTTAAGACTGACCCGAACATCAAAATTGATTCGTGGTGTTGAAATGATTTTTAAACTGTCTAAAAGCAGTTTCATATTTTTTTTGTTTTGTTGCTAATCGATAGTCGATGCCGCTCCCAAAAATACATTTCTGAATAAGCTCTATAGTATAAAAAACTCAGTAAACATAACTCACTTTCAACAGAAATATTTTGTGTTTTAACATACTTTTTGACTAACTTGGATTGACTGATTTAGATTTTAACAGATTTTAAAATAGTTTTACCAGTAATTAGATTATGTATATTTATGTTACACACAGATACACACAGATATTACATATAATCCGATTACAAGTAAAAAAATTCTTTAAAACCTGCCGGTTAGTTTCTTAAAAATTCAAAGACTAGTTTTTCACTTCAGGGCTCCCTTAACATCTAAAATATACTATATCTACTATATCTTACTATACCTTAGTATATGTGCGAAAATTATATAAAATGGTGTACTTGTGAAACGTGTTTAAGCAGTCTTATACTTAAAAGTGGATAACGTTCATTCCTTTTGTTTAGTAAACATTGGAAGTTTTCCCCGAATGGGGTACAACTATCAGCCGGTCCGTTAAGACGCCATAAATCGCGTCACACGGCCCACTTAACGAATGAACTGAAAAACTTATCTAACCGTATCGAACTGAAAACAGCTACGTGCAAAAGTATTGAAACGAAAATACAATCCTTCGAAACATTCACTTTTAAAAACTACTCACCTAACTTTGAGGAAATTTCATCGGTAGAAATTATTTTCTATCTTTATTTTAAATCTGCGCAAACCAAACACAATTGTGTAAGAGCATTTTCTTTGAAGATCTTTAAAACTGATTTTCTAGAATGTGAAAATAGTGGAAATGTTAGCTGAAGATATTTTAGATTCGCTTTGAAAGTTTTCCTTTGGAATTAAGGCTTGATAGCAGAATTCAAATGTTGCGTTCAAACATGTTTTTTTTTCTCCTCAACAACTTAGACGGACAGACGCGGTCCTTTCAGTCAGACAGACATTTTGATCAAGCCCTATTGTTGAATGTCTTTTGTAAGTGACCGTCTGGGTTCTAGCATTTTTCTTATTTATTTTTTACGTCTCAAACCCACAATAAGTATAGTTATAGAACCAAAATGTTATAAGACGTCTGTTTGACAATAAAGATCTATTGACCTTTCAAATTATTTCACAAACTAAATTAAGTAACTACAATATTTTGCTAAAATGACTATCAGTTCCTACTTTAAAACACTTTTCCTCGCGACTGCTCCAAGACCGCATATAAAGTGGCATATCGATGGGGTTAGCTCCCCTAATGTTGGCATAAATAATCATGTCGAGATCTTATCAAGTGAAAATACGATCGTGGCTCGAGAAATAGTTTCCTGGCCCGACTTACCCCATCTTACCCCATCCATTGAAAAGGAATATTAATTAGAAGTCTTCGGAAAAACTAGAAAAACGCAATGAACTTTTACGAGCAATTGAGAAAGCACTTCAGGAAAGTGCACCAGACGTTTAAGTACATGGCAAGCTACACGAATAGTGGGCATAGTTTATAGTGTGAAAAAATGTTAGTCTTGCTTGGTGATACGTATATTTAGACTGGTTCCTTTAAATAAAAGAAAATGTTAGAAGAAAAACAAATAAGACGGTTTATGTAGAAATAAGAGCCTTTATAACAGGTTGTAACAAAAAGATGAGGGAATATTTACACAAGGGAGTACTATAATATAAAATTGTTTATTACAGATTGATATATTTGAATAGATCTTAATGCAATATAAACATTCATAACAGATCCTGAGATGTAATATACATAACACTGAAGGTACTTAAATGTGGTCAACAAAAACTTTACAATATTCGTTCTTGTTCTACGACAAATCTGTACGACAAAAGTTGTTTAGTTTCATAAGCATAAGCCCAATTTGAAAGATTTGCTTGACATTTATTACAATCTGTTTATCTTATACTTGAATGAATGAAACACTTCAATTCACAGCATAAAACAGGAAAGTACAAACAAAATACAACAAAAAAGTAATACAGGTAGGTGGTCTTATCGCTAAAGAGTGTTCTTCTTGCTGCAGTGGTATTCTTCTTCTTCTTCTTTTTCTTATTTTCTTGTCAATGGCAAAATTTTGGCAACCTTCTCGCAACTTAGCCGAAACCGTGGCTATATCAATAGCACTTTGGTTGGTTTCAAAATTGGTTATTTGGTTGGTCTTCTCATTCTTCTTAGGTCCTCTAACGCCTCGAGGAGCATAGGGCCTCCGCTACAGCTTTCCACTGCTTCCGATCGGCGGCGACAGAGACAACCTCTGGCCAGCTTTTCTCTAGTGAAGCGGCTTCCATTGTCACAGTCCTCCGCCAAGTAGACTTTGGTCGACCTCTCTTCCTGCAGGGGATTGCACAGAGCCTTATTTGGTTTGTATCTTACTAAAATGGTCGATTGCGCAGACGCGGCCCGCGGTGCAAATGATCCCATCTGACTGATGCACCACATTTGTTTGCCCTGGTTTGTTAACCCCTCCACCGCTCCGGCGGAATAACCCTCATTACGCCGACGACGCGCGATCAGGTATATTAAACTGGTCATTCGTGAATGCGGATAAAAAATTTGCGCGCCATTTTTATGCCGTTTTATGTCAAAGTAAATTATTTTTTCCACCGTTTTCCCCGAAAATAAACACGATTAAATTACAGTGTGAGGTTGGCACGCAGTTTGGTTATTTTTTTACGCAAATATATTTTTTGTATGCCTACATTTGACTTAACGTATTAAATTTTTTGATCTCTCCATGCAAATATCTCATCAATTGACCATTTTTATTTAAAATGTGGTTTAACAAGAGTTTACACATTTGACCCCAATAATAGACTGGTTATTTTCCATTAAAATCACCTTGTATTGGCTGTAACACTTTAATGTAACTATGTATTTTATTTGTTGATCCTTTACATTCTGTTATAATTGTATGCAACTATAATTATATAAATAGGATCAGACTTGTTCACACAAATTATGTAATAAAATATAAGCCTTTTAATTTAAAAATGTGTTGGAGTGAGTTTCTTTGGGCCCGACTTTCTTCTCTCTCCACAAACACTTTCCGAAATGTTGGGCATACGAGTTCCATATTGTATGAGCTTTGAGCTTGTATGAGTTATGAGGTAGAAAAAATATGACCTTCGAAAGGTGTACAGACATCTAAAGGGTCTTTCATCAAGCGCTTCCTAACTTTAAATTTAAATAAAACAAAGTGTGTGTAAGAAGATCATCGAAATTTTTTATTCATTTGAAAGGCCATTTGTCGATGCCACTATGTGCGGAATATAACATCCTTTAAATGTCCACCGCGGCTGCTCTTGGTGGCGCGCATCCGAAATGTCCAATTTTCCATGACATGAATAATACTTTTATTATGACTTTTCTATTGCGCACTGTATAATTATGTAAGTAAAATAATTCTAAGAAGTTTGTTAGTTTCCTAGTTTGGGGCCAGACGACCGTGTGTGATTTGTCCCAGATATTATTAATATTATTTTATAATATTTTTAGTTCTATTAGACGGATAGATATATAATAGAATAAGCTTTTGTAAAACTACATTTTACAAAAAAGCTAAATTAACTAGAAACAATAATGATTCTAACCGGTTACGCAATGAACATAGAATAATACAATATAAGGTGCTACTATATTAGTGCCCGATATTTTAGTCAGTGCTTCTACTCCTGATTCTGATCAACTTTCCCCAAGAAACCCATAGTCAAATCGAAAAAAATTTTTTGGACTCTTCATACAAATCGATCAGCCGAGCGGCCAAATTAGTATGAAGAGCCCAAACATTTTTTTGCGATTTGACTATGGGTTCCTTGAGGAAAGTTGATCAGAATCAGGAGTAGGAGCACTGACTAAAATATCGGGCACTAATAAAGTAGCACCTTATATATTATTTGTAAATTGTAGTTTTTGAAACGAGCCCTGGACATCAGCTGTTGCTAAAAGGCAATTTCCCCCAAGCAGCCCAAAGATATATCATAGAGCAATCCACTATGCATATATCCAACATATAATATTGCAAAATATTTCACCTTTATACGTATTCAGTCTGAGTGGCTATTGACATGAAAACAATGTTCTTGTGAACGTAAACAATGATCAATTTATAATCCAAACAAACAAATTAAAAGCTATTAGTAAAATGACTTTAACAAATAATATCATAGACAGCGTATACCAAAAAGGAATACACAACTTTTTCCAAGTCAGCTTTTAAATAGAAATTTATATAATAAAAAAATATGCTTTTGCTACTTCAGTAAAGTCCTAGAATAAAATTTTACAGTTTGATCAGTAGAAGCTTAGCCTTAAATATTGCTTCACCTTTTTTACTACGTTTATTTTTAAGAAATATAGAAAATACAGTTTTATAAACTTTTTTTTCGTACTTTGTAGATTGTAACTTTCCTTCGGAACTGTATACTATTGTAGGTATAGACACAAAGTTTTGCGACTTGTGTGTACTTGTGTATAATGACAGAATTAAGAACATAAAGACAAAACCAGACATCTCCAAGTGGCAGCATTACTTCAAAATCCGAACCGCAAATGGTTTGCATTTATTTATAAAATTTTAACATTTGAAGCCTCTTATCCACACTTTCATTGCTAGCAAGAAAACAAAAGGCGCGTTCGACCGCCTCGTGGGGATGTTTACGTCCAGAGGGGTGGTGGTTTTTGGTTCCTTTTTTAAACCAATTTACAGTGAGGATCATGAATAGTATTAGATTTGAATTTAGTTTGATAATTCATAAAAAATCTTTAACATCAGTTTTATTATGTTCGTTTTACTGCTGAAAACGAGCATACAACAAAAAAATTAAGGGATGATAAAACCACATTTTTGTCCCAAAGTGGTTTGTCACACTGTGAGAATTTTGATGTAGATCACTAACCTCGAATCGCGCTTATTATTCGAAAGGTTTCGGAAATACAGATTTTTTGAAAGTTGCATATTTTCTTTTTTTACATGAGCTGCAAGCAAACAATATTTATTACCTTTTCCTACTTTTTGTTCTATTTTTTATATTTTATTGGAGGCTCAAAGCTGCGAATGTCGATATTGGTCCTTATGAAATACCTGAAAAAAAAATTAACCACGGCGACTACTCATAAAATTAGACAACTTTCCCCAAGGAACCTATACTCAATTCGAAAAAAAAATTTGTGGTCCTCATCCTAATTGATCAGCTGAACCACCAATTTGTATTGGAAGTCCAAATTTTTTTTGCGAATTGAATTGTTCCTTGAGGAAAGTTGTTCAGTTTTATGAGTTGAAACCACTGTAAAAAAATCAGGTATTTTAGAAGAACCCTATAGATATCGACTATCGAGTTTTATTCACTACAAAATTTTTCTCTTTATGGCTTTTGCGTACATCTGTTGTTACCGGAATGTTGTATTTTTTTATTTGTTAATATTTTTTTCATATCCTTATTAATAAATAATACAAGCGCTTACAAAAATATAACAACAGCTTTGAAACTTTTATTTTCTTTACTTCTATAAAATTATAAATACATGCAACAAATTAATTAAACGATAAAAAAGCAGGTGTCAATACAAAATAAACATAACGCAGTGGGTGCCAAACGCCACTAACGCGACGTTTTACTGAATTACAAACACAATCCGCGATATCCAGATTTGCGTTTGCGTCCGTCCGCCGAATTCCCGCGCCACAGCGCTGAAAGGGTTAAATCATTATTTAAATATGGCCGATGTAAAATGTATTAGGGTGGGAGCCTCTGTTGTTTAGTAAGTGCTTTAAGCTCAGAAGGTTCCCCATTTTGCATTGCTCATGTTGGGTTGAATCTTTGAGACGATGACAGAGTAATATTATTACAATACTCGTAGATTAATGTGTAAGACTAGCGTAGCACAAAGGAATTGTTAAGACACACGGTATTTCTAAAAGTCAGTATTTTCTTGATAAAACACAAATATTTTTTACCTAAAGATAGCTATATGTTAACAAATAACTATCTTAAAAGTGCTATTAGTCTGAGACCTACGGTTTAGTTTGATAAATAAACGTTTGAAATACGTATAAAAATACTATAAACTGTTATCACAAAAATGTCAACCCTGCCCGAAATTGAGTTAGCACCATAGCATGCCACATGGCTATTAACACGAAAACAATTACCGTAATTTGTGTGGCAATCATCTTGATATAGTCGGTATCGTTTATTTTCTATTCGGATAATTAAATAATTTCTGATGGATACACGTCGCGGGCCCCGCCCCACCCATCAGGTGACAATATTAGGTGTAGGACGTATTTCATGGGTAATTGAACGGTATATATTGTACTTGTATCATGCATGTGTATTCAAGGCTAAAGTAAAAGATAAATAGTTTTTGTTAGAATAAAGTATATTAGAGAGCTTCACGCAGCAGTTAATGTTTATTTTACTATTTCGAGTAATTGTTTCACTTTCTAACAATTAGGAGAAAGGAGGATAGGCGAGTAAAGACTCTATGGTCTTGGTCATACCCCAACCCTATCTATCACTTTTTTTTAACAAGATTATCGGAATCTGTTTGAACCGGTTTAAATTGGTTTTTACGCATGAACCAAAACACCTTGTCCCAAGGAAAACCTACTTAATTAGCAAAACAAATTTCATACTTTCGTCGATCAACTGTTATGTATAAAAAAATTGCAAACTATGGGTGCTACTTCATTTTTTATAATATGTGGAACACGTTGTTGGGACGTACAGATTTACTTTTTTATTTCATCTATTTTAAGTATTATTGTATGTTACCGTTTGTTTTCGTCCAGTGTCTGAAAAATAAAATAAAATAAAAATATAGGAAAAGTTGCTCAGTTTCATGAGTAGAAGCTTAGTTAAAGTAGTTTCCGCTGGTTTTGTTATCCTTATATAGGCGGGGAAAGTTAGTGTAGATTCTTTACGTCATAGTGATAGACTATGATAAACATTACTATTATAATATCTAAACTATTAAGGAGTTTAGCTAAAGATACAGTAGAAAAAAGCGGCCAAGTGCGAGTCGGACTCGCCCATAAAGGGTTCCGTAGCAGCAAGTAACATAATATAAAAGTTTTTGTAGTTCGTTGTAACTTGAATGAAAGGTAAATTGCGGTTTACGATTTATGACGTATTAAAAAAAACTACTTACTAGATATCATTTTTCGGTGGAAGTTTGCATGGTAATGTACATCATATATTTTTTTTAGTTTTATCATTCTCTTATTTTAGAAGTTACGGGGGGGGGGGACACACACATTTTACAACTTTGGAAGTGTCTCTCGCGCAAACTATTCAGTTTAGAAGAAAATGATATTAGAAACCTCAATATCATTTTTGAAGACCTATCCATAGATACCCCACACGTATAGGTTTGATGAAAAAAATTTTTTTGAGTTTCAGTTCTAAGTATGGGGAGCCCCCAAAATTTATTGTTTTTTTTCTATTTTTGTATCAAAATCTTAATGCGGTTCACAAAATACATCTACTTACCAAGTTTCAACAGTATAGTTCTTATAGTTTCGGAAAAAAAGTGGCTGTGACATACGGACAGACAGACAGACATGACGAATCCATAAGGGTTCCGTTTTTTGCCATTTGGCTACGGAACCCTAAAAAGTTGTAAATTGCACCGCAGACCAAAACTGCTCCGAAGTGTTACTTCAGTTTTTCACCAAAATGTAAGCATTTTTCTGGTAAAATGCCCTAAATCTTCCCACAATTATGATCTAATAGACACGGTAAACATTCCAAAAGTTCCGGAAGTATAATATCTCATTGCAACATGCTACAGCACTGACAAAACCGGGACAGTCACGCAAGTGCTCCGGGACTAGGCTTCATAGAGCTAGTTACCTCACGCGACTTCGTTTGCCTTGTTAGTTTACGCAGAGACGAGATGGTTTAAGAAATAATTTAATCTGAACTAGTTTTTTTATCCTTATTTAACAGTTCAAATCGCGTTAGTTAATAACAAAACAGAGCCAATCAAACAACATTTAATACATTTGTGTTATTGTAATAAATGACCACGCTGAATACGTTAAAAACAACCGACTTCAATCGCAACAACTCCAATTTTGCTATGGTTTTGTTGATTTTCTCAAAAACCGCTGAATCGATTTCGATAAAATTTATATGGGACCACCTGTGAAGTATACCCTTTTAAAAAAAAAAAGAATTTTCGAAATCGGTTCAGGCGTCTTCGAGTAATCGGTGAACATACATAAAAAAAAAAAGATTCCGACGAATTGAGAACCTTTTTTTGAAGTCGGTTGAAAACAGGAGGCAACTGACAAAATCCGTGTAATTACAATTTCACTAGTGAGATTTGACACTACCTCTGCAGCATTGTGTTTTTATTGATGGACATGAACATACCCAGACTATTATTCCGAGCAAATATGAATAATTAAATTTAATTTATTAATATTAATTTTTATTATTTTATTAATTTTTGAACGGAGGATTTGTACGGAGGCTTTTTTTTATCATTTATGTAAAAAGTGGTAGAACAAAATTTTTCACATTTTACCCGAATTTTGCCTCGATATATTTACATTTGCAATAAAAATCACTCGCAATAATTAAAATCAAGAACAGATGTACCACACATAACGTAAAATCAGACTTAATATTCTGCGGCAGAACTTGTCTCATTGTGGAATATGAGCTAGACAAGACCCAAGCCCAAGTTCTGAGCTTGGCAATGCGAAGTTTCCTCCCGTGATTTATACAATGCCCCTAACTGTTTGTGATGTGATAATAGTATGAGGTAAGTAATGTCAGTATCGTTAATGAATAGGTATTCATAAATTTTAATTAGTTCTGGGTATTTGTTCGTCTGTGGAAAAATGAACCACTACCCTTATGTGTCATAGACCAGACATTTGAAATTTCTGAAAATGAGTATGTGTTAAAAAAAAAGTCATACAGAAACAACTTAATAATAAAGTAACAATAAGTGTTAACTACATAAGAAATATTTAATATTATTATAGTGATTGTAAATCATACCTCACTGTTGTTTTATTATCAAAGTCAAGCCAATCACGGTTATCCGCCTGTGTTTAATAATTAACTAAAACCTATTTTGTTTTCGTAAGAAGGAATACACAGAATTTGAACATGTTTTTTTTTTCAAAATTATAACTGACCACGCTGAATACGTTAAAAACAACCGACTTCAATCGCAACAACTCCAATTTTGATATGTTTTTGTTGATTTTCTCAAAAACCGCTGAATCGATTTCGATAAAATTTATATGGGACCACCTGTGAAGTATACCCTTTTAATCAAAAAAAGAATTTTCCAAATCGGTTCAGGCGTCTTCGAGTAATCGGTGAACATACATAAAAAAACATTCCGATGAATTGAGAACCTCCTCCTTTTTTTGAAGTCGGAATTAATACAAACAGTAAATGCGTACATACATCGATAAAATAAACGAGACACATAGCAAACGAATGTGTGCCCTCGATAGGAATCGAACCCATGAACCTGGGATCAACAGTCAGACAGAGAATTGAGAACCTCCTCCTTTTTTTTGAAGTCGGTTAAAAATAGAAAAAAAATGCAACCGAAACTTGTTAACTTCTCTTTTCATTACACACTCTTTTGTTTCATAATAAAATCTTTTCACACGGAGTTTTAACAGCACTATTGAGCTGAAATAAAATAAATAGAGAACAAAGGCCCCTTTACATTTTCAGTTAACTTTAATTGTGTTTCAGAGGGCTGTGACGAAATAAGCTGGATTCTTTTTAATCCCTTTAAGAGGGTAACTCCTTCTTTGTGAGTTTAGGGTGAGTACTTTGTTCTAGTATAATAATTGGGTTACAAATAGTTACAATTAAGAACTGTCGTTTTCAGACACGTTTTTGAAACGTTTGTTTCGCAATCGTATTTTCTAGATAAAGTGTTATTTAAAACATTTCAAAAATATATAAGTTTAATATTTTTTAATGACTTCGCGATTCATGATGGAGATGGGTTTATACGGCATAATAAGTATGTGTTGATACTGATTAATTAACGCAGATATAGTTAATAGGAAATTTGTTTCAGTTATTCACGCGAAAAACTAAACAAAATAAGCTAACAGTCGTAATCTCTCCATTTAAGCGAGTATTCCTCACTTTTTCCAAAGTGATCCGCACTGACGTACGTACTGTCGTCAGCCATCACTCGCGATAAGGCAGCGCGGGCAGACAATGACGGATGTGCGCCGACGCCGCGCTGCTGACGAGCGACATGAGTAGAGGGGGCGAATGCCAAACAACTATCGATGTTTTTGTCGGTATCGATACTTATTTATTTGTAAACTTACATCATCATCGGTTAAATAAAAGAAGTCCACTCCGAGAAAATACGTATTCCAGTGCGGGGTCGCAGCTCTATAACTTTAATGCCCCAACGCCCATCTGTTCTACAAGCTATGTTTAATTATTGATACAAATTAAATCGTGGTACTGGTCGTATTTTGATTTGGGTTTGTAAAAATGGCAAGTGTACCGAAAAAGTCGCCTTTATGGACGTATTTCGTCGAAAAGCAACAATTCCCTAAATGTAATTACATTTATGTGAGGTGAAAGTTTCTCGAGGAGGGACTGGGAAGAAGGCAGGAACTTTGGTGCTCAAAAACCATAATTACTACCTCATTAAAAGTGCCATTGTGCTTGATTAAAACTGGTTTTATTTTGTGTGTTTTCGATGATTATTTACAATATTCTAACTATCCGGCGGGATACTTGAGCTGCTATCCGGTATCCGGCCGGATACTAAAATATTGGCCGGATAGGCCAGATACCGGATATCCGTCCCATCTCTATAAAGGAATTCGACTTAACGAGGTTCGAGTTATAGAGGTTCCACTATATGTACAATCTGCGCAAAGTATGTTTTGACTTATCCAAAATTTCCAAATCTACTGATCATAATTGTCAGTTAGTATGGAAAGACATTTTATCCATTGTTTTTTGGTTCCTTAAGGAGTCGAAATAACACCCATCTCAGGCTGTTAAAAAAACAGTCTACTAAATTGACTCTTATTTATATATTTTTCTGATATGTACTTTCATACTATGTGGACTATGTACAGAAGGATAAAAGGGTAGGAGTTCTGAGTATCTATCGATAATTTTCACTCAATAGTGTCCCTAGCCTAGAAAAGCGGCTTATCGCACGGCCTGCCGTTTGATGGGTGCGCCTCCTGTCAGATTACGGGATTCTTCCCGTATCGCCGTAATGGTTTGTTTTCGACAATTTGCTTGGGTTCAAGAAAAATTTTTGGTGATTTGAAATTTCGATACATAGTAAAATAACAATAATAATTGGTTATTTACAGAAAAAAAATAGATAAAGCTGATGGATTAAATGAAAATCTACCGCTCCTTCATGTCTAAATATCAGAAAAGGAAGTTTGTGCATAGTACAAGACCGTAGAGTATCCAATGTAAGTATGACTGAACTAAGTCAGATGCTTTGTGGCATGGTGGTTAGCACTCCTGACTTCTATTATATGAGGGTCGTAACTTCGAACCCCAGCCAGGGAAATCATTTTGCGTGATGAGCAGATTCGTCTTTGTAAACGTAAATATGTAAGAGTCTGGATCCCATAGTAGTTACAGGGACTCTTAGTGTGGAGCCAGATACCGTACGTGATTACTCCCGAAATATTATTATTGAGTTTTCGACAACTGATATTAGGACATCATGTATCACCTCTACGTTAGACACTAAACTCTGAACATACATCCACGTTCATGACTAAGCCAACCTTCATTCACAGCAGAAAATGTGAAAACATTAGTTGAGCGGGCTTCCAAATTAAAGGTCGTTGGCTGATCCACTCCAGGGCGAGGTTAGGGGGTGAGCTGATAAAACAGCACTTTTGCTGTTATTCACAAAATTTACGAGACATAACTCAGTCATACTCGTTACTGGAAGCCGGGGGGATTACGACGAATTCCTACTTATCTGTGTAATTCCTAGCTGAAATTTGAGTACCATACTTTGCAAGCTTGCAAGGTGAGGAACGGGAATATGAAACTGACAAAATAAGAAGGCACCAGTTTGATACTCACTCGAATACCCCGTTCTAGCCAGAAACTTGTACTAAACAACAAGAAGAAATAGGCAAAATGGTAGTATTATACATAATTTGTTCAGTATGATAAGCTCCTCCAGTACGGGGGTGCTACACTTCTTTTCGTCTTGTATCATTAAGGTGACGCACTCATAAACAATTATTTTAAAATGGGGCGTTTGCGCCCCGCAACCCGCGCGCACCTCGACAGTTTTACGCGACTCGGGGATCGCGATCGACCGAGCGCTAGAACACAGACGTTGCAGAGTTGCCTTGTTTTACTTTTAATTTTCCTTTCTTTTCATAAATGTATTGTACTAATGTATACTTCACCCGACTACGGGAAAGTCAAAACGAGGGTTATGATTTTAAGAGGCTACGCATGTTTGTGTGTATGTATGTAATTTTTACCAGAAAAATAATTCAAACATACTTAAGTACTGCTTTTTTCAGGTGAGATCATTTTACATTTTATTTTACAAACATATTATTTACATTTTACTTATTTATACTTTACTAGCGGCCCGCCCCGGCTTCGCTCGGGTGGACATACTTTTTTTGATCATTTTGGGATAAACGCATCTTTATGCTTAGTTTTAACCATAAACCATTGTTATTCTCAAAGGTTTTTATTTTATTTTTACATTTTATTTAATCAAATCAAGTCAAAAGCATGTAGGGAGCATGTCGTCAACAACCCATAACGTCCCCACTGTAGGGGCACGGGTCTCTTCCCATAACTCGGAAAGGTTAGCCCATACTCCACACACGGGGGCCAAGTCCGGATTGGTGGAGGTTGTGGGGCTAGTGGCCAACCCCAGTGTCGGAAGCCGCCTGAAAGGCCTCCGGCATGGTTTAACGACTGCCATCTAATGATAGCAGCCGGCACCAACGGCTTAACGTGCCTTGCGAAGCACGGAAATGGTCGAGATAAATGCCACTAACAGTCAAAGCCATCCAGGTTATGACCGTGTCTGTAGTCAGTTAACCTGCGTGATCGACGCGACCACGTAAGCAGCGCTGAGCCATGACCGCTTCAGTGTCGTTATTGTGTCATTATATTACAGTTGATGACATAAGTGATTTTGACACCATCACCTTTACCATGCCCCTCACTCCTTATTTCCGAAAACTGGGCATAAAACTTAAACAAATTATACAGAAAAAATATCTTTGCTTATAAATTATAAATTACAGGAAAATCTCTAAGAAGTTTCTATAAATCTTAAAATAAGTTGATAAAATTTTAAATATTGTTTGTTTGTAGGTATGGACAAAGCTCTCTGCGCGAGAGTCAGACTCGCACTTGTCCGGTTTTTATTTTTTATATGTATAGGTTAACTCATATTTATTTTATTTTAGATTGGCTAGAAATAGCTACGGCGACGACGTTACTGTTTATGCAAAAGTTATAAGATAAGAAGAAGGTGATAGACACAAATTTTGACTTTGGGTCTGGGTGGATCATACTTTCTCATCCATTTCTTTTAATAATAATAATAATAATAATAATAATAAACACCCAGAGGGTACTCCTGTCCGGAGTGCACGGGGACGCGACCCCGGGTTCCTCGAGCTGCTATATGAATACCCCCCACTCCTACTCCATTCTATAGCATCCCTATACACCTCTTTCCCGTCTCTCTCTAAGTCCTTCCTCATTTCCATAAATACGCAGGGCAGCTTGTGGCGAGCTGTAGGGGAGTAGCGACCCCACGTACCCGAGTACTCCCGGGAGAAGGCCCTGTTCCCCATCTCCGGCTTGCCTTCACTGGCTGGCCGAAGTGAACAATGACGGGGAACAGATCTCCCACCTCTGTCTTGCCTTAGCTGGCTGGCCAGAGTGGAGTCGCGAGAGCGTTATGCTCGAAGGGTGGAAGTGTCCGCGTAAGTGGCGAGTGGGCACGTGATGCTGGACCCTCAGGGAGCGCGTGATCGTCGTTTAAAGTCCGGCGGCACCTCCCCACCTCTCAGCCACTCAGAAAATGTTGCCCCTTGCAGCACCGTGCGTGCAGCTGTTTTGGGGGGCCCATTGACCCGAGTTGGCTAGTCACCGTCTGCCCATTTTTCCGTGTTATTGACATTGGTCGGGCAGGCGCCATAGTCCCACCCATAGTCCCGGTTACATAGTACACTAGCATCTCATCGCAATAGACCGGTTTATTTTTAAATTGTTTTTTTTTTTTTAATTTTTTACAATAGTCCTACACTGTCCGGGGATTGTCCTTGGGTGCATTACTATTAGTGTATACAGGGATAGTCGCCGGATGGTGTCACATTACTTTTAAATTAAATGTCTAACGGGCCTCTACGTGTTGGCTTCGGCCCCACGCACGCCTTCCAAAAGTCCGGGATTTAATTGCCCGAGATAAAGGAAGTAGACATAATAATAATAATAAATGTAGTTTATTTTCTCAACACATCATAAATACATTGAATATAATAAGTATTATTTGTACATAGTATACTAGATTACGATATGATGTGATGGACTGGTGCCTGAGCTAGACTGGAAGTCTGTATTACAGGTCACCAGGCCCTCACCCTACGGAGTGATACAAATAATAAGGAGTAAACTAAACATTGAAAAGAAGAAAAAGTAAGAACAATCTGAACGCATAACATAGAAAATTACTTAAAGATATAAGTGATGTGCATTGAGCGCGAGTGCATGTGTGTGTGTGTGTGTGTGTGTGTGTGTGTGTGTGTGTGAGAGTGTGAGTGTGAGTGTGTGTGTGTGTGTGTGTGTGTGTGAGTGTTTGCGTGAACGTGTGTGCGTGTGTATGTGTGCAAGAGAGAGCGTGCGAGTGTTTGTGTAAGTGAGGGGATCAATCAAGCTAAAGAGAGCAGAAGATTCTCAGTGCTGTCATAATCATGATTCTGAAGATTGCTTTTTAGCGTGGATTTTAGTTTGGACCTATTCATATTTATTTTGACTTTAAGGTTCAAAAATATAATAGTAAAAAATAACTTTTCGGGTATATTGGTAGTTGTATTTAAGCACTTTGACACGAGCACGATTTTCTAGTTTGTGGATTCGTCATTAGTAAAATTTTCATCGCAAACTTCATACATACAGGTAGGGAGCGGTGCGCGCACTGAGCGACCGTTGTGGAGTGACATCATAGCAGCGTACGGTGACCCCACGTTACTTGCCTACCTAAATAATTCAGTATCTGGGAAACTATCAAACGTATCAAAAACATTTTTTCACCATATTTTTTTATTTTTAATAGAGTATATTTTAAGATAAAAAACAAAAATTGGTGGTATTCTTCATTCAACGTTACATGGAATGGAAGGTCTTTATTATTCTTATCTGCAGTCCTAAAATAAGTGTATTTATAAATGAATTAATTTGAAACCATGATTAATTATTATATGATAACTAATCAATTGTCATCTTACACGGGGAACACATTTTGTAACTCTGCATATGTCGGTGAAGTATAGTTTTGAGGCGACTCCATGCCTTTATTCTCCGAACTCTGTTCTAAAGTTTTTTTCCTGAAATATAATTTTATCGGGTTACTTACTGCTTACTGAAATGCAATATGTTTATAAAAACACTGGACTGCTTATTAGTAGAAACATGTAATTTATTAAAACTGTTTAAATTGTGGCAATTACTCACCTTTTCTTAGTTATATTCCTACAATGCTCTGTTAAACAGGCTTTTCCTTTTCCTTTTCGAAAATATGGCACGTTTTTTTCCCATTTTTAATAATAAAATATCCCTCACTTATATTTGCGTTCGATGATGTGCGATAGTTCAACTGGGACAGACCTGTCGCTGACAATGGTCAGTGGCGGACTGAGCGGGCTGGAGAGGGCACTGATTGCATACTGAGACCGCGCGCGCCCTAGCTCATTTCATAAGGTCGTATGCGACAAAACAGTTTATTTCGTTTAACTTAAAAACTACAATTAATTTAGAAAAACTGAACAGGCATTTTCAAGTAAGCTTGAAGATTAATGTACGTACAAAACTTTGAGCCTTAAATCAGTTCCATTTGCGCGTAAAATGCAAATCTCTTTTTTAAAAGGGGTATCTTTAATATTTTTTTCTCTGTTATGAAAGTTAATCAATCGTGTAACGCAACAGGCAAAATGAAGTCAGAAAACTGAAGAATCAGGTTACAAAATATAACTTTCGTACGTTTCGTTATTGCTGAGTAAAATCGAGATCCCTGCCACCAAAATCTTCAGTACGTCGTCTTAAATAGTTTACTTAACTATTTATTGTTAGGTATTTATCTAAGACTTACACAAATCTGATATCACTTTGCTCTTACAAAAATCATAGTTTAAAATACCATGTAGACTGTCGACCTATGAGATTATCAAAATTATTGTTGTAATAAGTAATAAAATCGTATGTATCTATAGTATTTAAGTTATTTGATTGTATAAGTTCGTATATATATATGGGCCTGTATTACTTTACTTAGTTGCCTGAAAATAAACTTTTAAACAATAATAATTGTAAATCAAAAACAGATGAAAACATAAACTTAATACACCAGTATGGAAATCTCCTTAACAAAAAGTTGTTCAATAGTCCAAACAGTACAAAAACTGGCACTGGACGGCAGGCGCGAGTTAAAACGAGAACAAAAACCGGCAAGAACTGGAACCAGACATATGGGGAAAGTTGGGAACTCGCTGAGAGGATGACACATATAATACTTGCCGCACTGAGAGCCAGTAACGAATGATACAGGGATACAAGCTAGAGATTTGTCAGATGCTTCCTGGTTTTGACAATATGGGGATAGGGCAATAGGGTTTCAAGTATTGACGTTTTTATCGAGCCCAATGTAATTAAAAGCGGCCAAGTGCGAGTCGGACTCGCCCATAAAGGGTTCCGTAGCAGCAAGTAACATAATATAAAAACTACCTGGGTGACCGAGCTTCGCACGTTCAATCGGAGCGTTTGTAAAAAAAACTGAAAACGACATATCCACATGAACCACGCCAAAAATGGCAGAAAAATACTCGAACATATCAGTGCATGTTGTAATTCCTCTGTTCATTCTTTCAAAACTGCACGCCATCTGTTGTCGAGTAGCGCGGTCAATGTTAGCAACAAAGGGCTCCAAGGCCTCCCAAGTAATGTAATTCACTGGTAATTCACCTACTTGACAAAAGATGGCGCCATTAGTGAAATATATTTACAAAACAAAAAACCAACTATCAAAATAAATTCCTTATTTGTAAGGATAAGTTTAGGTTTAGACCCTCATAGATCCATTGTAGATCCGAAACAACTAACCATAGATCGATAGAATTATTTTTGTTAGAATCGTTTTCGACAAAAATAAAAACAAAATTTAATGCACAGTAAATTCGAAACATAAACATTGTAGCAGTCGTTGATGTCTTTTATATAAAACTTGATAAATCAGCGCACGTCGATTTTTTTTTAAATACTATCTTCGATAAAATAGGTAAAAAATGTACCTACGTCATTCACGCTGCAGCACCCGATTTGAAATGTTCCAATTGTGATTTAACCCCTAATCCTAAATTTTCTTCAAAAAGTTTCATGCCGTTTTCGAAATCCTCGGGACACCTAACTCGTTTAATAGTATAGGAATAATAATAATAACACAAATAAAAAGACAAAAAACAATAAAGTCTCGCGGGATTCGAATCCGAACCTACGTAAAAAAAACTAGCACCGAACCTTTAGGCCAGTTCGCGCTTGAAGGTAGTGTTAAAAATAAACATCATATGTGTAGTCATATTATGTAATTTCGCTCATATCTCCCTTAAATGAGTTTTTCGAAGATAATTCCACCATAGATCGATTTCTGGCGAGTTTTAACCCCTAATTCTAGATTTTCGTCACAAGGTTTCAAGCCGTTTTCAAAATCGTCGGGACACTTAACTATAGGATTCTTGTAGTTCGTTGTAGGTAAATTGCGGTTTACGATTTATGACGTATTAAAAAAAACTACTTACTAGATCTCGTTCAAACCAATTTTCGGTGAAAGTTTTCATGGTAATTTACATCATATATTTTTTTTAGTTTTATCATTCTCTTATTTTAGAAGTTACAGGGGGGGGGACACACATTTTACCACTTTGGAAGTGTCTCTCGCGCAAACTATTCCGTTTAGAAAAAAATGATATTACAAACCTCAATATCATTTTTGAAGACCTATCCATAGATACCCCACACGTATGGGTTTGATGAAAAAATTTTTTTTGAGTTTCAGTTCTAAGTATGGGGAACCCCCAAAATTTATTGTTTTTTTCTATTTTTGTATGAAAATCTTAATGCGGTTCACAGACTACATCTACTTACCAAGTTTCAACAGTATAGTTCTTATAGTTTCGGAAAAAAGTGGCTGTGACATACAGCCGGACAGACAGACAGACAGACAGACAGACAGACAGACAGACATGACGAATCTATAAGGGTTCCGTTTTTTGCCATTAGGCTACGGAACCCTAAAAATTAACTAATTTGCAACATCTAAAAGGATTAATGTTGAAAAGACGGTGTTTATCATTGAATTTTTTGTAAGTGCTTTATTGTTGTTTTAAAAAGTCAACAATTTCACAAAAATCAAAAATCCGAGTGCATAAAATTAATTAAGGTTAAGACGAATCTAACGACACTGCGCATACAAATTCAAATGCCAATGCCGTTTTGGCTACAGGTAAGCGACAACAACAAAACGGACGAACATACTACATACATATACGTTCGCAAAAAGGACACTGCTACCTACTTCAAATAAAATATTTTTATTTTATTTCATACCCAAAAATCATACTCCGCATAGACATTCGAATAAAAACCCAGAGATCCTTGAAAATAACTAAAAGGCAAAATAACTTTTAAAAAGATTTCACATAACGAGGTAACAGATACTCGTAATTTACTCTGAGATAAAATAAAACATCAGACGGAAATCTGTTCTATCTTAATTAATAAACTTTCTTTAATATAGATACTTTCAGATAATATAAGATTTTCAGTCTTAAAAACTCAAAATGTATTTTTTACGAAAAGCAAATAGATAAAGAAACAGAGTTAAGGTATAGAAAACAAGTGTTTTGTCATATTATATTTAAAAAAAATCGTATAACTTGAACTTAACTTTAACCTCAACATCGTTAAAATTAATATTGTCTTAGGTTATTTGTAGTCTTAGACCTTAATATATAATATCCTTACGCAACTCTAATTGGTACCCCTTCAAAAATACCAATTGTAATGTTTATTAAAAATATATAATATACCTTCTTACAATGAAGAAAAAACAAAAGGTAAACAAATTTACCATGGAACTGCAAATTTTTTTTACCTTTTGCTTTTTTCATTGGAACGAACTATAGATATAGGTTGTTAAAAAAGTGCATTTGAAATTACTATTATTAATTACTTGGGGTTACTCAGAATCAAGTATAGAATGCGCTTCTTCAATTTTTTTAGATTCCATACTAAATCTGAACAGTGAATCCAGAATGGGTATGGAAAACTGAAAAAAAGTTGTAGATCGGATTTTTGCAATATTTTTCCTGTATTCTATACTTGATTCTGAGTCATCATCATCAGCCGAAAGACGTCCACTGCTGGACAAAGGCCTCCCAAAGGATTTCCACATCGACCGGTCCCGATTCTGAGTAACCCCTTAAACATACGGATTTTTTTAACATCCTGTAGAGTCATAATATAACTATACGAACCTACTCTAGCTAGTCTGTCGTCGTTCCAAACTTCATTGTACAAACTCTTTCCTTAAATAAATAGGGGTGGGTATAAAATAATTTTCCAGCGCACAATTTACACTTTCCATTAGCCTGGAACGGGGATCCGCTGTTTACTCCCCCCACTTTGCTCGGTACTTGGACTATAAATCAGAAATACTCTACTGGTATTGGTCTACTCACGGATGAAATCCTATTCTTGTCCTGGGTTTAGTGATTTCTGTTTTTTTTCTCTATAAGTGATGATCAAGTTAAATTAATATTAATGAGAAATAATACATTTTTGAATGTAAATATTAATGGTTCTTGTCAGAAAGTTAAAGACTGACGTTGAAGCCTATGAAAACGGGTGAAATGAAGTTGACAGATGTTACCAGAGACAAGAAAAGACCTATCTCTGTGGATGTTACTCATAAATGTAAACGACTTTCCAAACTAGCTTTTTACAATGAAAAAATAAATGATTTCCCAATACTATTGTCAATAATCGATCGGTCATTGAATAGCTTTGTGTGGTAAGTAATTTTTTTCTCAAACTGTATAAGATATGTCGCAGAAGTTATTCACATTCATGAGTAATATCTACGATTTGTTGCTTTTAAGTCATAATCAATCATTAACAAAAGTCTCCTCACCTGGCAACTCCATGAAACAAATGAAGATTAATATTTATGAAGAAACAGTTCAGGAAACAGAAGTAATGTTAACTACAAGTAGCGCCATTCGTTTAATTCTGCGCAACCAACTTGAAAACGCGCTGTTTACCGCAGCCCACTGCAAACGCACGAACTTTCTTGGTGGAAACAAGAAAGTAATAATTGTTCTCGGCTTCGAGGGTTGGCCAGTAAATTTTGCTGAATAGTTGCCATATAAAAAGATTTAATGCCCCGCAGTTTGTATTGCTTTGTTTGGTTAC
This sequence comes from Coleophora deauratella, assembly GCA_958295455.1. Lineage (NCBI taxonomy): Eukaryota > Metazoa > Arthropoda > Insecta > Lepidoptera > Coleophoridae > Coleophora > Coleophora deauratella. The sequence continues at coordinate 6,694,168 of OY282403.1, read as the reverse complement.
CGAAGTTAAGTACTTCCGTATACTTTTACAAGGGGGCAAGTTTCGTAAAACTTACTCGTATGTATGAGAGAAAACTTGCGCGTATAATAAACTACTAGATTGAAAGAAGTTATGATCTAACAGCGTATAAAGTTGAGGTTAGTGATATTCATATCAGAACACCGGCTAGCTAAGGTTTTGAAGTATTATGGTCAACGACATAGTCAAATAGATTTATTTCAACAAAGACGTATAACAAAAGTTGTTCAGTATGATTAGGAAGCCTCGGTTAACGTATCCTACACTTATTTTGTTACATCCTATATGTTTTAAGCCCAAACATAGGTACTTCGATTCTTCTCGAATGGAAAACCAAGCACATGTAGAAGTAACAGCGTACTTTCAAAATTGGAACTTTCTAGACTTTGGGAAAATATCGACAGATTCGGAATTAGGTAGTAAATATACCTCTTATACACTTTTTTATAGTACCTAGCATAGGTCATTAAGGACTTTATTCTTTGGTTAGAAACAACATATTCTTTACTCTAATATCCAACCGGAGGTTTAATGCTTTTTCGGATGTAAGCATCAATAATTGTAGGACATAGTAGATGTCAGTTAAAATTTCTCCATCATAAGCGGCTGGATAGATATAGGACTGCAATATGTCGATCATTTCGTATTGACATTTTAATTTTTTCTTGTTAAATTGCTCAGGTTATTAGCTCCGCGCATTGAAGAATTAAAATAAAAAATAGAAACAGACTTGTCATTTATTCCAGAGGCTGAACGAGGCTCACAAATGCTAACGATAGCCTACGTAAATCCTGCGGACCCAATTACTACGCGCATTAATTCGGAGGTCCTCAAATTTTACAGCCAGCCCCAGTAACTCCGTTTTATTAAAATGAGCAGCATTATATGGTCCCGGACAAATTGCAAATAATAAAAATTTTTATTTACAGAATTCAGTCAGTCTGTCTTTTACGGCTTTTTCTACATTGTGCAATTGCAGAGATATAAAAATGTTTGAAAATTTCTTGGTTTGAATAGATAAGACATGCATTATTTAGAAGGACAATGCACTCTTGTTAGCTTGAATAAAAAAAGGAAAATGTTTTATGTCAGTCGTATTTATAAAGGCCTGCTCCCATCTGATGGGAAAACAACAATTTAATTAAAACGTTCTAGATAAACGAATCCCAGTTCCGCAAAAAATGGCTCAGGGCTTTTAAACGTGCTTTTAATTTAAATGAAGCCTTCCATTGCTTTTATCTTTTTTTGTTTTGTATGGGTATGTTACTAAGGCTGTTTTAAAATTACGTGCATCTGCAAAAGATTGTGTAAGGATGTAACAATATGATTTTTGGGTATTTCATGTTCAGTTATAATGGAAAAATTATCTGTTTATAAAGAATGGTTATATAATTTATGCAATATCAATCTTAAATATAAGTAGTTAATACAACATTTTTAAAACATTTATATGCTAAACACGCGATGCCATTTAGCCACGAAAGTGTTGTAACTACTCTTAACAATAAAGAGCAGCCTGTATGCGATAAACCAATTCGCAGTATTGTTATGATTTTTAAAATATAATAAATGAAATTTTAAGTCAGCGCTGAAATTACAGACTCAACCTACCAATGTCGGTACCGCAACACCTCAAAACAGGTGCTTGTATTTGTATGTATGGTCAAAATTTTCTCGAAATTACTGGACCGATTGTACGGTTATGGACGGAAGAAGAATATTTACTCTTTATATTTGCTCTATGCTTCTCAAAGTTTATATATAAATCTGGTGCACTTTTTTTGACACCCTAAATCCTAGTCCAGTGCAATCGAAGTCCAACTGCAGTGCCAAATCTAAAACTTCTGTTCCATTAATCAGCCGCGCACGCTGGTTGCTAGACGATAACCACAAGCTGCGCTCTCAAATAGCCACACTTAAAACTCGGACGAAAATATAGCAGGACAAAGCATAATAAACAGTCCAATATCATCCGACTTGGCTTTGCTTGGCGTTATTGCCTAGTATTCTATAAAGCGGCTAGCCTGTTTGTAAAATGGGAAGTTTTACAATTTGGCTACGACAACATATAATAAAGTCTAACAAAATCTGTTTTTGGAATTCATGAAACTCAACAACTTTTCCAAGGGAACTAAAAATGTTGACTTCTCTAGGTATGTATTTCTTTTATTTTTGATATGTCAATCAAGTGATCCTATGCTGGTTTAGGTAGTAAATATTTATTTCGCGAAATAGGTAGATTGGAAAGAAACTTTTTCAGTTTTACCTATACATAATAAGAAACCCTAGTTTAAATTGTTTGATTTTGTCAGAATTTATCTACAACCTATCCATGTAGATAATCTACCTACAGACAAAATGGAGCCATTTTATTGTGAGAAGAAGCTTAGTTTTGAGAATAAAATTACATCATCCACTCAGAAGACTTTCAACGCGGATCAGCTTAATTTTCCCAGTATGTGTAATATTTTGTCCTCCTTTTCTTTCGTCCGAGATTTAAAATAATTTAAGTCTACCCCTGCAACTTGTGCCATAAACTCTGGAGACAAAGCCGGAGCATTTTTCATTAGTCCTCGGGAATGGTCGCAGGAATTCTCCCGGTAAACAATTATAAGATGTGTCCGGCTTGGTTAATTGCACTCGAGTTTTGGTATGCGATTTATAGCTTTGTAAGGAGTCGAGTGTTTTTAGTACGATATAATTTGTTATTTATGAAGTTTTTAGGAAACTTACATGACGTCTATGTTGTCATTTTTAACCCAGCACCTGTAACAGATAAAATATGACATTAGAAGGTATCTACTTCACCTAAAATTTTTATTCCGTAAAATACAGATATCATATCACTGTATCAATCACAAAACTTTAATCTTTAGAAAATATCCGAAATTGCCTATAAGACTAGACTACAGTGAGCCTTCAACTACTGGTTCGTAAGTGTATGACGATACTAAAGTAAAAAACTTTAAAAACCACAACTTGCCAGCCTCCCCCTAATTACCTCAACTACTCACCAGCGCCTTGGCATAAACAAAATGTTGCCTCACGAAGTAGCAAAGTTGCCGAAGTCTAGACTTCTGCCTAGCCTGTCATAAGGTACCTAAAATTGCCCTAGTTTAGCAACTAAGGCTCTTTGGGCTAGAATCCCCTACTAAGAAACAAAACTTCCGAGCCTCTTGTAACTTCAAGTAAAACTACTTAAGTTTTTGTGCTTTTATGTGCCACCTACGTAAATTTTGTGATTCATTTTAGGGACGTGGTTAATCTGTAACAAAATATACAATGGTCTATATCTATCATAAACCGCGTACATATATGAACAACTGGATGTTTATTTTACAGTGTACAAGCCGTAAAGGGTAGGTCTAGTTATAAAACTGATTGAATAAGTTTTGGTCAGGTTGGTTGCCGGGAGTTGTACCGAGCACATGTCTGCTGAGTTATTTTTTTAATTATTTCCGTTTTAGAGTAGTCTTAACGTTATTTTTGTGATGGGGAAATAGCTGTGATTCCGATTCAGTGATAAGCGGTCATAAGAAGAGAATTAACTCGGGAGACAGCTCCGTTTTCCGAGTTTCAGCAGCAAACCACCACGTGGAGCGTCTTTAAGTGCCCATCACCCTTAGAGCCGCGTCTTTCACTTGAAATTGGTGTTTCGCCATTTTTTTATTGAAGATTCTCCCATTTTTCACTTGACATTGGCAAAATCACTCCTTAAATGAGATGTGGAATGCCAAATAGAAAAATAGAATAGAAGTTTTGGTCGACGCCTTTTTGAAAACGCAAAAAATGCACTTATCATGCAAAGTTTTTCTATAAGACTGACAGATTTTTAAAATAAGTTCATCTCAAAGAATATAACTTCCAATTGATTTAATAACGTCTATTATTAGTAACATAGTAATGTGTGCTTGTTTGTTTAATATCTCTTTTAAATGGATTCCGATCCGAACAAATATGATTTCATATTTTTTGTCATGAGTTTTAAATTTTGTGACGCGGATTTTGCTTTTCCCATAACTCATAGCTCGTTTTCCCATAACTCAAGAGTTCTCAAAACACCAGCCAATTTCGGATTGGTGAAGGCTATGGTGTTAGCAAAACCCGTGACCATTACCAAGGAGGTCACTGAATAAAAACTAGTATACTTAAAAAACATGAGAAAATTTCAACAGTGAAGTGCTTGTACCTAGCCAGGAACTGTCATTAGGGTAAATCACCCAACTCCGACAATCACTCCCTGGGAGGTAGTTGTCGAACTGCGAAGGACCGGGTTTTAACCCTTTGTTTGGTGGAAGGCATGAGCGGACGACCTATTGATAGATATGAGCTCTTTATTGATTATATGATCGGAATGATAGATGCAATAAAATTTTACGTATGGAGATAAATCAGAATGCACCTACAGAGCAAAGGCACCTCGTTTTAACCACTGATCACTGTCCTCTTCCAGTCCTTGTTAACCTTTAAGGAAACGTGTCGAACTTCTCTTACATTCATTGTGTTAACAACTCATATCGTCCCCACTGCAGGGTGCCTTACAATCTCAGGGTCTCTTACATTCATTAATTTATAAAAAAAAGTTTAATTGCATTACGAATTTTTTTTATCACTTTATGACACCCATATTTGTGGATGAAGCACATGTCTTTCTATTTATCATAAAGATCTTATCTTATATCTTTTGACGAATGAAGGATTTGATTTGATTTTGATTGATTGATTTGTCAAACCCCTTTCTATTTCGGGAGCAGCACTTAAAATACTTTTTGTAGCTCTTTGGTTAGTTTGGAAAATTTCATTTTGTTCGCCACCACCTGCAGCTTGCACCACACGAGTCAGAGCAGGTCGCAGGCCCAGCTTGTATGCCACCGACAATATTTTAATTATACACGACTAGAATTGGCTAACTTGCGCCGTTCCCGTAATTATTAACTTCGCCAACATGCGCCCTCTCCGCTGCCTCACCGTACCTTCTTCTACTGTGGATACGTATACAGGTTATATGTATAAATAGTATAAGTACATACAAACAATATGCAACAAAATGCAATTTACCTTTAAAAAGGCTGACATTTCCGAAAAAGGTTTTTTGCTCGAAGCGTGTCATTTATTTTATTTGTAGTATTTAAAATAGTTATTGTAATAATATGTCATTATTTGTAATAGTATAAACTAAAGGTTTAGTCTAAAAAAAACCACCGAATGAAATCAGCTATGAAACTAGAAACAATTACGCAGCAGCCAAGGCAACTAAAACACACAGAACCACAGCAACTTTAGTTCTAATTTCATTACTCCTCAAATCACAACCCAGAACTAAAACAGTAGCATAAAAGCAACATCAAAGCGCGAAATAATGCAAATAGTTCATCAAAATATTTGTGCGAGAAGTTATTTAGGACGAAAACAGTAGGGTTGTAAAAACTAAAGGGTCACTCTCACTCGCATAAACAGACAACCCGACCGACCGTTTACGAGTTTGGGACACAATTTAAATTGTATATTGTTACTAGACTTTCCCCGTGACTTTGTTTGCGTGAATTTATCATTAGTTCTACAAGTACTTTTTTTTAATAATAACTTACATATATAATGAGCGCCGAGATCAAGAAATGGAAATTCGGTAGCCCAAAATGCCTTCATTAAAATGTACTCATACTAATAAGGACATTAATTATAACTAAGATGGCGCTTAGTCAGATGTTATGTACAGTCTATATTGATGTATGGCGTTGAAGTTTAGACCTTGAACACATACGATAAACAAATTAAACACGTGTTAAATGTGGCTGTAATTTCATGGATATATTCAAAAATACAAATGACAGGGTAGTGCAAATGATGAACAATCAAAAACAAGAGTGAGTAATAAAGAGAAAATTGGTCTATTTAAGACATTTAGAGGTAAATGGGATAAAAAATATGACATTATAAATAAATAAGAAATGAAACTGGGGGCAGAAGAGATAGAGGAGGCTCTATCTCTTCCTACCTGGTATGAGAACATAAAGAAGTGGACCGAAATCAAGGACGCAGCACTATCTGCAAGATGTCTATGGAGATGAACGAGTTCTGCATGCTGATCACTGACATCAAATAGGATATTCCATCCCAAATGAAACACTTCTATATCCTTTCAAAAACCAATGTTACTTTAGTGACATGGAGAAAAAGTCAGAAAGCCCTACTGACGCATTTATTTTGTGGCTAGATGTTCGCGAATGGACCGAATTTCGGTCAAAGGATAAAGCGCGAATAAAAACTTTTTGAAACTCGATTATCTTCGGGGACTTCCCTAAAGCTAGTTTGCTTGAGAAACTTATAGGCAGTTTTTCTGCTAAATCGTCCGTGAAAATAGACACTTATAGATCTTTACTTGATAGTGAAGACGATACAATTTCATGCAAAATATACCCATGTATTATCATTTATTTTCCCTCGCCCAATTTTTCTTAGGAGAAAAGAGAAGGATAGATAAAATGCTAAAGTAATAATACAGACTATCTTTAATAATACTTAAACTATATCATAGTATAGTTATGTGCATGTTCCTGCCTCAAAGCGACAGAAATGCTGTACACATCATGGAGTAAAATACGTATTTCACCATCGACTCAACAGATAAAGAAATTGTGAGATCTAGGTACTATAGTATAGAGCATTTGATTTTTAACTAAAATTAAACAAAGCCAACATAAAGACACAAAAAACTCGTAAAACAGATGACTGAAAAGCATCTTGGTGCCAAATATTATTCCCGTTCAACTGACAAGCAATTGACGTGGGCCGGATATGACGTCGCCGTTCCCCCGCGAAAAACACCAAGAGATCAGGAGGAGATGGGTCAATAATACCACCTCCTCCCCCTTGCATCACTGAGCATTTATTATAATGTAAACAGTTAAAAGTAATGCTGGAACGACATAACTGTGTCAGAGACACAAAAGCAAAAGAGAAAAGTTTTTGCGATTCGTGTCATTTCTATGATAGCCTCAACTGATCCAATAGACTAGTCTTCCGATTGACATCAAAAAAGTGTTTCTGTAAGTCGCTCACTTTCTTTCTGACTCTTTTTACCTATCTCCGTAGTCTTCTAAGAACGGAATCGTAACTTCTAGACTTTCAGACTCCTTAACTTTCAGAGCTAGAGGACCGTGTGATTTGTCTAAAATATTTGTTTAATTTTTTACTTTATTTCTTACCGTAACAAAAAGTACCCATTCCGTCGACGTTCTAAATTCTTTGTAGCTTTATTTTGACTTATCACCCTTTCGATACAAACAACCTACGCCCGAAAATCTCATATTCCTTTTTACATGCTCTATTTACGGAGGGTCTTTTAAATGGTAAACCATGACCGGGTGGATCCAATATTGGCTGTCGTGTAATATTTAAGGCAGTAAGTTCTAAGGAGATCGCTGTCGGATTTCTAGTCCAACAGATTGGGGACAAATTGATGAAACGAAATAATAAGAAAATCTTACAACAAAATATATTGGGAATAATTGTCATCGCTTTTCAGGATTTGACAGGTAATGAAATTTCATTACTTTCGCAGTCATTTGACATTCCACATCTTTGAAGAGTGATTTTGTCAGAGTCGAATGAAAAGAGATAAACAAGTATTGGGGAGAATCTTGAAAAACATTGCGAACCGCCGATGTTAAGTGATGGTGCCGACTCTAAGGGTAATTAATGGGCATTCATAAATACTTAACGTGATGGTCTGTAGCTAAAATTCAGAAAATGGAACTGTCTGTCGAGTAAATTTTCTTCTTATGACATCTTCTTACGGAATCTAAATCAGTTCTGTTTTCCTATGACAAAAACAACACTGAAACTCTTCTAAAACGGTAATAAAATGTAAAATCATGTCGACAAACATGTACTTGCTACAAAGTCCCAAATCAACCACCGAAACAGCTATTGTACCGCGATCTGTATGTTTCCCCGCTATTTATGACACAAATATATTAATTATATATTCATAATATATCTTGTGTCTTTTTGATTATGTTTATTAAAAATGTAATTTACTCATACTATACCTATGGTTCATTCCAATCAAAAAAAAGCAAAAGGTAAACAAACATAGTATGCAGATGCCATTAACATGTGTCAGTTTCATAGTAAGTTTGTTTACGTTTTGCTTTTTTTTGATTGGAATAAAGTATAGTTATTTTTCTTTTTGACATCAATCAAGTTAAATAAACTATTTTAACTTTACGTTAACAGCCCAAGTCGTCTGTCCCCACACAGCTAGGGCACAATTTCCTACCCATACGTGAAGTTTAGGCCATACGCTATTATCTCTTACGCAATGGAGAATTAAATATTTAACTGAAAAACTATACCCTTATACCAACTAACCTGAACCCTTAAAAGTACATCCTCTTTTTTAAACAGTTTAAAACAAATATTCATAATTATATAGCCTGAATGCAGACGATATATCTAAATCAAGATTTTCTAAACTTTTGTTCACTAAACACTGCCCCTGCGCCCTGGGGTAATTAGTATGAGGGTTACTGAACTCTATTAATGTCATGTGAAATATCACAATTTATGATCTGCAAGGGTCACTTTGTTTTTCAGAAAGTATTACGAAAATCACGATAGTAATCAGCAGGGCCATTTTCACGTATCTGTAAATACTGTTGTTTGGAGATAAATTTCGTAGTAACGGTCCTGGGGTTCATTTGGTTTACTAAAACAGATGAAATTATTGCAATACCTATTAAATACGCTGCCATTTTAAAGTATAAATAAAATAACCTAGAGACATTAGTACCAGGCTGACTTACTTATACACGAACTTCTTTTTTTTCTTCAAAAAGGGTTTCATCTTATTACCACAGAAATGAAAGGAATCGATTTGATACTGGATACCAACAAACGACCTTAAGTTACTAACGAGCATCACACGAAACACGCACAAGACAAAAGATTTTCTTCCTTTTATTCCCATAAATGATTTATATCTCCGCAATGATGGTCATTTGCACCAATTTCCTTGCTATCTCTTTCTAAAGAGTCGGACTGAAGCTCTCGGACTCAAGATGCGGTCATTTCATTCTGAATAGGGATAATCGAGGATTCTTTATGTCTGTTATTTGCTACAAATGATTATGAAATGACCTCTACAAGTCCTCTATTATTTTTGTTTACGTTATAAGAGTTGCTTTCGCGTACGGCGTTATGGAATAAATTATTACTGTACACTTGTTCGAGACTTTCAACAACATGTCTTATATCTCTGATTACTGTGAGCCCATAGATAGAAATTTGGAAGTAACGACAGAGAGCAGCTCATCTCAATAACTAAAAATAATCTTATCTTACAGTGGCGTGATACAGCACGCGCAAGGATCAATTTTAGCCTTGGAATAAATTATGTTTAGAACTAAGAAACCATAAAGGATCTCACGCACTAACCGGTCACCACTCTGACCAGTAGCCGTGATAACCAAGTCATCCATTAGAGATGGGCCGACTAAATATGTACATATTTTGCCGACTATTCGGCAGTGCCAATTATCTTATCCTACTAATATGTTAAAATTTGTCTGTTTGTATGTTTGTTACTCAACGGAACGGATTTGGATAAAATTTGGCACAATAATAATATAAGGTGCTACTTTATTAGTGCCCGATATTTTAGTCAGTGCTCCTACTCCTGATTCTGATCAACTTTCCCCAAGAAACCCATAGTCAAATCGAAAAAAAATTTTGGACTCTTCATAAAAATCGATCAGCCGAGCGGCTAAATTAGTATGAAGAGCCCAAAAAAATTTTTGCGATTTGACTATGGGTTCCTTGGGGAAAGTTGATCAGAATCAGGAGTAGGAGCACTGACAAAAATATCGGGCACTAATAAAGTAGCACCTTATATATGCATAGGTAATAATAAATGGTAATATATAGGATACTTTTTATCTCAAAAAACTCGAGGATTCCCAAAGGAATTGCTATAAACTGAAATTTTTACTTTGTCTGTAGCTAGATGGCGCTGCCTTTCATTTTATTTTATTTCTCTCTGGCGCAGACAAAGTCGCTGGTGGAAGCTAGTTAGTTTATAAAAGGCGCCGACTAGTCGGCATCTCGTCTTGTCGTTACAGTACATACCTATCTTACAGAAATCAGATGCCACCAAATTCGAGACGTACAAATGCTCGCTGCGGCCACTTGTCGTGGTCTTAGCCCTAGTTTTGGCTAGTGAGCGAGGTCCCTTAAGAGGAAATATCTAAAATAGGTGACAATACTTCTGAATGGACTCCCACGAGTATAAGTGAGTAAGAAATAAAATAAGATTGTTATGTTATGAGACCGAGGCCGTTTCAATGAGCGGTCTCAATTGCAATCGCATCAGTTGTTGCAGGCGAATCACGTCGCGCCGCTCAGCTGCCGAGTTTGTTGGAAAAATTACATAGAGCACAGTCCCGTAATCAGTTGGTAGCTAACGCACAGAACCCCATTCAGGCACTGGATTTTTAATAAACTTGAACACACGCTTGTCAGACCCGCAGCCTCAGTGAAGAAGGCCTAATGAAGATAAGCACACGAATGTTAACAAGCATGTAATTGATTCAGGTACCACTTTTCGCTCCGGTTTAGGTGTTTAAATGGATTTTTTGTCTCGTAGTTATACTTTACAAGTACTTAGGTATATTTTACATTCAGAAATAAGCTTTCGTTAATGAATGCCCGAGTTCCGAAACGATGATGGGTGATGATCTAAAGGGAATGTCCCACCGTCATCATTATTTTTCGTCTTTTCAGTTCATAGGACAGTAAATCTGAGTCCATCCCTGCCTGTACGTGGTTTGCACATGGCTGCTGTTACATGGACATGACACTCCGAGCTCGCATGTTGTGTTGGCACTTGTAGAAATGACAGGGGACCTGTCTGGCGACGCCTACGCTGCTTGTACAGTGTGTAATAACTAAACGTACCTCCCTTAAAAGTAGACAAAAAGTAGTAAAAGTCAAACTAATAATAAAAAAAGACTACTTATGAAACAGAACAGAACAACATTCTCTAAGGAACCCATATTCAATCGTCGAAAAAAAAGACTTTTATAACAAGTTTACCAGCAGATGGATCAACATAGTATTGACTTTAGGTTTATCAGTGTTGTCCTATTTATTTCATGGGTGAATTCTACTCTTAAATAAAATGGATGTAATGTAAGTACTTGCAGTTTCTACATATTTTTTTTTCACGTCATTTATACTTACTTTCTACCGTCAGGTGAGATGATGCCATGGGATTACCAACTGTCGAAAAAAACGACGAAATTGATCCCTTTTTCAGGCAGTGAACAATATTCCGATGAAGTCGCTAGCGTTTAGTTATTTAACTAAGTTTGGAATCGAATAGGTTGAAATGAAAGATACTAACTAAACGAGCGCAGTTCAGTTAGTACGTTCAGTTCACTTCAATGCACTAACATGTTATCTGACAATCAGCACTAAACTTGACTCCGCTTACCTGTTGAGGTTACTACTGAAACTCGATGAGGAAGCATATTTTTTTTATTTATGTTTTTTTATTAATAAAACACGGAATATTCCTAGATATTGCATATACATTAATCATTAAACTAATCATCTATTTCTATGAATTACTTTGACAGTTTTGTTATTAAATTTATGCACCTAGCATCATAATTTATTCTATTCTCATTATCTTTATGCGTCTTTTTGTGACAATTGCTAATGTATTCGCAGTAATTTCACGTTTTTACTTTTATCTTTTCTTTTCAAATCATTTACTAAGCAATCATTATATTATTTATACTAAAATTGCCTATAAAACCTAACAAAAATTCTCTATTAAAATATCGAAAGTTTCTTTCTATTTCTAGTGAATAACAGCAATGGTAACGCTTCCACGTCATTACTCGCCGAAAGCACTAAGATAAGTCTATTCAAACTAGTACTCAAGATAAGTGTCCGTTTGCAGACTCCTTCAGCACACTTTAGTGCTCGTAAACTGCAGTGTGCATGAATGCTTCTGTTTCAAAATGAGAGCATTTGGAAATGTATTTTATCATAATATGCTCAATTGTATTTAGAATTAAGTATTTGTAAATACTTATAATATTTCTTATTGTTTTCTGTAATATTGTATTTCGTGTTCAAACATGGTTCAAGTCCATGGAAAACTATGTCCTCAGGGTAGGGTAGGACATCTCTTTAAAAAAATCGTGTGTCTAAATAACATTACCTTTATAGCTGTTTATCTTTTCAACACACTGGAAATACTATTATAAATTGGCGAAAAAGTCAATACGGGTCATAGCAACACTTTAATGTCTATAGTAACAAAAACGTGCAGCCGCCAATGGAAGCGGCCTAGGCTGCGCTAGATATTTTTAATTATTTTGTCGGTTTTAGGAATTATGTACTGTATGAATGGTGTTATTTTCATCTTAAATATGTACACGTATCACAGTTTTTTAAATTCATGCGATATCCATTTACTTATTTACAGTTAAAACTTCAAGTCCTACGTAGAGGACACTGCCAAATATACAGTGGAGTACCTTTTTGACTAAAATAATAAATATTATTATATATGATGCGTGTACATAAGTACTTTTCTTGTATGAACCTTTCAACCTAATTTAAAAAGGAGGAGGTTCTCAATTCTGCTATATTTTTTTGTTCATATTACATATGTTATGTGATATCTTTGGCAGACCAATTTTGACGGTTATTTTTTTAGTTATTAGATAGCGTATTAATCTTAAGTAGTTTCATATCAATTGAAAAAAATCTGTTAAGTTGTTTTTGAGAGTATTTACAAAACATATCAAACTTATAATTGTTTCGATTAAGTCGATTGCTTTTAACATTTTTAACCGACTTCAAAAAAAGGAGGAGGTTCTGAATTCGTCGGAATCTTTTTTTTTTATGTATGTTCACCGATTACTCGAAGACGCCCGAACCGATTCGGAAAATTCTTTTTTTTTTAAAAAGGGTATAATTTATAGGTGGTCCCATATAAATTTTATCGAAATCGATTCAGCGGTTTTTGAGAAAATCAACAAAAACATAGCAAAATTGGAGTTGTTGCGATTGAAGTCGGTTGTTTTTAACGTATTCAGCGTGGTCAATTATTTGCATAGTCTATTCATTGATTATGTGGTGTTTTGTGTTTGAGTTTCCTGATTTTTGTATCCTGATATAATTTCAGTATAATACTTAATTTCTTACTACATTTGTTTCAACTATTTTGTTTTTACTAATATAATTATTTTCGTTACAGTACCAAATTCTATGACCGTAAATTGGCAGTGTGGGTAGGACTTTATTTTTCCAAAAAACTTAGATAATAAGATTTTTTTATTTTATTTTTCTGATGTCATTTAAGACTCTTTAAAACAGTTTATTAAATAAAAACATTAATTTTTAAATATTTTTATCTCTGCCAAATTCAATTTATAATTATTAGAATAACTAAGAATATCTGATTGATAATATTAGGTTATTATGAATTGAAAAACACGTCAAGAAATTTAATTCCGCGATAAAATGGAAAAGAACCTTTATATTTGAGAAATCCATTAAATCACTGCCTGTTCTGTCCTAAAAACCCAAGCCAAAAAACTGAAGCATGTATGTAAGCCCACCCTTGTTAAGTCTTAACAAGGATTCCGCTTCCGCCCCAAGCTAAGTGTCACACACATCCCCGGGTCGGAAACGAATAATACATTTATTTTTACATGTTTCTTTACAAAACGAAGGTAGATGTGTCCTAAAATATGCCGGAATTGAGAAAGGATAATGAGATATCTGTTTGGACGGACTTTCTTATTTCGAATGAAAACATACTGATTCTTCTTACAAATATATTTTGTTCTGTATTGTAAAGAGTCGCTGATGACAAATGTAAGAATACCAAACAGAATAATGTAAAGATTTCATTTTCTCTTGCAGACGATAAGTAGATACATATAGGTGTTTTAAAGGTACTTACAGTAGTTCTATGAAACTGAAAAGCTTTCCCCAAGAATCACCGCGAAAATAATTTTAGGACTACCAATAGTAAGTTAGCTGATGATAGTAAGTTAGCCTTTTCTGACAACTAGATCAGCTAGTTGTCAGAAAAGGCCAATTTAAAATTGCACTTTAAATATGGGTTTCTTAAGAAAAGCTGTTTCATAAGTAAAAGTCATAGTTTAAATAGTGTCAATACATTTAAAACACCCTAAAATAATTAACATATAAACGAAAAAACAGTAAAGATATTCACCGAACATACGCAGGCTTCTCATCAGGTAAAAGAACACTCTGTTACGACGCAAATCCTCTGAGATTTTTCATAGAAAATTAATTAATGCATCGGTTCATTAAGTTTGCGGCACAAGGTTTCGGGTGGCAGAAAGTCCGGAACCAGGAACTTCACTACTTCACTATTTAATGCACTTCACTCCACTATAATTAGCTTTTGGAAGTTGGTTTCTGAGAGGTTTTTGTAGTAATGTCGTAATTAACGCTGCATTTTGTTGGAGGATGCCTCCGTGGGGGAACTGGCTTTTAGCTAAAGTAACGTAGGTTAATATAATTTCGTCGTACATAAGTAGGTTATGAGGAGGTACCAGCGTAATAGGTTCCTTCATGAATATTGAGAAATTGTAGTCTATTAGTAACAAACATGTTATGTTTGATGTTCAGAATTTTAACGGACAAAAGTTGTAGAAGTTCTCTGTTATCTGTAGAGTATTTTTTAGGTCGTGCTTTTCTTCTCGTGTCAAAATCTTCAGCATCTTTTGCGTCTGATATGTGACACTACAGGCACAAAATAAATCATTTATTCAGACTTCTGTGGTATTTGCAGTAACTGTCAAATCTACTACCTACACGTGAAAGAAGCTGCTACGCCGTATTTACTAAACGGATGGTACCTTCTCAGCTTCTTTTTATTCAGACTCAACAAAAGGCGGCAAAAGTCAAACAAACGCAGTGAATTCAATAAAACCAGCCCTACTCGAATAAACCGGTTGATGCGTTTTAGATGTTGTCAGACGATCGACATAAAACACTCCCAACTGGTTGAAGGGCGCGTCACCTTCGCTCAAATAGTTCATGTAAACAGCTTTCACAGGTTCCCATTGCCGATAAAACATTCCATTTTCCCACAACACTCAATACTCTTTCTTGCCACATATAAAAATTGTTTACGGCCTTCGCGACACGACTGTGGGGTACTATAGGGAGCTATAGGGTTCCGCTGTGAAAGACCCTAATTTCCTGCACCCTTTCATTTATGACCCGCCAATCTGGGGTCCGTAGCTTATTTATGGGGCCCGCCGTGATGGGCCCGAGTCAGAATGCGTAATGATAAAGGTTGTAAAAAAACAACGTGGAGGTTGTAGACGTGCGCTTTAGTACGCTCTGTGGCGATTTTTTTGATTTTTTAGTCTTATGATTTGAATAACAAGTGGTGGTCTATCCATATATAATAAATGTGAAAATGTGCTTGTTTGCTTCCCTCCGGAACATGACGCTACGCCTCTGTCCCACTGGTAAGTCAACAGTTTGTCGTGGCTACTTTGATACGCTACGGGGTGGAATCGTCAAACACCGGTTTGTTACCTCTTGACGCCGCAACGCGTTAATCAATCTTGACGAAATTTATTCATCAAGTGGTTCCTGTGAGATACCCACAAGTTATTTGCGACCAAAGCAGCGGGCAAAACCTACTCATTATAGAATTATAGAATTCGGGCCTAGTTACGAACATACGTAATATCTGCGGATTAATATACTGATCATAATATTTGATGATATAATATATTACATTGATATGCAATTTGCTTAATAACACTAAATGTAGCTAGCTACCATCATCGAAGTCTTGCGGCCAAAAATCAATGTTAACGGCATCTATGTGTTCCGGTATGGAGATAAGCCAATTTACCCATTGCGTTGCGTTGCTTCGGCATCATCATCATCATCATGTATTGTATTTTATATATTTATATATTTATATGAGGCCTGTGCCTTTAATAAAAGGATAAATACATAAAAAACTAACCGTTTGGTAAAATGGATACCAAGGGTTTATCCATGGTCCATGTAACTTGTAAAATAAATTGTTGCTTTTGCGTGTTTCAAAAATTATGCGAATTCAGTAGCTTGCCTGCAACGGCCAAACGACGCCCTGTATTTTGACGTAACCGAGTTTATGAGTGTCAGTCAACTATTTGGCCATCATGATGACCCGTCATCGCTGCCGCCGCCCGGGGTGTTTTTGTACCCAGTAACACGGATAAATCCCCTTATCTGTAGCCTATTGTAGTGCTAAGCTCGTAGGCTGAAAACAGGTGAAATTATTATTGTATCTCATAAACCAGATAAGTTTTGTGAGTTATTTCCATCTACGAAGCTTAGTTACAAAAGAAACTTTATCAATTTCAAACTGGTTGTTGTAGTAACTTCTTAAGTAAAATTTCAGTTCGGAACCGGTTCGGAAATGATTTAAGACGGCCAGTGTTTTTAAAATTATTTCCTGACCCTCTGCTTTGCGTGACAATAAATTTTGAAGCAATTTCTTTCGCCGTGAGCTTTATATTTACTTAATTCTTCTGAGTTTCCGGCATAATATATTAAGTGAGAGCTTTTAAATCCGTTCAAATTACTTTTCGAGGAAGCAGAGCCGACGTGGACTCTCAAAGGTAGGGAATTTAATTTGGTAGCGAGCTTTTGGCAACGAAATAAATATATTTTTTTATAATAAAAAATAAGAATTTGAGAAGTTCCTTTCTAAGTGAAACTTAAAATTTTGATGTACTGTTTATAGGAAATTCTAAAAATAATTGAAGCTTTTTATTATTGTAATTTCAAAGCAGTTAAAAATGCTTTCCATGCAGAAAATATGCATATCGTCGAATATTGCCTCTAGAAAATGGCTCTGTCTAATTAGGTACTCTGCCTAAGTTGTCCCACCCGCCGAAACACAGCGCGCTTCTTGACGGCATGTATAGAGCAGGCGGTGGTAAGTGCTTAATAATGTCCTTCTTTCTACTAGTCTCATCAAGATTAATACTAACCTTGTGACCCGGCTCTGCTCAGCCAAACTCAATTTGTTTCACAACACTTTACATTAGCCGTCAAAACAGCCAGAAACATCGCAAGCGCGTAAACGGTAACACGTTTACGTAGACAATTTCATTTTGTAAGGTTATGAGGGTGGTTAAAGAGAAATTGATGCTAAATAAACCAAAACTCACCATGAATAATAATGGTTAGGCGAAGAGAGTCAAGAAAAACATGAATCCTGAAAATTATAAATAGAAACGCAGAAGACAAATTTAAGTGTGATCAAGGTACAATCCTATTAATAAATTCTTACGTATTTCAGGTATAAAGTTCCCATACAAAACACAAAAAAAAATTCACTCACAGTCCAAAGTTTATCAAGTCGTTTTTTATCTATATAAGAGACGAGACGAGAGATGTTAGTAGAGACGAGTAAAAAACCTTGCAGTGTTTTTCTTCCAAAGTATAATTTTTTAGGTATGTTTGCCTACAATACAATTTGACTTCCCCATCCAAACAGATACTGAATACATTCATATCCACATAGAATGTTCGGTCCCACGTTCCAAACATTCTTCAAACTTAGTTCTCTGTCAGCGGGACGTCGCTGTAGCAAGGGCATCTCGGAGGAATGCCAATCTGGTCTAGACGGCAAAACTATGTTCAATGGTATGTCCAGAAAATGTAAAATATATTCTCCATAAAACTTAGGTATACCAGAGAAAGAAATGAAACTATGGACATAATTTAAAATTCTTGTAAAAGAATTTAATCAAGCTCAAAGCAGTAAGAGTTACCGACTACCTAATTCCATTGTGACAGCAACATCATGTGACAAATAGTCAATTAATTGCTCCTCAGTCCTCATCGCTCTGCTGCAGCGGCGGGGTGCAAGTCTGTGGCTTTAAAGTAACAATTAAACTGACTATTAACTACATAATAATTATTTTCTAAAAGTTAAGACACTATGACTAACGATACTTACCATACCTAAAATCTCTCAACCTGCTCGTTATGACGCAAAGTTTAAATAACAAAAATCCAACTGTTTCCATTAATCCTTCCACTTTTTCCAATTTTGTTCCAGGAACTGGATTTGATCATCCATTACCAACAGTCTTGCGCTCGAGAACCAATCGGAAATTCAATTTCCGATATGATACGAGCCGCTAAGAGATTGCAGCGAGATCCGATACGCTGGAACTGGGATAGGCACAAACGATCCGTGTGGAGAAACGCGCCTGGGAGTAATAAGCAGTAACGACTGTGCCAGCCACTGAGGAAATATATAAATCTGTAAATACATACCATAAAACAACTGCCTTGTCCTTATGGACGACGTTGTAACTCATCGTTGCGACTTCGCTTAGATTAGATTTAGTTTACAAGAAGCTAAGTTTAAGGATTGATGAAAGTCACAATACTACCGATTGAGTAAAAAACTATAAGTTCAAAAACTAAAACCCGACTACGGAAAATCTCTCTCTGAAAAGTATGAAACAAGAAAGTATTATACATACAGTGATGTTCAGAGGATAGCCGTGGTCGTATGCTAGTATGTAATTTAGGGTTGTTTATCCCTAAGGATAAGGTAGCATACGACCACGGCTATCCTGTAAACATTACTAATGTATAATACTTAATATGTATAATACTATCTTGTTTCATACTTTTCAGAGAGTGATTTTCCGTAGTCCGGTTTTAGTTTTTGAACTTTTTTTAAATATTTTGGAGTTTGGCTCACATTTGACATAATTATCGAGCGAATGCAAGCAAAGTAGCGAGCAACCGCTAGTAAAATATATATAAGGTGCTTCCAAAATATATGCCACCGCTGCAATGGGAGTAAGAGTCATGCATATAGATTACAATAGTAAAAAAAATTCGTGCCCCGGAGTCGTTACATTGATTTGGGAGACTAAACATTTTTTTTTTACTTTGATTCAATTTCGCACAACACGGTCCGTCAAGTACGTACGCTCCGTCATGAAGTCATGAATGAACTCGATGTCATTTCACTGAATGAAAGCAACGCACGCTCGTAGGTATCTCTTTTTACAGGTTAATTTAGTGAACAGCTGATTGTCTTTAAATTAAATGTAGAGCAGAATAAACAAACTTACCAGTTATTAAAACGGCTTATTCACGTAAAAAGGTGATAAACTTACCATCGCACTTTGACAGGCTTTGGACTGTTAAATTACGTACTTGTAATGTATCTGTAAAAAGTTTAGGTAGGTAAGGCATCTACTCAACACAACACTGGTGGCTGGCTGACTCACACTAAACCTCTGTTCATACGGGTTTACGGCAAACGCAGGGATGTTATTTGCACTAGCGGTAGTAGAGTGTCAATCACCTTATTTACAAGCTATTTCACAACACAACAAAGTTTTACATCAGTTTTACAACACAGTAAAGTTCTCGAGTGGTGACTGCGCACTGGAATACGCAGTGTGGGCAGGCCCCCGACTCGGTGGACCGACGAAGACCTGGTGAAGGTTGCGGGAAGCCGCTGGATGCGAGCCGCACAGAACCGGTCGGTGTGGAAATCCTTGGGGGAGGCCTTAGTCCAGCAGTGGACGTTTTTCGGTTGATGATGATGACACAACACAACACAACACTGGTGGCTGACTCTTACACCAAAACTTTGCTCATACAGGTTTACGGCATGCGCAGGGATGTTATTGCACTCGCGATCAGAGGGTATCGCGGTAGCAGAGTATCATTTCAAGATACTCTTGATTCGTATGTACGTCTGGGTGACATGGTTATCTCACTCGCGGACGGGGGCGCAGGCGGTGCAAAACGTTCGCGTCACGCCTGCGCGTCACCGCTGCGCATAGCGAACTGACCTGACCTCTGACAGAGTAGAGAGAGTAGGTGATCTGCTCGCCGGTAATAGACTATAATACTTATGTATATGGTGTTGTTGACCAAACACGCAGGGTTGTGCCTCACTGTATAAGTGTATGTACTTACCTATACCGGGTGATAAAAAATGACCGACAAAGTTTTAACTGTGGCTTCTACTCATGAATTTAGAGAAGTTTCCCTAAAAATACCTATAAATAGCAAAAAAATCACTTCCCATACAAAATTCGTTAATCAGCTTACCAATTTTTATGAGATGGCAATTTTTTTTGGGATTTGACTATGAGCTTATTATCGGGCAAAGTTTTAGGAGTAAAATACCTGCATAAAGTGCTACTTTATTAGTGCCCAATATTTTAGCGAGACTCAAAATCAGAAGTAAAAGTGCTTACTAAAATATCGGCCACTAATAAAGTTAGTACCTTATACCTACTAACAATTATGTAATTTCATTTAAAAAAAACTGAGTGACTCAATGGTTAGCGCTCTGTTGATCCGAGGGTCGTAGGTTCGATTCCCACCTTGGCACACGTGTTTGCCCTGGGTGTATTTTAATGATATAATATTTACGTTGGTATTTAATAAAACGCATTAGTGTATATATGTATGTTTATATAAAAAAAATGCCTGGAATAAAATAGTATTTTATTTTATTCATACAATAATTATCGACCAAAAGTGAAACCCACTATATTATGTTTTTATCAGTAGCGCAGTGTTCAAAATTCAAATTATCTGTCTTGCCACTCTGACCAACTTAAAACTAATTAAAATTGAATCACATAGGCACATCATAGGTATCAAGGAGAACTACGAAGCCGTGCATTTATAAGTAACTTACTAAAGGCTCTTAGGTCAATGACCTCTGAGAATAACTATCGTCACAGATACCCAATAGTACAAGTACTATCGTAAACTTCGACAGACCTAGTAATAGAATATTTTTATCGAGTAACGTATTTCATATAATTTCTTATAAATAACATAAATAGATAGGTACGGTAAAATATAACAAGCGAGAAATCGTGTCGCGGCGCGGCGGTGCGGCGTTGCAGCAGCTCTCGGTCGGCGCACGGCGCATGCGCGGCGCGGCTCGCGGCCGTCTGCGTGATTCTAGATGCGTCATGTAGACCGGGAGCTTACTGCATTTTGTCAGTCACATTGCGTATTTGTATTTAGTATGGTGCTAACCATTACAATAATTAACCGATAGTTAAATAGCAGATACATACAAATACTTAAAGATATAGGTCATTTCAATCAAAAGGTACCTAAATAGCTTAGTAGGCAACTGAAGTTGACATGTGTCAGTTCCATAGTAAGTTTGATTTTTAACTTTTGCTTTCTCTTGATTGGAACAAAGTATATCCAGGCTATTTATTAGTCGGGTCTACGTGACAACTTTTGCTGTAACACTTTTTAAATAAATGACACAAAAATTGACTTGTTATCAAATAAATTGTTTATCTACATATAAATACTACATATAAATTCCTTGCTTGTAACACATATTTATGATTTGTAGGGACTATCGAGGACTTCACTCAACTATGGGTGGGTAACTGAGAATAACTAGTATTAATAAAGCAATTGAATTTTTTTAGGAAGTAGATATATCGTTATCGTATCGTGTGGCACAATTTAACCGTGCTATCCACAAGATCTAGACGGCGAATATACAGGATGTAACAAAAAGGTGCAGTAATTCTTCCAGGTGGGCTTCTACTTATCAAACTGAACAACTTTTGTTCTACAACTTTGTTGAAATCGCAAAAAAATTGTTGGACTTTTCATGCAAACTTGTCTTGTCAGCTGATCGATTTGTTGACAGCGAATCCGAGAATAATTAGCGGTACCACCGCACGAAGGAAAGGAATGACAGGCTTAGAAAAAGTTTGTGAAAATAATCAGAATAAGAGCAGTTCAATTAAAAGGAGTTAGTATTTAAATTATATTATTATTGCACAGTGGCGATTTGATAGCAATAAAAAATCTTAAGTTCAGACTGTATTTATATTAAATTAAAAATTAAAGCCCTCTGGCTCCTGGTCTATAATCATTGTAAAATTACCTCGATAAACCCCATCAATTAAAAGTTTAAACACAGTGCTAAATTGATAATAGTGATCAAAAATATACAGGTGACTGCCACATACCCAAATGCTAACCTCTTAACTGGTGATTTTACTTATGAACTGAACAACTTTTGTTCTAGAACTTTGCTTAAATTGAATAATCTTTTGGACTACGCTCAATAAGCTAATCGATGTGTATGAAAAGCATAGAAAAAAAAAGTGATTTGTGCAAAGTTATATAGAGCAAAAGTTTTTCAGTTTCATGAGTGGAATCACCAGTTAAGAGATCTGCAGGTATTACTAATCACTTGTAGATATAATGTAAATGTTCCTCCGTCAGTTACCAAAGAATGGAATAAGTGGCTTTTATATTTTGTTTGTTCAATATCATATTCTTATCTTTAGAGATCAGTCGGTATCTTGAATAACGACATTTCTGGATTTGAATAGTTGTTGATGAGGCATCCAAAAACACAACAATATTTTCGCTTTGTAGATGCAGTCATTTTTTTTACACGCGATGGCGTCGATGTCGTGTCGTGTCAAGAGACGGCAAGTGACTAACACGTCACGTACTCGGCCGCGGTGCAGCCCCAACCGTTTCACCTCGGTCACCTCGGCATTTTGTGCTTTTGTGTGCGTAGACGGCGGTGCCTACTGGCGCGCACACATACAAGCCGCGCGATGTACCATTGTATGAAGATAACCTACTATTTATACTATGCCTGTACGCAGGGCGCGCGGGCGCCACCCGCCCCCGCCCGCCGGGTCGCGCCCCGCTCCCGAGTGAGTGCGGACAGATCAAAGCCTTTTGTAGCACGACACAAGTGCCGAATTTGTTTGATGTCTAGCCGCAACGTCGGAGCGTTTAAGCATGTTTTCGCGCGCCTGGTTTCATTCAACACAATACGGGATGGCTTAATAAAGTAAAGCAATTTATTTTTATGATTGTTATTTTTTTGTATGGAAAAAAAAAGAACAGTTTCCGGACATGAATGTCTCATTTTCGTGATCACTATACGTGATACTTTCTCCCATTTCAGCCGTGGCATATATTTTAGAAGCACCCTATATATTTTTGAAATGTGCTCGTTAAGCCCTTACATTTGATACCCAACAGGTACCTTTTAAGAATTATTTTTTTTGATCATGACTCCTCTAGAGGACGCCATATTGAATTAATTGTGACGTCACATAGTCTATAACCAGCGGACAATTAAGACGCTTCTAATATTACCTTATTTGTTGGATTCTGATAAGAAGTTTAGAAGCTATGCGGGATATATACATACATACATACGGGTTAAAATCATAATCCTCCTTTTTGCTTCGCCGTAGTCGGGTAAAAACAATTTGTAATGTGTAATACCATAGTTTTCAAAATCAATATACAATAAAAAATGTATTATAATCATAAAAAAACTTAAATATCACTAGGAATACAGACACGTGTCCAAGTCTGAGTCACGATCGGAGTTTCTTTCAAAATTGACATAGTTTGACAATTTCCCTGTGTAGAAATGGGATTTGGATAAGCACCTGGGCTTTTTTGAAGGGCCAGCTTTGGGCGGCCTGCCGCGTCTCTTTTGACCATGGGACCTGCTTTCAGTTTCACTGTCCGTTTTCTCTCTAATCTCAAGTTTGACATATGCTCGTCTTCTCTTCTTGTGTTGTTTATGTTTCGAACTGTGAGGTTCTCCTCGACCAATATTGCTCTTGGCCTCCTTATTATTTTCAGGCGTTGACTTCGCGGACTCCGGGTCAGGCTCTGTCGTTTGTGGCTGTTGGTTCTGCGACTTATGTTCTTCTGCACTCGCCATGACTGCTTTCAATGATTGCCTGTGTAAAAAGCGCGTCAAATAAGACTAAAGTCCTTAAATGACCTAAACATCTCGAATGAATTTGACGAAGAACTAAAGCTCACAGGTAGGCTTTTGATTTCAGCATGTAGAGAGCCACGACTCAAAGCAGCGTAAAATTAAGCAGTAAGCGAAGCAATGGGCGAGATCTGTGTCAACAGTGGACCTCTTTCGGTTGACTTGACATATCAGACGAATGACTAAACTTATCCTAGTTTAAACACACCTAACATCATCAGCGGAATTTACATCCATAGGGTTAAAGCTGTTTGCAATGATATTCTTCTCTGTACTCAAAAAATTGAAGGCCGGCGATCCAAAAAGGAATGGAGGGGCCGGTCTCGAAGTGCCTGCCTCACCTTCCTCGTTTTCAGTTTTTGATTTTGCGTTTACTAACTCACCGGTCATAATGAAATTTAAACGTAACTTATTATTTACACAACAATCATCAAATCCAAACGCACTATTATGAAGAAAAACAAATATATAACTGACTGACGCAATTTTGAAATAAAAAAACAGACTTTGTGCAAACTAATAAGGAAATATCAAAAAACTAAAAGAAAATATTTATGTAACAAAAACCAAAACCAAAAGCCTGAGACCTTTTTTTGTTTTATTTTACCCCGAGATGGGGAGAAAACCAGAGACCAAAGAACGGATATTTGCATTAACAATTTCTTTGGTTTTACTATGAACTCTTTGATTGAAGTATACAAGCTTCTTAATATACCAGAGATATTTCCATAAGGGGTCTGTTGGAGGTTCGGCATGAACGCCGATATTTCGGTGTCGGCACCGACACCGATATTATACCAGATTTACAATACAAACAATATTTTATACTTTTTACTTGCCCCGACATCGGAACTTCCACTGAGATCGATATGTTGCCAGAACGCTCTAACAATAAGTATACCATGAAGATGAAGCTTACCTCTTGCATGTTCTCCGAATATCGATGCCTCCTCTTGCTCACACCAAAATGTTATATGATTGTTCAAAATGGAATATATTCGGTAAAGGCCAGACATACTCTCGCGAGCTACTCCGCAACATTTCCTTGCGGCTGTTACGGCACGTGCGGCAACAATGCTTAATAAGCTTTATAATTTAGCGTTCCTGCTCGCTCGTGGTAAACACTTATTAGTGAGGAATTCCTCGAAATTTTGTACGGGAGCGATATCTAAATCGCTTGAGAAAATAACAAGACAACTCAACTTGAATCCTGACAGTAAATCATGGAGATCTTTGGAAAAGCAATAAAAAGATAGACTTACCAGTTTTAAGCATGAAAAACCTATATCAGCGAAAACACGTTTTCTTTCTTTAGTTTCTAAAGTAATTTCGATAATGCAGACCTTTTTACATAATTGCCCTTGAGAGAGGGCTTAAGTATTTCGCCAGTAACCTTTTCTGTCAGAAATGTATGAAAACAACCGAGCTCTTCCAGAGGCTTTACCTTCAGACCAGAAAGCGCCCTTTCTAATACGTCACTACGACGCCGCGTCGTACTCTTGTATCGACAGCTCTTTTATTTAGCGATTTACGGTTCTGCTCTGCGCGGGATTAGCCATTGCACTTAGCGAGATGCTGACGTTGGAATTAAGTAGAATTATTATAGTAAAATATCTAACCGTTACAATACGGATCCGAGATCAAAGTCCGAAATACTCGTAAAGTTTCGCATGGTAACACAGATTACATAGGAACTTTGTAAGTACCTACTACATAGAAAAAGTATCTACTTATATACCTACTTAAGGTCCAAAACAGATATTGTATTATAAGTTAATATCTAAGCACGCTTATTTGTTATTTAATCCGAAACATCTAGTGAAACTAACTAAATATACTTTGATAAAATTTTAAGTTTCAAATTAATCCTCTGCTGACCCAAAGTTTGTATAAAAAATCTTACAATATTCTTTGCGATTTAAGCAACAAAATGTGTTCAGTTTCGTAAGTAGAATCAAGAAATTTCGCAAACTAGAAGATTTTGAGCTTATATCTACCATAAATACAACAAAAATATAGATTAGTACACTGTAAAATGCACTAGCCATGTTTGATTATTACATTATAATTGGGCCACGAACTAAACACAGGTGCTCAGTATAATTCCATCGTGTAAAGAATCGACACAAATAAAGAAAGATGTCCAGCTATAACGGCTGGCCCCAGATGTGGGGCAAATTGACCGGCCGCCTGTCCCCCGGCGAATTTATGAACTACCCACTTTAGTTGAGAAGTAAGGAATAAGGATGGCAACATAACTGGAAGCCAGGAACTTTACAAGGAAACAAAAACTAACATTATTTACTAAAATAAAAAAGTCTACCTCCTGCTTGTAAAAGGTACTATTTTAACCCGCCTTTTAAAAAAAGGAGGAGGTTCTCAACTCGTCGAAATCTTTTTTCATGTATGTTCCCCGGTTACTGGAAGACGCCTGAACCGATTTGGAAAATTCTTTTTTGCTTAAAAGGGTATACTTCCCAGGTGGTCTTCCATATAAATTTTATCGAAATCGGTGCAGCACTTTTTGAAAAATCCGATAAAAACTAAAATCTCAATTAAATTGGAGTTGTTATGATTGAAGTCGGTTGTTTTTAACGTTGTCAATAATGGTATAAAGTATGAGAATCTAAGCTATCAAAAGCACAAAATAATATATTATAAGGAGAATGGCACAATAGGGAACACGAAAAAAATGTAGATTTGAAAACCTTAAACATCTGTGAAACTCGGTTTTGATTATTTCCATTATTCACTGAAATATTACACACCACAAAACGCTTTGTACTTGCAAAACGTAGCGCAGCATTGACGTCACTACAGTCATTTTCCGCCGTCTAATGTATTATTATTACGCTTTAAATAAATGTTTTGTGTATATTCTGTCCTAGAAAACAGTTTCATAAATAATAAAGAGACTTTAAAAATCATTTTTTTCAACTTTGCAGCATTTTGGAAATTTCCCACGTCTGAATTATAAGAAAAAACAATTTATTTAGCTGGATTTCTCTCAGTGTCTTTATGTCATCTACGAGTTGCTTAATTTTTTTGTAACCTAAAATACAAAGATATTGGTTTTATCTTAAATTGTTCAGCAACCTTATATTACAAGCTATGATGGCTCTTCACTTATACGTATATACCCACTTTTAATATCCCCCCTTCGAAATAAGAAGCCCTGAGGAACTATTATGAATAAATACATTTTTTTTTAATAATAGAAATAGAAATAATTTATTGTGTACAGAATTCAGGTTTCAGTTGCTGATCTTAATGCGTCTTATAACATATCTACTAACAAATTCTACCTTTTCAGGTGTACACACATATATTTATTTATTTATTAAACTACATTTTATATAATTAGATAAATTCTAATGCAATTTTAAGGTACTTAAGAGATTAAAAAGTTATTTATTATTTACATGTCATCATTCAATAATAAAAGCCAATTCAATTTAAATTAATTAATAAATGTCATAAAATAACTTACAGAATAAAGTTAAACATTGTTCAATATCAAATCAGTTATTGTCAAAGTATTCCTTAATGCTAGAAACAATTTTCTAAATGCCAAGTTTTTTGATCATGAAGCTTTTATTATCGTCCTTCGAAGTTGGACCAGTAAATGCTTTTGGTAATTAGGAGAAATCAGAGCCAATAGTAGGGGAGTAATGTGGTATGCTTATTTACAATGAGGTTTTATTGGGTTTTTTGTAATACTTTAAATTCTAAAAGGTAAATAATTAACGTAGGTTTCTAAAAACTTTAAATGCCTTTGCCTAAACTAATATGAACCTGTGTTCAGAAATTTATGATTATAATTAAATTTAAGTAAGTATTTACTGAGTTATTTATCATTTATTTATTAATAAGACTGTTATGACAGGTGCTGTGTAAACTGGGTCAGCGTCGAATTTGAAAATTGATTCTTTTTATTGAGTGTATGACAGGAAAAAAATGTTTAGGTAAGTTTAATATGTATTAATTAAAATAAAAAGGATCGCGCAGTGTTGAGTATTGTAGAGATAGTATTTTTATCCATAGTTTCTTAGCTCTTAATATCATCCTCTAAACCACGAAGGCGACTAAAATCAGTAATTTGAAGATAATCCTAATAAGATTGGTGATGAGACAGTAGATTACGGGTCTGCCTATCACAGGTACAATATGAAATATATAAAATATTATAAAATAAGATGAAACATATATTTATCTCTACCTAACTTACACGCTAAAATCCAATAATGACTAGGTATACTTTATCTTCGTTACAACTGCGTTATCCCAGCGCATCACATCGCAGCCTTCAAAACTCATAACATTCAACTCGAGATTTATTGGATCGAGAAAAATCACGCTTCCGAGCCTTCTTGTCAGAGGTGGGGGCAGGTGCTACAGATCCCAGGGGATCTGGATGGATATATGTGCTGCTGGTAAACATTAAATTTGCAAAACTTGGATTGCCCTAGATTTTATAGGTAAAGGCCACCAAATAGATACTACAGAGATGCCTTGCTGCAGAATGGTTACACATCATTACAACCCATAGCGTCCCTTGCTGAGACATGTGTCTCATTCCTTATCTCTGAAACCATACTAACAAAGGAACAATATCTAGGATGGTTGTCAGACTGACAAAGTTAGCCTGTCAACCTAGATATTGTTCCTATAACAGTTCCTACGCTGACACAGCCAGACAAACGTAGGCTTAAACTTATAACCCTTTTGATAGGCGATTTAAAACAATGTTTCCATGTCGAAATCAAAGGTAAACTATACGTACCAATAACATTTTATGACAGTCGTGATGTTTCCGATTTACGATATTTACAGTAACATAATATTATTATAAGATTTCGTGATTCCGGCTATTCGGAGGACCTCTTTTGTAGGTACACGTGTTTAGGCTTGAAGCGTCTTCAATAGACTCCCTCCTCTTGGTAAATACGCGGAAAGCACCTGAGTTCGATTGGTTCCATTGTGATCACAACGACTTTGTTGTCAGATCCAATGAATTTATAAAAGGATTCTAATAGGAAGTTATTTTATACGCGGATTGTTATGTGGTATTGGAAATTGCTATAGACTGGAAAGGAAAAAAAAACGTTCTCTAAAATACAATTTATTATATTCCAAAGGAAAAAAAGTAAAAATTATTAAAATTACTGTAGTTCTCTATATCCGCTTATTTCAACATACTTAACAGCTAACCAATTTAGTATAGAAAATAAAGTTAAAAATATTTTATAGTTGGTTTTTTTTGTCTGTTTTAAATATTAAAAGTACTGCTGCAGCAGTTAGCCATTCCATTGCGGAAAACAAAATACTTAGTTTCACAATGGCTGCACAAAAACAATCCTGAACGCACCTGAGACCAGCCGCTTAAAAAGAAATAGTAGATAACTAAAACACAGAGGCGATATGGGACCATGTTAATAGTATAAAGCCGGCTACATACAACCTAGTATTTAAGTATCATCTGCCTTAATACGTTCCAAATCACTTTGTAGCCAATCTCCCCACTTCAGGGTTTTCCTTCCTTTGAAACTTTCGTACCCACTAATTGTTTATATCATGGAAATGACAAGCATTGTTAAATAAAATATTTTGTCCAATACTAGCGTTCTGGACTGAGCGATTAACTTGTATTGCAAGATACTCAGTCACGTAAAAACATCACGCCTAATTATATCAAGCACTACGGTTGAGCAGTTGGTGCAATTTCTGAATGGAACCAGCCTAGACCATTGGACGACTCTAAACATAATTCATATCAGACTCAACACAAAGACTAGCTATCTCCAGACAAGTCCCGGGGGGGGTACAGCCTGCGGGTTAATTCAATTTGAATAAGAAAAAAAAATCAAATACAAGGTACAGTCTGCGTAAGTTTATACCTACCGATGTCAGTGACGTACTTAATACAAATGAAGGTAAGTGAATATAAAGTCAAAAACAAAATAGAAATAGGTTTTTCGATAAATTCGCTCATAGATAATAATAAAATACGAGTATACTGTAAGTGTAAATTAGCCTCGCACATTACGAGTTCCGTACGACTTACTGTACAGCGTATCTTTTTTTTATATTTCTCGAGACAAAATTAAGGAAAAGGATTTATTTTTTATTTTTTATATTTATACTTTTGAACCTTAATGTACAAGAACATACAAGACATGGTTTGTATACAAGTATGTATTATCTAAACTTAACTGGTTATCAGATGCAATTAAAAATATATAGTATTGTTATACACTTGCAGACCGACAAACTGTGTACTTATTAGTTTCCCGAAAGCACCATTGCGATAAGAAAATGCAAAATATCTTCACTACGTCAGTTATATGAAAACAAAGATAAGAAAAGAAAGAGAGAAGATTAGACTGCTTAGGCTAGACTTAAAATAGCAAAGCGTGGTTAATTCTATCTTTTAAATTAATTTTATTTTATTTGACTATGTATATACAGGGTGTTAAAAAAGTGCGTTTCAAATTTTAAGAGGTATTTTTTTTTTTCAGATTTTCATACTAAATCTGAATAGTGAATCAAGAATTTGTATGAAAAACTGAAAAAAAAAATTGAAGAGCAGATTTTTTCAATATTTTTCCTGGATTCTACTCGTATACTTAATTCTGAGTAACCCCTTTAAATTTCAAACGCACTTTTTTAACACATGTATATATAAGGTGCTACTTTATTAGTGCCCGATATTTTAGTCAGTGCTTCTACTCCTGATTCTGATCAACTTTCTCCAAGGAACCCATAGTCAAATCGTATAAAAAATTTTGGACTCTTCATACTAATTTAGCCGCTCGGCTGATCGATTTGTAAGAAGACCCAAAAAAATTTTTTGCTATTCGACTATGAGTACCTTGGGCAAAGTTGATCAGAATCAGGAGTAGAAGCACTGACTAAAATATCGGGCACTAATAAAGTAGCACCCTATATATTGTGAACAAAGTAGAAAACTGAGGTGGCAACTGTACTTTCATAAAACTAGATTATTTTGTATATTTCTCAGAAGTTGGAAAAAATTAAAGCGAGAGCGTTTTTCTCTCCCCGTCGCGTTTTAATTAATAACTATTCTACTTCGTTTCCAGCAGAAATAAAGTTTCAAGCTCAGTTTCAAGGGTTTCAGGTGGAAAGTCTAAACTCTAGATTGCAAACCATTTGCTTGAAATTCCCTAACTAGTCAGCATTATTATAAGGGTAAGGCCATAGGTTATCTATCACTAAATATACATACAATTTTGGGGAATTAAAATCGAAATACAGCTAAATAATATAACAGCCGACTGCAAAAAAAATTTCTTATCTCAATCTGGGGATGTAGACTAGACGAATCTAACGATACTTCGTCCACATATGTCCTGGTAGTAACAATGACATGGAAAACATACATATACGTACATGAATGACGACTCTTAAAAAGCAGTTCTTAATCCAATTTAAAATATAAAGGGTGTATTTACTATAAATCACGCTGAAACGACCGAGGACAGGCTACTCATACTGCCAGGTCCACTTGCATGCATTGTCTGGACCCTGGGCCGGTGTGGTGTAGTGATAGCAATAATAACCAACTGCGCGGCTGTAAATCACAACTGCATGAAATGGAACGGAACAAAGGCACGCCACCTAACCAGCACCTACATTGGAGGAATTTGTGCACATTACACAGGTATAGTCCTCTGCATACATAAGTCTCTATATACGCTAAGGTCGATAACGCTTTGCACAACACTAACGATGAATAAGTAGTGTGTCTATTAAAACATGCCAACTGGGTGACCAGTAATTTAAAAAAATATCTGTGAACTCGACATGGTGGAAAGGCTTCATACCCTATTTAGCCTAACGCCTAACCCTAAGAAAAAAAGTGATTATCTCGAGAAATATATAACTATTAAAAAATGAAAAATAATGTATTTAAAACGTTTTATTTTAAAAATAAAAGATAGAAAAATAATGTTTTAAAACACTCATAAATGAAAGCAGGATTAATTTTTGGTGGAGATGTTTCAGGGGTTCCCAGGATATTTAGCTCTTTCCTTGATTGATAAAGGAATCTTGGGCTTATTACTGCTATATAGAATTTATAAATGCCAATTTCATAAAATTACGAAAATAATGCCTCACAATTATATGACAAACAATTTTTTTCCAGACAGTATTAACCGAAAAGGTTCTTTTTTTTTCTTTACTACTTTATTCATTGTATTTTTTGGCACTTATTTAAGATCACAGGCGCTATCTCTTCAACACACAGAGGCACTTTAGCAAGGCACAGAAATATATATTTCACAAATCTAGCAACTTTGGTTGCCGTTAAATATAATAAGTAAATTATTACAGCCACTCTAAACGAAACCCGGTATCTGTTCTTATCCTGTTTTCCACCATTAACCACAGTAGAGCGAGCGTACTTCGCTAGAAAAATAAATCGACTTTATGTAGTGTAAAGACAAACTGAAGCCATAAAAAGAACTAAGGTCACGTCTACCTAACGCAGGGGACTGTTTAATATAATCATATACAACCACGATTGAAAGCTGCAACTGTGGGAGAGCAGATATTTTATTATGTTTTTTTCTCTTGGCCTGCAGACGCGGTGGGTATGAAAATGAGATGCAATATGGATGCAATCACTGCAACCGCTTATTAAAAAATATTCATTTCAATCACGAGTGCAGTAAACAGAGCTCTAAAAGGAGTAAGAAAAAAAGACTTCGAAAATTTAGTTTTTTTATTATATTAATTATGCAAATACATAAGGCCTTTGTCCAGCAGATGATGATGATGATGTAAATACATTTTTGGACACAAATCTTAAAGCTGATTCAAAAAAGCTATAGAAAAAGATATGATCAATTTCATGAGTTTTTTTTTTTTTTTTTTTTATGGCAGAGGTGGCAAACGAGCAGACGGATCACCTGATGGTAAGCGATTACCGCCGCCCATAGACACCCGCAACACCAGAGGAGTCACAAGTGCGTTGCCGGCCTTTGATTTGGGAGTACGCTCTTTTCTTGAAGGTTTGAATGTCGTATCGGTCCGGAAATACCGCAGGCGACAATTCATTCCACAGTTTGGTTGTGCGAGGCAGAAAGTTTCTAGTGAAACGCACAGTTGTGGACTGCCAACCATCTATGTGATGGGGATGAATATGTTGTCGCGTAGAACGATGGCGGAAAGAGGCGGCAGGGATCAATCCGAACAATTCCTCGGAGCACTCCCCATTGTACATGCGATAGAGAATGCAGAGCGAGGCTACATCTCTACGCAGCGCCAGGGAGTCAAGCCGATCTGAAATATCCTGGCAGTCGACGATTCGAGTTGCTCTCCGTTGAATGCGGTCCAGAGGGAGAAGCTGGTACTGGGGTGCCCCAGTACCAGCTGAGTAAGCGCCTTCTTTTAATTTTATATCTACTAGCTTTCTGTCCGCTGAGGAATTGGGATGACAGAGCCCAGCTTATATCCTTGTCCATGCTATGTAGAGTTTAACAAATGAAACCGTAACCTGGCCTTTTATGTAAAGTTATTACATGGTAACAAAAAGAAGCTGTCAGAGGCTGTCACTGTTGAATGTTAGTATGACTGCCAATTATTGATACTTGTTGGCTGAATATTCATGTTTATTATTTATTGTATTGTTGAGCGTAAGAAATGATATAATGATATTATTTGTAATGGCCATTCGTAAATGATAGATTTTATGGTAATTTCAGATTTTTCAGTGCAGAAATAAACTGCAGATTATCAAAATCAGTTTATGAAGTAGACTGTTGTTGATGTTTATATTTATAAACAAGATGTACAAGGAGTCAATAAAATTGTAAAAAGCTAATTGTAAATTGTAATTTCAACTAGTATAAATATATTTTAATAAGATTTATCACACAAGTATTAAATATATATTTCCTGCTATATGTTGGTGATACCACATGAAGATTTTTTGAATTTGCCGCGCTTTCTCAGGTTACGCTTTCATTTGTTAGACTTTAACAGTCTACGTTCAAGCAAAACATCAAAATTGGCTGCGGCGACGTCATAAGACTTCAACAGGAAACAAACAAAAACACATTTATATGTATAATATTAGTCAGTATTAGAATCACATATTATTATCACACATCTTGTAACACTGGCTTCTTTGGCGATAACCAATTTAAGTCCTAGATCTGACCATATATTAGGATTATGTATACATATATGAAAAAAAACTACCAAATCTTATTATAATATTTTTTCATTGTGGAGTTAGAATAGCTTTACACCCCCTTTGCACTCCACGTTTTTGTTACCCCCTGTATAAATAGCTCTTATTTTAATAGAACAGAATATCTCGTTTCAGTATAACGAGCCAAGCGGAAAACAAACGTTTCATAATAATACAATATATTATTTCAGTAGCACAATTGTACAGAATTTTCATTTATAATTTTCATAGCAATGTTTCTGTGAATAAATTTATTATGATAATAATGTAAGTTCAAAAAGAAAATTCTCCTTTGCAATTCGCCTGAAGTGGTTCGCCTTCTGTTCAAAATATATTTATCGTTTGTCTAATTAGCCATTAGGAGTCCCTTTTTGGTGGGAAAGCAATTAATTCACAATTATGTACCGGAGCTGCACTTATTAAATAAAATGTTCAAAGCCCGCCGCTGGCCTAATTTAAGGAAATTTCTTTCGCAAAAAGTTGAATTACTGATTTAATAAGCATAATTTACTGGGATCTTTTAATTTGCAGTATTTTTATGTGAATGCCATGTATCTCATTTACAATTCTGTGTGTTCTCAATAACCACACCTATAGGTAGACACAGCCTTCCAAATAACGTATGATTGTTGTATAAGTTTAAAGGATAATATTTTTATCTATCTGTGGGAGTGTTTTTATATAGTTATACATATATTGTTACACTACATTGTTGTGAATAGTAGACGGTTACTTTGCATAGACAAGCATACTCTACGTGGGCTTCAAAATATAGTTCCATTTTCAACTCCGATCGGCCTGACCATACAAAGTGAAAACTACACGAGATACAATATATTGACTCTCACATGTAACTCAAAATACAGGCTTTTCATAATATTTCACTCTCCTTGCTACATATAAGGGCTAGAGAAGCGAATCTAGAATGTTCGATGATCTCGAAGTTCTCTAGCCCCCATCGCATGCGCTCTCTGTATTCTATATTTGAATTTTTAATAAATCTCTCGAAGGCGAAGTCACCTTATCTACAGTGAACTATGCATCAAATATGCACTTAGCGACGTAATTTTGTGGATTTCGGCAGAAGTAGATAACTGTTTAAGAATGTAACTTTATTCACTAGAATAATTGACCACGCTGAATACGTTAAAAACAACCGACTTCAATCGCAACAACTCCAATTTTGCTATGTTTTGTTGATTTTCTCAAAAACCGCTGAATCGATTTCGATAAAATTTATATGGGACCACCTGTGAAGTATACCCTTTCAAACAAAAAAAAGAATTTTCGAAATCGGTTCAGGCGTCTTCGAGTAATCGGTGAACATACATAAAAAAAAAAAAAAGATTCCGACGAATTGAGAACCTCCTCCTTTTTTTGAAGTCGGTTGAAAATAGCTTCTGCCCGCGACTTCGTCTGTGTGGACTTAAGAATTGTCATTTACTGTTATATAAAGTATCCTATGTGTTGATTCATGTTACAAACTATCTGTGTGCCAAATTTCATCCAAAAATGTTCAGCCATTTTAACAAACATCCAAACATAAAAATATCAAAACTTTTACATTTTAATATTAGCAGGATTTTGCTTCAATAATTTGTCATAAAATCTTCTACGCCTATAAAACAATAATGACTAACCGACTGACAACGCATACCCTAAACTATTCGAAAGTGGAAATAAAGGATGTATTTAAAATTGTGAAAAAAGTATGACTTTATGATTATGTTTTTCGGTGTATGGGTTGTGAACCTCTGTTGCTATGGCTTTGGATGCAGTATCCAGAAGTGCTTGATACATTTTGAAATGCGTCAGTTCGCCTGAATCCTGAGTGTTATAATGTATTTTAAGACATTTTCAGAAGTTTCAAATTTGTAATCAAATTGATTAGTCTAGGTCATTTCGTATAATTTCATCGCGGCACGGCATTAGAAAATTTAATAAGGTCCCATGTCGGGCGCCACATAAATACGGCCTAAGTTCGCGGGAAGCCAGATTCCACTACAATCCAGTAGAACTTTAATCACCGCTTAATGAAACTATAGTGGTTCGGATTTGGCCACCCAGTGCGTTGCAAAACTCACACTTTGGGAACTATCTCCCCGGGTAGTAAAATATTTCCACTTGGAAATAAGACCTACTATGTACCTACGTGCACATGATATATTGTGTGCAATGAACAGATGCAACGTAATGGAAAATTTATCAAACTTTAAAATTTTGTATACTGAGATTAATAGAGAAGAAGAAGAGGAAGACCAAGATGAAATTATATGGAACAAATAAAGAAGGTTGCTGTCATGTCGTATCGGGAGGTCAAGATGCTAGGCTAAGGACAGGAACAGTTGGAGATTGCTCCATCGAAAACCGTACTTTTTTAAGCCGGTTAACAAGAGTTTTGCTCTTACATATAATCGTAGGAAAGAAGAAGAAGAGAGATTAATAATTTCATAAATACTTCCCTAAATATTTTTGCATTACTGAAATTACAGGTATATACGTTGTTAGTCTAGGACAGGCCAATTTCACGCATTATATACCCCGTCCCCGGGTAGAGAGGCGGGCATTCGTCATCCGAGGGCAGCGAACACATGTGCACTCGCCCTTATTTTGAGAGGACGGATAAATTCGTATCCGCTTACAGATTTATTCGTCTTATATGAATTATGACACGACTTATTTATTTACATTAGTCGGTTGAAATGACAGAATTATGTTGTTTATATTAGTCAGAAAGTATTTACAAAAATGGGACAATATCGACATAAGAACAGGAACAATAAAAATAGGCGCTGTAAATTTTAATTAATACCTAGAACATCCTAAACGCGTCATTTTGGACGCGGATATGTCACATACTCGTATACTGTAACATAACAGTAACACTGAAAAGGAAATGTGACTTGCATGAAGTGCGAACATTCCACCGCCAATAAAATTGTTTTAATTAAAAACGTGACTCCACATAAAAATGGGTCATTTATAGCTCGTGTAGCGTTTTGCAGCGTTCCTGCGCAATTCAGATGCACACTTACAACTGTTACATGGTACAACTTACAACCAGCTTCAATTAAAAGTCACAAATAGAATAAGAACAATTACACATTCAGTCAAACTACATAAAGACCTACAGAAAAGAAATGAAGGGCAAATGAAGGAAAATTGTCGAAGATAAAAATGACAAAAATAAAACCCTTATTCTTACTTACAAACTATTTGAATTTCCACCCTCAAGAGCAGATACAACGTCTTTACGCAAGGCGACCCACGCGACAGCCGGGCAATGATACATATTTATCTAACAATATTTATGGCCCTGAAAAGAAGAACCTCGATATCCCTCTCTCTTTTCATATTTAAACTCGGTTGTATACGAGAGAAAGATTGTCGAACGGTAAGAGAATAGATAAGTACAGATACCTTCATGAATAAAAAATATCCACGCAATGCATTTTCTAAAGAAAAACACGCCATAAAATTCATATCGACTTATGGGTTCAAGCGAAATGTCATTGGGTGAAAAATATCATATATTATATATATATTGCTATGGATGCGAAAGATTATTGGTTTTTGCAGGTTTTTGTAGGTGTATTATTTTAAAAGTGAAGTGATAAAATGGAAAATTAAAGGAAAAGAAGAAAATTAATTTTGTATGCCATACAAAATAACTGAAAACAAAGAGTAATCCTAGCTATATCAAAGAAATAGTTAAGTATTTATTGCCAACTCTCGCCCTCAGTAACTTTTTAATCGATTTAAAGTTTAATTAGTTTTTGGTTATATTTGATAAAATGTTTGCTGTCCAGACAAGCCAGCTTAACCCTGCGGCGATTCAGATGTTTTGCCCAATATTGGTCACACCGAGATCGAGATTCCCCATTTGACTATTTTACGACGTCCCTACAAGTCTGCGTCCATTTATTGCGAAGGGCCGCGTTAGGCCCACATCACACACAAATTTGTCCACTGACGAGATTCCATCGCAAACTGGAACCCTTTGGGCAGAAGCTCGATCAAGCGGACCGTTTACGAAAAATGGGATGGGAAAAGGTCTTTCAGGGAAATTCGGTATCGTTATTTTTTTTTTTTTGCTAGTTTCCAGCTACCTATATTTATATTTGTTATTTTTATATTATGACATACTTTATATGGACCACATATAAAGTATGTCATAATTTCCCATTAGAATTGATTTAAAAAAACATTAATTTGAATTTGATTTTTTGTAGGTTATACGCATAAAACATGTATATTAATAACGAATTTATCGAGCTAAATTTTTATGCTTCACTCGCTAACGTTTAAGCCTGTATGAAAGTATCATACCTTTGCCAACTGGGTGCTAACTATGTTCTCGGTGGTAACCTAATTTAGTGTATGCGAACTAATAGCTAAGGCAATCTGCGATACAAACTTGAAAGACTTAAAAATAAAATAATTTCTCGAGAGATAGACATATTAAAACATATACACTCTGTTTATAAAATTCATAAAAAATGGTATAGAAAAAATGTGCACTTTTTTCTATACTTGCGGTGACCAACACTTCGACAAACAATGTTGATTTTATAAAACTTGATTAATCATACGGTAATAATGACATCATCATGCATAAAAAAAGAAGAGTAGGTAACTGTTTTTATTATGACGATACCAATTATTATTGTTGATTATTATCTGTTGACAATGCGATTGCCTAAGGGCTCAAACACAAAACTGCGAATCGCTGCGATGCGAATTCGCAACGCATAAAACTGTATGGGTAAACCTATATTACTGTATCTAAATGCGATGTCGCATCGCATTTTTGTGTACATGCCCTAAGACCAAGCTCCTGAGGTATTACATTTTGTCAATGCCTTCCCTTTCTTCTTATCACATAAATTAGAGAGGAGAAGGGAAGCAGGTGGATGAGTTGAGGATGAATCTCAATGGATTCAGACAGGATACATTAAAGTGGCCCCCCTTTTAAAGACCAGGTTCTTTTTAAGAACAATAAAGACTTGGATGACACTGGCGGCAACATATCCCTCTTGTAATACATATAATCGAGTGAAAGATAATGCGATACTACTCTTCTTCTCATTCTTGTCTATGACACAGTTAAATGTTATTATGAGCCACTACCTCCTAACTAAACTCAGGAAAGTTTCAACGGCACTTAATTTATACATTTTTATGTAATGAAATAAGTACACAAACTTTATGTAATGAAGACAAAGACAGACCAAAAACTCCAATATGTCAAGCGACCGTTAACCTAAATTCAAAAATGGACTGCACTGCTATAAATGGAGCCATTAACAAAACAAAGATACACAATGAAAGATAACGGCGAGTAGAGGCATAACACCAATCGATAAGCATTCTAATACTGTTATCGAGACTCCAGTTTTACGAGTTTATTGTGCCCGTTCCGTCCGAGGTGTCCCCTTCTATTGCGCAATCGTAACTACTGGTCCGTGGTGAACGGAAACTACAGTCCGACATCAAACGTCTCAACTCTCCAAACTTAGGTCAGTTAATGAAATCTAAATGAAGCGCAGATCATTATAATCAATTTACAGCTATGTCGGCGAAGCAAATGCGACCGCTATAACTTATGGAGATATAACTGTTAATCAAAGATGCGACATAGCAGCGTCGAGGTGTCTTTTCTATTCGGCTGGGTATTATTGCTCAGTTCTAAATCTAAAGATAACGCGCTTCCACGACATGGGAGGGCCATCAAAATCCCTTCCTATGTTTAAAATAAAAATTTGTACCTTAAAAGCAGTTCCGTTTTATGAACGTTCTTTATGTATGGGATATGCATTTATTTATTCTTGTAAAATTGTTATTACCTCGTTCAGCTATTTCGTTCGTACTTTGTTTTCAGAAGTGGTGTATATTAAGTCCCGTGATTAAGTCGAGTCGGTGGAGACGGGAGGCATTAAACTTTACGGGATTGTTTTAATATTGTACGAGCTCTTATATCCGTTGGAGATTCGCAGCTCAACATTTTTCACAGTACGTTTATATTTTGGTTTGATTTTCAGTTTTAAAATAAAATACTTTTCTACGAACTTAGAACACCATTTTAAAAAGACAACAGAGCAAACTGTAATCGCATATAAATATAATAGAAGTTGTAAAAGAATTCTGTCCAGCCAGACCTGAAATCGCGAATGTAAATTTAATCCAGTTCTGGTCAGAATTCAGGAATTCAGGACATTTACGGACAGTGAATAGGGAATAGAGGAGTCAACGAGATTTTATTTTATTGTATTCGACACGTGCTGCGGCAGCCAACGGGGAAAATTCTATTTTCAAAATGGAATTTCGTAGAAAACTGGCTGATTTGAATTTGATATTTTTATTCATTTACTTTATATTTAGTACTATTAACTATTAAAAATAAATGCAATTTTGAAAATAGATGCATCTGAGCATCACGTTTCTCTAGGTATCTTAGTCTTAATATCGATGTAGAGATCCAAGGATTCAAGTAGGGTTCGTGACAGAAAACTGCGTTATACTTTGGTATACAGAGTATTAAGAAAGTCAGTTTTTTTAAGAAAATTTTAAGAAGTTACTCAGAATGAAGAATAATGGTCCTGTTGGCCGGACAACCCAACTGTACCACAGCTCACAAGCGGATCTTGAACTAAATAAAACTGAACATTTATGAAACTGTTGCATTTCCAACAATACGTTTCCCTATACACTTCGCAACCTGCTGTACTTATTTGCCACGAACTTTCATCCTCTATTTGCTTTACAACCATACATTTAGCTGGGTGCCTCACCGGTCTACCAGAGGTACGCGGGGATCATTTCTCAAGTGGTCTCACGCTTCTGAACCAGGAGCGCGAGGATATATCGCCCCTCGAGTCCCGGCGAATGCAACCTGCTTTATTGCAGTATAGGGATTTGTTTCAGTTAACTTTATTAGTGTTTGGGTGATGAATATTGTTGGATAGCACATGGTGTACGGTATGGACTGTGGATAGTATGCGATTTTTATAGTAAACTACTATAAAGATATGCTACTGAGAATTTTGAGCAAGTATAAATGCCCTAGACTTTAATTAAATAGATCACTGACTTAGGTACGTGACGCTGCTGATGTTTATTTTGCTAATATGTATACCTATACTGGGTCGCGTTCTCAAACCAATCTTTATTTACTTGACAAGAATCTGTCTCTTTTGCATTTACTCGTAAGAGATTTACAAATAGGCTATCCTGGTATCTTACCATCCAAACAAAACTAACGAGCAAAACAGTCACGTGGCGTTTAATCCACATAAACATAAATCTATGTGAATACCTCCATAATATAGGTAGTTCAGTTATAAATACTTGAGTTTCACAATAACATTCCAATACAACGAAAGGTGCCTTGAAATAACAATATTCAATTCAACATTCAAACGCAAATATTCAATATCTCGCCGCTACTGCACAGTAAGTATGTATGTATCATTTTCCATCGGTGTTGGGTTGCGCTGGCGGCAACAGAACAGAAACAAGGCCGGGAGCACTAAGTGCATCTGGAGACTCGAGTACACTGCGATGCTGATATATCAAGGAAATGTGACAGGAAAATTGCAGGCTGAATTTAGTGTTTGTTGACTTTTATAATATAAATTTAATATAAAAGCATGCGGTATGCGGTATACATATCTAACTTTATTTAAAAAAAAACTATTTAATATTTTTTCAAGATGGACAAGGCAAAGTAAATTATCGTAATAGATTCTAATGCATCTATAATAAATACTAAAACTGCCAACATAAGAATTCTCTAAATACATAAATCCAGAGAAGCTATAAATCACTTAACTATTACGCCAATTACGCAACGGTCAGCGTTTCCTTAATCCACCAGCCGCTGTCCCGAGCCTGAAAAACGGCTCAGCATCCCTACTTATAGATATACTTAGAACAAGCCATGATTCAAATTGATTTATGCCCCATGGATAAGGAGATCGAAAGTTTGCCAACAACGTACCATTCCGGAAACCACCGCGCGATGGGTCACCAGAAAATCTATTGTTTTGTTCTCTCTTCAGAGTCGCTGAGCACTATTGTAATAAGTTATTGGCGGAAGGATTTGCGGCTATAAGTTAGCCCGCGCACGGGTGGCCTGATTCCAGAGATATTGATCTTTGCCGGTCGCCGCCGCTCCGCTCCGATGAAAACCTACTCCTAAAGGGTACTTACTGCGCTCTTAATTATTACTCGCCCGTCGTTCGCAAACAATAAATCAAAGCTTTACAACTAAAAAAAAAAACTTAATATCGTCATATAAATAAAATAACGGAAGCTACTGCAAACGGTCTATTTATTAACGTATGGATAGGGATAAACTATAGCAAAAGCTTTCCAAATGGGCCAATATACGCCACAAATGCGCGCCCATCCATCATCAGTAATCGGAAGCGATCATTGTAGAAATGAGTATAATTTACTATGAGCTCCGCATTTTATAGTCGATCCAAATTGCCGCTATTACACGCTTTATTAAAAGGCACTGTGGTGCACCGTAACAACTGTCCATTTCAATTGAATTTTTCGACGTGAATATCCATTTGTCTACTATACCAAATACTGATTAGGACTTTCTATGAGAAAGTTTATTTTGACATATTAGGAATAAACTGTTGTGTTGACTTTATGACGATATCATAATTTCACGAGAAATCCAGTAAATTAACACGTAAACTGAATACCTTAGGTAAGTATCAAGTTATGCTATGCGTTTGGTTCTCTTCAAGAATGTCTCCGCCAGAGACTTATCCTCGCGGCGTCTTTTCCGGCACGGCTCCTCAGCTTTCACTGTAGTCGGCGCGGTATTCCCAATAACAATTCTTTCCATGACGCGGTACTGATTATCAGAAATTGGTCTCAGAAAAGCGAAGCTAATGCCCATAGCCTTACCTTTGAGCAGGTCTTCTTTTAGCATGGGATTGTCATACATGCGCGTTTTCATGTATTTCGATAAATTCTCCATGTCGGTGGTGGTTAGCTTGAGAAGGGCGGCGAGTGCGATCTTGTCATAGTCCTCAGAATCGTTCAGCTCGACCTCGAGTTTGATGTCCTCGTCGGCGGATGGGTAGACGATCTCCTGAATCTGAAAGCGATTAGGACCAGCGCCGGACATCAGAGCACATCGGAAGTTGGGTTGTTTGCCCACGACGCTGTTCAGCCACTTGGAGTTGCGCTCCAGGGTCTCGAGGACAAAGTTGATAAAGTCGCTGACTTCCCTCTGCTTACGATAGGAGGCGATGGCAGCCAGGGCCACTTCTGGCAAATCCGCGGTCTTCGTAACTGCGCTGTTTGACTCGCGCGCCCGTTTCACTAGGGGTCTTTTCGTAGCCATCATGTGAAACGCCTGCTTCATAGAATCTAAAACATTCCTAGCGGCCCGACCCACCGATTTCTGATGGCGAAGAATTTTGACGGCTTTGATGCAACACTAAAAATTTTGAAGCTGGTTTTGTTTTGACATTTGATCGGTTTTCAAGATTTTTTTTACGTCATTGATCATAGGGCTGCATTTGTTGATATCGCTGCGCTGTCATGTTATGTAAAAAAGTTTATTAATAAAAATAGGTAGATACAATAAGTAGGAGGTCATTTGCACATAGAAATGGTTTGATGCAACAGCTGAACCAGGAATTATTTTTAAATAATGAATACAATGAAAATAGTATTATATATTTATTATTTATTTATTTAAAATGAATAAATAATTGAAGAAATTATTATTTACAATTGAAAACAGAAAATAGAAAATCAGTCTATCTAATTCTAAACCTGCATCGAATTTTATACCTATAGTTCATTCCAATAAAAAAAAGCAAAAGGTAAACAAACTTAGTATGCAGATGACATTGACATGTGTCAGTTCCATAGTAAGGTTGCGTTCCAATACCAAAGATTTCACTCGGGGTGATGCGAATTTTACCCTAAATCGTTCCAAAACCGAGCCGAGTGAAACCGAGGGTAACCGAATGATCGCCTGACAGTTCTCCGTCGGGATTTTGGAACGCCTTCGTGAATGCGATTTTCACTCTGACAAGTGCGATTTTTAACGCTGTTTGATTACCGTTAAAATTCGCCTGACAGTTTATTCGGCGGGAAGTTCGTAGTCAATGTCAAACAGACTAAGACATACAAACATTTTATCTTCGGAATTGTTTTGAAATACGATTGCTTGTATCTGCGAAGGTGTTAAAGCCATAAATAAGACAGAATTCTACCCAAAAAAGCTAGAAACTTTTCTGAATTATTTTCGATGACGTTTGTTACCCTGTCACTCTGGAATCACTCGCAAGCGTTCCAAAATCATATTTTTTTCTCTTTCTCAAAATAGCTACGTCTCTTTCATTTCTCCGAGTTAAATTCTACCTCACCCTACCTTGATTTTCGAACGAC
Organism: Coleophora deauratella; assembly: GCA_958295455.1. Lineage (NCBI taxonomy): Eukaryota > Metazoa > Arthropoda > Insecta > Lepidoptera > Coleophoridae > Coleophora > Coleophora deauratella. The sequence goes on along the minus strand of OY282403.1, from coordinate 6,649,625 downwards.
TTCTTGATTTGTTTACGTTTTGCTTTTTTTTTATTGGAATGAACATTTAATTAAATATCTACCTAATTTATTATTGTCTTCTGAACTACCTATTGCTATGGTTAACGGTGTAAGTATAGTTAGGTTACTAATTTCCAATTAGTAATTACTTAGTTACCTACCTATACGTGCCAAAACCTTCCTAACCTAGAAACTTTTTATTACTTTATTCTGTTCTTATCCAAAATTATAAATAATGACATTGTGGATTATCCTTTGCACTGTAATGAGCTACCTACCTAACTTACATTCCATTTATTTATTCATAAACTCTTTGATCGAAGGTTAAAGTAGGTAGTTAATATAGTTTTAAAGATTGCCTATAATGTACAAAATCCGTTAATCTTAAAATAACGAATGTTGATATACCTAAGTAGGTAGGTACCATTTTATACATTCGTTAACGCAACATTAACGTGTTTCTGATAGGCCACTCAACTCAACTAACTTAGCGTATTTCATCGTAAATGACGACCTTATGGCAAGGACCTTAAAACCGATAATAACAAATCACTTTCGTAAAGTTTCCCCTGTGGAATTGTATAATTTCTTTCAGTCTTTTTATAGTAACTAGGAATTAGCTAATCAAATAACACAGCCGTGCGGAAACTTCGATCTCAGTTCGCGAAACAAAATTGCAAACGAGAGAAATTGCCTTTCAAAGGGAAATAGCGACCGGGCAACGCCGCCACCGTGTATCGAGGTCAAAATATCTTTCTATACTTGCGTATATGGTGTATCGACATCAACGTGACCCTGTAAGGCTACGTTAAACATTGACAAAATAATATTTTCAACTTACCAAAGGCAGCATTAGCATAAACTATCCCGTTACAAGATTCGCTCCATAGCCAGCGACACAGCAATGCTGTTACACGCACACACACTCACACAAAAACACAGTAGTAAACGTCATAACCTACGTTTACACCAAAATTTACACGATTTAACGTCGTTTTTGAGCACTACAAACAATATATCACACGCGGTTTGACCTTATCTCTTACATATAATGTCCACAAATCAAAATCAGTCCAAGAAATATAAAAAAAACGTTATTTTTTGGCAAAGACAACCTAATCACCACTCCTTTTCTCTCACAATTTCTGTGATAGCGAAACAGCTGCGGTGCTATGCGTGGTTTCACCAAAACAAATACTGCTACTACCATCTGTTAGAAGTTCGGAACAAAATGCACATCAAGCGAGAGAGTGAAGTGAGGGGCTTACTCATGCAAGACATCATCCACAGTGGTAGCGTTGGGTAGCGAACGTGTTGTGTGTAGTTTCATGGTTATATCATAGATGGCGCGTTACTTTGAGTTCAATACACGAATCTTTCCGATTAAATTTTTCCAAAATAGAAACTGACACACAGATCAGAGAACTAAGTACATATTTTAAAAATTCATAGACAAAATAAGACCAAAAATGAAACTCCGCCGTAACAGTGTTGAACACTGCCGTGACCAGGATTCGAACCTGGGTTACTACGGCCACAACGTAGGGTCCTAACCACTAGACGATCACGGCTATCGGAGCGGTATGTACTTCGTCGAAATTGTTACACGAGTCTGACAGGAACACCAAAATGATAATGATGACGTCATAGTCGTTTATAGTTACGCCATCTATGTACGTTTATGAGCTATGCTGCTGTGGGTGATCGATCCCATACCATTTTGTTCGTTACATCATAATGTTATTGGCGTTTTTAGCCAAAAATAAAATCAGCTTCTGGCGAAATTCAATCGTAACAACTAGCTATGGTTATTTGTTATTTTACATAAAAAAAGAACTATAAATAACCAATAAATAACAGTCTCTAATTTATTATTATTTTGTGTGTTTGTGTGTGCAAGAGGTAGATACCATTAAGTTTTGCAAGATATCCCTTATGTTATGTAGCATTGAATGTTAAATACAAGTTTATATAAAAACGTCCACTAGAGCCGTTTTATCACTTTTTATATTATTTCTATACCTATTATTTAAATTAAAACGTTATTGTACGATAAAATATCGATAACGGAAATTTCAGTTGGGGCGTAAGGTTCATAAGTACTTACTAGGTACCTACTTTGTTTGTCCCTTATGCCCATTGAAAGCGTCATCGATATGGTAAAGGAAGGACTTTGACACAAAACATAAGACTCCTTATCCTTTAGTTACTATCACCTTATCAGACAAGGTGGCCACCAAGGCTTCATCAAGTTCAGTTGTTGATATTAACAGAGTTCAAGGTACAGGGTGTCCGATGGGAAAGTCCAAACAAAGTGTTTAAAGAAAATAAATATTAATGATAATAGTACATTATGGTACTAGTGTGTAACATTGGTGATTACCGTCGAGGCGCCATTGAGACCCGAGCCGTAGGCGAGGGTCTTAAGAGAGCCAAGGACGGTAATCATCAATACACACGAGTATCATACGACGTTTTTCAACACACTTGTGAATAAAATAACAATAAAAACTCATTTTAACAGTGAAAACGAGTTGTGAAAAATGTTTCGCTATGGCGATGGCGGGAAAAATTAATCAGTTTTCCTATGCGCGCGCATTGCGATCGGCCACAGACTAAAGGGATGAGGTTTTTTTTTTATTTTCGGCGCATAGGATTTGCGCCTATTCTGCCACGTACAAAATGGGGAATTTAAAGTTTTCTTTTATTACAGAGAAAACAAAAGTTATATTTGAGTGAAAGTTTTATTTATTAAACACGTACGAGTTAAAATTATCTATTTAAATAAGAAGTTGCATGAAATGAGCCAGAAATAGGAACATTAATTTATTTGTTCTATTGAACACGATCTTTTTTTTTTGAATAAAAACTTTTTTAAGAACAAAGCAACTCAACCAATAAAAATTTTAAAAAATCTATAACTCACTAGTGAGTTATAGCAATAAAAAAGTCACAGTTTGATTATGGGTGTCATTCTGTGCCTAATTGCGGTGACCATAGAGCCACTTTATGAGCAAGTGTGTTGAAAAAAATATTTATATACCTACATCAAAAGAATCATAAACTCGCGGGTTTTATTGTTTGAATATGACTTCTACCAAATGCATTCCTTCGGCACTTCCGGTTGTACGGCCTCTTCTTATCGAGCGCGTAAAGTTCAAATAAACACTTGAATTCACTGCAGAGTTGTGGAGAATGTTGATTTCGCGTTGGATATTTTCTTTGAGCTCTCTCTTTATCTTCGCGTGGTTTGTTGGAACAGACCTTTGATTTTACTTTGATCCATAGGGAAAAAGCACATGGTGTGAGATAAGATGACCTAGGAGGCCAGAGTATATCACCAAACCTCGGCATCAATTTTTGACGAAAAAGTGCTGGTACAGTTTCCATCGACTCCCTAGTGGTACGGGCAGTTAAGTGGCCCCACCTGTTGAAACCATATGCTTCTCTTAAATCTGGGGATCCATCTCCACAGCAGGGCAAAAAAGTGACATTAATGTTGATGTATCGTTGGTAATTCAGTCACTCTTTGACCATTTTGATATTAAAAAACCGCCCAATTACACCTCTGGCGGATACTATTAAATTGTGACTATAAAATTGTCTTTGATGTTTCTCGTTGAAGAGAGATGTCTATACAGGTGTCAAAAAAGTGCGTTTGAAATTCAGCAGAGGGGTATTCTCAATATCTTATGGAGCTAAACGAATGTGACACTGACTGGATCGTCTGCCTGCTGCCTGCAGATGGAGAAAGAAGACGAGGGCAAATGAATGCGAGCCCAGCCTAGACGCCTAGATGTATAGGTTCACTGCGGCAAAATTCGTTCGAGCCATGCCAGGCTCAGCGCACCTTATTCTGTTGATTCAGTGATCTATTGACGAAATAGACGATTGATGATGATACATACAGAACTGATAAGCAAGTTTGTCTCCCCGATTTCTGCTCAAAGTTTCACCGAAGAAAAATGTACTTTAGTCAGGGATATCACGAGATTTTTCAGAGGATGTACTTAACGATAACGGTCAAGGAAATTAAAACAAAGAAATCATTGCTATCGTTTATTGATTTAAAATACAAAACTTAGTGACATAAAGCTCTATCCTTTTATTGTTACAGTGCCTGCGAACTGACAATTCGATAGGAAATAAACATGACGCCTCCTAGCGCACCAGTTCTGTACTGTCACTTCAGTCTCATACTGTCGTAAATAGTACAAATAAATAGTATTTTACATACCCAAGCACAAGTATCTAGGGCCAAGAGTAACAAAATTAGATTCTAGCTAGGAATTCAATTGGTTTGTCGTCTTTAAACTCGGCATGTTATAAGAATCACATTTTAAACATAGGTAAGTAAATTGAGGCAGATTGCTAAGATACTTTAATTACCAAGAAAATAATTACGCTACTGATTTATTTAAATAAATTTACCTAGAGATTTTTTATGACTAAAACGTTATCGCCATAATGAATATGGAACACAAAAATTCAGGAACTTTTTGTAATAATAGAAAACTGCCTTTTCTCTAAGTATTTATTTCACCCAACTGTAGCAAGTTGAAAAAGAGGGTAGATTATCTCACTTTTGCGTAGGGGAGGGAGTGTACATACATCCCTCACTACTGAAGTGAACCAATTCCCTTAAAAGAATACAGGTGACTTCTTACTGTAGCATAAGTTCTGGTATAACAGTACAATTATGTAGTTGGGTAATAGTTTCATTATTTTATTTTGTGTTCACAAGGCTGGAAATAAGTATGTACGTAGTTAGAAAAAACATGATACAAAAAGGTTTATGAAAAAAGTCGTATGACCAAAGATAATACAATTCTTTAGGTATGACTCAGATTAGTAATAAGTAATAATACAAATAAAGGTTCAAACAAGTAGGTACATTCCAATCGATGAGGAACTTAAAGAATAGCTTGAGCATTTTAGAATGAAGGAGTTCTCAAAATACTCTATACAAAAAGAAACAAATATCAGTCCTGCAGTGCATTCCGTGGCTACGTTCTGACAGCAACCGTTCAGTACCCTCCATTCCAACCTAGCTAGATTTACAATAGGCTATCCTGTTATCAGAGCTAAAGATTCTTGTCAGAGTGTAGGTTAAAACGCAACTCTGTATATCATAAATACAATGTTTTAAAATAACGCTTTAAGAGAAAGTAAGCGTATGAACCACATAAACGTTAAGCAGTTTCTTTATTTAATTAAATTCAATGGATTTTATAAAATTAAACAAATAAATCGTTCAAAATAACGTTGCTCTGGCCCGGCTATTCAAGTTTGGCCAAAAATCGTGGAATTCCGACTTTTTAGTGTCTCCGTAAATATGTATTTCAATAAGAAGCAATATACAACTTTAAATTATTCATTGAAATTAATTGCTTCTCTTAATAGTTCAGACGGATCATTATGAACAAAAATAATAACAGAGCGACAATATCATTATTGAGGAACTGTCACTATATATAAACTGAAACATATTTATAAGGTGAACATACATATTACGATAAGTTTCCGGCACAATAAGGCAGTGATTCAGTGTCTCTGTACAAAATATCTCCAATACAAAGTTTCACCAGTCTGTTTCAATGAGGTTATTCTATTGTAGATTCAAATCCAAAAAGGTTAAAGTCAGATTCAATTTTATTTATCTCCTATCTGAAATACCCAAAGAAATTCATATATGATTCAACATTCTCGTAACCTACAAGTACAATTTGATTTTATAGTATTATCTATACACTATTCTTCTGATTTACAATTCTGAATATCCGGTGGGTAAGAGGAACCCTTGATGTTTAAAACATAAGGTTTGACATTGGAATCGTCAACTTTATACAACCCTGAAATGCGAAGGCATTGTTTTACATACAAAATTAAACATGTTACATAATTCAATAAACACAATTGAATTTAAATTCAAAATGTCTTTATACATATAAATAAAGTCATTTTGTAAAACAAATTCTGTTGGCCCTTTGAATTTCAGTCATCAGTTGCCGACACTTTAAAAATTATAAAGCTTGCAATAATTAATAAAACTGAATGAAAGCTTAACTAGCATAGATCGTAACTAAACTATAGATTATCCAGTTTTAGTTGCAGTCTGTATCCATTATTCTGTTTCCTAACTTGTATATACAATATTTATTTTCTACCATATTGCGTCCTTGATATGCATTGCGTAACAATAAAAAAACCTAGCTTTCATGCACTCGATGCATCCGGATGTGTGAGAGGACCGCACGTGACCGTTGGAACGTAAGTACTGTCAAGCAATTAAGAACAAATAATACATGTTACAACGTAACAAATCGTTCCCGTTATATTTTCTTTACAGTCAGACTTATCGCATTAAATAAAAATATAGAACTATAAATATGGATTCAGTCCAAGAGCCCTGCCACTGATTGTACTAGAGTCTATTCCAACGCCGAGGTGTCCCGATTTCTCTACTATTATTCACTATTGCCAGTCGGCGCCGCTCTATACATCTTCCATTTAAATATAGAGGGATTTAATTTTACTTAAATTACACCAAGTCTCACGCACTCATTCGGCCTACAAACACGAGGCGAGCTGTCCGCGCGCCGTCGGCGGCGTTGCACCGCATTTAGCTAAAGTCAACTATTTCATCAATACAGCAACGACACACACAACCATAAAACACTTTGTTTCATTTGAGCACTTGTCATTTTTCGTCGCCAGTTTTTTTTAACCGACTGTCAAGTGACAACGTTCACCGAGGCTTTCGGTTTGTCAGAATTACACTATTTTCACGCTCAGCTAGAATATCGTATCACTTTCAGTGTCATTTATCTAATTTAAACAACGTCAGAGCACCGTACACTTCAACGCGTTCGGTTTGGTTGATCTGCGAGCTCGATCCACTATTTGCGTCCTTTTACACTGCAGCGTTCGAGACGTTTTGTGTTCGCGTATCAGTAGACACTTTTACACTGTAGATTTGGGCGTTTGCCGCACCGTTGAAGCCAGAGGCTTTCGTGGGCTGGTCGCCGGGGGCCGGGAAGTGGCCCGTGTGTTGGGTCCCGGGCAGCGTGCCCTAGTGTATGGCCACGGGGCTGTGCGTGAGCTGACACACGGGCTGCAGCATGTCGTCTTCTCGCCGAGACTCCACCTCCATGCGCTCTCCGCCCCACAGTCGCGCACCGCTCACTGCGCATAATACAATCACATTATTCCTAAAAACAATTTTAAAACATATTCCAGCGTTAAAGTTCTACGGCTTCCTAAGAGTAAGGGTTCTAGAACAAAGATATGATCCCGTTGTTTTATTCGAATCCAACACTTGATAATTTTGTAAAATTTGATGAAGGTGTCCAATTGCATTGATAGTTGGATTTGAAATATCAAAAGGAAGTAACTAAAGCAGGTTTAATATGCTTTAGATATAAATAATTTAAATGCAAATATAAAGCTTTTTAGACAACACTGTACTTTGAGAACCAGAATGAGCAATTCCACATTTTATACAAAACTAATTTACCTAAAAATTTAACGTACTTTTCTAGTCAATCATATTCGACTTCAACCAGGTATAAAATTATATTTACTTTAACAAATAAGTACATTTTACCATTCCGAGCCACATGTTTTAAGTAAGTTTACTGACATTTATGAATAATATTTGTAATATTTGTTAAAAAAAATTAGAGACCCAAAAAGGTTGCTGGCTCTCTAAACTAGACCAAAACTGTTTTGTAAAATTTGTTTTGTACACTAAAGAGATTACAAACAAACAAACTATTCCTGATAATATAAAAGAAATTTCGAAAGCAAGGATTTACTGACTGAATATAATGGGCAGAAAAGAGAACACTGCAAAGAAAAAAATTCAATGCCACAGGCGCGTAAAATGTACTAAAGTATCCAGATTCATTATATTACTTATAAGTATAAATACCAATTAAGTGATATCCAACGCTAGAAATATAAAGTATTATTAATTATTTCGGAATGTCTGGTTCTCAGGTACAGAGTAATCAAACGCTAAGTTACGACGTGATTACGACAGTAGGTCAACGGTAACTGCAGTTGATCTTCGTTGATCCCAACACACAATTTGCACTTCCAAACATAAACATATGTCCTATGCATATTTTACAAACAAATCGAGACTGCTTTTTTATATCTAGAATATTCAACTGCACTTAACGTTTTCATGAAGCCATGCAATGAAAGATATGGCATGCTAACACTGAGCGCTTGGGATGTTATGGGGGTTAAAAATGACACGTGTGTCCAAAGATTTCAATCGTTAGATAGGCCCTTCTTACTCGTTACTATAACCTAAACCAAAAGTGTTTTTTTCCTACTAGAAAGAACACCCAATAACTGATTAGGAGAAGTAGAGAGAATACGCCAATGAGTATCTGAATGCAAGATAGGTTATTAATGGAAGAGCGAGATGGCAAATTAAACTCGCACGTATAGAACTTGTCAACAATGTAGGGCCTATCCAACAAGTGTCCCTTCGGTTCCGACCTGGCATGGGCACATGGCACAGGGCACAAGGCTCTAGTGGCGCGCGGGGCCGCCGGACCGCTCTAGTCATCGCGGGTCCGACGAGCCATCTGCCGGAACACCGCCGTTATCAGTTATAATTTTTAATTAGTGGCCAGGAAATGACATGAATTATTTCGTATTGACAGACTGATAAAAAGGGGTTTAACTTTATAATGTACAACGGTTAATTTTTAGAATAGAATTAGTACGTTTAATTTCGCTATGTACTTGTCATGTACCTGTTTTGTTTTTAAGAAGTCAATTAAGAATGATTATCACATTATCAAAATTGTATTCACGTGTAGAGAATTTTTTGACAGATCTCAACTTTATCATAAATACAAAAAATATATTAAACGATTTTAGATCGGTACATTGACAAGCAAACAGTGATTTCAAATCAGAATTGTCTTTAAAGAATCCTCTTTTTTTAGTCATTATTACTCCTTTTTATATCAGGCTATAAATCAATGTTAGTTGGGTATTTTGTAACCCTACTACCTACACAATATTATCATAACAAGAGATTTTATGAATTATAACAAAGATTATGTAAAATGTTTAGAGGAGCGTCGACCAAATACACCAAAATGTACCAAAAATATGCTCGTACCAATAAAAGCACATAGTTTTATACCAATCTCTTAATATATTGAATTGACATGACATTAAACCCATGGTACAAGAAATTCCATTAGTTAAGATGAAATGAGAAAGCATTTCGTTATGTAATAGCGAAGGACACGACAACAAGCTTGAAATGAGTTTGACCCAAGCATGTCTCACATTTATACGTTTATTTGTAACACTGCCTTAACTTAACCACTCATAACATTCGCTATGCAACAAGACAGGACCAGGTCCACTTTAACCAAACATAGATGTCAATAGTCTTCACTTAGCACGGTCCTAACCCACATGACTTAAATATAGCTCACTTTCAGGTTCCCAAGGAGAATGCATTTTATTTAGCGCAGCACAGTGACGAAGCGCTTCCCTCGTTAACCTCCACCAATCTGGACATAGCCCCCGGCTAACTCTACCCTTCCGGAGATACGGACGCCAGCAGCGGGGACTCTTGAGGATCAGGACCTTGAGCATCAGTATGAGCGTGACCTTGAATGTGGGACTGACCGTGTTGGTGGTGCGCCTGCGCCTGTTGTGTGTTGGTGGACTCGTCCGCCGTTCGCTTGAAGAAATTGTGTTGCAGCGCGTAGTACGGCGTCACGCGCTGCTTCGGGTCATACTCGAGCATGCGCAGGATCAGATCCTGCAACGATACATGTATTTTTAAGTGACTTTATTGACCAATAAGTATCTCAAGAAAAAGAGCCAGTAGACACTAGACATGTTTGGTTCACAAGTTAAATTCTAACATGATATAGCAATCGTCTTTTGCAAAAGACAGCAATGGCGCACTGCACCGACTTTTACGACGACTGGGGTTGGCCACTAGCCCCAGAACCTCCACCAATACGGACTTGGCCCCCGTGTGTGGAGTAAGGCCTAACCTTCCCGAAGTATGAGAAGAGACCCGTGCCCCTGCAGTGGGGACATAATGGGTTATTAACAACTGCACCAACCACTATTTTTCCTGGCTTCAAACTGGACTTTCTGGCATCCAAACGGGGCTTTCACGATTATTTGTTGTCTAAAGGCAAGTAAATACGTACCTTAAACTTGAGGTAGTCTGAGACAGAGTGGCCGGGCTCGCCGCGACGGCGCGCAGCCGGCCCGCCGCCCTCCACGCCGAGGATCTCGTGCAGGCGCCGCGTGCCCGGCGGCCGGTATTTCCTGTAACCGCTGCACACATTAATACTCTTTATATGGACTCCCACTCGGTAGACAGATGAACAGTACGGGTAGCATAAGGGCGTAGACCAAACCGTTTGTCGCGCTCAGCAAGAGAAAACGTTTGTCTTTCTCCCAGGCTCAAGGTGAGAGTGAGACGGTTGATGCGTCGCGTCGCGCGCAAGAAACGTCGTCATGCTACTGTGCTGGTGAAGGTTACGGAAAGCCACTGAATGCGGGCAGCGCAGGACTGGTCGTTGTGGAAATCCTTTGGAGAGGCTTTTGTCCAGCAGTTGGCGTCTTTTGATGATGATAGGGTGGGTGTGCACGATTCACTTTTAACTATAATACTATGTATTCTTCTTCTTCGTCGTTCCCTCACTGCTGAGGATCGTGACCACATGTGATTCTCCACTGGATGCGATTACTGGTCAAGTGGACGCCTCGATACAGACTGCCTCCCACTTTATTCTTCACGGTATCGGACCATTTTATTGGTGTTCTTCCTCTTGCGCGTTTTCCTTCCATCTGCCCTAGAATAAACGCTCTTTCCAGATCATGGCGTGGAGAGCGCATTATGTGACCGAAGAAGCCTAAGATCCGTTCTTCGCATATGACAGATAGCCGCTTTTTGATGTGGAGTTCTTACTATGTATACTATGTATACCTACCTAGATGTCAAAAAACTATGCCTCAAGTACTTCAACGCCAAAACGAGTTGCCCAAAACCTCTTAAGTGTCGACTGGAATTAAGTGATGCAGAGCAGATACATCTTAGCAATACTACTCGGAGATATTTACTTACGAGAGAAATAAAATAACAAGATTTGGTCAGCATAAAGGCTTACCTCCCGTCTTTGCCATTAACTTTTTTCAACACGTAGCCTCCGCCCTCCGACGCTGGTAATTTATCGAAGAACTTCCGCGTTTTGTGGGCCTAGAAGGAGAATAAAAAACCTCTTCAAACACATTTCACTATTATAACCTGCAGGAGTCGGTGATGTTATGAATAACTAGACAAGTTAACATACAACAGAATACCAACGATAGTTTAAGATATCGTTGGTCACATAACACCATCACTAGGCATGCCAAGTTACTAGAGACATCCAAGTATACATGTGACCGACTCTAAAGGAGCGATGTTTGTACATGGATCCTAACGCCAGTCCCGAACTAAAGGAATTAAGAATTAAATGTTACCCAAATACATTTAAGACAACTAACCTGATCCAACAAGTGATCCGGCGGCATACCAAGCACTTCAACGATCTTGTTCATTTGATCGAGCTCGTTTGCTCCGCTGAACAGAGGTTCCCCCGTGTGCATTTCGACGAGGATGCAGCCGAGGGACCACATGTCTATCGCGAGGTCGTAGGGAATACCCAGTAGGACCTCGGGTGATCGGTAGAACCTCGACTGGATGTATTGGTATATCTGTGAAATGAGATATTAATATGAACTGAAATTGTCAAAATTTAATCTATCCAAGATGAAAAAGGGTATATATAGGTGTAACGAAATAGGTTTATCCGTTAATTGCGGTACGACAGTGTAAGCATTTGGTGAAACCACAAAAAAAGACTCCATGAAAAATGTTCAAATACTAATTATTTTTTATGAAGAAAATTTAACAGTTTAGCGATTTCCGACAAAAGCTGTTTAATTTATTGGGTAAAAGCACCACTAGGACTAGATTTATCCATTATGAATTCGTTTATTAACATTAACATTTGCTCGGTAAGAATTGGTTTAGTTATTTTTGAAGACAGTATTTTCCGAATTTATTATGTTAATATTATGAAATGTTATTTGTCTGTTTGTTTTATAAATTTCTAATTTTGGTTTAGGCGACAATGCCTTTGACGAGCAGTAGTACAAGATTCGTACATTTTTAGAATTTTCGTACTAAGTTAGCAGTTTCCCTGTAAATTAGCTAACCGGAGATGCATATGTATCTGCATCTATTTATAAACATGAGTTAAGCAATTATAAAATTCGAGACTAGTATAACCTCGTCTACATCATACAGTCATTAATGAAATGTAAAACAATATCGATAACTTTTACTCTTTAATTAAGGGATAAATCTACCCACGACATGCCATCGTGCTTTAAGTTTCGAGTTCATCTATTTTGTATAACCTCTTATTTAACTCCTCAATTAGCGATACAATAATGGCTCTTATCGCCCAAGTATTTTACAGAATGGTCCATATTAATATTAATTATGTGAATATTTAAGTCGCAGTTGCAGATAACCTCTGGTCGTTAGCTACTGAATCACACGACCTCGAGAGATTTATCTACGCAATTAGTGTGGACTCAGAAATTGGGTGTATAAATCTTAACTACATGCATATACAAATAAATAATACAACAACACAAAATTAGTAATAACAAAAAATATATAATAGTAATAATATAAATATATAATAGTAAAAAATATTTTAAATATACTTTTCATTGTTTTACATAGTAGGAAGAGTATACTGTGTGAGCTACCAGTGTCAATATTTTTGCTAAATCACGTAGAATATTGCAAAAAAGTAGCATCAACTTAAAACCCAAACAAAAGAAAAAAAACCTTCCTAATAAAATGGCTAGTGCCCGTGATTCACTTAGCCACAACTAAATGGGGCAGCAACGCAACAAATGGCGCGAATCGGGCAAGATGCCGAGATGGAGGAATACCAAGTTATGGTAATGTTACGACCGGGATGGGTGGCCGGCCGACAAACAACGCTAATTACCCGGCGAGATGGTGCCTTATTATGTGCATCACTCCTTAGGCTGCTATGCGATTTACCATTATTATGTCAGGGTTGATGAATACGCTAGTATTTATGTTATGGCTTTCGCTTAGTAGGCAAACGTGTAAGTTTTTATTATTTATTATAAAATAAAAACTATAATTTATATATCTCAGATCACAATTAAGCGTTTTTAGTAAATCACTTTGAGATTACAGAACATTACAAAAAATAATTATACATTTCTATAGGAGATCACTACTTGTAAGGACTTTTAAAAAATCTAGACCAAATATCTCAACTTCCAATTGCAAAACTGGAGTAACTAGGTCAATAGTACATAAATGTCTGATCAGTCATCAAGAGATTAGTGGTAGGCGATGACGTCACCAGGTCGCCGCCCGGAGACTGTTGACGTCATACCCGGAGGCAGTACACGAGACGTGATGCTCTACTCAAGTACGCCTACGCATGTAAAGAATCTCGTGCATAAGAGCCATCAATTCTACGATGACACGGAATGTAAGTACACAGAACTGTAATGTGTCAATGGCACAATACCTACCTAACTGTACTCGAAGAACCTTGTGCTTGTGCTAAACATTAATGTCAAAGGTTTTGAAATATTGACGACTTGAATATTATTACTAATAAACTCTAAAACTGATCTATAAATGTGTAAGATTTATAAAGACAGACTAGTACAAATACTACTTGATGAGTTAATTGTTTTGTTTGTTTATTCATAAACCCTTTATTACAAACAAAATCTTACAGGTTCTCTTCTAGACAACCTGACAGGATATTTATCAAAAAGGAAGGTCAAAAGTTACAGACACGACCTTTGATTTATGTCTGCTCACTCCATTTTACTCTATATTGTTATTATTTACTCTCATATTCACAACACTACAACTCTTTTTTAAAGTAACCGTGGCGGTATAAAGAATTACACAGGCAGCAATATACGATAAATATCATAAAGCTAGACCAACACTTAAGAGCCAAACAGATAATTTTCACGTTTTAAAGCTCTAAAACCTTCCCAGCGCCACGTCCAGTCCTCACTTACGAAATAAAGCATCTCACTCCATTTGATTCCCTTAAAACGCACTCACACCAAACAAACGGTTCCACACTTACCCTTTGACCTAGTTGACACGAACTACCGAAGTCTACAATCTTAATAGCTGACCTCTTCGGGTTGCATAGTAGAATATTCTCGGGTTTTAGATCACAGTGAATTATATTTAGTTCTGAAAGAGAAAAGAAATAAGATTAGATCATTCGTCTGAGCTAGCTTATACAATCGTTTACTATTAAAAACTATATTTTGACATTCTCTGAATACTCTGCTTTAAATAATTCGCGACTCGCCAACGTTACATTTTTTTTGCGTGTTTGAGAATTGTAAACAATTTTAGCATATTTGTCTGCTGTTACACAATAGTTTTTCAACACAAGCGCAGATTTAATACGGCGATGCCTAGAAATGTATAAATAATAAATAAAATGTGTACAGGGTTATTTTTGGACCCCCCCACCTAAACTTGACAGTGGCTTCTACTCATGAAACTGAGCAACTTTCCTCAAGTAACCAATTGTCAATTCGCAAAAGAATTTTTGGACCTTTCATACTAATTTGATCACGTGATCTGCCTGTTTTGTATGGAGATTCCCAACAGTTTTTTGCGAATTGACCATTGGTTATTTGGGGAAAGTTGCTCAGTTTCATGAAGAAGCCACAGTGAAGTTTTGGTGGGTGGTCCAAAAATAACCCTGTATAAAGAAATTAAACAGACTTAATGTATAACTACTAGGCTATCATCTGCTCACTGCTGGACAAAGGCCTCTTTTTTTTCACTACGGCATTTAACTAACATTTTATTTTACTTCCATAATAGAAGAGACAAATTAATCGTATTAACGAGGACGGTATGCAGTCATAATCATTCTTCAGAAACGTAAACAAACCCCCAAAACAGCAAGTTTTAGCATAACTGGCTTTAGGGACCACTTCTGTTTGTTAACTCTTATCTGCCTAACCATAAGCCTCCCTCAAAGCCTTCCATACAGCAAAATTCTTAATTTCACCAAGCAGAGGACTGTTACAGAGTCACACACTACATCATCCGGCGCGCGATCGCCATTCAAATAACCCATCGCTTATCAATTCAGAATCTTTTAACCTTGTAGTATTCCCACTTTTATTGAGCATGATATAAAAGTATTAGCCACTCCTAGTGAGCAGGGATTTGCACAAGATCATCATCATCATCGTCAGCCGAAAGACGTCCACTGCTGGACAAAGGCCTTCCCTACGAATTTCTACACCGAGCGGTCCTGCGCTGCCCGCATCTTCTGGCTACCAGCAATCTTCGCCAGCTTCGGTCCACCGAGTGCGATGCTTGCCTATGCTACATCTTCCGGTGCGCGGTCGCCACTCGAGAACTTAAATGCCCCAACAGCCACGTTCAACGAGCTATGTACGATATTGCACGTCTTTAGAAGTACTCACCAGGTTGACTAAGAAACAAGAGCGCCGTACACAACTGCTGCGCAAACTTGCGCGTGAGGTTGAGCGAGACGCCTCGGAAGTTGGTGTTGCGCAACAAATCGTACAGATTGTACGAGAGCAGCTCGAACACTAGGCACAGGTGGTTCCGCCACATGAAGTGTCGTTTGAGTTTCACTAAAACAAAGTACAACATTGATTTTAGTTATCATAACATATTCTTTTTTATTTTATTTTAGTACAAAAACATCTGCGGAGACATGGTTAAGAATAAAAGGCTACTCTTTTTCTTAAAGGAGCAGCATTGCGCAATACTGATTTTCTTTACAAATCTATCCTTAGGGATATCGCAGGGTACAAATAATATGGAAAAGCGACTTTTAAGGACGTTGTGGGCCAGTTTTGACGGCTTGAATAGAGTTTTTAATTTTTTTCACACAGGTCTAATAAAATAGATAGGTCATGCAAAAGACATCAATGGTTACTGAAAATACTGAATTATTCTTTAATTACTTTTACTCGTAGTACCAAAAATATTAAAAATCCGAGATAAGTATGGCTCATATAATTATATTGGTGCTGTACCCGCTAAAGGAATTTGTCAATATTCTTAATTTTCTTTTAAAGCTAAAAAGTAAATATGCATCGCCAAATGTCGATGTAATCATAAAAGATAAACAGGTAGTATCCACAGAAACTGTTCTTGGAGGCACTTATACTTGGAGGCCGCACTCGCGGGTTTGGTGTACGGTAAACAAACACGAAATAACATTACCCAGTTTAAAGTGAGATCTTCTGAGTTAGGAACTTCTTGGAAAAGGAGATTTATTACCGACGAGAATCAGCTTGGTACGCTGTACGGGTTGGTAGCTAAGCAACAGTGTTTTTATTTGGGCTTTAGAGATCTTTGACTTGCCTGAAACGATACTGCGTATCTCAAGTACAGGCACAATTTCCTAGAACTACAGCTTATTTTTTAAACGTTTATATTAAAAAGGGATTGCCATCTATGTCTGTCTGACGCAGGCATTTACCTCAGTTGTTTTAGGAGATAGCGACTTGAAATACAAACAGATTTTGTGTCATCTACCATGGCAAATAATAAAAATTCGAAATACCATACAATGATTTGTTGAAAAACCTTTTAGTTATTTGTAAACACTATGTAAAATTAATAAATTTGTCGTAAAACTTACCTATATAATACTTATTTTCAGCGTCCGCTCTGTTCATCATTTCTAATAACTTGACTTCTATTTGTGCCTGGTTTAGGAAGGGTTTCTTATTCTTAATTATTTTAATCGCTACTTGACACTGATCCTCGTGGTCGTACGCTTTCACAACCTGAAATCAAGAATAATACATAATTTTAATAGTGCTCCACATATTAGATATGTAATTATATAAAACGGGCAATTTCGGTTCTGACTATTCATTACTCCTACTCAAACGCAGGTGAGAAACTGCATCAATTACTTTCTAGTTATTGCGCTACAAACTACGAGTGCGTAGTCGCTCGTAGCTCGTAGCAACACATATCGGATCTTTTGCAAAAAAAAACCTCAGTGTTGCCAGTTTGTTTTGTACTCGTACGTCATCATCATCAGCCGAAAGACGTAAACTGCTGGACAAAGGCCTGTCCCCAAAGGATTTCCACACCGACCGGTCCTGCGCTGCCCGCATCCAGTGGCTTCCCGCTACCTTTACCAGGTCGACGGTCCATCGAGTGGGAGGACTGCCTAAAGTACGTATACAGCCTATATAGTACTCTACAATGTACGTTAAATAACCATTATGATATAACTAGCTTTTGTCCGCTGTCCCGCCCCCGTGAATAAAGCTCACTTCCGCATTGATAATATAAGTAAGAAAGGATAATAAGGATTGACAAGGATAATATGTTTAACATACACAAGATAGTTTTAGCGTACATAGCAGTGTGACCATTTGTGGCAGATCTCGGCTATTTGGGCAGTGGTCACACTGGTACATAGTAATGTCGTCGCAAATTTTGCAATGAGGCCCAGTTCAAACTGTAGTCTTCTAGAAGAGATCTAGAAGACCTTTAGCCGCCTTTAATCCATCTATCGGCAACTTCCTCTGTCAGACTAATGCAATCTATGCCGGTCCCGATATCGGGCTGTATACTCAAAGTCAAAATGTTTTTACGGTTCCGTAGCCAAATGGCAAAAAACGGAACCCTTATGGATTCGTCATGTCTGTCTGTCTGTCTGTCTGTCTGTCTGTCCGTATGTCACAGCCACTTTTTTCCGAAACTATAAGAACTATACAGTTGAAACTTGGTAAGTAGATGTATTCTGTGAACCGCATTAAGATTTTCACACAAAAATGGAAAAAAAACAATAAATTTTGGGGGTTCCCCATACTTGGAACTGAAACTCAAAATTTTTTTTTCAAAACTGAATAGTTTGCGCGAGAGACACTTCCAAAGTGGTAAAATGTGTCCCCCCCCCCTGTAACTCCTAAAATAAGAGAATGACAAAACTAAAAAAAATATATGATGTACATTACCATGCAAACTTTCACCGAAAATTGGTTTGAACGAGATCTAGTAAGTAGTTTTTTTTAATACGTCATAACTCGTAAACCGCAATTTACCTACAATTTAACAAACTACAAGAACCCTTCATGGGCGAGTCCGACTCGCACTTGGCCGCTTTTTTTATTTAAGTAGATGTTATACACATATTTTTAAATCGTCTTCGTACATATACTTTTATCTCATCCGCGCCACTGATTAAATCGTCTGTTATAGACGCAAAAGTTCAATGATGAAAAGGATTGGCAATACGATCAGTATACTCGTACAGTAGACATAAAAGTTGCTTTAAAGCTTTCACAAAGGATTTTGATCGAACCCAAGATCTGCATAAATGAAGGCAGGATCGCCACCCACCGTGCGGCCGGGCAATGTTACAGTTATCAAATTATCCGCTCGATCAATGTTAACGCGGCGGATTATTGCCGTCCAATTTGCGACGGTACAACTCTATCGGTGTTCCATGTAATAGATTAATTGCTGATTTACAAACATGAAGATAATAGCGGTATTTCCGATGAAACTGTGCATTTTTTAAACGTTTGGATGTCGTTAAATTCTCTCTAGCATTACTGACATGAAAGTGTTAAATGCGTTAAGTTTATTTTGAATATTAGTGTATTCCTGCCCCCTTTTATAAAAACAGAAAATTCAAAAAGTATACACTTCTACCTACTTCGAATAAAATATGCTCGTTTCATTTCACATAACTGAACATCAACACAGTCGCGAAAAATCATGTCTAGATTTTTGCAAAAAAAAGACCAAGCTGAACACACGTCTACATCGTGTTCTATTGTTAACATAAATCCTTAATTAAGTGATAAAGTGTAAAAGGAAACCAGCTCACCTGACCAAACGAGCCCTTGCCGATGGGCGATGAGATCTCGTACCTATCGAGGAACTTCTCGCCCTGCTTGATGATGTAGTCATGGTTGTCGTCGTCGTACCCGTCATTGTATAGTTTCCTCTCTTTCTTATGCGAGCCGTCCTCGCCGAGGTATTGCTGCGCTCTCCGCTTCTTTTTCGCGTAGTATACCTGGAGACAAGGAGACGTGTCTTTATTAAATGATATAAATAATAATGTGATCAAACTATATTATGGGAATAAGATTTTTCTTAAATCAGTTCCCGCTGAATTATACAACATCACAAAGTTATATGTATTTTGCGTCTTCTTCTTCTACAAAATCAATTAGAACAGCTAGAGGAATGGAGAAACAAAGGTGGCTAACCATCACATAGTTGAATGAGTACACCAGGAGTGCGTGCAATATCGAACTTTGGTTTCCCAGAATTTTCAAATTCTGTAAGCCCAGTTCTTGGTGATTTTATTACAACAAGGTATACATGTAAATATGTAGCAACGGCGCATTGGATAAATTTTCAGTTTTTGTTTTGATGTCCAAACCTGACAGCCCGTTTGACTGTGCTTTGAAAATCTTTTTGATGGAGAACTTCAAAAAGAAATAGGTTAGAAAAGGCGGTGCAGCAATAACTTTATCTATGGTCTGTAAACTTACGAGTACTTTATTATCACCTGGCCCAGGCAAGAATACTAAACTGTAATTGTACATGTAATGTAGCGGAGAGAGTATAATATCCTCTACATGCCTCTACATATGCTGAGCCAAGGCATTTTTCGCTGATGTGGCTTAATAATATTGTTTATAATTTAATTAGATTTTTAGTATAATTGTTTTAATACTGCCTTTCTGTATCGTTTTTATAGTATTGTATCTCGTTGGATCCCTCTATGTTTTGTATACCTATTTCAGAAAAAAATCTAAACTACTTCCTTTCTTTATTCTGTATTTCTATAGCGATGCCAATAGTACGGTCGGTAGATGAACCACAGGGCAACGTATGTATAGTTGAATGCGAGAATTCGGTTGACGGACGATGACCCAAATATGCGGTTGACATTGATCGACGACGCGGCCTGCGATATGCATATATCTGTATCACTATACATATAGTATGCCTACATCCAATAACGTATGGATTTCGGGCTAAATGTAGTGACATTTTTTGTATCTTTAATTTCAATCAGTCAGCCTTTTCTTTAAGGTGTAGCACTATCCCGCAATCGATCGTGACTGCTCTCGATTACAGCTAAACACACAAAAAGGCACAAATTCTCACAAAGGCACAATACTGTTTGATAGATAACAACCATGTAATGCATGCAGCATTTGAGCAGTGCGTCAGAGGCGCGTCACAATAATATCTGACATTCAGTATTACATAAGTTGCAGTCATAGCAATAGCAGCGGTTGCATTTCGCGGTTGCCGTGCGGAAGTGTTGCATATCGACGCGGCCAACGATAACCCAAATTTCACACAGCGACCTACATATTAAAGGATATATATTTTACTGGCGACCGAGCACCCCAAACAACTGGCGAGGCTTCGTTACACGTATACATAAGTATAGACAGGTTTGTTGCTATGCTGTTTTGTTGCTGGCTGAACGAAGCATTCGGTGGCTGCAAGCGCGGGAAATCGGATGAATCCGATAAAAGAGAGATAGGAAAGTGGAAGTGACTTATTTTAAGGGGTCGGCGCTGTCAATTGTATTAGTGTAGATTGTTTTTAATTTGATTTAAGGTTAATGTCTGTGGAGTTAAGAGACGTTCGGCAGACGAGTGCGTAACACCATCTATCAAGCTGCGACAAACGATGGTGATGTGTTGCGGGAGCGAAGTCGGCGAGCCGGGCCAGTGACCGCGACACGTGGTCGCGAGATGAGCGCGTCGGGCCGGGGAGAGGCGGCGCGCGGCGGCTGTCATTGATTTTCCCCGTTTCCCCCTAGCTTGACTCCCCCGCCGCGTCTCACCCACTTCCAGCGGCCGATAACGAGGTTAACGGGCAACGTGAGCGTCTCCTAAACTTTAATTATACTCGTACACCCGCCGTGCATGTTTAACCCGGCCTCTATTCAGAGTTTTGTTTGCAGCGCACCTGATAGCGGGACGTGATCCACTGTTCTGCCGATCCAAGCCGCCCGCCGCCTCCGTCGGCTAACTATATCTAATGAACGGGCCGGAGATGAAACATGGTGAATGCAACTTGAACGACGTGCTGGTTTAACTTGTCACCGTTTGGCCCGCCTCGACTCGACTCAATTCAAATCTACTAACGAACGTCTCATCTCATAAGCGTTTGAGACAACTTCGCCAACTTCGTCGATTCGTTGCGCAGTTATTATTGAGTTTACTTATATTATACAGGCTTTTTAGAACGTAACGCAAATTGGTGAGTCGAATCCGGAATTCTACTATCAAAAATATAACGCACGCTGCTTGAAGTGTGACCTAATTACAGTTTCTTATATTTTCTTTTATATTTGTTACCCAAATACCTAAGTAGTAAGCAGGAAAATAAAACTTTGCAATCGCTTGTTCAAATACTTTATCGAATTTGAGGCAGAATGTACGTCATTACTATCGTACAAATATGCAAGAACAAAACGCGCTGAGAGGGAGGGAAACGTGTATGAAAATCCATTACTAACATGCTTTTTTTATATTATTTTTGGTAAGACTATGTCGGTAAACTAAATGTAAAATGCCAATGCCAACACAGTACATTGTTCATCAAGGGGAGAATGTTACCGATTACGCACGAGAGACGAGTTGGGAATCTCTCTTTCTTCCGAGTGATACATAGTGCTTTATACTAGACCTACATGTTCTTTTTTCAAACAATGTTTGGAAAATGCTAGTGGCCAGTATCATTTTGCGAACTTCTCAAACTACATCTCTCGTTGGTAATCGGTCACTTTCTCGCCTTGATGAACAATATACTATTTTCGACCATTCACAGGAAGCCAAATTATAATTTTCCAGTTATTCTTACTTGAGAAGATTCCTTAACGTACATAGTTATATAACAACTAACCCTATAAAACATGTCCATTTTACCCCAAAATCAAGTCGTCGCTTTCGAGAACTGAAAAAAAATCCTAGAAATATTATTATCATTATTTTGTAACTATTGTGTAATCTGTGCTCCTGGGTCGTTGACATTGTTGACATTGTGAAAAGTTTACTACATAGACAGAACCTACGAAAAAATAAATATACCAATAAACAAATAAAATTGTTGTTGATATTTGAAAAGTTTCTACTGAAAGTGGCCGGTAATTAAAAATATATTTAATTATTATGTGATTTCTTTAAATGTAGACTCATCATCAAGACATCCAGATAATCACAATTTTTAAATAATTACTAATAGAAAAATGATGATCTCCGGATGGAAATAATTCCTAACTGAGCCTAATTTTTCGACTCGAGATAAATCCGAAAACCAAATGTTAAATGCATAAAGGAGTCTGTGACCGTTACTGAAAACCGTATGAGTGGAATAAGAACGAATGAAATGGTCCCGATAATGTTTATTAAAACTAAGCAGCTTTTGTATTGTATTTTATACGCCTTTTGCACTTTATTTACGACTACGCTTACGCGATTGCATGTAGAAAGTTATAGTGGGCGAAGGAGAATGTTTTGTCAGCCGCGATCGGTCTGAAGCATATTCCAAGACTTAACGGCCCACCATTGTGAGGTTAACTGCCAATTTGGCATAGTTCAGTTATGATGGCGTAGCGTGGCAATTCAAAACCATTTTTATAGTGCATTTCGAGGCATCAAGGCTTTGTTGGAGCAATTTTCTGGTGCATTATCTTTAATTTATGCGATTCGGTGACGTCATACTGACTTCATGTATTGCATTACTCTGATGATGCAACGGCAAGATTGTAGTCATCGGTTAGTCACGACCTAGTAGGTGTTGATTTAATGCTATCATGACGTTTATGATCTTAACAAGAACGAAACGCTATGCGCCAGGTGAAACCTCGTTTTTGGCAGATAAACACATCCAGTGTGAATACAAAGCAAAATAAAATGCCGTGTCGAACTCCGTAACCAATGAGATGATTAGGGTGCAGTGTAGCAACGCACTGCAATGGATTCTCAAAAAGACGATTCGGTTGTATGCTAATTAGTTTTTCATAGTCTCGGCGACGACATCGCGACGATATGCAAACGAGCCGCCCGCGCCGGCGAATGGCTCACATGGGTTTACAACTTATCACGCTGTCGGAGTATCCATTAAAACCGTCGAAACTGCGCAACTTTACATCATTAACACCATAAAAAGGCATTTATTGCGCGAAAATTTGTGCAATCAATTAGGAGTTTTAAGAGGGGTCTGGGGGTGGATGCGTGCGGAGTGCAGCGGCAGGCGGCGGGTGGCGGCGCGCGCATCTGTGTGCATTCGGCATATTTACCCCGATAGTGGGCGGGCGGGTTCACTGACCCAACCCAATGCAAGGCCCGTACGTAGGCCCACAACGCACACGCCGAGGTCGTTTCATTACTACCGCCAAACGCCACAGCACGACGCACATGCAAAAAGCCAACACTTAGTCGAGTGGCCACGCGCGCTTTTTTAATCACGCCGCACCGCTCGCCAATGCTGGGCTGCCTCCATTGAAACAGGAGAGGTACGAGTTCTAGTTATTATCATTTCATTTGGTACCACAAAAAACTTACGGAGCGACTGCCGAATGTGTCTTAACATTAGATTTCCGGTTGAGACGGCTTCCCAAGCTGGCGGTGTCATCGCCCCTTCGACTTGTATTTCCACTTCCAAACCAGACTATACATAAACAACTGCAGGTTCTAATAATAGATTCGTCTTTTTTGGGTCGCGGGGCACAAGTAACGAGACAGAACGGCTGTGACCGTAATTCCGGGCTTCCGGTCGAGGGTCACCCGACGGACAGGTGGTCCGGAGTCCGGAACTGAATCGATTCCGGTGTTATTTTCAGCGCTATACAGAGGCTAATGCAAAATTTACAGGGGAGTTTAGTCTGTATCAAAATAACTTGATCTTTGGAAGATTGAAAAGGATAGGTTAATAGAGTCGATACGCAACGTCATAATTATGGCGGATGCGGGTAATAAATCGTGCGATAAAAGTGAATAGACAGCGGTATCTGGTCTATGGCGGGCGTGAGTATGTTTATGCAAACCACCGATGCACCGGAGCGGTCGGTGCAATGCCATAACCTACCCCAAGTGCCCCTCGCTGGAGCACGGTCGGTAGACGCCTTTGATAGCCATTACCTTACAACTCTTTACCGCCTGTGTAATGGGGTGGGGGAAATATTTTCCTTGTGATATACAGGCTGTAACAGAAATGTGTGACAAAACTTCAAGGTTGGCTTTTACCCATCAAACTGAACAACTTTTGTTCTACAACTTTGTTGAAATCGCAAATTTTTTTTTGACTTTTCATACAAATCGATCAGCTGGCGAACCAAGTTTGTATGAAAAGTCCAAAAAAATTTTTGCGATTTCATGCGATTTAGAATATAATTATTTATTTGCAAGAATACATAGGTTATTTTATACAAGGTCTTATTGTAAATTCTCAGTCGATGTATTCAACCTGCATGCAAGTGTGCAAATATTAATTTGTTTGTTTGTATACTCTTTATTAATTATACAATTTGACTATAATATGTAAATAATTTATCCAATTTATAAATACATTCAATCCATCAAAAACCATTAAAATTAACAAATTACTAATAAAATAAAATATTTATGTCCATCTTATATAATAATATCAAAATATAGTCAGTTTTAATCACATTTAAAGTAATAAACTATGGTATTCTGACTGACTCGGTGGCTAAGTGGTTAGCGATCCTGACCCCTGATCCGAGAGTCGTGGGTTCGATCCCCACACAGGGCAAACTTTTCTGTGATGAGCAGAATTGTTTGCTCTGAGTCTGGGTGTATTATATCTATATATGTATGTGCATTTATATTTGAAAGTATTTGTGTATGTATATCAGTCTCTGGTTCCCAAGATACAGGGAATCCTAGTTTGGGGCCAGGTGACCGTGTGTGATTGATTTGTCCCGCAATATTATTATTATTATTATTATTGAGTTTTAAAAAATAAATTGAAATATTAGTTAACCACTCAAATCTAAGAGTTTTGCCACCGTACATCAATTACAACAATTATGTGTTCAGGCGTGGAAATAAGACAAGCAGTTTCCCTTCAGGTTTGCCGGGTATATAATTACTGGACTCACGT
The DNA here is from genome assembly GCA_958295455.1 of Coleophora deauratella. Taxonomy (NCBI): domain Eukaryota; kingdom Metazoa; phylum Arthropoda; class Insecta; order Lepidoptera; family Coleophoridae; genus Coleophora; species Coleophora deauratella. The sequence continues at coordinate 6,624,346 of OY282403.1, read as the reverse complement.
CTATTTCAGACGGTTTCAGCCGGTATATACTTAAATATTGTTTGCCATGTTTATAATAAGAAATCACAAAACCAATGATATAATAAATCATTCAATTTTTTTTTTTCTACAATTATACACCAGACGAATTAGCGAGCCGCTAGTAGTTAAACTGTCAAGCTATATAAAGTGCACTTCTCTAATAAAGCTCTGCAAGACTGGCCGTGCTAACAGACGAGTTGTTGAACTGTTTAATGGCCGCATGTAAACTCGTCTTAACAACTTTGCGCCAATAATGGTTATCCTATTAGTATCTGCTTTGTACTACTTAAGACTTAAACAGATTTCCCAGACAAGTGCATCAGTTAAAAAGTTTGTTATAGTATAACAATTAAAATAGATAATGACTGAATTAATCATTTATTAAACAAGAATGTAGTAGACTAACTGAACAGGTTTCAATTTAATCAGTTTCACTGAAAAATAATTATTCTCGCACAAACAAATGTTTGAGTGATGTATTTAACAATGTAGTAATTTACAAAATATCAATATTCAAATCACTGGACTTTTACCTGCATATTCATATACAGGGTGTAACATAAGTGTGTGACAATACTTCAAGGTTGGCTATTACCCATCAAACTGAACAACTTTTGTTCTACAACTTTGTTGAAATCGCAAAAAATGTTTTGGACTTTTCATACAAACTTGGTTCGCCAGCTGATCGATTTGTATGAAAAGTCCAAAAAAAATTTTGCGATTTCAACAAAGTTGTAGAACAAAAGTTGTTCAGTTTGATGGGTAATAGCCAACCTTGAAGTATTGTCACACACTTCTGTTACACCCTGTATATGTAACAAAACGCCAAGTAGGTGCCTTATAAACAAAGTTCCCATCCGTAAAGTCTTGTTATGCATTTAGTCGTACCTTTACGCGTATGTAGAGTACACTATACATACAATACATACATGAAAAACCTCTCAAATTAAGAAATATTTTGTTAGTTGTCATTATTTGCTAAGCGGTGAAGATTTTTCTAGCCGCACCGTGTATAAATATAAGACAACACTACTTATCGATGCATCAAATCTTGGATAAAAACTGTGGAAGCTCGTTGAAAATCTCCGCCAGTTTCCGTCGAGTCCATTTGAAAACACACCTGCTGTTTCAGTAGTATGACATCATATATTATAATAAATCGATCAACAGTATTAGTGAGCAGCAAGCATTGTCAAGACGACAGCATCTTCGAGGACCTGCCACCGGAGCTTTCCAACTATTCGGGCAACTAATCAACGACAACAAATACCTCGAACAGGGAAGGAGGCGCCTAAATCAGAGCAACAACCCCAATAAATGCAAATATTCTGGAAGGACAAACTTAAAATAATCATACGCATCCTCGGCCCATCCACACTATGAACTCACAATTACTAAAACTGATTTGATTTAACGTTTTAATTGTAACAAAAATCTTATTTTTCCAATCCGGTGACCGAAATGGCATTGTAAATTCGACCAAGTGACTTTCAGTTAGAAGGTCCATTAGGGATCGTTAGGACGTCGTTGCGCCAAGTCTGGCCATTGGAATTTTGAGCTGTGGTGTGGTATCGTTAAGGCATAGTTTCTGTCGAAAGTGTCCGGTAGGCGCGAGAGGAGAGCACTCGAGGTCGGATGCTGGGAGAGGATGGCGAGCGCGGGGGAGGGAGGGACAAAATCGATATCGTCGGGCGGCGCGCGACGTCTTGCGCCCCCCTCACCCCTCTAATGAATGAGAGTGAACACAGTCATCTTTGAGGATGACGGTTCCGGCGGCTGTAGCGGCGTTGGCGTGGCGGCCAGTGAGGCTTACTGGTTCATATGGGATACGACCGATGAATTCTAAAATTCATCAGTATCATAAAACTGATTCTGCTGCAGTCAATGTGCAGTGTTAGACACAGGAGGGTGGTCAAGAGGGTCAGCACCCATCACCTTCTATTTGTTAGTTATGTCGGACGACAATACCCGGAATCTTAGGTCTACTCTTATTGATGCTTACCTGGTTTATTTTTTTCCGTAGGGGTTAGTACTTTTTTGTGTAATCTCCTATTAGGCGAACCGCAACCAACCTAACTGCAGTGGAAAATAAAGGTTTTGGCAGTTATATCAAGTACCCTTTGTTTGTAAACTCTTTTTTGCATACGTCACCCAACGATTCCCTTAAAACACTCCTAAAATAATCATATTTCATGAATTAATACCGAAAAAATTCCAGCTTGCTCAGCTCGTCTTATTTTACTTATATTGTACTTTAGCGGTCATTATTGCCACCCTAAGAGAACTGGCCCTACTGATAACCCTACTGATAGCCCTACTAATTATAGAATGCTTAGGGATATTACAGAATTAACGTATAAACTTTAAAATACAAACATAATCAGTCATCCGGATTTATTTAATGAATCTATTTTAGGTGTCGCTTAAACTTTTTTGAAGTGTGTATTTCCAGATTATCTAAAAATATAATTCAAACACAAACACCTGGAGAAGAATCTTGCGACTTGTTACTCAATTCAAAAGCGACACCGATTTTCACAGGAGTAGAGAGTTAACGTCTAAGTCGAATCAATAGTCAATACATATAAAAATTATAACAGGATTTTTGTACATGTAATATTTAAAATAATAACTATTTCTATCGCTATACAAAACATAAAAAAAATAATTGTATCTATCTATTCCCGCATCACGTAAAAGCGACTAACAGAATTTTAATAAAACTGCACGATTATGTAACACATATATTGTAACCCCTAAGTAACTTAGGTACTACAGTCTTACATACTTTTTATACCAGAATAGTTAAGGATGTCCGGAAGAATAGCAAAACCTGAATTCCTTAAATGGCTACAATAAAATACAATCTAAGATGATCTTAGTCAAGAATGTCCTGACATTATTTTTATAACTAAACCTGTATAAGACATGTTCAGACGAAGATTTCGTGGATTTGCCCCCAGCGCCCCGAGGTTCATCAAATCCGTTTTTAGTCAAGTCGTTACGATGTAAATTTTTGTAACCCTCTTCATCTTAAAACTTGGACCACACGACACAGTTAAGCCGATTGGAAGTAGCGTCACTGAACCCCCGAGTTTATTAATAACATCGACCGGAACATCAAGTTATCTCTCAATTTTGATAATTAATTAATCCGGAGCGGCCGGTTGCTATCACTAGATGGCAGTCGTTAAGCTATGTCAGAGGCCTTTTAACTTCTGACACTGGGGTTGGCCACTAGCCCCACAAACTCCACCAAACCAGACTTGGTCCCTGTGTGTGGAGTAAGGTCTTACCTTCCCTAGGTATAGGAAGAGATCCGTGACCCAACAGTGGGGACGATATGAGTTGTTAACAAACCTTCCGAAACATACTCTCTTTAAACTGGTAAAATTGGAAGATTCAAGCATAGATACAAGTTGTCTTAGCAACAGCAACAAAATCTATATAATAATAAAAGTATGATCTGGAATAGGAAAAATCCAATAAATCTGGGTAGAATTCAAGTAATGTCACAGACGCTTTTCGGTCTAATCGAATTTTGCTAGAAAAAATGACTTATTTTCATCTTGAAACCTCTCTAGACATTAGAGACTCTCACCTTTATGTGCAGACAGTCACTTGAAGGCGAATATTATTAGATATGTAAACAAAGTACTGAGTACTGACATCGACTATTCGCTTACGTTTCTAGGTCACATAATAGGTACTGGTGTGTGCAGCCAACTCAGAGTTTATTTGACCTTATTTATCGGTTCATTGGTTCGCTAGAACTATATAATATTTTGATGTGCCATAAATTCGCACAGCCTATTATAATCGCTAGTCTGCGAAACGCTACACATATTTACATAGTTGTGCAAGTTGAGTGAACAATTAATTTTGTATTGTCTTTAATTGCGTGTGCAGGTGGGTGACAATGAAACAGAAGTACAATACAAGAGGCAGACAACAGGCGATAATAGCACGTGACGCAAACACAAGAACAACACTCGTTTTACGAGACTTTCTACCGTCGATGTCTAACCAAATGATTGCAGCGAAGACGAATCGAAAACGATCATCCTACAGTTGATCGATCGTAAACTAAGACAATTATCGTACAGTTTCATCGTGTTTACAAACATGCACTGTGACACAAGCCGACTCGACACGACGAAACGTTGGACATACTCGTATCTACGCACATGGCTGAAACGTGATCTGCTCCTGGGCATTGGGTCAACGGGGACAGACAGGCGCTTCGATATCGCCACGTGAACAGCCTCAAGGTAAGCAATGCAGTCACATAAAAGCGAGTCGAGCTTGCTACCCTGAAACCTATTACCGATAGCATTTTATCGGTAGGGCGTCGAGAAATCATCGCTACAATCTAAATAACCTTTGGTAGCGTGTATTGCTGATGTATTAAACCAAACCTATTTATTTCACTTCGAGATAAAATATTCGACGACGATGAGGATGAGTTAAACTTTAAGATAGCCACTTATGTGCAGGTTTTGACGTGGAGAGTATTTCTCTTTGGCTTTTCTGCACGGGGGCAACCAAAAGAACTCGTAAACAAATAATCATCGTTTACAAGATAACTACTTAGTCGAGTTTATCCCGCGAAGTAATAGTGACCAAAATGTTCAAAACAAATACAACGACGAAAAATCAGAAGAAATAATATATGTACTAATTAATGATTATATTTCACATGAGCAATAAAGCGAAGTTTCAAACATTTATTTATTACCAGAAATAGAGAAAAAAATAGAGGAATACAGGAAACTTTCAAAGATAGAAGGGTTCTTCTCATCATACTTAAGAAATCTCGAAAAAATTGTTGGTCCATACCAAGTTAACAAATTCATTGTATTGACCGATTATACCCCAACTAAAGACGTTCCACGGAACTAGGTGTATATAGATCCTTAGAACTGCCTCTCCATGCTCTTGTTGCCACACATACCGTTGCAAGGGCTCGTGTACATCGGCGGCGGAGCGTGGCGGCCACAGTCTTGAGGAGATCGCCGGTGGACCTCTCCCCTTTGCGCACCATCGTCCCTCGTTCCAACTTCACGCACGGCTGGCGGGTCAGTGCACGGCTCGCGGCTGGCGCGTTGTCGAACCACACGCGGTTGACAACAACAGCACGAGAAAACTAGTGAACGAATATTCGCACTGTGCTAAACAGCAACCGTAATAATCGGCCGCGGGGACGCGACTGACTTGTTATCGTTAAGATACCTATATAGGTACCTATCCTCCAGTGGACGATCCACGTGAATCAAGCTGGCCTCAATGTTTTGTTTAGTTGCCGCCCCAAATGTCACGCTGAGCGTGAGCGCATATTTATTGTGTCATTTACCACTTAGTGAGAATTTCTGGAATCTGGTTTGGCCTCTAATTAGATCTGGTAAATTTGCATCAATTTGATTTAATGTGAAATTCGTTAAGCGTGTTTTGAGAAGCGTTGCCGGCAGACTTAAATTAAAATTGATTTCTAGTTAGCAGCGCATCGTCTAAGATAGGATTCATAGGATACTAGGAAGGCAGGCGATACGCGAGTTTATTCCTTGAGTCGATTAGCATGAGATCTTATATTGTATGCGCGTGCGTCTATAATTAGCCGGCGCCGGGACGGTGGCAGGAGTCCAGGTCGATCACTCGGGTAACGGGCCCGCACTATATCGGGCGTTCGGGTCGTTGACAGGGATTTTTCCGGAATTGCAGTGGATCCGCATTCCGCGGTATCAAATGTAGACGAATGGGTTTTCTATCTCTAATGACTTTGGTGACTAAAGTTTAATGGTCACAAGTGCAATATACATCAGGTTCATTAATAACAGCATTAAAGAAATGAATCATTGTGGATATGAGAAACCCAATGGAATGTTTATTTGAAAAAAAAAAAAAAAAAAAAAGAACACTATAAAACTTTACATACCTACCAGAAAGCGGCAGCGTTCGATTTAAATGTGCTCTACCGTATCATTAGCTTGTCACTCGACAAAGGCAATAAACATGGGTTTCAGTTGCGGAAACATCGCGCTTAAACACCATGGAGTTGATTACTGGCTAATTTAAATAAATAAAAAACAAGTTTCGACACAATTTGTCATTAAAGCTTAAACCGAGACATCAGTGTTACCACTGAAACGTTGTTGCAATTGCAACCTAGACATAAAGAACGAATATTTCAAGTACAAAAAGCAGAGACGCAGCAAAACACCGTTAGTGCTTAAGCTGTCTGTTGTTCCTGTTGCGATGGTGTGTGGTGTGATGCAGAATGCGCTCAGTACTTGCATCGGGAAGAGGAATTACCTACACACGAGACGAGAGGCATAGCAGGCGCGCCGCGACGCTTCGCCGCATCGGGCATCCAAAACATCTTCAGAAAGCACGTGCCATGGGGAATTTAATTTCATAGTTGGCGCCCAACATATCATGTTTCATTATGAACTGAATGAAAATTTAATGAAATAACGACCATTATTTGCAACCCCACAAAGCGCTATTAACACAAGATGCTTAGGTAATTAGTATAATTAGACGAAAGGGATTACCCCCAACAGCACAGGCTATCATACCGTGAGAGCTAATGAGTCAATTATTTTCCAAATTCTAAAATATCAAGCATTCAGAAGGTATAAAAAAATGGGTGTGTAGGATCCGTCAACTGAAGCTACTTTACCTTATAATGAACATCTTTTGTTCTACCGCATTTCTGAATCTTTTTTTATTTCTTATAAAAGTCGGTTAACTTTGCCAAATTTGTTTGGGAAGTCCAACATTATTTTTGCTTTTTAAACAAGTCGTAGACCCAATTTTATTTTTATTTTTTCAGAATAATGAGTAGAAGATGCAGCTGACTCGTCTTACATCTATTTTTTTTACACTCTATAAGTAAAATTGGCTCAAAACGAAATAGAACAGAACGGAAAAGACTATCAAAAGGCAATATTAAAAGAAAGATGCAGTGTAACCATCATTATTTCAGATGTCTGCAGCCGTCATATACTCGCCATAAACAGTTGGAAGGCACCAAGTGGCGGTGCCAACTGTAAGATGTAACTTACTATGGCGACATCGCGTGAACTAATGGGTCATGCGTGGAAACTGGCGAGTGCAGGCACGGGAATAAAGTCATAGTTTTAAACGATGTGTTCGAATAACGAATGGGGTGTGCAATTAATTTTTTTGTAGTCCTGTGAGGATTTCATTTATGTTCGTGGACTAAAAAAGTGAATTATTTAGAAACAAGATATTGAAATAGACTAAGATTTAGTTAAGTCTCCTTTTAAGGGGACCATTGAAAAAAAGCGAGGGAGGGGTCTTCCACGAAATTAAGATCGTGATCGTTGCCTAAAGTACTAACATTTGGCCAGTTTTGTATTACGGTTAAGCACTGTTGTGTTCCGGTGTGGAGAGTAAGACAGCCGAGGAAATTACAGGCACAAGAGGCATTTCATCTTAGCCCTCTAGGTTGGCAACGCATCTGCAATCCCCTCCGGGGTTGCAGGTGTTTATGGGCAGTGGTGATCACTTACCATCAGGTGACCCACTTGCTCGTTTGCCTTCCTAATCACATAAAAAAAAAAAAAAAAAAACGGTTAGTTGTTTGTGTTAGAGTTTGCACCTATAATCACAAAAGTTTTAATTTTTTATGTATAGCTTTTATCGTTTTACCGACAGAAAAAACTCATTTCTTGTACGGGTCGGATGTAGAGAAAGGTAGGAGGACAGACAGACGGCTTAGGTTGCGCTACAGAAACGAGACTTTTTTCTGTCAAAGACAGGTGACAATATCAGAATCGGAATATATTTATTTACCTTTGAACTCAGCTATGAAATCATAGCATGCAAACATTTGAAATTACAATTAAGGATTAAAATAAAAACATTAAAACATTCATATTGTAGATACCTCAGAATGTAAAATTGTAATACATGAATTTTGGTCACAGCTTGCCGTTTAGCGCTTTTCATGAATCAGAGCCACATACCATGACATTACAGCCAACATACATCTCGTAATGTAACTGAATCGTTTTGTACGAGTATTTTACGAGGAACGGCGCCAGGTTCGGGTTGCCCCAGGCGGGATCACGTGACAGCCGGCTAGATACCGATCTCTGTTCTAATGGGGTTCCACGGCGCACCGACGAACCCAATCACTGCCTCTGTTGGTTCCAAAACGAGTCGACGACGGCGAACGACGATCGAGATGCGCGAGATTGCAAAGAATCGCAATTGGCTTTTGAAATTTTAACTTGCCATAATCGAACTTCCCGGATTCGGTTTGGAGGCATGGACTTCCAACCAACCATCCGACATTTTCCTGAATACCTACGTTACGTACAATTGAACTCTTCTATATACCTAAACTAACTTAGCGAAATGTCAGAAGGCTTAAATCTGGTCAAATAAAAAAGATACAATAGAAACAGAAAATGGAACATAAACTAGTTATCCATAAATCTGGGGTTCAATTACATGGCATCTCATAGGAACACCCAACAAATGACAAGCCACAAATCAAATGAAACAATACTCATTCCAATTTGGAGGACAAGTGTACCCGTCTCCCTAAACTCGAGAGGCAGGTCATCGACCCTTTGACGGCTTAGATAGAGCATAAATCCAGAGCTAAGGGTGAGAGCAGACCTTGATGAATATATCAAATAAAATTTTGAAGAGTGCAATCACAGAAACTGTAAGGTTGTATTTGATTTACATGGATTTTTTTTAAAAACAATAACAATGGAAGAAATAGGTACTTGTCGCTATACATACATTTTTTATAGTCTGTCTGTTCGCGCGTCATGCGAAAACGTCTTAATCTATTTAAATTAAACTTTGTAAGATTACCTAAAATCTAAAGACAGATTAAATATATTTAGCATAAAGAATGTGTAATGTGTGTTTAAATGTGTAATCATGTGTGTGTATCTTTTTTAAGTGTGCAATAAATTTGTAAAATAAATAAATAAAGATACCTTATATCGCAACTAATAAATAAATACCAATTTGAGTTAGGTATAAGGCCTGTCAAATATCGCTGGATTCCCAACATACATTATATCCTTGGTCCCAGAAAATTAAAGGGATCCCGAAAGAAACGGACAAAATGAAACTGTGTGGGAATAGCTTAATGTATTAATATGATAACATTACTGTGTAACTTTCCTATTATATCATATTCTTAATCCCTGACAATCTAGAAGATCCCGAGGAATATGCGAGGATCTTTTTTAGGGTTCCGTAGCCAAATGGCAAAAAACGGAACCCTTATGGATTCGTCATGTCTGTTTGTCTGTCTGTCTGTCTGTCCGTTCGTATGTCACAGCCACTTTTTTCCGAAACAATAAGAACTATACTGTTGAAACTTGGTAAGTAGATGTATTCTGTGAACCGCATTAAGATTTTCACACAAAAATACTTAGAACTGAAACTCAATTTTTTTTTTCATCAAACCTATACGTGTGGGGTATCTATGGATATGATATTGGGGTTTCTAATATCATTTTTTTCTAAACCGAATAGTTTGCGCGAGAGACACTTCCAAAGTGGTAAAATGTGTGTCCCCCCCTGTAACTTCTAAAATAAGAGGATGATAAAACTAGTAAAAATATATGATGTACATTACCATGCAAACTTCCACCGAAAATTGGTTTGAGATCTAGTAAGTAGATTTTTTTTAAACGTCATAAATCGTAAACCGCAAATTACCTTTCATTCAATCAACTCAAAATATAAAAAATATTCATGAGATAAAAAATATTCGCGAGTCCGACTCGCACTTGGCCGGTTTTTTTTCCACTGGGAGTGTCAATACGGGTCCGGTATTTAGGTAGGTGCATCGAAATGAATATTGAGGATACTACAATGCCTGCCGTTAAAACAATGTAGTGAAACTGAACGGGCCGAAGCAACATTCAGTTTCATCACGTTTACAGACAATTCTAGATTCCGATGCGACGAATGCCTGAGCAGTGCGGCGGGCGGTTTATGGAAATGCAAATCTTGGTTATAATCAAAATATCAGTATAGACTGGCGACAGAGCTGTATTGGTTATGACAGTCACGATATACAGTTTGTCTCCCGACAAATTGCACAAACGAAAAGAGGTTAAATTAATGAAAAATCTGCTATATTTAAAAATTTCAAATTTATTTTGTTTATTTATGCATATGGCTACTATGATCATTGTTTATGATTTGCTATGTGTCATTCATTCATTACTATGTAACTATTAACGTTTTTATTTCAATGCAATACACGTAGTAGTTTAAAGGTATGTAATTTTTCGTCAATTAAAAAAGTCTATAAAATAGAAAGATTTCTTGATTTAATTTTTTAAATAAAATTCGATCCAATTCCACCCATTTTCATTTGCAAAACTTATTGAGAATCACACTATTTAAATAAATAAACTAAGTATAGTAAATACATTTTAGGATTCTCATCTTCATTTTACAGAGGAGGAGGACTAGACGATCTTCGAAATATATCGTAGTGTAGTACTGACAACTGCTTACCATCTATTATTTTTTTATGGCATAGGTGGCAAACGCGCAGACGGATCACCTGATGGCCTGATGGTAAGCGATTACCGCCGCCCATAGACACCCGCAACACCAGAGGAGTCACAAGTGCGTTGCCGGCCTTTGATATTAGAGAGTACGCTCTTTTCTTGAAGGTTTGAATGTCGTATTGGTCCGGAAATACCGCAGGCGACAATTCATTCCACCGTTTGGTTGTGCGAGGCAGAAAGTTTCTAGTGAAACGCACAGTTGTTGACTGCCAACCATCTAAGTGATGGGGATGAATTTTTTGTCGCGTAGAACGATGGCGGAAAGAGGCGGCAGGGATCAATCCGAACAATTCCTCGGAGCACTCCCCATTGTACATGCGATAGAGAATGCAGAGCGATGCTACATCTCTACGCAGCGCCAAGGAGTCAAGCCGATCTGAAATATCCTGGCAGCCGACGATTCCAGTTGCTCTCCGTTGAATGCGGTCCAGAGGGAGAAGCTGGTACTGGGGTGCCCCTGCCCAGAGATGAGAACAGTATTCCATATGAGGCCAAACCTGCGCCTTATATAAAGTTACTATGGCAGACATGTTACAATAACTGACCCTTATGTCGCTTTAATCTTGGATATTGTTTCTAAGCCGTAAACCTTTCCACATGGCTAGCATTATAAGTTATCGTCGGCGTTATCATAAAAGTTTTTCAATATCTAGTTCAGACCTCAGCTATTTTTAGTGCGCATAAGTATAGGTATCGACTTGTTCGAATGTATCACGCTTAACATGAATTTTATGGTAAATTAATATTTCAAGAGTTTTCTTTATAGTTCACTTAAACGAAATAGGTAACGTTTATATTAAATAGAAAGTGATTTATAACACTTCGTCATGCACGAGACGAAAAGTCGCGTTATTTCGCACACGTCACACGAATCAAAGTTATTGAATGGACAACCGCTGATCATATTATTGTTTTTCAATAAATACCACATGTTAAACTCGTGGTGCGTGCGTTGACCTCATTTGTTTGAGCTCACCTTTAGACATAAACTCAGTGTCTCGCACTGTCTTCGCCAAACGCCCTCCGTTCTCAGTCAAGGTGACCGATTTGCCGAGTGGATGACATTCAGTCATTCAGTCTTAGAGCCCCTACAACCGGTTGCTATGTGGAATTTCAAGTTACTTCATAAATATGAAAATACTCTTCAACAGCAATTCAAACAAAACTAAGTTAATAATGACGTTCTCACTATTTTTGAGTGACACAAGGACGATACATGTTCGTTAACAAATAACGAAGTAAAATGCAAATGGCTACATACAAAACAAAGTCCACTATTATTTCACAAAAACAACTTAGTTTACGTCATCAATATCAACTTACTTGTATGCAAATTTAAATAAACATTAATAAATTATTTCAAACTGTTACCAAGAGAAGCCGGGGTACTTCGTTATTATTGTAAAAATAATTTTACAAGGATCGGGTGAAATCAAGCGAAGCCTATTTTAAAAACCAATCTTCACACAACAACGATGAAACTTCGCCGTTCTTAGATAAAATTAATTATTAAAATATTCAAACATTATAGTAAAAACAGCTCTTGTAACATACGTTATCATATCCGAAGGTATTTTGTTTGATTATGAATATTATAATAACGTTGAAGAAAGTCAGAAAGGTAACTTACAGCTGTACTGTAAATAACATGATACGTTGCCTTGCAACAAACACTTAAATCATCTGAAATAGACGTGTAAAGTCAGTGATGATGAATGATATCATCTTTGATCTCTACTTACCTAACTTAATGGAAAATTTTAAATAACACAAATTTATAGAATAAATGAAATGAAATATTGTAGATAGGTAGACTGTAAAATAACATTGATATTTAATAAAAATATATATATTAAACAGCTCAAACTCGAATGACGTACTTGCCGGTGACAATAGAAACTATTGAGTCTCGAACCAACGAGACTGTGCAGCCAAGAAGATCGCTGTCGCAATCACTGGGCATTACTCGATGCAGCGCAGGTGCCAAAGGCTCGCTCTAGTTTAGCTAGCTCGGGTAGATAGATCGCGTGGTCGACAGCCGTCGCCGAAATAGTCGCCGCGCCCGCTCAGAATACGGCTGCAAGGTCGATATCCGACCTATGCCCCTTTATGACCTAGCGCATTATGGAGGTACGGAGTTGTCCTCTCAAAAATTTTAGATTAAGGGATTGAAATGCATTGAGCTTTAGACGTGCGAGTAAGCTAGTACAAGGAAAACGATGAAGTACTTTTGGCATATAATTCCTATGGTCTCATTATGAATTTGGACTAAATTCACAAGGACAGACGGCTACGCCTTAAAATTATAGGATAGTGTTTGAGCTTGACTATAGATTTTACAACATAGACTAACTAAGATCGACAACTAGGACACGGGAATTATGACAACTAAAGCTTTATAGGTATGCAAATTGGGAGATCAAAAACTGCACAAGTGGCCGGAGGCCAGACGCGTCGAAGCGTGTCAGATGTTTGCAAACTCAACTAACGAGTGCGGACCGCTTGCTTGCTACTACGTACTTTGTTAAGCTCCGTATTTTAACGCTCATTTAATTGAGAGATGCCTTCCGCAAAACTTTTGTAGCGAAGAAAGCGAGGGACCGGAAAAATAAATCAAGAATAAATTCCGAAACGCGCTCCAGTTACAGATGTTTTTGTCAGAATTCATTTTTTTGTTACTGTAGCAAAACAGGTCTCTTTTATTAAAATAGCATTACGGTCAGTGGGAAACGAAAATATTTTGTAACGAAGCGACATGAGAGCCCATGCGTCTATTTTTGCGCAGACAATTTCGCTAGTCGCATGCACCAAGGTTTCTTACCGTCGATAACATTCGAAAGAATGTGTGTAAATTTATTTGTTGGAGGCCAATAAACCGGGTCATGTTTAAAAGAAAATAAGTACACAAAAATAAAGTAGGAACAAGAACAGGTAGAGCCGATATATACCAAAGGAAAACAAAAAGTAATAAAACTCACTTTTCACCTTATTAGATTCCATAAATCTAAGTATTATCTCTGTCCAGCTGCAGTAAGGTACGCCATACCCCAGTGGGTACCCCATAATTCAGTAATTATGATTACAAAGTTAAAGTGTCTTCCGTTTACGACTGATATGTACGTACAACAATGTAGAATATGTAGAATTAAATCGAATACCCATAACTATTATATCACTTATAATTCGAATCGATTGCTGTTACCCTATGGTGTTACATTGCAGTGGACCGACCGCCGGAGAAAGAGAAACCTAGGTAGGAAGTGCTTGCAACACCCAAAACCATCGATATTCATTCTGAATGTTGGAATTTATAATAATTATTCAATTTATATATTTCTCTTTAGGGTTTTGTGGACAAACAGTTATAAAAACTTACTACGTACTCGTATGGTTAGGGTTTGCAGACGGTGCCAACTGGAGCGATAAGGCGCCACCGGCGGCGCCGGCCTCGAGCGACGCACGCGCACTTATTGTTCTAACTACTCGCCGCTATTAACCGCTCACTTCACCAAGAACTCCTTTGAAATTTAAATCACACAATTTACAGTAAAAACTAATTTAAAAACTACATGGGTGGATAAGCTGCTCGCTTTTGTCTGAGACCTACAACGTGGACATATTAAAACTCAGTGTTGATCGTAGCGGTGTAAGACCACATTTTTATAGCGGTCTCATCAATTTTCATATTCATTAAACGCATCTGAGTAAAACAAGCATTACTACGGATTGTCAAAATGCCAGTAATCACCCTACAATAAATATTACTTAACGCTACTGTTTGTTTTAAATTGTCTCATTCGGAACGTGTAAGAAGTGAGAGATCCTTGTTTTTGATTAGGAGTGACGTGACTAATATCGCCTAGGTAGAAAAAGTACCTAGTATTGTCATGGGTGTGCTGGTAGTGTGCAGTGCATCAAACAGATCGTTCGCCGATACGGCACCGATGGGCGTCCGGTGAGCCCCGCCGCGTATCCCATTACGGTATTGGTCTTCCCATTCATTTTATTCGTATAGAGGTAGAAATGTAGCTCACGCCGTAAGTAGATAGCCGTGTGTCACGCGCACGCGCGACGTAATAAAGTTTCATTGACTTCCCTGACTTATTTCCGACCCAGTGTGGAGGTAATAGTTTTTATAATTAGATGTTAAGTGGAAAAGACTGAATAAAGAACATTCAATTCAAATTCAAAACTACAATGATTTTTGTGTACGCGCTTCCGAAGTTAATTAATTTTAATTACCTATAATATGACATTGTTGATATCAGACATTTAAGAGCAATTGCAAAATTACTAAGTTATTTACTTCAAACAAATAGGTCATGATTTTAAAATCATAAACCGTCCTATCTAAAGATTGGCAGACGGCTTTATACGGTCTCAAAGGAGCACATAAACAAGATGATATAGGCGTAATTACAAGGCTGCGCAAATTCCCGCATGCGAATCCCGCGGGGTGAGACGCAAATTGTCAGAGTATTAAAATGGCATGCAACGTAAAACATCTGAATTCTTCTAAGTTGAGTTAATGCCTGCAGACTGCAAGCGAATCAAATTTTAATAAATTAATTGAACTTTAATATCAAAAAGTTACAAATAAAAATTATGTTTATCTTACGTAATGTAGCTGAAAATGAAATGAGTTGGACGTTTTGTACCTGCATGTCAGTTGGTAAATCAGACGATCTGACTCTGAACCGTTGCCTATTTTACGGCATATGTTTATAGACTAGCGACGGGGGCGACATAAATTCCATCTCTCCTATTACCATGATTTGGATTAGACCGTTATATGTCTACTAATAAATAATCACTAGATATTTAGTATCTACATACGCAAATTATGCAAGAGTGGAAGGACATTATCTCTAACGTCACCCCTCATTGTGTTGCTACGGGACATTTTTAAATTTACTATTACCATTTTTATCAGAAAGTCCACGGTTAGCTGTAACAATAAAGTTACGGGCGACATGACACGGAGGGTGTTAATTTCTATCGTCAGTTCTTTTTATCGATGGCTAGCGATCAGCAATATGTCAGCGGTTAATAACTGTTGACAGCGAGATAGCAACACGGCTATTAAAAAAGGAAACATCTATTTGAAAAGTGAATTCAAAATCGCATTGGGTTAAACTCAACAAACAGCTGAAACATAAAACTCATGTTCTTTTGTTGTATTACAATGAGTGATGGCATTTAAACACGCACTGTTTACCCTTAATACTGCAAGGCATATTATGGTAAGTAGATTAAGTAAGCCTGGACACACAGAAGCCTCTTGCAGTATTGGTGCCATCAATCTCCGGCCACGCTAATGGTGGCATGGTCAGTCCTGACAGAGCTGATTGAAATATCCCTTGGGGCCACCATATTGTATACGTTCCTTAGTACATAGATTTTTCAGGAACATTGTCTTAAGTTAGATTTTTTTTTCTTTTGGACTATATACTAGTCAACACAGTTTTTTTTTACACATTCGAATTTGACTAGAAAAATGTGTTTTTGAGATTTAAGACACAGTCTGGTGGGTAAGACTAGGTAATCGTAAATAAGACTTCCACGATATACATATAGTAAACTGTACCATTGAACTAAATAGTGAGTGACAGCAACGTCGACAACTGTGATGTTCGAGAAGGTATCGAAATATCGACCGTCTATTGTCACAAGACGATAATTTAAATATTTACGACCCCCAAATACGACCTTTTTGACGATATGGATTTATTATTTTAAACTCATAATAATAAGCCATTTTAAAGAAACCTTACGTACGAGGTTTACTTGGAAAAACAATTAACTTAGTTTATGTAAGCCAGGTAAAATAAAGTAAGAATCTAATAGAGACTAGGTAATCTAATAAGTAGTCGTCGAAGTTTAAAAGGAGCGCGGTTGTCCATGTAATATCTTTTAGAATGATCGACAGCGACACAGGGAAAATATGTGTTTGGATGTTTAGTCTGTCTTTTAGCGCATCACGCAAAATGGATGAACCGATTAAAATGGAACTTTTACAGTTATACTGTTACTAACATTGTGTTTAAGTCTCGTAATACAATATTAACAAATAATACGGAATTTATTCTGAAATAAATTTGATTTGTTATCTCACAACCTAGAGAAAACATCTCAAATATTTTTATGCCGAAAGTCAAGGGTTATTTGGACGTAGTGTAGCAGAAAGGACTCAATCCAGAAATCTTTGTTAGTGGATTAAGTACTTTAAGGTTTGTGGAATTAAGTCCTTTCTGCTAAATTACATCCATTTGAAATGACGATAATTTGTATCGCTGTGCTAATATCGGTACATATTCGTACTATTAATCATTTCTCCTAAGCCTTCTCACAAATAGGTGAATGACCCGTACCCCCGTATTTCTATGATGGCTCAATTTATTAAGATTTATCAGATAACGCGTACCAAATACGATACCATCCTATCATTAGACAGTATTCTTAGTTTCGGAACAGTTTTACTACGCCAAATACATATCTATGCATCCCGAGGCATCTTAAAATCTACAAGTTAAATCCCCTGAAAATCTCACACTGATTTAATTTAGTGTGTATTTATTTTCTTTTAATCGTTTTTGTTCTTTTTTTATTATTATTTTTTATACTTCCAAAGAGAAAACGAATACGACGAACAAAGTACTTAACTAATTAATATATTTCGTTACCACCAGATTATATCTCCATTCACGTGTCTTACCTGTAACAAAAACAAAATATTATGATTATCTATACGCCAACAAAAAAGGAACGTAATGATCCTATTTATGTACTAAATCAAATGGCCGTACTTACTTACTTTATGACAGTTGGATCTGCCATCACCTTTAGATTAGACTTAGCTAAAATACCGTCAACTTGACACATCCATGTACTATTAATAAAAGAGCCCTTGTACACCATGTATATTTGCTATTTGGTTTGTGCTTATGTCAAATAAAAAATAAAATAAATAAAAAATAAAAATGTTTATTTCAGTATCTCACAAGCACTCTTAATTCTATTGCAAGAAACTTCTTTTAAGTATATTAAAATACTTGTGGCAGAAGTTTCCGCTCTTCCATAAATACTAATATTTAACAAAGTTATGAGATGTTTCAAGTTACCATAATATAAAGAAGATAAAGAGAAAAAAAAAAAAAGTAGAAACTTATACTATTTACTAAAAAGTGGTTTTGTTACACTCAGTATGTATGTGTGTGTGTATGTGTGTGTGTGTGTGTGTGTGTGTGTGTGTGTGTGTGTGTGTGTGTGTGTGTGTGTGTGTGTGTTGTGTGTGTGTGTGTGTGTGTGTGTGTGTGTGTGTGTGTGTGTGTGTGTGTGTGTGTGTGTGTGTGTAAGAGTTGGTTTGTGGTGTGTGTACCTTTGTATTAGAGTTTTGGGTTTATTCATCTTTGTATTAGGTTTATTCATTTACTTTTAAGTATTAAGCAGTGTATTTTAGCAGAATTTCAACTTCGTCATAGCTTAGGGTTTTCAAGAAATCTGTTAATTTAATTTTACATTCAAACGAATTCATAGGGTAAATGCAAGTAGATTTATTAATTTTGTTATATAAATAAGATGATATATTAATATATTGACGCTGAGCAAAAGCAGTTTTTGTTGGATTCATTGAAGCTACTATATCATTTCTTCTCTTGTTTAATAAAGGAGGACTAAAGCCTATCTCTTTATGCTTTTTCAAAATTATATGTACTATAAAAAGTTTTCTAACCGAAAGAACTTCAGATAATGCATAAAGTTCGCCAGTTGGAAACCTTCGTTTCTTAAAATACATTACTTTTAGAAGTAATCTTTGGGCTCGTTCTACTTCTAAGAATTTTATTTTACTAGCTCCACCCCAAATGGAAATACAATAAGTTATAACAGATTGAGCTAATACTATATAAATGGTCTTTAATAGATTTTTTTTACTATTTTGAGAGATAGAGCTTTGCATTGTAGGTGTGGCTGGAGCGACATGCCTTAACGACTTAAATATCCATGTGAGTTTCCGCAGTCTATTGGAGATGTGTTCGATTTGATTGTGCCAGGACAATCTTTGATCTATCATGACACCTAAATACTTAGTGACATTAGTTTTCTCAATTTCAGGACACATACATTTGCATAGAGGGTCATTACATTCATGAATCTTAACTTTAAATTCGTTAGCTGGTTGGGTACGGTTATTTAAGGAGAAACAGATATAGTTAGTTTTTTTGGCATTAAGTGTAAGTAAATTGTTTCTAAGCCAAGATGCCACAGATTTTAGACCGTTTTCACAATCAGTTCGCAGTTTATTCCAGGAGAATCCTTCAAAGACGACAGCAGTGTCATCTGCATAAGAGAAAAAATGGGCATTGTGTAGTTTTAGCTTATATAGGTCATTTATATATATAAGAAAAAGCGTTGGACCCAATACGCTTCCTTGAGGAACGCCGTATTCAATTTCATTCTCCTTGCTGACATATTGTCCTATCTTAACTTTCTGAATTCTGTTAGTAAGATAATCTCTTAGTAGTGCTAAAGAAGTGCCTCTTATTCCGTTTTTATCTAGTTTTTTTAAAAGGATAGAAATGGAAACGGTATCGAACGCCTTTTTTAGGTCAAGGAACATTGCAAGACATTTTATACCTTTATCCAGTCTGTCAATAATCAATGAGCTCAGAGCAGTTACAGCATCATCGGTAGATCTTCCCTTTCTAAAACCGTATTGAGATTCTGATAGTATATTGTAGGTGTTCAAATATTTGATTAATCTGTTATTGATTAATTTTTCTATAATTTTTGATATTGCTGGGAGTACAGAAATAGGGCGATAGTTGTTTAAGTCATCTTTGTCTCCGCCTTTGTGCACGGGAGTAATAATAGATTTCTTTAACAAAGTCGGGAAGACACCATTTAAGAAACATGTATTAGCGAGGTGAGTAATAATTGGTACAATTTGGGATTTAGCCAGTTTCAGAAATTTTATTGGAATACTGTCCCAACCAGCAGCACTATCAGACTTTAGGTTCATCAGAATAGACAGTACTTCATCATCCTCAGCGTCATATAACACAAAGGATGATACTTGTGAGCTCATTAGTGTAGACTGACCATCACTGTGAGTCTGTCGAGTATTTAAAATGTTTTCTGCCAGCTTTTTACCTACTCCAGAGAAAAAGTCATTTATGTGATCAACACTTTCTTGTGGAGATGGCTTAATATTTAAAAGTTCAGGGTTAGTGTTTTTATTTATTTGTGTATAAGTGATTTTCTTGATGTTATTCAAATATGAGACTGGATGTATACGTATTACTATTATTGAATATTTATAAAATAATATCATTAATAATTATATTGAAGTTCTGAATATTCCACCGAAGCGTCAAGTTGGCCGATAGTACCATACTGATAAATACGTGAAGATCCTGGTACATTAATTAACCCCACCAATTCTCAAACCATATCATGTGACTATAGTATACTCAGCCGAGTTTACCCGATTTGGATCGATGACAAATGTGCAAGTCATCGGGCCGGTCAACACCGCCGCACCACCGTGGCCTGTTTTGCCTCGCTATGATGTTGCCCGATTTATCCGGTAAAGGGTTTCCAAAGTTTTTCCATAGTAATTTTTAACCGACTTCAAAGGAGGAGGTTCTCAATTCGACTGTATGTTGTTTTTTTTTTTGTATGTTTGTTACGCGATTACTCCGCCAATTATGAATCGATTTTGATGATTCTTTTTTTGTTTGGTAGGTAATAATTCAGAGGTCCCATATAAATTTGGTCTAAATTGATTCAGCGCTTTTTGAAAAATCAACAAAAACCAAAAAATCATAGCAGAATTGTAGCTGTTAAGATTAAAGTCGGTTTTTAACGTGTTCAGCGTTATTGATTATTTTTATCTATAGACTTTTCTTAAATAGACATGTTAGTCGAACTTACAGTGCATTCAATATTGTGGCAAAGACAGTGAGACACTCTTCATCGAAACACACTAGGTATCGGTATAGGGAACTGATATTTTGTGTTGCTTATGATAATAAACGAAGGCACTAAGCGGTGGCGCTAAATAGTCAGCTACGCTTGGAATATTAAAAGAAAATTACCAATTGACAACACATGGTAAGTATGCAGTTATTTAATCAAATTAAGATATCACTATATTGTAAAGTCACAATCGTGAAACATCTGGAGGAAATCTGTGTATTAAATGTGCTACCCATACCCAAGTGAAACACTTGGCGTGATAACAAAAGCCCGGTCAGTTTTTCCAAACGATTACAGAGAGCTGCATCAAATTATAAAAGTCGGACGGATTGCTTTTCGCGCAGTCGCATTGCATCCCCGTAACAAAAAGCCGTACATAATTTTTAAAGGGTTTTATTTACAAACAAACCTTATTTTCATGTGTCATGTTTAAACTAGAATTTAAGTTTAAACTAGAATAATTTTTGTTTAAATAATGAAATCAAGGATTAAGATGAGATGAATGTTATAGCTATATGTTTTTATGCACCATAAATCATGGATAGAATAAATATTTTTATTTTTATCCTTAGTTAGTTCTATGTTATCCCCTTTTAATCCATCCAAAGACCCCGCTTACTCTTTCACAAGCCTTTGGAAGAATCCGTTCCAAATAGATGTTTTGTAATGGTTTCCTATTGAGCCATCTTGCAAGTCACCGGTGATTATCTCCTAAAAGGCACTCTTTCAATTGGCTAGGAAAACATGAAAGGGTTTAATAATATTTCCATCATAGCGCATTGTTCTTGCAATCGCATTGTTGCTAAGTAAATGTATGAAGTAATACAATAAATTATGTCACGCGCAGCTGTTAGTGACGCAAGCATCGGAAACCGAGCTACGTTTCAGATGAAACGTAAACAAAACGTTTCTCTGACACAACGGCATACTTTTCATCATACATTCCATCTCATAAAGTGCGCTTTACAAACAATGTGAACCTTTTGCGCATTCAGGCGCGTGTGGACTGCGATAAATCGTCGCCGCGATAAACAGTATGGCAAACTGCACGGGTTCCGTCGATTATTCCGAAGACGGCCTCTCTGCATGTGGTTTGCGGATGCGTATGTAGACCGTATCTTACGAATTACCTAATTTATCTAGGGAGATTTATGTTGCTGAGTGGCGATGGGCCCGCGTCAGTGTGAACGTTGCTTAGAGCCGCATGTTTCTATATATTTTAACGGGACTGATGATCAACTTTCTGTAAGCAGGAAAGCTGCACTCCATAGGTTTTATGCATGTTACAATTTTATACCAGCTGCAAAAAGCCAAATATTTTTTGTACGTGGAATTTCATGCAAATGTGTAAAAAGAGGTAACTTATAACATCATTTACATTTGCGATTCCAATGAAATCGTTATGAAAACATTTTGTCCGGTAAACGATGGGGGTTGTTTGGAAATAATGTCATTAGCATTTAAAAGTACCTTGTAGGTATTTATTTTCGTCCCGTGGCCCATAACAAGTGTTTATTCCTTACTTATTAAAGGTAATTATAGATAGATCATAAGCCGCGTAGTAATAATAAAACTTGGGGTTAAAATTAAATATGTAGCTACCTTTAGATATACCCAAGGAAGTCATTTTCTCATGTTTGTAAACATTCGGATGTAAAATAACATACAGTCTCATTTTTAAAATGATACTCTGTCCTGCCTTGCTCATCTTTTTTTAAACTCACATTTAGTAAGCCATTTGGCATTATTTCACCTGATGCCTAAGTAATGATGATGATGCCGAAGATAGAAGCGAGCTTACCAACATTCCCCAACGCAATACGGAAATTCGTCTCTTTTCTTAAAACTACATATCTTCATCGATTATAATTAGAATAAAAAAAAACTTATACCTTGGACGCCTTGGGTGGCAGTAATATCGCAGATTCGCATTTATACATATAAACACAATCGCTACTAAGTGGGGAAACTTCGGCGGCAACTACTAAATATCCGCCGCAGTGCTCTCCACGGCAACTGTGGTCGCCCGCGGCGTTGTTCCTGACTAATTCCATTTTCAAACTTCTCTTTATGGTTTTAAAAAGGTTTCCAATACGAATTTATCTGTTTTCATCGTTTGCAGCTTGGACTTTATTGGAACAAATGCTCTGTGTTCTCACCAAGTATTCTTAAGTCTTAAAAATTTGTTGTTTGTATATAACTTTACCCCATATTCGCAATTTTAATAGAAGCGTGAATATTTAAGTTAGCAAAAACAAGTATTGTATTCTAGAACAACTGATCAACACTGTTACATCCATATACAGTACTATACCACCATTTTATCTGTGGCGCCTGGCCCAGACACTGAATTACACTTTCTGTTCCCTGATAAACTGACAGATTGAATCTTTGTAGCAGCTTGTCTTAAAGAAGTGTCGTATAAATCATCATCATTTAAAAAAAACAGCCATTCTATTACGTATGTGCGGATTTCACATACAACTGTTTACATACTGGATCATATACTTGTATGTGTACGTATTTTTGTTTTGATACATTTATCTTTTGATCTGATTGCCCAGCAACAAAGTTTTGGCACGTATGACGGTATCCAAGTCCGAATTGGCGCATGAATTCTGGGCCGGTTAGGCAACGGGTGTCGAAACTGTTGGCGAAACTGTTGGACTTAACGACAGTCGAGTGACGAATGTATAGTTCTTGTCATAAGACACGTTTGCGAATAAGCTGATGACGAACTCCTCCGTTGCCTTCAGCAAGCGTCATCAAATAGATACTTACAAAGTTCAAATTCAAAATACGCTCATTCGAATCGAAGTAGGCAGCATTGTTCACTTTTCGCAGGTTATTACGAAGTTCCTTCCACTTGGAACTCGTATACCCGGTATACTCGTATACGTGATCGTTGTCTTCATCAATATATCCATCAGGGTCCGAAACTGAAAGCTCGTGTCAAAGAATCTGATCAATCACATCCATCAAGACTAAACCAAACATTGGAAGTACTCGTCTCGGCAACAGCAGACATTATTCACTGTAATGGAGGGGAGCGCAACTGCATCCATTTTAAAATCACGCACTACAAAAGGTACAAACAATGAGGTGCACAGACTGCCGTCTTCAACCAGATCGTGTCTAAGGCAGTGCGGGAAAGCCGCCACAAAACGCCGTAAATCAGATGCAGAGAGAAACCGGAGTGCACTCGATACAAATCGTTTCGCCTGTAACGACCGTTCCCGATAATTAGCGCTCGTTCCGAGATGACACGCAAGCTAGAGCAGAGCAGTGCTTTGGACGAAATAGAAATTTCGAAAAGTTTTTAGAATCCCATAAAACAAAATTGTTTATAAAATCTACTCCAGAGTACGAATTCGCCAAAAAATGCCTATTCCAACAACCTAGTATTTAAAATTAAGTAGGTAATTTATTACTTATTTGTGGCAGCATATCCACTTAACAACAGGTGAGGTGTTGCCAAACGCACTCAAATCTATGATAAAAAAAAATTATTAGACAACCTAAAATATGAAAAAAAATTGTTTATTAACAAACCTCCAAAATTAATGTTCTTTCTTTATCATATTGGAAAGGGGTTGGTTTGGTACGGTTGTTAAAAATTGTATTTATGGTAATTCCACGGACGCATCTGCTGGATGTACATCGAGAAGCCTATTGAACGCTCATCTGGCAAATAATGTATTCAGATTCTGAAATATTTGGAGACGTAAGGACACACCATTGTGATAGAGAAACAACAGATGCTTTTGTATTAAATAAAAACTTTTGTATTGAGTACAAAGCTTGTCGTCACTATAAAAGGATATTTTTAATAGACAATATGAACATATCATTCGGGTCTACAACATTCACACAAACAAACATTCAGTCCTTTCCAAAATTGCTTCTTAGTCCTTCTCTCACTGCCTTCATAAGAAGGCCGCAAATTATACGGAAACTCCATCATATACTCCGTTTATGGCGATTGTTTTGTGACCCATAATTATTACATACGAGCTCCGCCCGCGTGGATGTCGCTTTATGACTAAGGTATCCTACGGGAACCATGCATTTTTCCGCGAACAAAAAGTTGCCTATGCGTTAGTCTAGTATTTGATCTCTCTACCTACAAAATTTCACCCAAATCCGTTCAGTAGTTTCGACGTGAAAGCGGAACAAACATCCATACTTTCGCATTTATAATATTAGTAAGATAAGATTTTGTGTACTTTTATGAATTTATTCACTGAATAAATGTATTTTCTTCCTTTCTTTCATACACTTTGCGGCCTCTATCGCCTTATGAAGGCAGTATGTCAGGAACGTATATTGTAATATCGAAGTTTCTGTCTGAAATGGTTTACACGTTTACGCTGAGCGTTGGTTGTCAGTCAGTATGAAGCCCATTTATTATCATTTTACTGGCTCGGTGGCTCAGTGGTTAGTGCTCCTGACTACAGGACCGAGAGTCATGGGTTCGATCCCCACCCAGGGCAAACATTTCTGTGATGAGCAGATTTATTTGCTCTGTGTCTGGGTGTATTACACATATCTACATATGTATATATTTAAACGTCTATGTGTAGTCTCTGGTTCCCATAATACAGGGAATCCTAGTTTGGGGTCAAATGACCGTGCGTGATTTGTCCCGGATATTTTATAGGTATGGACGTGTACTGTATTTGTGTACAGACAAAAGCTAGACGAAAAAAAAGACGAGATAAACAACGTTACAGTCATTTGTTTTGAACCATTTCGACGAGACAAAACACCAAAATTGAAAAAAATCTTCTAAAGCTTATTAAAACGCGTTGCCTAGTAACTTCCAAGTTAGACACGGACAGTCTTCTTTTTGAGGCCGTTCTTTGCGGGGTAATTCTATAAACCGTGAACAATGTCGTCGACAATCAAGCGCCGAGGGCGGGACACGATATAAGGTCACACAAGCTCCGGGACTACATTGACAACATGTCTGCGACCTAAGCCATATGATAAGACACTCAAGAAAATGTTAGTATTGCAGAAGTTAGTTTTTGGATCAGTTACGTTGTTTTCTTACAAGACTCACAATGTATGTCTTGAACAAACGTTACGACCAGTTACAAGTATGTAATGTTACTACATTTTTTTGTTACTAGAAATCACAAAAAAAGACTGCGATTTCAAAAAAAATATGTCTGTATCTATGATACTGATACAATAATGTAAGGCCATCGCTTTTCATACAACAAACGCACCTAAAGTAATACCTAAACATTATGTACTGGTTTAGAAAATTCACGAAGCTCTCAAGTATATGAGCCCCATGAATAAATGAATAATAGCGGTCGAACGGCGAGCCAGCGGCATACCAATTTGTCCCCGTGATGCTAATATCGCGACTGCCGCATTTTTCACCAAGCCCTTCGTGGCAGATCCTTCTTCATCTAAAACGTAATATTGTCGAAGCTGTATCTCGCATATTAACTAAAAACCTGCTTTATGAGAGGAACATATCTTCTGCTAAAAACGAATGCAGGAGAACATATGGAAAGAGCTCTTTATAATCCAATAAGCGCGGTCTGCGAAGACTGCCGGGTGTCGGCACGCGGCTCTAAGATTCCTATGCCATTAGATGTCGCAGTGGCGCGCAATTTGCAAATGAAAACAACTTATTGAAATTCTTTCCTAGCCCGCACGTCGGGCGCACCAAGCTTTCAGATGCTTCTGCGATATTTGAGATGGCGGCAAGAATTCTACTCCATTAATTCCTTCGACTAAATTAAGATGGATCGACGGAATCTTAGAAAGTCTTGAGCTAGTGCACTGAGTATATTAAGACGGAAAATCTAAAAGTTCTTTGCCAGTGTACATTTCGTGCCAAGATCTGTAATTAGATAAGGCGCTACTTCACATTATTCTGGCAAACTGCAGAAATAAACCATTTCCAAATAACGTCGAAAGAAATATGATCGTCAATAAAACAAACCTGACAAGAACGGCGAATGAGGGAAAACGGCTCGTAACGAACAGGAAAATTACTGAACGTCCCACATTATTCTTCGGGTCGGAACATATGACCAAACTATAATAAACCGTAAAAAGCAAAAAGGGTCCGCCGGCCAATCATGTAGGGTATTTTGCATAAATTACATCGTTGCAGCGACCTGGTTGGGTTTCTGAAAAATAAACGACGAAGTGAGCCACCACAGCCGAATGGAAATAAACTATCTATGCGTAATCCTTACATTTTGTTGTGTTCTAAGCCAACCAAAAAATTACCATTAAAATCAGATAAAGTTATCAGTTTTACAGACAACAGTAATAGCGGCAAGATGTTCAAATAAATTCGTTAATATCAAAGCAATTTTAAAACGAAGTCTCAAGTAAATTAACCGTCTTATAAATTATAATAACGAAAACTTTATTAAATCCAGGTCAAGAGACGGCTAGACAGGGGCGAACCACCCCCCCAAAGTTCTAGCTATCACTTCGATCTACCGTTTTGTTTTACTATGGTTTGATGCGAAACGAAGTTTAATATTTAAATAATGTAATCACAGAACACACAGAAGGAGCCTAGTGGATTTAACTTTTTAACAGACTGCCCAAACGAGTTGTCTGTTTCGTTGTTACCTCCAGTAACGTAAACGACTGAATGATCCTTAAAGGGCGTTATTAGATTCACCTTCATCCCCAGCAGAGATATAGGATACATTTGCAGCCGGGTTTTTATGATGCGTAGGCTTTTTCATTACTCTGAAAAGTTGCCACATAGATGATGTCAGAAGTCCATGTTCCATAATACCCAGGTACGGTAGTAGGCATTAACAAATCCTCAACAAATACGAATAAGAACCTCTGTCTTGTTACATTATTAATTTGAGTATTACCAACCTAAAGCTGAGGCAAGAATGTAATTTAGCCACAATTCTTATAAACGCTCCACACAACAGCCACGGTTTACCTCTATCGCCTTGGGTTAACTAGTTTCTCGCTGTTGAAGTGGCTGTATTAGTCAAGGCATTTCCTTGGAATGGCAATTACCTGAATGGAATGGAGTCCCAGATAAGAGATTGATTAGAGCCAAGACACATTCATCGAATACAATCAGTATTTTATGTTGCCTTTATTTTTCTTTAATCAAAGGCATACTATTTATTTACAACGTGAGAAACGGGTTAAAAGTGCATTCAGTATAAAATGTGACACGTTATTTGTAAGTTTGGATAAAAAAACGATTGGCATGTTCAATAACTGTGTCTCGATCCTTACTCGCCTACAGTTTTAACGACGAGATATTGACTTGAAAACCGTTGCGTTGGCGGGAAATATACGTAATTTGCATGGGAGCATCTAGAGCAGTTCATTGACGGCGCGGCGGTTGTTAGATCTCATTCAAGTCATTGAACACGTCTGTTCATTGATATTTGAGGTAAGTAAATAAAAATAATAATCTTACTAATATTACAAATGCGAAATCTTATGTTACTTATCTTAATATCTTATCTTACTAATATTATAAATGCGAAAGTATGGATGTTTGTTTGTTTGTTCCACTTTCACGCCGAAACTAGTGAACGGATTTGGATGACATTTGGTAGGTAGATAGATAAAGCACTCGGCTAACACATATGATACTTTTTATCCCGAAAAACTTAAGGATTCCCGGAGGAATGCTTAAAAACCTAAAATTTCCACTTCATCACTAGATGGCGCCACCTTAACATTTTCTTTCTCTCTGGGCCCAATTTTGAAGTCCACGCAGACGAAGTCGCGGGCGGAAGCTAGTGTTCTATAAATACTTATTGGCAGAATATAGTTCATGGCTAATGATGATGCTTTTCTTTCTACATTCAATCGTTTGGAATAAAGTGATGTGATAAAATATTGCATATGCATGTGCATTATTGTGGCCTATTTATATAGGTATAATTCCTTGCAGATTAGGAAGTAAAAATGTGCAATTGTGCAGTTTATAATTATAAGACACACTTATTTTGAGATAAGCCGTAGCAGTACATTGGCTGTATGAGTTCAGTAGTGTACAAATCCTTACAGTTACAACAATAACAGGCGCAGTGCGGAAACGCCACCAAGTTTATGGGAGTCCCTGAAACACGTAGCACGCGCATTGAATCGATTATCGTATGCTCGTTCTGCTATTTCAGATGGACGGGTCGCGGCGAGAAATAGATTCTACCGTAAATTGCGAAGGTGGTTCTGTCTAGGGTTAAGCTGTGTGATTCCAAATTCAATCTGAATAGTTGTAGCTGCTCTGTTATACAAACAGTCTAAAAACGAAGCAATTACATTATAGATAGTACAGTTATTACAAGTGTAGTGGTAGAGAAACTAAAGAAAATCCGTTTAACAGTGAATAGGTTTTATTTGGGATTGCGTGTTCCACCATCGACACCATCGTCACTTACCATCAGGTGAGATTGGAGTCAGACGTTCCCAAATCTTGAATAAAAAGAATAAAAAAAAACAACCCCTTCCACAAATGGAAAATGTTCAAAACGCTTCATAGTCCATCTACATATTCACGTGAGTAGCTACTTTCGTTACAGTTTAACTAAAGTGGGCGTTTAAGGCACCTTTATGGTTTCGTTCGCTCTATGGCG
This sequence comes from Coleophora deauratella, assembly GCA_958295455.1. NCBI lineage: Eukaryota > Metazoa > Arthropoda > Insecta > Lepidoptera > Coleophoridae > Coleophora > Coleophora deauratella. The sequence continues at coordinate 6,595,161 of OY282403.1, read as the reverse complement.
TGGATTAGGAAAGCTTGCCGCCACCTTTCAACCGCAACTATGTTGTATTATTTTTAAATGGTCATTGTTAGCGATTCCACGAAAAACAGTCCCAATTTAGTCAGATGGCTGGTTCGATAACCAAACCGACTACATAAAAAAAATAATTCAATGTATTGGATTGGATAGTTGGAAGCGGTCAGCTGAATTTGAACCGTTACGCGGATGTAGGTTAAAAGTTGGCGAAAACTTACTATGAAGCGATGACATGGCGAGTTCGTGGGCCGAGATAAAGAAGTCGTAACAGACAATTCCAACTACCAGAATGTGAAAAAAGCTGGCCAAGACGAATAACTGTAGAACTTGCTTCGAGGGTTGGTTTTCTCCTGTAAGTTTTACGTGACTTTCGCTAGTTTCGCTTTTATGTTAAAAGTAAACTATATATACAATTTAAAAATCGTCGACGCACAAAAAACAAAAACAAAACCTAGTCTGTTTTGACAAAATCTAAAGTCTCTTCAACAAAAACAAGAAGTTAATTCCTTGGACCGGGAAACCTTGTATTATGTATTACATAATCACGTGAACACAGACGTTCGTAGTCGGCTATATCCTATTAGCGGCGAGTTTTTCTGGACGGATCCTTTGATTGCTCCTCTCACTCGAAATTACAGGATCTATATCTTCGTAGTATATAATTTTATTTTTTACATCGACATAAAATTCAGTAACATTATTAATTTTTTTAACGTATTATACTTATTATAAAGTATATTTTTTATCTTTTTTTACCGAAAAACGGATTCAAAATTTTCCATTAAATCAAAATAATGACCGTATGCAAATTGCGACATTAACTGACGTAGTAAAACAGAAATAGACCCCGCGTTCGTTTCTGCAACTTTTCTGAGAATTTCCAGCCGACCGACCGTGTGACGACCGCGACTGTCAAGGACAGCGACACAGATTATCACAGGTAATTAGCGACAGATTTTGGCTTATCGACAGTTGTTGACAGATGATAGTTATTCGCGGAGGCCTATCGCGTGCGATGAAGGTCCGCAGACATAAGCGGCGGCGCGGCGTAATGCGGCAACGACCCGCGATTGTCAAGGACGGACGCACCCGCGCCTAGCGACAGCCATCTGACTATACAAATACAATAATGTACCGTTTTCCTGTATCATATGAGCACAACGAGGAATATAAATGTACTCAGGACTCATAAAAGTGTTATAATGGTCAGCATAGAAATGTATAAAATTCTACCTCTACTTTATGCCCAAAGTTCACTCAGTGTAATCGTGTGATATCTTTTACCTTTCTAACTTCGCTGATTATGTATTTTAAGTACATTGCTGAAAATTACAAAAGGGGATTAATTAATCTTTTCCTAAATAGTTTGTATGTATTTATTCAACTGCAAAAATGTGTTTTGTGTATGTTTAAGTATGAACGGATAAGATTATTTAAGTTTCCTTAGTAACTTAACACGGGGTTTAATGAATCGATGTAAATTCAAATTCAAAAAATACCGAGAAATCGTCGACCGCACAGTGATGTCAACGGCCCTCACATCCTGTTTGTCTTATCGATACCAATACCTACCAAAGCTAGCATACTTATACCATTATACCATAAAAGATCCAATACCAATCTATAGGTAAGCTTTGAAAGAGGGATGTTACGAATATTCGCATTTGAATGCATTCACAAATTATTCGCATAATTTTAAACATTCGTTATGATATTCGCATTTGCATCATCTGATGCGAATATTTTGCGAATGCGAATATTTTGCAGAGATGTCATGTATTCTTCTGTTTTTGTTTTATTTGAGGGACTTTTACTATGCCTCCGAGAAAGAAAAGTGTGATATGGCGTTATTTTACAATAGTAGATAGAGATGTGAGAAAGTGAGTGCAATATCTGTGAAAAAGTTTATTCCCGTATCGGGCGAACAACAACGGGATTGCGACTTTATTTAAAATCTGTTAATTCGAATGAATATAACCTGCTAATAAAACCTTAAATGTGTATGTATGTATGTTACATGCAACGTGAAGTTATAATAGATTTTAATAAAACTGCTAATAAAACCTTTCGTTTTAATGTCCCACCTAAATATTCGCATTTGCATTCGCACAGTTCTTTTATACGAACTTTCAAGTGTTGTTACGAATGTCATATTTTCGCGAACGTCGAAAATATGACATTCGTTACAACACTTGAAAGACTGGTTCTTATTCAGTGAAAAAGAATGAGAAGCCGATAACATTTTTGCTATTCGTTGCTCCTATCGTTGATATACAGAGTGTTTTGTGTTAAAACTGGTACGGTATGGGGAGATCTTAACTTGTAAAAGTTACACGGAAGATGAGGTGAGATGTAGTTAAACGCAATCAAATTTTTAATTAATAAAAAAGGTAATTTTACTCAGGTGAACAAAACATTTTATCATTTCTGATTTGACTTATGGTCTAAATTAACAGGCTTGATCTTGACTGACAAGAAAACATTTTATCTTGTCGGGTTTTTCATTTTTAGGTAAAATATTTAGGTTATTTTTTTGTTATACATGTAAAAGTGTATATACATCGCGTGACGTGTTGAATCTACAGCCATAAAGTTGGCGTCAACTTACATAAAAACTAGATAGGCCGAAGCCCCTGTGTGCAACATTCTAGGAACCCAACACCCGTGTTCGATAAAATATCAGTGACCATATCGATTGATGACAGAATAGGTGAATGTACCGTGCATAACGTCCATGTTTCAAATCAAACATTATCAAAATCATGTTTTGTTATAGTTAAAGTATGTATATCATATTAGCTCATGCGTAGTGCGTAGCTCTACTCTATAATTTTCTTTAAATATATTTTTCCTATCCTTAATATCAATCAGGCAGAAAATAAGCAAGTCCATTTTGCGAGTTGTTACTCATTGTGTGTTTATCTAATTATTAATAACTTTTTAATTGGTTTACAGTGGCTAACTGTACAAATACGATTCATCTACATAATTTATGTCACTGTAACTGCATGCATGTTAGTGCACTAAATACAATAAATAGTTAAATACTTTGTACACGTGCAATTTCAGCGATTGTGCAGTTCGCAGGCATTACGAAATGCAAGTCAGGGTGAGTGACTATACCCTCACCCATAACAGCACTGGGTTCTTTTAACTTTACGCAGTTAGCTGCCGCTGTATGATAGTGCAGTAACTGAAGCAAGTCACCCCAGCATTAATTCATCTGACCAAAATGTATTTATTATAGTGTGACTGAATTAATACGTACTTAACGGACAGGTAAATACAAAATTTTCTAGTGATTTTCCTTCATGTTAGATAAAACAATGAAAAAGATTAAAAATAAATATTTGTAAAATTTATTCATCGTTCTAAACTTGCTTCATAAGTCATTATTTAAAATTGACAAAGCCGCTGAAGTAACGGCTCTTGAAACATTCACCCTACTTACAAAAATATATGTCAACAAAACAACTAAGTCAATAATGTTTGTTTTGGAAATTCGTGCCGCTCCGCGCGTCATTCGCTTTTGCGTGCTGACCAATGATCTACATTTATTGCAACGACAAATAAATGGTCTCCTAACATTTTTAGTTAATTAGATTAGCACAATACAATAAAAATGACGGAAATACCTTTAAATTGGTCCAGAGCAAAATAATAACAATGCCACTGATGTCTAAACCAATGTAAAGCTAAATCGAGAAAAAAATCCTCACAATGATAATACTTTTAAATTTTCATTTAGCTTTTAGTAGACAGACTCGGTGGCTTAGTGGTAAGCGCTCCTGGCTACTGATCCGAGAGTCGTGGGTTCGATCCCCACCCAGGGCAAACATTTCTATGATGAGCAGATTTGTTTGCTCTGTGTCTGGGTGTATTATATCTATATATGTATGTATTTAAAAACGTGTATGTGTATGTATATCAGTCTCTGGTTCCCATAGTACAGGGAATAAGTAAATAATAATAAATCCTAGTTTGGGGCCAGATGACCGTTTGTTGTCCCGGTTATTTTACCAACTTAAAAGAGCAGTTTATGATTTTTTAAAACGGTCTTCAACGTAGAAGGGCGCTGAGAAGAGGATTTAGAATACTACCAAAATCGTGTTTTTTTTTTTAATTTTGATTTGTATATCATGTAACACTGCGGCTAAATCACGCTAAGGCGAACGAGCGGCGCCAAACGATTGAAGCGGGGGTTTCCCATCAATAGGTGCACTACCAGTCACCATGCACGTGCAGTTTATTGCATGGCTTTATTTATTATTAGGTACTTACACAAACATAGAGTTAATGACTATTATTGTGGTGTAGATTGTCAGTCATTACAGCATTTACAAGATTGTGAAACTATCAGTAAATGTTTTGTAAGCTCTATTGCAATTTACTGAGACCGGTCAAATACGCTTAACTAGTAGTAAAAACTGTAAATAGGGGTCGCCAATAGAACATAAATCTTGCAGTTTTAAGGTGCAAGTCCGAGACCGGCTGCAAGTCGCCGACCGCAGGCGACAGGCGACAGACTTCATTTATCGACCGCAAGTTACACTACTGGTTTCTATGAATCTCTATGAAAGTGATTCCGAGCGCGGCGACGTGTCGCCTGCGGTTGCGGCCGGCGACACGTCGCCGGCCGCACGCAGCGACCGCAAGTCTCAGGACCAGTAGTGCGGCCGACCGCAGAGCGGTTACACGCGTTTCTTTTCTTTTTTTGCATATAATAACAACAATTCGTCGTCATCTTCCTCCTCTAACAAATGACACAGTAAATTATTGTTAAACACGTCCGATATTCTGACTCGCGCGAAGGTACGGAAACGACAGGGTATAAAAGCTGACTGAAGTGCAGTCGCGCTTGGAATGGCGGCGGCAGCGACATGCGGTCGGACCGCAGAGGCCGGCCGCAGTGTCGCCTGCGGTTGTCGCCTGCAGCCCGTCTCGGAATTGTACCTTTATACAAAATGCTTTAAAAAAAAATATCTAAAATATGTTGTCAAAATACTTTTAAAAGTAGCCTGATATTTATTTGTTCATTGTTGGTAATTTTGAGGTTAGCGGCTGAGTACAGATCGGAATCTAGATATTAATCATATTTCGGAATTGATCATTTTATATTATTTTATAGTGATAGTGTGAATGTGGGTAAATAAGTTTTCGTGTGATTTAAAATGTGTTCTTTTTTACGTCTCAGTTTCGACGCGCGTGAGTAAACCAAAGTAAATGCACAACAGCAATGTAATGCCGACGATGACGAAACAAAATTCATTGTTTCGTTCTCAGCTTTATTCTATCTGTATACAAACAACAGGTACAAATAGCATTATCGAGAAAACTCAAAAAGAATCGTCGGTCAACACACGTCCGACCCGCAATGCAGAAGAGCGTAGCTGCCAACATCTTTATACGCAAATCATATTGTGGTGTGTGTATTCATAATCATACGTATAAGTATTCACAAGCTTTCTAAAAATACTCTTTTTGAAGAAATAAAATTTTTATACACGAGTTATTGGACAAGATTTTTAATCGGTACTTTCTTGCTCAAATTAATCACATAGTATTTCGATTAAAAGCCTATAAATTTCCAAAATAAAAAGACACGTAAAACGTTACTCATCAAGCTTTGCTTTAAAAGAGGCAGACTGTTATTACAGCCATTAAGTAATAGTTACTACTTGACAGATACTTCACTTTCATACAAAAACGAACATGGAATACCGTCGTTGTTGAAAAAAAAAACCTAGGTGGAGGGAGAGATAGTGACGAGGTAAGTACTAGGATAGTCTTTGCATTTATTTGGGAATGCATGATAGAAGGACGTTATCTCTTAATATGTACTGTAAATAAAACGTTCAGCAAATTAGCTACTTCGTAAGTAGTAAATTAAACATATTTAAATACTATAATAATGAGTATTACTAATATGTGAATGTAAGGGTAAAACGGCATACATTAAAAATGCACCTTAATTCATAGTTATTTCCTAAGTCATATTTAAAGAGCAAACTGGTTTCGATGTATGTGGAAAGTCGTCACATCAGGTCCATTCACACGGTCCGACTGTGACGACCATTTGCGAATTTTATGGGCATTTAACGTCCCGATCAGCAGTTGAAATGGTTCCGTGATTCTCTGCCAAATTTTGTAGCCGACAATTATTGCAACTTAACTGGTCGGACTCCTCTTTCCTTAATTGATGATCTCATAACAATGTTTTACATAAATCACTAAATTACATACATATTAACAGCGACAACACTGGACAACTGCTGCCTATACCTTGTAATTCAATTCAATTGTGCCACACGATAAGAAGAAGAACAGTGACGGCTATAAATCATAGATACGTGGAAAACAAGTGTAAACGATGAACACATTTTATATTTTAAAGGGAACATGCAAAGGAGGATGAAAATTGTTATTATACACATACATTCATATATACTTTGTCGTGTCTTATGTTGCCAAAGAACTCGGTTTATGTTTTTTCTTATTTACGAGTATTGCCTAATTTTACTCGAACATGAACAACAAAGAGACAATGTTTTTCATGTGGCGACCGTACTTTAAAAGTCGAACAAGGAGTAAACCTGTTTCTAGAAGACAGGTGTTATACGCTGTTGGATTCTTTTTTTAACAGAGTGATTGCAGTGACCTTAAGCGTTGCGGTCGTCTGGATCTGATGGAATCGACACCATAGAGCAGTCTAGAGGCGAGTTTCATTAAATCGTAATTGAAAACGAAGCTTTCACTGTTGTTGAGTTTTTTTTTTTTAATTATAGGGGGAAGTTAACACCACTGCTGTTGTAATTTTAACCTTATTATCGATTAAATTTCGTTATTTGATACACAATTATGTTGATTATAAATTTGAAACGTGAACATTGGGAAAACTTTATACTCGTGTAAAAATTTTCTTTATTGCTATTAATTGCTACTTAGTAGTTGATAAATGATAACTGTATATTTATAACTCAACCATAGTTACATTTGACTTGATGGACCCTACTATTATATAGGATGTAACAAAATAGGTGCCGTTACAAATGGGGCTTCTTTTGATCATTTACTCAATAAATGTAGTATACGAATTTACCGAAATAGCCAAAAAAACTCTCCATGCCTTTTTTAATTGATGGGGTCCAATCATGGTCCGATTATGTACGGCGAGATTATTTCTTTTTGCTATTTCAGCATCGTATAAAAAGTTGTTCAGTATGATTAGTAGCCAGTATGTATGTATGTATGTATGTATGTACACGTATTTTTAACACCATTTATTGTTTTTAACATCAATAAAAATCAAACATTCTAGTGCCCACGCAGACGCTTAGAGTGCGCCAACCCGGCGTTTCATAGATATGAAATTAATTAAATTCGCGACCAGCATTACGCGTAGGAATTGCTGGATGGCGCGTAATTTCCCCGGGGCTACACAGCAGCGGCATCGGCATGATTTGCACTGTAAGTGAAAAACTGCAGACTTATCTATCTATAGTTTACATGCTTTGTGAAATGGATGGATAAATTGGAGAAAGGAAAATAGTCAAAGAAATGTCCGAGACGAGTCTTGTAGAATGATATTCTGAATAGAAAGGTTAAATGTTCAATAAAATGATAATATTTTGTGAAATTTACTTTTTGGTTAGACTTCTCTTTCATGTAGTTAAATCTGAAACGTCGTAAAAAAAAATGAAATAATGTTTTTTCTTCGTCAATTTCTGTAAGAGGTTGTTGTTTATTTAGAACTATGTACTTTTTTAGCTTCTATTATGTTAAACCTGATATCAGGTCTAAAGTATATTAAAATAATAAACAAGATTGCTCTTGCTCTATTCTGCCAATGCGAAAAGATCAGCTTTGAAGAGATACCAAAAAATAAAAAAATAAACTGAAAACCAATCTATTTGGTCATGTCGCAGAAACAAATACTACAAAACACAGTAATTTTTGAATTTATCGATGTCGTCAATAAAAATCCGAACTACTACATGAACTTACGTAAATTAATACTTTTGCTGATAGGAAGTTGCGTATTTTATCGCATATATCGCTCGTATTTGGAATGCGAAGGGGACGACGCGCATTTCGCAATAATATTTGTTTGTATCAAGTGCGAAGCCTGTTGCTTACCGCGACCGATAAGATTAGTTTGGCGCCAATACGAAGATATGTTGACTCACTGAGTGCAACATGCGACTGAAATTGTATGTCGATCTATCAAAAGGATATCGTATATTTGCTCTATCAAACACAAGTAAAAAGTTAGGACATTTAAAACAGCTTTTACTTGGAATATTCATTTTCCGAAGAAAAATTACATGTATGCAAGAGAGCGAAGATGTCTCTACAGAGATACTGCTTGTGGCAGTCTATATGTATAGTGATGATTGTTATTGTGTGGCTAGAACAGTCTGTGGAAATACGAATTCAGGGACTTTAATTCATTCGGTATTTCATGCTATTAAAATTATTTCAATATAATATTGTTATTTATTTCTTAGGTTAATTCAAAGATTTTCAAATTACAAAGTCAATTGCTACTGAAAAACAGTTTCTTATCAATTATAACTTTACAGAGTAAACAAAGTATTTAGCTTTAGTCTTTTCGTCGAATTAACACGTGCATTAAATAAAAATCGTTGTTACGTCGAAACATACTTTGTAATAAAGTCACAAATTATTATAAGTTTATTTTAATGGAAACATATTGATTTATTATCACCATCATCATAAGCCAAAAGACTTCCACTGATGGACAAACACCTCCCCTAAGGATTTCTACACCATCCCTTCACCAGGTCATCGGTCCACAGAGTGGGAGGCCTGCCTACGCTATGTCTCCCGGTGCGTGGTCGCCACAACGGCCATCTATTCTACGAGCTACTATATACATTGACATATCAAATCATTGAAATCCAAGAGTTGTTTAAACATATTTAGAAATATTATACCCGTTAGAACAGTATGTGCGGGGAAACGAGGAAGAGACGACAAAGGTTTATGAAGGATCGGCAGAGCAATCCCAGATAAGACAAGTTGCAAATATGTACAAACTGGAAGCAACTGTACTAAAAGTGGGAAATAACGAGCTTTCTGCTACTTGACAGTAGAGAAAACAAAAAAATTATGAATAATAGCAGCGGCGCCCATAATCGCAAAGATAAAGCCTCGATACAGTTATCGCGGCGAGACGAGGTGTGGCGTTTGCCAGTCGATACGCCATGACTCACAACTCTATTACTAAGTTATTTACAAACTTGCACTAGCCTGCGACTTTGCACAGATAGAAAATCTAAATGTACCTACAGTTACTGGTGGTATTTTCCAGATTGACAATTTAAAGTGCGTTTTCCCGAATAAAAATCATAAGAAAGAATATGCGTACTTTGTATTTGTATTTAAATTTATATAGTGAGAACTATACAGAGTTCGGGCCTCATTAAAAAGATATTAACTTATGTCTTTTACAGAAGCTCTTAATTCAACCAAACCAAACGATACCAAAGTGCTGCTACTTAGCTCGATCTACTTGGTTTGTAAATATCTTTGTTGAATGAAGGAAAACTAATTAATACGTGTATTTTGTATTATTTTAGGTCCACTGGAAGTTAAGTTTGATATCAGTTACCGATTGATATTACAAATTAAAATTCCATTTAAAAACCTCTCTTAAATTCTTTGAAACGTCGTCGTACAATTTGAAACTATAAATCAATCTACAAATGTTCCCATCTTTAGTATAACGAAAGCGTAATTATAATTACTTAGCCCAGCCTGTACTCAGGCTAATAACGGGCTGTTAGCGATAACTAAATAATTAACGTTACGAAAACACTAGAAACGTCACGTAGGTACACGTCACTTCACGCGGCCTATTGATTGCGGTATCAAAATACCATTTAACCTACGTTAAATGACGGAACATTGACAACCTGTATGGCTTCTATTTTACTCATAAGGGTGATAATAAACTGGATGTAACTCGAGAAAGATGAAATGAAATTACTTTTTTTTACATATGTATACAATTTGTCGTACCTATTAACTTGTCAAAGAATGGACCAAGAAAAAATCGTAATTGATGACAATTGATTGGAATTGATGGCAAAGACGTTCACCTTATACAACATGACATATTAATTTGTAACATAAAGGGAGGAAAGCTTGGAAAGGTTAGATCAAGGATAATTACGGACCAAATTCTGTTATCCTATTTGGAGGTAAAATATAAATATGTAGTATATTTTGGGATTTATATCATATAGGTTAGGCAAGTTAAAAATGAATGAATGGTTGGTTTGGGCCACACCGATACCTTTTGAACGCCTACGAGTCCTACGACATATTAGGCTGTCGGGAACGTTCATGCCCGTTAGGACACAGGCAACAATATCATTTTTAAATGAATGTCATATCCACAAGCATTTTTAAACGAATATCATATAAAGGGCGTGGCGAGTGTATGATAACAGCACTCTATAGCAGTGATTAGGTTAAAGATGCACTGCTCATACATAACGTAGTCTACTTACTTTAACCATTCCATAATAACCAACAGTACGTACCTGTAACAAAAAGTGAAACAATTGAATTAACAACACTACAAACTACACAAAAACAAACAAACAAACAGATATAATCCCACGCACTATTTAACACACAAACGAAGTGTATAATCCTAAACACCAAAACTTGCCCCGAGGGAGCGTTTGCTAGGATTCTGGGGATCGTAATGTGGTTTAATAAAAGGATATTATTAATGCATCCTGGCGAGCCGTAAAGGTCATATTTGGGGCAGACGAGCTTACATTAGGTGACCCCGGCCCAGGGCTGAAAAGTTTCGTATCACGCTCTCGGCGCTCTCCTCTAGTACACAAGTGATTTGGGTAAAATACAGAGAACACTTCAATTATAATGAACTCCGTGTTTTCGTAGAGAAAGTCTAGGTCAAAAGTGCTTGATATTATTCTTATTATTAATTATTCTCAAGAAACGTATTACATACATTGAGTTAAGTGAAATTAAGATGAAAAGTTTACAACAAAGTCGATTTTGGCGAGATTTTTCCTCTACTCAGGAGACCTACCTGAGGACACAGACACAAGGGTATAATTAATAATATTATTAATACAAATATTATTATTAAACATACTGTTAACCGATTCACTGAACGACAACAAAATTGATAAGCACGAATATTCATAAAGCAAAGGAAATAATGCTATTTATTGTACAAACAACAAAATACGGATCGGAAATAAGGAAAAATTTGTTTGCTGGCTTAAACAATCAAAGTGTTGTTCTATTTTTGTAGCAAGAAAGGATATTTCAAATCTCACTTTGGTTATAGCCTATAGCCCTTCTCTTAGATGTGTAAATGTGAATCTAATACGATAGTTTAATAAGCGAAAAATGCATTGAAATACAATCGCGATCGCCACAAACAAAATTCAAAAGATTTTTTCGGGATAACTGTTACCTGTTTTGAACCTTTTTTTCAGCCATTAGAAGACAGGGAAGATATACGACGATACACATTAGAATTTCGGACTCAAAACTTAATGACATTTGACAGCCCTACTGATAACACTCTGACAGCTAGCGGTCGCCACATAAATAAGTACGAAATTCTCGGAAACGTACAAACAATAATTCCATGCCACATGTACCTAATGTTTTATTATTTTTTCCTGATTTCCCGGTAAGCAATCGTAACGGAATTGGATTTTAGGTTTGTTTAAGCCAGCTTTCTGAAACATCACTTATTGTTAAATCAATACGTTAGTACATACAACGCAACTGTAACTGTAAAATCAATATTGCGATCTTGGTTATTGTAGAGCTCACTAGCTATGACGTCATATAGTCGTCTCCATTACTAAATTATAAAATTTGCATGTAATGTAAATTCAGACTATTGAAATTTTCGATGTTGCAGTTTGCTCTCGGTGGCATAACTTCGCTCCATTTCTTTACGTTCTATATGTATATTTATTTAAATTTTAAATGTAAACAATCTTGATATGTATGTCTTTTTATTGATATCTGCATGTTACAGTTCTTAAACCAGTAGAAAGTATTGTATAGCATGTTTAATATTATAGAATAGGAAAAATAAACTTAGTACACCTTACGTTTGCAAGAAATATCAGAATTAAATATCTGAATTTTAACATGTTTACATTTTGTTAAGTACCTTAAGAAAAGGTGTTAGCAAAGTCAAGATTTTTGTTGACATCATACTTCATTTAAATATTTCATGTAAAAATGTTCGCACATAAATTCAATTTATTATTAGTCCAAAAGATCACTATTACAATATAATAGGAAGTAGACAACAAAGTTCAACTGTACTACTTTCGTAACGATGAGATCACAAGTATAAATAAATATTTAAAAGCATTTTGTATCTCAGAAACTCCTGGCGACTCCCACGCATCGCACCCGTCGAGTCTCTTCGGCTATTTTTAAATTACTCACTTATTTTACTTACTTAGGCACATTATTTAGGTTGTTGTCCTTGAACGAAATCTTAAAAGACTCGACGTAACGAAATAATGATGCCAGTCAATATAAAGAATTACAATTTCACGAATTTTGCGTTGTGAAGGTAAACAGAGAAGCCTTTGATCATTCATTCATGAATATAATGAATGTGACGAATGTGACGTTAGGAAATATTTCGCAGACGTCCTTTAGAACACGGAAGCACAGATTATATTTACACATAGTTCCGGAAGATGCTAAGAACAGTCCTAAGACATTACGAGAAAATAAACACCGCACGCATGATAGATCATTTCAACAAATGAAAAATATAAGTAAGTAAATGAAAAATAAGTATTTAGGTATCTCAATTAGAGCTCATTTCAAATATAATGGTGAATTTGGTTTGAATATTTAAAACATAAGACATGTAGCTGCATGCTAGCTATGTATTTGATTTTATACGAATGATTGCTGAATTATTTAGGAGTTAGTGCCACTTCTTCTGATTATAATATTAGTAAAATAGTGGATAACCAAGATACGATTTGTACGTGCTTTAGTATTTTCCATTTTCCTGCATGGGGCGGAAACCTGGTGCTGCAAGAGCAATGACAGCAAAAAGATCGACACCTTCGAAATGTGGTGTTGGAGAAAGCTTCTCACCATTCCATGGACTGCCATAATAACAAATTAATTCATATTGCATGAACATCACAACGAGGCTCTTAGCAATGTGCCACCAAAGGTCCCGTTGCTTCTTTTTACTCTACGTATATTTCTCCACACATCTCGATCCCTGGCAACCACCTTCCATTGATCCTCAAACCTGCCTAGCTCATCCCGCCATTTGGTTTGCGGACTGCCGCAATCTCTACAGCTTTTCGGAACCCAGCGAACTTATAATCATCATCATCATCAGCTGAAAGACGTCCACTGCTGGACAAAGGTCTCCCCCAAGGATTTCCACACCGACCGGTCCTGCTCGCATGCGGCCTGCGGTCCGGTGCGTGGTCGCCACTCGAGAACTTTACTGCCCCAACGGCCATCTGTCTACGAGCTACCTATGTGCCCAGCCCACTGCCAGTCTGCCACTTAAGTTTAGCGATTCTGTGAGCTATGTCGGTTACTTTAGTTCTCCTACGTATCTCCTCATTTCTGATTCGATTACGTAGGGAAACACCAAGCATAGCACGCTCCATCGCCCTTTGGGTGACCTTGAGTGATATTACGATATCTACTTCGTGACTTCGATATCAGGTAATTATTTAGCACAGCTTCAAAAAAAGATACTTGGCGAATTAAACTAACTAAGCGAAAGATGTTACAAAAGGAAATAAGATACAATGGGCGCGTCTCATCGCATTATGTCCTTTTCTCGAAATGTCCTTTCTCAAAATGTCCTTTTCTCGATATGTCCGTTTCGAGAAAAGGACATAATGCGATGAGACGAATGGGCGGCCTTATTGCTAGGTAGCATAAATATATATATTTTTATATTTTAGGTCAATGGTAGGTCAGGTTTTCTTTTAATAGTAACTGAATAAAGCACAGTTCTTTTCCATTTAAAATACAGTGAAATTAATAAGTACGTTAAAAAAGAAATATCTCTCAGATTTGAGAGCGTCTTCGCTTGAATGAGTGTCGGGATTACCATCGTCTGCTAGGTGTAAAGAGTTTTTTTTTAAATTAATAATACTACAGTAGCCTGAAGACATTTGAAACCTTTAAATAATTCAACATTTAAAATTATTTCAAAATGTACGACAAAACTTGACAGGACTTCCAAAGTGAGATTGTTTTAAACTAATATAATAAATTACCATGTAAAAGCGAACCTAGTACCTATTATTATGACTTCGGCTTTTTAGTAAGTTAACTGTCTCGCCGTGCACTGATTAAGTCTCATAATGAAGTTCGTTTGCAATGCCGTTTTAATTACTCCGAGCGGTACAGCACAGCGATGGCTTCGTTTTGAAATGTGCACGGATCTACCTGCGGCTCTCGATATTTAACAGAAACTGTACACGAAATATGAGCGGCATGCAAAGCAGATCATTGTAGTCCAGTTAGGTCAGCAAACATTCTTGAAAAGGGCAACGCCCCATAGCAGATCCTCAATTCCTCACGAGCATCGAACAAAAGTAGCTCTAAAAGATAAAGGAGAAACTTTCGAAACCGCGTGGCGTTCCCCGAAGCTGTTGCGGCATGTTCCGTTGATGTGCAGTTCGGAGAATGCACCGACCGGTCTCCTTTGCAATATTTAGGTATCAACTCGCAGATTTAGTGATTTTTTTCCTGTTGAATATCAGCAACGATCTTGCTTAGAACACAATAGGTGGCCGGATGAACAACGCCTGGTTGTTTGTTCTCCTTTCAAAGTGATTCTTGGAAAAAAATACCTTTACAGAGTACTGCACGTTTCCATGGCCTCGGAACTGAAATATTTGGTCTGAGCTGGGATATAAAAGGCAGTCCTATTATTAAGTTACTTATTGTCTTGAAACTTTTGCCAGTTTTATAATGAAGTTCAAAAAAGTTTTTTTTTTCAACTAAAACTTCCATTTCAGCGTTAATTCTTCTTTAGAGTTATAATTCCACACAAAGTTTAATGGCTGGCTTTGACATATGACGACGACAAAGACTATCAAGTCTGACAAGGTATGTAAAATCTGTGTCCTCTTCGGAGAGTTGTGCACAAATGTTTCAAACACGCATTTATTTACTGGCTTACAATTTGTCAGTAGCAAAAAGGTTATTGTTGGAGCCAGTAAAAGTTTGAAGGAGTTTATTTTACGGGCTGGGAATTTCATCTACCGTACTCGAGCTTGAGAAGTTCTCGCTAGAGGTGTTATGTCCGTAATTGATCACACGTGACTGCGCAAGTGAGCATCGACGGCCCTCCACAAAAAGCCAAAAGCCAAAATTGAGTGGGGTCTGAATGGGACGCGCGAGAGCGTTACAGTGATGCTTAATGTTTTAGCGTCACTAATATGGACTTATGGAAGTGGCAGTCAATTTCGTGAGAGTGTGAAGTCATAATGAGACAAATATGTATTAATTACGGGTGATAATTGGTCAATGGTTCCCCAAAAGTTTCGCTAAAGCGATGTGGTAACTTTCATGTAATCTGGAAATATATGAAGGCGTAACAACAATTAGGTTCAAATGTTTAAAACGGCGGTTTAAATTGGCTCAAATAATTAACGTAACCAGTCCAGTGCATGCGTACTGCAGTGTTACTTAATGTCGGGCAGTGCGTGGCAGTCGCTGAAACAAACACGTCACAAATCCGAGCAAATAATGAGCAAAGTTTCTGATTGGCGCTCCTCGTGCGTGAATGGGGCGGAAGGATGCCCTGTTGTGATGTGATGCTGGATTGCTTCCGACAGATTAAAGGATTGATAGGTTCCTCGCCCATACATATATAAGTGGGAGTTTGAATAGGGGGATATTAACAAGGGAAGATTAGTGTCTTATGTGTCGTCGATTTGTGGATAGTACATATTCTTAAACGTTTTATTTTTTTTCTTCGCGCATTATTGGTATTGTGACGAAAAATATTCATAAAATATCACGCCTCAGACTCTGTCTCCGAAGATTATAAGTTAACAACTCAGAAAAAGTCATACAGAAGTCATACAAAATTTGTCGACTGATTTAACAGTCGATTAGTAGTAGATTTTAGTAGTATTTTTTGTGTGTGTACATTAAAGAGTATATCTACAATATCTAGATTAATATTATAGTAGCACAGCACAGTGTTACCCCAGAGCGTCAAATCGGACGTCCCCCTTTTTTTTACATAATTGGAAAGAGTTAAGCATTACAAATGCAAGAGTAAAACTCCCGTGTTTCAATTCCGCTTAGTTACGGTGCAATAAATTATTGAAAATTGGCTTTTTCTAATTTTTTTTCGTTCGATTTTTTTATCGTTTCTTTTATTTATTAAAAAATGGTACGCGCTAGACTTTGATTTATTTTCTAGATATTTAGAGGAATTCAAACTTTGAATTTCAAACTCATTCCCAAATTTCTAAAGTGTGTATTTACGACAAAATTAAAAAAAAAACGTTTTTTTTTTCTCCGAAATTCCAATGTTTCCGCATTTTCTTTTCAATAGAAAATATAGCCCAAAACGTAAACTACCCGTACAAAACAAACCGGATGCGCAACCTCATGGAATCTCGTGGTAAAATGAATTTAAATGTAATACCGATATTTGACGACCTAGGGTTGTCACCACACCAATCATCCCCCAGAATTATACCGGTATGTAACTTTAATTTACATTTACATTAATTTTTACCTGTTATCGTGGCTCCGGTCTCTTTACTTGACTGCAGAAGGAGGGTTATGTTTTTCGGGTGTTTGTAACTTGCACAATGTTAGATCTGTTTCACAGACCTTTGGATCCTCAGATCCATTAATTTCAATGCTTGGTTTGCGTAAAAGACAAAAAAAGCTGAAAAAGGTACCTTTGCCTGCAGCTGCATCAGATCTGTTAAAATGTGTCACTACAGAAAATACTATGTCAGAAACAGATGATGAAGAAACATAAGACAATAATGTAAATAAATTAACATTAGAGACAGAAGATGACTAAATTCACATCAGCTTCGTCCACGTCGTCGCTTTTTATCAGGTAAGATTGTATATAATAAAAATTTGAAATAAATTAATATTGTATACTAATAAATGTTAATAAGTATGATTAATAATGTAAATATTGTAATATACATATAAGATCTTAACAAAGGTACCAACAATATTTTTACTGGAGGTTCTACTCATGAAACTGAACAACTTTCCCCAAGGAACCCATGGTCAAATCGCATAAAATTTTTGGACCCTTCACACAATTCGATCAGCTGATTGGCCAACGTTGCATGGAGTTCAAATTTTTTTTTTTGCGAATTCCCCCGGGTCCCTTGCGGAAAGTTGTTCAGTTTCATGAGTAAAACCTCCAGTTTAAATATAGTTAGTACCTTTGTTAAGACCCTATATTAATATATTGTAAATAATAATATAAGTAAATATTGTAAAATATTAATATAAATATTGTATATACTATTGTAAATATTGTAATATAATAATAATATTGTAAATAAATAAATTAAATACAACTGTAAATCAAAAAGAAGTTATGTGACAACCCTGACAAAAATAAAAAAAGATTTGTATCTCCTGAATTCCATGAGATGCGCATGCGGTTTTTTTTTGTACATGAAGTTTATATTTTGAGCTATATTTCCTACTGAAAAGAAAATGCGGAAACGTTGGAATTTCGGAGAAAAAAATAAATAAAAATTTTTTTTTAATTTTGTCGTAAATGCGCACTTTAGAAATTTTGAAATGAGTTCGAAATTTATAGTTTGAATTCCTCTAAATATCTATAATATAAATCAAAGTCTAGCGCGTACCATTTTTTAATTAAAACAAAAATCGATTTATCGGTATTAAAAAAAGCCCATTTTCAAAAATGTATTGCACCGTAACTAAGCCGAATTGAAACAATGGAGTTTTACTCTTGCATTTTTAATGCTTAACTCTTTCAAATTCTGTAAAAAAAGGGAGACGTCCGATTTGACGCTCTGGGGCAACACTGTGCACAGTTAAGAGGTGACTTAAGGAACATAGGCGTGGCGGAAAGACTCTGTACGGAAATATATGGCAGTCACTCTCTACGTTTCTTTTTAGGAATATCGAATTTAATCACATCAGCAAATCAAACAAGGTAGACGACTAATATTAAAAACTTTGTCGTATCCAAATTTATTCCTAATTCTAAGTATCAAACTACGTAATTAGATAAATCGCATTCCAAGAAGATCTTGTTTTCCGGTACCATTGGCAGTGTAGAGCCACTAGCAATGTCTGTGGCGAGCAAACGCGCACGGAATGCAATAGGCAACTATGTGCGCATCTAGATAGTGGAACCGTAAGCGCATGGCAAACGATCAGCACGAACAGTTTACTTATTCTGCATAATAATCAAGGTTGCCAATCGACGCCTCGTTTTGTAAACGTTTCATAAAGAGTACCTCGAAATTCGAAACATCTTCAGAGAGAATAAGGCAGACATTCAACATAAAAGGAAATATGTAGGTAGAAGGATCGACTACAGCATGCTGCCCGGTTTGATTGATTTTCGATGTTTTCCAACAACCGTACAGTTTTCCAATTACTCCAAGTCAGACACAGCGGGCAGCCCTGCTAACTTTGCATATTAACAAGCAACGGTCCCGCGCAAGCGCGACATTGCGTCATTCATCGCGTTGCGTTGCGTAACCACTCACGCGCAGACCGCGCCATTCATCCGCTCCGCCCGCGATGGAGGCCTAGCAACACTTGTTTGATGCTAGATTGGATAATTCACTTCCACACCACTTACGGATGTAGTCGTTAGATCATCAAAGATCACGTTGCGAACAAATCTAGGATCCAGATGAACAAGGCATTGGACTTACAGAAAAGGAACGAATTTTAAGTTACGATTTAGTTAGGTACTTCATAAAAGGAAGCGGAAATATAAAAATAAAGTTTAGAAACTTAGTACCGCTATTTTACCTGGTATCTACTTCTTGAAGATAATGGCACGGTCAATGGCATCAAATTTAGTTAAAAGTATTTGTAGCGTTTATTAAATCATAATAAAAAGATCCACCGCTTACTCAGTATCAAATCTTCAAAAGGCATGCTTCCCCTTTCCTTCTTAATAAAGCTTTGCATTAAATGATCGATTGAAGATTTTATGTTCAGTAAAATCTATCTAGTTGCGCCGTTCTCTCTTCTATTGATTTCCTTAGTTTTAGTCACCGGAAGCTCTATCAGTTTCAAGGAGCACAATAAAGATTATCAAATTTCATTCATTCAGCACCGATTAGCGTAGCTCGGCACAACTGCAACCACCAGGTTTTTATTAAACTTGTACTGGCGATAACGGACCGGATGTTTGTCCGTGTGTGGCATTGTTCGCACTGGCCCATTGAATATTTCACGATTAGCAACCACACACACACGGCAACACATTTTATTTTTTGCTCTTTTAGTCCTATCTCGGTTCGGTTTCCAAGAACCCGAACACTATTATTTTAGACTAGCTTCCGTCCTCGACTTCGTCTGCGTGGAATTCATAATTGGGTCCAGAGAAAGAAGAATGTTAAGGCGCGACGTACACTCAATCTGAGCAGGTTGATGCATGATAATATAATATCGACCGTAACGCCACTCATTTTAAGTTAAGATCAGTGTTGGTACCATCGCGGCGGTTACGTCAAGGCCGAACGCAAAATTCTCGAGATTTCGATGTTTTTATTACTTTTCTTGGTTTTCAAATAAGTTAAAAAAAAAAACACCGTTCAAGGCAAATTGAAGGTATTAAAATGGCCGATTTTTGTGTGTTGGCTTGGCACTGTATGCCAAGAACCCTTCGGATCAGACATTTTGAGCTAAGCTTAGAGATCGATGCGTTTCAATATTCTATATACCAGACAAAAATTCCCGAGTGTCAATTATTTCTAGTTTTTGAGAAAAAAAAACCAAAGTTGGTCGATATGTTCTATTTACAAAATACAAAAAAATATTTTTTTCCGGAATAAACTATGCGTCCGTGAAGCTATTTACGTCAAATTATAAAGCGTTTAAAACAACATTTATTGATATGTACCGCTAGTCGAAAACGCAAGCGTAACGTGAAAAAGGTTTTTTTTCCTTTTAACAGTTTTTTTTTTAAATAATATTTAAAGTTAGTAGCATCCAGATATCTACTTACAATGTAGAGAATTAAGTTGTGCATCGTCACAAAAAAACGCAACTGTTAATACCGTGGGATATCGGAGATACTCGTTAATATGTTAAGTCGACTGACCATTTTGACTAGCAATATTTTAATTAAGTTTTTGCTATGAAGATTCAATTAGGCGCAGTAAACAATATCAAAAATAATACATTATTGAGCAACCAAATAGAAAATTAAATAAATTAAATTACATACACATTAATTAAAATAAATTAATTAATCAAAAAATAAATAATAAAACTACAATAAAAAATTTAAATAAATTATTTTGATTAGCAGGTGTACGTATACAAAAACTACAATATATTTTATTGTAGTTTTATTATTTATTTTTTGATTAATTAATTTATTTTTAATTAATGTGTATGTAATTTAATTTATTTAATTTTCTATTTTTTTTTTTTTTTTTATGGCAGAGGTGGCAAACGAGCAGACGGATCACCTGATGGTAAGCGATTACCGCCGCCCATAGACACCCGCAACACCAGAGGAGTCACAAGTGCGTTGCCGGCCTTTGATTTAATTGCTCAATAATGTAATATTTTTGATATTGTTTTTTTATGTGTTGTTTTTTATAAATGTTGTTTTAAACGCTCTATAATTTGACGTAAATAGCTAGTTTATTCCGGAAAAAATATTTTTTTGTATTTTCTAAATAGAACATATCGACCAACTTTGGATTTTTTTTACTCAAAAACTAGAAAAAATTGACACTCGGGAGTTTTTGTCTGGTATTTAAAATATCGAAACGCATCGATCTCTAAGCTTAGCTCAAAATGTCCGATCCGAAGGGTTCTTGGCATACAGTGGTTGGTTTCAAGATAAACAAATATTGTGTTTCCGACAGAATTTGCAATTAATGCAAAATACAGGGTTTACAGGATATTTTTTTTTTCATCAAAGTTTTTATGATTTTTATGATTCTGTTCAAGGCAATTTTTTTTTATTACTTCAAGTACGTTATATATGTTTTCCATGGTGATAGCTTTAACCATTATGTCAAGAATTTGAATTGAATATTGCGATTTGGCAATACTTAACGCCTTAAGGTGGCGCTATCTAGGGAAATTTGGAATTTTTAAGCATTCCTCCGGGAACCCTTAAGTTTAACGGGATAAAAAGTATCCCATGTATTAGCTGAGTGCTTTATCTATCTACCTACCAAATTTCATTCACATTCGTTCAGTAGTTTAGGTGTGAAAGTGGAACAAACAAATAAACAAACAAACATCCAATACTTTCGCATACATTTTTGGACATTTCCACTCCATACAAAGTAGGCCGATGACGCACGTGATCAAATTTGTATGAAGGTCCAAAAATTTTTTTGTGAATTACCATTGGTTGTTTGAGGAAAGTTGCTCAGTTTCATGAGTAGAAAGCCAATGTGAAATTTTGGTGGGGGTCCAAAAAAAACCCTGTATTAGTGAGATGAGATGAAATTGAGTTTGAATTTATTGTCTATATAGGTCATGAATTAACTTTGCTACTGCGAAGAATTTCTAGCCTCAAGTGATAATTATGGGATAATTATGGTACCTAAGGGGGTAATTTTATGTTTTTAACGACCACCGTCAATAATAGCATTGTTGAAAGACAATGGAAACTGTCCTTGTTTATCTACACATAGAGCAAGGCGTCAAATAATACGCCCTTCGGGTCTTAATGTCAAATGCTAATTGAGTTTACTTCACAAGTGTCGGGTAGCAACACTAGCAATTTAGCCTTACAAAATTAATGTTTTGAGCATATAGTGAGCCGTAATTATCACGGAGATTATTTGTAATCACGGAATAATCATAATTCCTATGATATACAAACATTGACATAGACACGTATTTATTTTTGACACAAAAGGTTGGCATTGGTTATGTATGAATGAGCAAAAAATATTGAATAACTAAAACGCTCAATACCTTAGTGCGTGCAAAGTTACATGAAAATATAGAAAACTGGAGGAGATACGTAGGAGAACTAAAGTTACCGACATAGCTCTCAGAATCGCTAGACTTAAGTGGCAGTGGGCAGGGCACATAGCTCGTAGAACAGATGGCCGTTGGGGCAGTAAAGTTCTCGAATGGCGACCGCGCACCGGAAGGCGCAGTGTGGGCAGGCCCCCGACTCGGTGGACCGACGACCTGGTAAAGGTTGCAGGAAGCCGCTGGATGCGAGCCGCACAGGACCGGTCGGTGTGGAAATCCTTGGGGGAGGCCTTTGTCCAGCAGTGGACGTCTTTCGGCTGATAGATAGATAGATAGATAGAAAACGGTCAATGGTCTGTAAAATGCAATGGAATAAAACGTAGTTTCTTTAAAAATAACTACATCCGAATATTGCATCATGACTGGACTTGTTTCGAAGGCGATAACAATGAAAATTTTAAGTTTTACATTACTGGTACATATAGTCGTTAGTGGTTGTATCTCACTGTCTTGGCATAATCTGACTCTAAGATACCAACGTTTAAAAAAAAACGACAACGTCGTTGTTAAATTAATGCTAATCGATGACGATATGCATAGGTGAATCCTTCAGAATATGTTGCCTTTAAAATTTTCCATTGCTATTACGCATGAATGGAGCTAAGTGCGATCAACCCCGTAGCTATCAGCTTATCAGTCGCGTCAGAGAAAAGAGAGTGGGCGGTTATCAGCGGCGCCCGCGTCACTCGGCGTCCGCTATTTACGTCAACGCTATATGGAGTAGGCTTTCAAATGTATCGCACTAAGATGTAAAATCGAATGCAAATAGTGATTGATAGTATAATATGTTCGGGATTCATCACTGGATTTTTTCAGTAGTCCCAAGTTTATAAATAAAACGATCAGAAACCGGAATAATATTTTCAAACAAATATAAGGAATACTTTTTCATGAAAACAGGAAAACCCACCATAAAATTAGTCATCGTCAATCCGTGAGTGTTTTAAAGCCTACGCATTCAACGGCAGCAGAAGGTCACGAGGAGAAAGTGCGTCAATGACAACATTATTGCATTTTTATGTACTTATTGGCTAATATCAAGTGCCATTTCGCTAAAATACCAATATATCATCAGCACAACACAGGAAAAGCATCTCACAGCAAACTAGTCACCTCGATTTCACGCTCCAGTTTCCATATGCGCGTCAGAGTTGAGTTGGGAGGTCGCAGGTACAAAGTTCGTCAATGAGTCATACTGTTGCCACATCAGCTGACTCATTGAGCGGTATCTTACTATGCTAGTTGGTAGCGTTGGCTGGCTGGGAGTGGGAAAATCATTGTTTCACACCACCGCACCGCCGCCGCTAAGCCATATCTAATGTTATGACATGAGCTTCTAGATAATTCGAGACAGATATCATCTGTTTTTTACAGTTCTTTGTTTAGAATGGGAGATAACCATACAATAGACATCGATGGAATTTGCTCGTTTCACAGAAACTGCTGTACTAATTATCATAGTTTTTTCGAGTACGGCAATCCCTAACGACACATCCATCCGCAGGCCCTCGTGCCCAGGCCCGGTAATTGTTGGTTTCGTAAATAGTGCAACTAATGTATTCATTCTAAATTTTTTTGCGGCAAATTTTATAATTTTAATTTATTGCTGCTATGGTATACCTATATACGAGTACATTAAAATACACGACTCTCCCGCCCCCCCCCGCAATCCGTTTCACCCCTTCCCCCCTTGAAAACAGTCCCATTTTACAGATTTTCTCAATTTTCAGGAAAACTATACAAGCTAGGACAAAATAGTCAAAGACCGAATTATTTGTCAATAAACTGCCTACCAATAATTAACATTCATTTTGATACGATTTATAGTTTCCAAGCTATGGTGCATCAAAGATTACTAAAAATGTGCGCTTAGCTGAAATAAAACATTTAATACACAAGAAACAACAATATTTATTATTTTTTACAAGAAATGCGTTTAACTTAACGAAATAAACAATTTTTATTTATTTTTTATATAGTAAGTATTTAATATCTAACAAAAATCAGTAACGTCATCATTATTTTCTAAAGACTTGTTGAAGCAACTAAGGCCCTGGCAATGGTTTCACATGGTGGAATACCGCAATCCAGCTTTGACACATCCACATCTTTTTCGGCAGCCTTTTCTGCAGCTGCACGATACTATTTTGAGTATCGACTGTGGAGCTGGTGATTCTTTGGTATATATAGGTGACAAAAAGTTATAATTATTTTTCCAGCCCCTGTTTTCTGGGTTCAATGCGTTTCCTCGCCATAATTGTACTTGACGAAAAGTACGCATTGAATGCTGAAAAGCTGCTCCTGATGAAGGTGGTAACTTTGATAATATCACCGTATTGTTCGTCAGACCAACATATTTGTTGAAATGGACGTATCGTAACTCGTTTAAGCTTTTCTCGGTTTGCTTAGGCCCATACAAGGCGAGAATATATCTTTCTCCCGCTTCTTTTACCTGCTCGTGTGAGGCATCCGGGTTATTGAAAACGTTTATCGTATCTCGCAAGTCGATCTTACCAAGCAGAACCACTTATGGCATGCAGAAAGAGGATCGATTCTTGCTTGGTAAAAAGATCGATTGCCTCACACGAGCAGGTAAAAGAAGCGGGAGAAAGATATATTCTCGCCTTGTATGGGGCTAAGCAAACCGAGAAAAGCTTAAACGAGTTACGATACGTCCATTTCAACAAATATGTTGGTCTGACGAACAATACGGTGATATTATCAAAGTTACCACCTTCATCAGGAGCAGCTTTTCAGCATTCAATGCGTACTTTTCATCAAGTACAATTATGGCGAGGAAACGCATTGAACCCAGAAAACAGGGGCTGGAAAAATAATTATAACTTTTTGTCACCTATATATACCAAAGAATCACCAGCTCCACAGTCGATACTCAAAATAGTATCGTGCAGCTGCAGAAAAGGCTGCCGAAAAAGATGTGGATGTGTCAAAGCTGAATTGCAGTGTTCCACCATGTGCAACCATTGCCAGGGCCTTACTTGCTTCAACAAGTCTTTACAAGATAATGATGACGATACTGATTTTTGTTAGATATTAAGTACTTACTATATAAAAAATAAATAAAAATTGTTTATTTCGTTAAGTTAAACGCATTTCTTGTGAAAAATAATAAATATTGTTGTTTCTTGTGTATTAAATGTTTTATTTCCGCTAAGCGCACATTTTTAGTAATCTTTGATGCACCATAGCTTGGAAACTATAAATCGTATCAAAATGAACGTTGATATTTATTGGTAGGCAGTTTATTGACAAATAATTCGGTCTTTGATCATTTTGTCCTAGCTTGTATAGTTTTCCTGAAAATTGAGAAAATCTATAAAATGGGACTCTTTTCAAGGGGGGAAGGGGTGAAACGGATTGTGGAGGGGGGGGGGGAGAGTCGTGTATTTTAATATACTCATATATAGGTATCACATAGCAGCAATAAATTAAAATTATAAATTTTGCCGTTTTGTCCATACATTGAAATCTAGAATGAATGAGCTAAACTGGTATTAAAATGAGTTGCTGACGTATTCATTATATTTCCATGATACTAATGGTTGCCTGTTTATACTGATTAGACTTAACTTGTTTATTGTTTGTTTGTGATTATTTTTAAAATGTGCTGTTTTATTTGTTTCTCTTTTTCCATGTTGTTTGTTTAATAAATGTTTCTCTATATCTATCTATCTATCCTATTTGGTTTTATTAGGTTGAAATGAAACTGTCTAATATAATACATTGGAGCTGTCAACTTTTTGTAGAGCTCTCTGAGATGGAGATTTTAATCGGAACGTCTGAGTTTGTCGTGTCTTATTTCAAATTTTTAAATGATTTGCTATTTAAATGACAAAGCAGTAATAAGTATCGAATCCCTAATGCATTGGTTAATTCAAACCGGATTCTATAAGTTCTAGGTATTACGTTAAAAACACAAAACGAAACAAATATTGACTTTAATATTTCTGTTCCTAACATATATGGAATATATGGAAACAAAAAACATAACTGCAATATAAAAGGAAACTTGCGAAAATAACATTTTTTGCGCCACTCATTTATTTAAAAGACGCAAAAACTAATTGATTCGTTAGGTTAGGCAAAAAACTTATTGCATTCAGTTAGGCGCCATTGCCGACAACAGCGCCACCGAACATTTAAATATGTTGTACCACTATGTTGCCTGCCTTCTTCTGTGTAAAGTCCACTGCACCTAAGGTCACTTGTTTACGAGTAGATCGAAGGTTGTAAATATTGCAACTGTGTTTAATCTGTGGCCTTCGGAAGACTGATTCACTCGAAAGCTTTGCATGAACCATTGGCTAGACGTGACAGACATGATTGCGGCGGAAATAAGCTAAGTATTTTTTTTTGCAGTTTGTATTTAAGGACAGACGCGATAATGAACAAAAAAATATACGTTCTGGAAATTCTACTCGATAGTAAGTAAGTATGTGGAATTTCCACAAATGCTGAATACTAAATTAGAAAAAAACATGTGAAAGACCCTTTTACCTGGCTGCCCACCGAACGGTAATGATTCTCGACTGTATTGTAGTAAGTAAATAAGTCTGAGTGAGAGGTGTGTCGCTAAAAATTCGTATATTTGTTATCAGAATGTCAGGTTGATAATACATATTTAGGTAAATTGGTTAGGCTATTTCAAAAGTGTTTAAATACATGTTTCCTTCCCGTAATGCACTCCTGAAAAACCCTGAATCATACTTTAGTAATGCAGCTAATAATATATTTTCTTCTTTGTAGGTATTTTTTTCTTTAATGTTTTTCATTGTCTTAACGTAATGTCTACAAACACGAAGTCGCCGGCACCAGCTAGTAAAACATATTATTAAAATAACTTGAAATTAGTCGTAAGACACTGCATGGGTGACTAACATTTACAAGTCTTTATTCATTTAAATCATCTCTCGCGTTCTCCCATCACTGCTGGATAGGAATACTTTATCAAGTCGAAATACATACATACTATGCATACGGGCCAAGTTTGGAATAGTTGGAGTTGGAGGAGTATAGTAAGAAGTTTTTTCGCTTTTATCGTTGAAGATTGTACTTGCACACTAATGTATCGTTCTGGCAATGAATGAAACAGGGTTAGGTATTAATTTATGCGATAATAAATGTCGTCGATCAACTTCGGGAAACAAGGTGACACTATTGACCCGAAGGTGACCTAGCGGTGTGTCGATGACCCGACTCGGGTGTTTCTGAGTACGTGGATAGGGTCAGAATTGAGACTATAACCACTTTGCTATAACGTAGAACCTTATTGAGTTTGGGATATGTGTTTTGTAACACAAAGAAAGAAACTAATTTATTTACGCTAGCAAGACGAACATAACTTATACTGAGTATTATGAACGATGCACGTATTTTCGTGTGATTGGCGTTAAATTACTTATTGTATGTTTATGAGTACAATAAATTCATGTTCATTTATATACAGAATTATGAATATTCACTGAAGTTGGTCCAAACTGAGCAGTTCTAGTTCGACATTACTAATAACAAACGATAACGTAAAACTTCATCACATTACAGATAGTGATGAAACAATTACAATTAATTGTAATTGGCAATTATTAACATTTTAACAATTAATTGTAATTGTCACGATTACAACAATTATGATTATCACTTTTTAGTCAAATACTTCAGTCAAACCTATAAATGTGGCTTCCGAAAAAGTTTTCTCAACAGCAAGGCTAATCCAAAATGAAAAAAGAAACCACATGACGTCTGATAACCTAAAGTCCCTATGTTTTTTTAAATTTTAAAGTTAAACGACATAAAACATATTATATCGTGTTTGAGGTCTGGTACTTTGATTTTTAATACACGAGTCTTTTACCAATCCAGCCACTTTTATTAAAACACTATCAATCCTAAATATGATAAATAAAAACAATTTAAATTGCAATAATTGTAATTGGCAATTATTTCAAGCAATAATTGTAATTGTTAAACTGCAATTGTTTCATCACTAATTTAATTACAGATTTTCTTTAAGACCGTGCGATCTTTTATTTAATTAAATTACAATATCTGCCTTCCGAGTTGGAAATAGGCGAAAATCAGTAAAGGGCGAGGCGAATAAGGGTGAAAATATAAAATTAAAAGTGGAACTATAAAACGTTTTTCAGAAGGGGGTCACATTATACATAAAACGAAAACTTATAACATATCCCACACTTACAAAAATACTCGTTAACCGACATTATGACTAACCCATAAAGCTAAATTATTCGTTAGCATATTTTTTTGAATGTATACTCCGGAAATGCGCAGGCCTCCCACTCAGTGAACCGATGACCTGGTAAAGGTTGCGGGAAGCCGCTGGATGAGGGCAGCGCAGGACCGGTCGGTGTGAAAATCATTGAGGGACGCCTTTGTCTAGCAGTGGACGACTTTCGGCTGATGATGATACTCCAGAAAATGCCAATAGCATCGGATGCTATTTTATAGGCTTTGCCCACATCTCGATCTTTCGCACCGCCCCGCGGCCGACTTTGTGTGTGTTGCGCTTTATTCATCTTGTTCAGTTCGGTGAACTAATAACGCAACCAACTTTCTTGTTTTCTAAAACTGACGACGCAGAATCGCGAAGAAACGTATACATAATGTATATCGTATACAAACAGACCGAACTACAAAACACTATCTTTACGCATCGGACACTCCAACAAATTGTCGCGTTATAATTACCTACTACTACAACATAAAAACATAAAAATATTACGTTTTTACACCTCTAAGCCGTCTGAGGATCTCACCCGCACGTGGGGTGAAGTCGCCATTAGAAAAGGTCAGGTCTAGTGGCCGTACAGTACGACAAAACTACACTGTGCTACTACTAGCCGGTAAACGCGGTGGGGTACCGGAACCGGCCAATATGTGAAAATCTTATTTTTCAAAATGCAAAAATCTTCATGGAACAAACGAATATTCATAAACTTTTTGAAATCGGTTACTCAAACGTTTGTATCGTAAAAGAAGACTTTATTTTTATATATTTAACTCTACTAAGTTTCAAAAGTAAGCAAAAGTCGGGTGGAAACAATCGTTTCGCCTGGGGGGGTTTCGCCTCGTGGGTCCCTTTAGCTAATTGCCGGTAACCGTACAAACGAGATTACACCGGACCGGCAGCCGGCTAGCCTGTGCAGCGGTCGGGAGAGTCAAACTCAGTGTCACTCAAACTACGCATGATACCTACATTCTGTAAGTATTCCGCTACATTAGGACGGTGATCCAATCTAAATGTAGTCGAAGTATTAAAAAACTAATACTTACGTTTAAATAATGCTGGAAAAGATGGACGTTTTCCAACATACAGTTTAATATTAAAGATACTTTACTTAAATTAGCTTCTGGGGTTGCAAATGCTAACAGGCGGCGGTAACCACTTTCAATCAGGTAAGGTAGGTTGTAAACCTTATTATTCCAAAGTTTGCTCACAGCTCATTGGAGGAGAAATTGAGATTTATAAACGTGTATTTAAAAAAGAAATCTTATATCCATCTCTATACAAGAAAGGATTCCCGCGTAGCAAAGTTTTAGAAACGCTAGACGACGTCACTAAAGGCTCGGATGGCGGCATTAGCGGCGGCCGACTAGCCCAATCGCTCCTGACGCAATCCAATTACATATAAAAGAGTTGGGCTGTTGTTTTTAAAACAGCTACGTTCCTGGCTTAGAAATTATTTCAATGTGACTTGTTTTGTTTCTCTTTGACTTTTTTATTACTTAGTTCTGAGCTTCTTTACAAAGTATTTTCATTTCCAAAGTGGTGAAATATTTTTTTCACAAAAATAGAGGGTTTTTTTAAGGAAGAGGTGGCAAACGAGCAGACGAATCACCTGATGGTAAGCGATTACCGCCGCCCATAGACACCCGCAACACCAGAGGAGTCACAAGTGCGTTGCCGGCCTTTGATATGGAAGTACGCTCTTTTCTTGAAGGTTTGAATGTCGTATCGGTCCGGAAATACCGCAGACGACAATTCATTCCACAGTTTGGTTGTGCGAAGCAGATTCATAATGAATTAATCTTCTAATAGAGTTAGTCCTATATACAGATTTGTGACTCAGTGTTTCATTTATATTAGTCTATAAAGAGAGCAAGCACCAAGAAAAAATACATCAATTAATTTTCTTGTATTTTATTTATGATCATATCACTCCACAACAAAAAAGTTGATATCATGTACAACAATCAAAAACAATATATTATCAAAAAATGTGAGGTTCTCTCACGTGAAGTAAAGGCATAAGCGTGAACCTAAACACCCTCAGCTGTCGTCAGTGTTTTCTACAAGCGGTTCGCTTATTCGCTTGGCTCGCTTCCGCACTGCTTAAAAAACTAAAATAGGTCGTTGAA
This sequence comes from Coleophora deauratella, assembly GCA_958295455.1. Lineage (NCBI taxonomy): Eukaryota > Metazoa > Arthropoda > Insecta > Lepidoptera > Coleophoridae > Coleophora > Coleophora deauratella. The sequence continues at coordinate 6,564,474 of OY282403.1, read as the reverse complement.
TTAATAATTTAATAAACAAATAATAAAAATTATAGGTGGCGCCTCTAAAATGTTTTTTGGCGTTTTATGCTTGATTTTAATAAAGGCAATAGGTATAGACGCTTGAAATGCTCACAAAGTTTGTATTGCTAAAGTATATATTTAAAAATTAAAGGGGTTCCCCATACAAGAAACGTGTTTTTTGGAGTTTCGTCTACGATGGTACAGAAACCTTCATGCGCAAGTCCGACTCGCACTTGGCCGGTTTTTGTATGTGTTTTTGAATTTATGAGAGCTTGTCGTCACATAATATTCGGTCGCTTGGTATATCCGAAGGATATATCCTTCCCTCTGACCCCCAAAAACAATTTTTGGAAGCTCTTCATGCGTCACAATTATACGTAATACTTCCAAATACTAAATCGTGACTTTGTAGCTAAGTCCTACAGTAATTACCACTTGAAATCATAAAAATGAATGCATGTGTACGTACGTTGTAAATCATAAAGTTACGTTACTTAATCGTCGCCTTGAAACACATTATTATCAGTGGGTTATGGGCGCGACACACATTACACGGGTAAACAATAATCTAATATGTTATACACATTTATAATTATAACAATTCAGTAATATTAAACACTAGTTTCCGAGAGACGCACAGTTCCCAAAAATATAATACTATACTAGTTTTGTCCCGCGGCTCCACCCGCGTGGATAAATTTTTTTTATGACTGTCGTTGGGGCCTTCAACTCGAGGGTGCGTGGTGCGCGAGACGCTAGTGGCTCACGAGCATGAAAACTAGTTTTTGGGATAAAACTATCCTATAGTGTATATGTAGTTCCCCGCTCGCTATCTATGCTGTTTGCCAAATTTTCATGAAATTAGTTAAGTAGTTATAGCAGTTAATAGCACTGCTTTGTCAGTGTTTTAATTCCCGAGAAAATTCGATACTGTTACATGATTACCCACCCCGTTAACTGTCTCAGTGCAAAAAAGACCATGTCGATCCGTTGATCCGTGCGGCGTATAAATATGGACAAACAAAAAAGTCACTTTCGCATTTATGATATTTAGTAATGATGTCCGACTATGGATGCTATCAAAATTAAAGGATTGTGTGGATAAGCTATTCTCCATCACTGACATAACAAAAGGCTTAGATAGACGTATCATTAATTAAAATAATACATAACAGGCCGCGTCCCCATTCTCGCGAAAGTTTCAATACTCCTCTATTGAGGTTAACTTCGACAAGGTTGCAAGCCGTGAGGAACCACCTGAGAAACAGTACAAAACGTTTCCGTGACCAGTTATCAAAGACTTCGCTAGGTAGTACAATAGTAGTAAGTAAAGAGCTAGTTAAAATGGTCAGTGGCGGAGGAAGGTTGAGCGATGTCAAGTAAATTTTAACACGCAATTAGTATAGCCCGCCGCCGCCGCCGCCGCCGGACACCTTGGCACCAATAGCCTGCACCGCTCAGGGGCGGAGTCGAAGCCACGCCAATTCTTTACATTTTCCTTGTTGAAACAACCAATTATTTTCTTTCTATAAATTTCAGGACACATTATAGTTATTGTTTTGTTGGTAGCAAATAATATTGTTTCAGTACAAAGAGGCCACGAATACTTTATTGTAGGGTGCTTAACGCACTTTTGCGGTAAAAGGCATTTGGCAACAATAGTCGAACATTGTTTTGCGCACGCAATCTGTCAGTTACCGCCTTGTCTACACAATACAACCGAAACACTTTGTCGGTTTGCTTTTCACAACAAAAACTTTGGTCATTTATATTTTGTTTCTGGGTTACGTACTGTTAAGATTGCATCAGATCTTAGTCGTCCTGCAACGCAATTACGCATTTACACGGTTGTGAATGCAAGCCCAATTCAAAGACCATTTATCGACTTCGGTTGCGTAATACAAACAATGCGCTATGCAGATTGTCTAAAACAAAGCAATTTGTCACAGTTCGCGAATCACAAACTGATAATCAGCATATACTTCAATGTTACACGTGTCAAACTTACATAGCAACAGGTGTAGCTGTTTATCAGTCGATGAGATGACGGTGCGGTAATTTCGTACGCAGTAACTCAAATAGAGGCATACGTCGAATTTGTTGCGAAGAAGCTAAAAAGACATATCGCATCCGAGTAGCGATTAAAAATGAAAACAAAGGCGTTATGAGAAGTATTTAACAGGTACGGTGGCAAAATGATTTGTTGCCATGAAGACGGTAAATGTAGGACTTTCCAAGTATCAGGAGACCGCAGCGTCCAGCCGGCGCCGACGACCGCATACAGTCGTCGACGAAGACGCCCCGCGGTCGTGCAATCGAATGCGGGCAATGTTGACTTTGACGTAAAGGCGACAATGGTTTGTATAATTTGGTTATTGTAGTGTTCGTGCGGCGTGCGTTGCGTATATTGTGGTCCGGGTGGCAACAGCGATGACGTCGGGTTCTCACCTTGACTCACTTTGGCGGGCCGCTTGCATTACTGCTTGCTTGCCGTGTGCTCGTGATTAGTCTAGAGAAAATAGGTGAGCCGTGCACGTCAGCCATGTCTAAACTATGTACATATCTAACACAATACCAATTGGCGAAGCATTATGTTAGAAATTATGAGATTACTCTGTGGCATATTGCGGTTAATCCAAGGTAAGACTTAACTGTGGTTGTTACGGTTTAAGCAGGATTGGGGTTGAATTACTATTTATGCACCTAGTACGCTGTAAGATCGAACAAATCCTTTTAATTTTTAACAAATATGTTTTGCAGTCTTCTCCCGGATCATGATTAACAATTGCATACTTTAAGTACATAGTGTATCCGATATCTGTAATCATTAGATGCACAGATTTAAAATTATAATGTTGATGACGATCGATGTTTGCGCTGCAACTGTGCCTGATCACAACAGCGTTCGTGTATTTACTCAATTACGGAATAGTTTTCTTGTGAAACTGAGCACTATGAATGGGCGAGATTGCATTAATTGCCTCGAACAGCTGATGCTGCATCGCGCAGTTGCACGAAAACATTCAATATTCATGGAGCGAAAGCGAGACAATCGCCGATACATTCTGTGTAAATGGTTTAAGCGGAAAAACAATAACCATCATGTTATTTCACATTTTTTCAACGATTTCCTCGAAATCCGTGAATCAATTTTATAAATCTATCAATATGGTTCAGAGCTTATCCAAATAGCCAAAACCAAAACTCTTGATAGTTGACTGCCGCAATAGTCGACCGTCTGAGCCTTGACTCACTATGGTAAGGTATGGTACTGGCAGCGAATATAGTCTTGCGAAATTCGGCCATCGGTGTCGAACTGTTACTTGCTAACCCAAATTATTGTATTTATGGTTTGATTGAATAAAAACAAAGAGTCCCAAAATGTGACAAGGTTAAAGTACCTTTGGTAGGTTTTACACTGTGGACCTACGATTTTTTCATACTCTATTTATAGGTGGCAAACGAGCAGACGGATCACCTGATGGTAAGCGATTACCGCCGCCCATGGACACCCGCAACACCGGAGGAGTCACAAGTGCGTTGCCAACCTTTAATTCTATGGACTCAATTTAATGTACGGGGTATTTAGGTGCATAATCAGGTTTAGATTTCAGAAATGCAGCACGGTGTTTTCTTGTGCTTGGCCCATAGTTATATTGACACTGTACGAGTTAAGTTATAATATAAAAAAAATGATCGCTATGGTTCAATGCACTGTTCTCAGAGGTTCCCCGTTTGAACTTAGGCAATTGCATCATGTCACAGGAGATCATCATCGATCATCATCAAAACTTATAACTTATAATTATAACCTTTTTATGGTGAAGGTTGCGGGAAGCCGCTGGATGCGAGCCGCACAGGACCGGTCAATGTGGAAATCCTTGGGGGAGGTCTTTGTCCAGCAGTGGACGTCTTTCGGCTGATAGATATGGTTTTCTCCCTAAATGCATTTAGGGCAGTCTCTTTTTCTCTGACGCAGGACACATATTATTCGTTTGCAATAATTTTACAAGCTCGGCTAAACATATCTGTCGATAGAATTAATAAATATAAGTAAGGCACAATAATCAATAAAACTATTGCAAACGCGAAAAGTAAATATGTTTTTACTGTAGTTTATTTTATTTTAATTTTATTGTAGATTTATATTAATTTTGCCGAATAAACTTCTTTTGTTTCTTTCTTTCTTCTTTCTAAAACAGCAATTATTTATTTACACAGTTCATATTTGCAATATGGGAGTAGTGAACGAAATAAATTATTTTATTCGTTATTTTATTTTTCTAATAAAGTAATTTATCTTGCTTGTCACTGACACTGTCAGCTGAAATGAGTTATTTTTGAGATTAGACAAAATACACACACCGGCAAATTTAGCGGAACACAAAAAAGGTCGAATATTATTTTTGTGCAACATTGCTGGCTGGTTTTCACTTTATTTAAATTTAGAACTAAGTACTGAATTTATAAAACAACTGAATAACACCACACATGCAATTGTTTTTGTTTTATTTGTACTTAAATAGCAATGCTTAATTCCCATAGTCGTGCTTTTTTTGTGTTTAGCAAAATTTGCCGGTGTGTATATTTCGTAGAAGCGCTATAAAAATAATTTTTTTGTGCATCATCGATCAAAAGCTTTCAAACACCACAAAGGTTTTGTAGAAGTCATAGCTGATCATAGGCAGGAGTCACCTCAATGTACTACGTCAGATTTTCGAACTCTGGCAGGATGCCATGTAAACACATCACCAAATAGGGCAACGACCATCGCTCGTATGCAAATAGAACTATTCTAAAAATATCAATTTTATAAATAACTTTACAGTATTAGGGGAAGATGTATACAAGCACGTGCCACTAGATTTAACAACTACTGCCGCAAAAACGTATGTTCAAAAATTAATATTTATAAAAACGGCTCTTCAAAAATGAAAGTTTAAAGTAGATATGATTCGATGAGCACGCCTTGAGTGTGCTTCACTGATTTTATGACAAATATATTTTCGTTGCTTTGTGGCAAACCCAAACATAGGATAAAAACGTCAATAGTACGTTTAACTTATATTTGTCACTTCAGAATCATTTTTGGCAAACGCAACCACTACGCAACAACCACACGGACAATGAAATATGGCAAAACAACGCATTTTGTTTTTACTTCCTTAATTACTTCTTTGTTCACGACGCCAACGCGGCTATGTTCAACACGTTTTTATTCCTAGTCAGTCCTGGTGGAAAATTTAAGTAGATCGTCCCACGTTTCTTGCAATACGCGTGCAAGGGCGAGCGGGAGGAGTGATGACGCAGTGAACTGCATATTGCGCCGTACCGTTCGTTGCTTCTCAACGATCGAGCAAGCTAGAGGCGATGCAACGTAATAATCAAAACAAAGGCCACGTGACTAAAGGTCAGAGGTGCAGATATATTGTTAGCTTAATAGAATATATAACTACACAATTGGAGTGACGGTGTTCGTGTTTCAAACGTTTAACTTCATGAAGTTCTTTCAATAACAGTTCATTTTGAAACAGAAGTTCCTTCGAGCCATTATGATTTTGCAAAAATTATTGTTTGCTGGGCATTGTAATGTTTTCCTTTGCTCTCGAATTGTTTGATACGCATTCGTACAAGTTTACATTTTATCTGCATTTGATTGAGAATTCCATCGAAATCGTGAAGAACAAAATGAAAAAATACCGGGGTAACCTACCTACCATTAAGGGTACTTACATTTAATTATTAGCGCTTATTAGATTATTCAGTAACAATATCTGGACACGGTATCGCTAGAAAGTACAACAACACCCGCGTAAGTATGCATAACAAAATTGGTCATCTGTTCGATCAAACATACGACGAATGCATTTGTTCGTAATCCTTTTCCGTTAAATCCGACGCACACACGCTACATGTGTGTGCGAAAAAATCATTACGCAGTAACCCGGTCAGGCCCATTGAGGAGTTAGTCACAAGTTCATTGAGATATTTTTTATTTATTTATGAGCAATAAATTCGCTCCCACGCACGCCGGCGCGTTCCTAGCAACATGCACCCACGAATGAAACTGACCTCGCCGCTTTCTGAACGCCTCCTTATTAGCAGTTGTTTTCTTTGATATGTACGCGTAGTTGTAGTGTACTGTAGGTTGCTTTTAAAAGTAAAAACGTATCGTTCAGAAATACCGTTTCAATATACGTATAATTTATTTCTAGGACATGGTGAATGTGTGTAATTTTGAGTACAATAATAATAATATCTGGGACAAATCACACACGGTCATCTGGCCCCAAACTAGGAAAACCAAACAATCATCTCATTTTCTATGTGCGACATTGGGAATACACGTGTTTAATATCTATCTTATATATAAGATATACATGTGTGTATATGTATTTAAACGTCATCATCATCAGCCCAAGGACGTCCACTGCTGGACAAAGGCCTACATTGACCGGTCCTGCGTTGCCCGCATCCAGCGGCTTCCCCCAACCTTTACCAGGTCATAGGTCCACCGAGTGGGAGGCCTGCCTACACTGCGTTTTCCGGTGCACGGTATTTAATTAAACGTAAATCATACAAATAAATACCGAGTTTCTGATTCCCATTATATTAATTACATGAGATAGGGAATCCTAGTTTTGTGTCAAATGACCAAGTGTTATTTGTTACGGAACAACATTTTTTTAACGATGTTTCGTTTGGAACACTTTTATAACCTCGCATTCCCTATGTGCAAACTTAACGATCAAAAGAATAAATGTTCGAAATTTTATTCACTATTTGGAAATGTCATTTTCGGTCAATTACATCGTCCGTCCCCGTCCCAAACGAGACCAAAGGGCGAAAAACGGGGGAGATGAGTAAGTGAATTATCGGCCACATCCGACGACACCGGTTGGACCCGGATTCATTACAATCTGTATCGGATGTTATTCGATGATCGATGGTTGATTACGAGACAGCTGTTGAAGCTACAGTCGATATATTCGATTCGATGTGCGATCTTGCGGAGGTGGCTTGAATGTGGATGAGCTTGAAACCTTTAGATTCTAGTTCGTCACGAGTCTCAAATGCTACTTAATTGCCCCACCGTTGCACAGTGTCTGATTTGCCCTCAAAAACGTACACCCTCGTTTTATTATATTATTCAATAAATTAATGGCCTTCATTGTTTTTTATTTATTTATTTATCCGTTTATTTCAGGTACAGGGCCCATAGAAATATATAAAATACAATACATTTATTTATTTTATGTAAGAGTAGAATTCCTGTGTCAATTTTTTTCTAATTCCTGAGATACGATTTAGATGATGTGAGATCTGTTTTTAAAGTATGTTTCGGCTGATCAAATCCTGCCAAAACATGCTATAAAAATGCCCTGAATATTCACAAGAACTTTATGAATTTTAAAGAAACTTCGACAGTAAAATAAAATTCTAGAGCTTCCCTTCCTATATTTTTTTACTTGCCTTTTTTAATAGAAGAACATGGGTTGAAATGAAATATTTTACAGTTAGTACTTAATTACAACAAAAAGTAACAATAATAAACTTACCTCGTTGATGTGTTTGTAGGTTTTGATAAGGTCCACACTGAGTTTCCTGAGGGGCGCCGTGGAAGGGTCTCGAAAGTGGTGTGGTATTCGGGCTTGCATAGCCTGGACAAATGAGAGAATTCAGTTAAAATATTTTGTAGTAAGTAAGAATTTTGTCTAATAAATGAAAGGGGGGAAAAGTTCAAATGAATTTAAATAGTAAGTACGTATATGCGGATTAAAAAAAAAATTAAGGAGAAAACATGCTAAGTATTTCGTATCAACCAAACTATGTTGTACATAAATGATAAAACTATTATTTTTTATTTAATACAACAAGGCCTAAATGCTATACTTATGAGATATACCAATACATGATACAATTTTGTTAAATATGTAACTTCCCACAAGGAACCACATATTATGTATATTGGTATGCGAAGCGAAAGTATATTTTTTACTTTTCATACCTATAAAATTTATCATTCGATTTGCAAAGTTTGTGTGAAAAGTGTATACTGAAATTTTCTCCGATTATATAGGTTCCTTGGAGAAAATTCTTCGCCGCTTTTCATCAAATAAAAAACCCTCTATTGAGGTAGGAAAATTAAAAAAGACTAGACAACTCACTATCTAAACAAATAATATGTACATGTATGTATAAATATAAAAAGAAGCGGCCAGCCAAACCCACTCCAATCATTCTGTATATTATGTTTAAAGATTTCATTGAAAAGAAAAAAGGTAAGTAAAGATACTTGGAACATCAAAATAAATAAATAGCAGTGTTCGCTCCGGGATAATATCTCAGCATGCGTTAATTAATAATCTTGATTATACACATTTTTTAATGAACCCAGTTTAGGTAAGTACATATAAATTGTTAGCAATCTTTATTCACAGTTTCGTTGTTCTATACAACGATGACTAACCCCGCAGGTGTATCGTTAAATATTGATTTAATTCTAGATAGTAATTACACCCATTACTTATTCATTACCAGAAACTACTTTTTGAAAGTTCGCCAATACAATATTGTTTGTGAAATTAAGTTTAAAAACAGAATATCGTTCAAACAATATGTAAAAAAATAAGGATTATTTATTAGTTGGTTATTATTGGGTACTTATAGAAAATTATGAATACAAGCGGCTTTATTGCCCATTCTATTTCGCAAGTCGAACGCAGAAAAATGTTTCTCACCTAAGATAAAATAAAGTACCAAACCACTACCAGCTAATTTATTTACTCGCATTACCTGACTGGACGTGTTACTAATAGCCCTTTTAATAAAACAATAGGCGAGCCGCTTGTAAGGGAGCTATTTGGTATGCGTGAGGGCTTTGCTCTTCCGTTGATGGCCTGAGATGTATTGTGTAGATCCATCTTCGAAGAGTTGTATTTCATAGTTTTGTAAAGGAATTCTGTGTACTCTGATTTTCTCGAAAGGCTCGAATAATTCAAACTGTGCTTACCAGTAGTATATGTATTAAACTTTTAATATTTAACCTATTAACATTATCTATCAGGGTGTAACACAAAGTAGCTACAGGACCCCTTAACTGAGACTTTTACACATCATTTTGAGCAACTTTGCTTTATAATTTTACTAAAATCGAAAAGATGTTTTGACCCTCCATAGAATAAAAATAAATTATTCATTTGCACAACGTAAATTTGGCAAAGCGCTATAATAATTACTCACCATCAATCATCTCAAAAAACCCTTACAGGATTAACTTTATAAACTTATTTAGTATTTATGGGAATAAATTATCTTTATAACTAAAAAACGCCATGCCGAAGAAACGCATGATTTGAATATTTTTTAACCCAAAGGAGTATTTTCTTTAATTCATTACCATTTACTAAAGTAAGTTTATAAGAATAGAATTCGAATACGGTATCTCTAAAAGCAAAGTGATTCATGCATTATATGACCTAAGCGTGACATCTGCACCAAAAATAGCATGCATACAATTCTATCACTCGATCGAAAATATTTCCTTCTAGCATAGGACGTGACCTCCTGCCTCTGTACATCCTATTGCACTTGTTAGTATGTATTTCCTAAAATTTATTTAATTTTAACATTCCTCCCTAACCCAACAGAAGCAGGTTAAAAACATAGCACCTCCCACGAACTGCCTCGTGCATCATTTACCTGTCGCGGGGTGCAGTAGCAGTCGAAAGCACAGGGTTTGCCCGCAGCGGCGGCCCTCACCTGAATGTCGGAGGGTGCGCTCATGGAGGCGAGCTGGTCTTCGGCGACCAGCCGCCCGTACAGGGGCACATGGCGCCTCTCGCCAGCCCCCGCCTCGGGCATGCCGCCGCCGACCACGCCCACTGCAACAAAACAAATGATATTAGAACCTATTAATGATAACAAGCGGTCGTGGCTCAGTGCGGCTTGAGTGGTCACGGCGATTACGCTAGTAAAATAACTACAGACACGTTTATAACCTGGACGAATTGACTATTAGTGAGCTTTATCTCGGCCGTTTCCGTGCTTCGCAAGACACGTTAAGCCGTAGGTGCCGACTGCTATCACTAGATGTAGTTAAGCCATGTCGGAAAAATGCTTGAAAACTTCTGACACTGGGGTTGGCCACTTGCTCCACAACCTCCACCAATCCGGACTTGGCCCCCGTGTGTGGAGTATGGCCTAATCTTCCCGATGTAAGGGAAAAGCCACGCGCCCCTGCACTGAAGACGACATGGGTTATTAACTAATGATAACAAACAAACAAATGATATTAGAACAGTACATTCATATCACTTATATGTATTTTATTTGTTGTGCAATAAAGTATAATTGATTTGATTTGATATTACAATCGATGGTCAAGTTTTCAGCTGTCCTCAGACAATATTTTAAAATTGTATTTTGCATGTTAATGCAACTCATGAAACGAAAGTAGGGCCGACTATTTTCCACAATTAGTAATCCCTTGGCATCATCTCACCTGAATACGATTGACTTAGTAGAAATCAGGGATTGTGATATCTAAATGTGATTATATATTAAATGTCATATGGAACAGAAAGTAGTAAATCCAGTACGTCAACCTTAATGATAATCTGATGCCTTGATAATCTGATGATTCCATCTTACACAATGTTCAAATCCGACGAACCTTGTCTTTATGAAATTGCACAAATATTTTGTAGCATATTCTATGACAGTGGTATTTTAGAGTGCTGGAAATTTAAATTATGTAGAGACAAAGCACCGACCGACCAAGATTCAGCAAGGAGACAATTTGGTGGGAACTAGTTAGCAAAAGTTGGTCGTTGGAGATTGATAGGCCGCGCGGGCGGTGTCCCGGAAACTATGATATAATGCGGACGAACGGGACACAGAACATATAATATCTATGCAGGGGTACAATTTTGCAGCTGGATGCTGGAGCAGCGTGAAAGGACTTGAACGATTCATGATGACCGGCAATAAACATATACATGCAGTAAAATAAGATTAGTAATAAAAAAAATTGGATTATACCGACAGATGTAAGTAATAGTGCAATTTAGTTTAATAATATTTAAAATGGATTTTGGAGTAGCTAGATAAACAACATAAGTATTATCATTAAAAAAGTTTCCAAAGTGTTATAAGAATAAGTAATAATAGGTGTTATTGTAAGCATCAGAGTAACACAGCCAAATGACAGACAAAGTTTTACTTTTACTAATGGTAAGTTTTAGGGGTAGAATTGTAAACTACCAAATTAAGAATAACCCGATTCCTTCCTAGGCTATAATTTAAAAAAAGCGACACATTATTATTTTGTATTATTTAAAAATAATACCATACAACCGAGGTTGGTACAGCAGATTATTTCATAAGGAACAAGATTTAAAAAATACGATTTAAGCGTAAAAGAAAGGACAGACGGACAGACAAAGCAGCGGCGAAGTAGTCTCAATTATTGAGTAACGTTGGCTACTTAAAGACTACGTAATCCCAAAAAGTAACACGGTATAAATAAAAAATATTTTAAAATAAGGCGGTAGTAAAAATAAAGACTACGTATGTAGGAGCTACTAGGACACTCCTAATTGTAGGAATACAATCGAATATGAATATGATTACCATTTCGTACTCATTTTAGTTGGACAACACCCCTCGCCACGTGTAATAATAATGATTCACGCAGTCCAAGTGCTATGACTCTTGTTGCTACGTCACACCCACAACCTCATAGTGTAGGATGTGGGTTTCATATATAGTTATGGCCACAATGACACATGCTTTTTTATTGATGACCAGCGGTCACTAATGTTCGTGGGAACCAAAAAAAATACACTGTCAAAGATTTCGGTTTTGGGTATTTCATTTAATAAGAATAATGTTTTAAGAAAAATAAAAGGATAAAAGGTTCTCAAAGGACCAGGTATGATCAAATTATAGCATGTTAACAAACTATGAAATAGAACAATCTCTTCGGTGTTATAAAATGTTGTATCTCATAAAAATAAAACCGATAATAAAAACAGCCCCATAAAAAGAAAATGTCTGCGGTAAGGCAAAATAATAATAAAAGCCAATAAATGCGAGAACACCAACAATGTCTGATTCAGACGTATTTCTGAGAAACAATCCGTAGAGTAGACTTTCATTTCCTTTTGTTTCCTTTCAACGGAATATTTTCATTGATAACAATATGTTTTTTTTTAGTTACTGTAGTAACATTTAAATCAAGTTCAGTGTATCTTATAAAATTTTACCCAGTAAAAAAGAAAATATACTGTACAGTTTCAAGTAAGACCGAAATGGAAAAAACTGTGACCTCTAAGGCAAAACTAACAAAGAAATGAAGCAAGGTGTCTGAATAAGTAAAAAATCTTCTTTTAGACCAGACTTGTTAGGGTATCATGTTTTTTCCTGTAATACCTATTAAGCAGCAAGTTAATTCTGCTTTACAGTTTATACAATAACGCAAGGTGCGAGAGTGAACTTTGCCGCGCTCACTGCTAGGGTCGCAGACAAGTTAATTCAGTATTATTTATGTACCGTCTGGCACGACTTGACATTTCATAATAAAACAGAAACGTTCGAGACTTGCCCGCCGTTGTACTAACTAAACTAACGCGACTTTACTAATACAAGTTTACTGAATGTCTAGAGAACTCATATTACAAATATAAGTATTTCAGTTTTTAAATAAACATTTTTAATATGTATTTTAGGATATCTCATTATTTCGAAAAATATTGTTTAACAGAAAATACGGGACACCACATAACGGAATCTTAAGGTATATCTAAAACTACGTGGAACTGATACTAGCCCTTTATAGTGAACACGATACGTAGTTAGAGCGAGTGAAGGCCTCCTTTATCAGCCACACATGCGCAGAGTGCATTCCACACTATCGATACACGCGCACACATGCACGAGACCGCAAGAAATGCAACTGCGTAGTTTATTTGCGACCCAACATGGCGAATAAAAACTCATCCTCGGTTTTAGTTTCCTAAATAAAAACTAATAGTTAAAGCAGACTTGGCGGTAGGGTATTGATTGGTGATTGATATGGTTCAGTTTATATCTTCTGACCCGGCCTGACTATATGTATAGCTAGCTACCACCCACCAAAGTCTTACGACCAAACATCAATATTAACGCCCTAATATTTTTCAGCAATGAGACAAGTAGCAACTCTCGGCATCATCATAATCATTGGATGACACCAATGGGGCTTACCAAATGAGGATAAAAAAACCTTCGGGTCCTGAAATTATCTAAAAATTGTTTTTAGTCTAGCTTTTACACACAAAACTGAACAACTCTCCCCGAGAAATAAATACTCGATTCGCAAAATAAAAAAATGGCTTCTTGCATTATACAAGGAATCAACTGATTCGTGAAATGTGTGTGTATGAAAAGTTTTTTTTTCCGAATTGAGTTTTTGTTATTTAGGGAATGTCCTTCAGTTCACATGTAGAAAAAAACAGATAAAAAACTGGTATTTCAGAAGGACCCGGTATCGATGCATAATAATGTAAAGTAACGTAGTACAAGTGTTGAACAGGTTAAAATTATCCGCATCCGGACGGACGGACAGATTGTGCTCTCAGCTTGAGTGTAAGTGCGATATACATAGATTGAAAAGCAGGCCATTTCCGGCTATTAAAGACAAGTGAAGGAGAGGTGGTAAATGGTAAACCTAATTGGGTACATCAATGGTCAGTGCACTTATAATTCAACTTGTAATCATATATTTTAGGCCAAATGCATTACTTTACATTTTTTTGAGGACAAGACATTGTCTAAGGATAACATATCACTTTCACTCATCACCCCGTCTTATTTCAGGGTACTGCGACAATCGGCATAGAAAGGTAACATGCGGCGAAAGCGCACGCGATCACTCCGAGCGATGTCTAGTGATATCGGCTAGTTTGCATTTACTGCGCAATAAACTCGTCCAGTTAGAATGGAGCCGCGTTGGATCATGTCGAGTTGCCTGTCTGAGGCTCGATGGTGTTAATTGAAGGGGGCACGGGGGTTCACGTTTGGCTGGCCGTCCGTTAGGCCGACGAACGCTGCGAGACGCGGCGCTACGTCAGCGCTGCAGGCCGCTCGGAACCGGCCAGCGCAGCGGCGACGGCCGACAACCTGTGGTAAGTATGCGAGGAATGCGAGTGCCTAGCCGCCGCACGGTACATTGGCGTGGGAGGTGCAAGATCGTTGCGTTTCTCAGTTTATGAACCGCATTCGCAATCTTCGCTGTGATGAAAACACATTTGATTCGCATTTATATACATAGGTACTTCGCAGAGGTAGCATCTGCGCCGTGCTGGCAAGGCAACAGAGCTCTCATAAAAGGTGATAAGTGATGATAAGGAAAGCATGAATCGCGGCGTCGCGAGTCGCGACATGACGCAATGCACGATGGAATGTGTAATGATATGACAGTACATGTTATCACTATGTTAAATTAAAATATACATACTTCACGTCATAATAGAGATATTTATAATGGGAGCCATGATTCAGTAAATTAATAGATTTTTTTTTGACATTTTTATAATAGAAAATTGGTTTTAGCGAACTGTAATCGTCAAGAAACTTTACAAAGTTCAATTAACTGAATAGTTAGCCAGTCGTAATATTAAGCACAAGGTCGGCTCAAAGCCGTGACATGGAAGTTTAAAGTAAAATTTATGGTTCGCCGCTTTTTAAAGCAACTGCGCAGTTCTCAAGACTTCGAGGAATCCATAAAAGACGTCCTCCTTGACATATTGGTTATGGCTGACTTAAAGAGACAGTAAGCATATGACTGACAATGAAAACAACTTACAGTCACCCGATTCCTCCTTTTGTGTAACGGACATAATTTGCGTACACAGCTTATATGTTCACTCACTCACATATACCTAAGTAACACCGCATAGATACATCAAATAAACGTTTAAGTTATCACTAGCACTTATAAAACAAAGGGCACAATAACTGAGGACCACACACGTTAAATGTTTTGATGAAACAAAGAAGCATTTGAGGCATCCGAGAGTCGTTTACACTCATCGTTCTGCAATTCAAAGCCATATTCCTCCTCCTTATTTTGAACTCCTTGTGTGATACCTTGTATAGAGAGCGGTTGGGTTGATCTGTTTGTATGGTGACTGATGAGGTTAGCGTCCTTGCATGGACGCGTGTTATTGTTGTGGTACCGTGTTTATACACGTGAAGGAGAGTACAGGCTCCGCGCGTCGATAAGGGCGGTATGCGGTATGCGCGCGCGACTCACCCGCCACTACTAACGCGAGAGCAACGCAGCTGAGTAATAACCGAGCGGAAGGCCACGTGATTCAGATGACAAACATCACGGTAAACCCTGCACTGACCGATCAAGGTGAACGCTTTACGAATACTTTGCCGACGATAACTTCAGAAATCAACGCAGAAGCGCCCTGTCGTAAAAATATTTTTTGCGTACTCTATCCAACGTCACAGGCCACAGCGGATATTATTAATAAAGATGATTTTTTCTGTAAAAAAAAAATTGTCCTCATTGGCAATCAAGTGGCAAAATAACATTGCGACGTTGATTGTTTACAAATAAGCGTAACGTTAAATACATGCACTGAGCTCACGCCAAAAAACTCTGCTGCTCTGCTTTGCAATAAAGGGAAATTGACCCGCAGCTTTAACAATCACATGTATTATGAAGGTACACGAATTCCTTATTCTCTTGGTGAATGCCAGCCACGCAATTTCTCCGATTGTATGCAAATCCTCAGAACAAACAGAGAATGAAAAAGCACTGAGTCGTCGTCGCCACAGATGCAGATGGGATCCCAGGTGTGCAGTTCGGAAAGAGGGCGCGGGCGCTCCTAGACCTTCTTGCTTAAAGATTTAGGATTTTCTATCTCTTTGAAATCGCATGAGCTTGACGCAAACAAGCGAACGTCGCGACGCAATCCGCCCCAGAACCGCACCGTAAACAATTCAAGGATATTATTCCAGATCTCATCTCTTTACATATGGACCGTCACCGTCTTGTAGAGCACGCTTTTATTAGCTGTTCAACAAGTGAATTATTCAGCGGGTTTTCTATTAGCACTTAGAAGAATAATGCATCCACTCGATTTTCATAGTGGCAAGGACGCTCGGGCGGTCGCATAAACAGCGGCATAATCGGCCCCATTTGCATCACCTTGGCCCCGCGGAGGCTTGACGACTGTGGAGCGGAATGCTGCTCAATATTTCCACTGGGATTTCTTCTTTTCTATGCGGCATTCCACGTGTCATTTTGCCAATGTCGAGTGAAAAAGGAGAAGCAATGTATTTGAGAGAGTCGATGGACAGATGTCAAAGTGAAGGTCGCACCTCTAGTGATGAGCAACGTGGTGGTTGGCTGAGAACTCGGAAAACGGATCCGTCTCCCGAGTTAATCCTCGTTTTATGACTATTTCTCACAATCTGAATCAAAATTATCTCCCAACACAAAAAAGTAGAAACAATTCATTAATCAACAGACATGTCCTCGCTCGGTACAGAGTCCCGGCAACGAACAGACCACACATTACAGCTGGGTTTATCATAATTTAAGGAATGTTTCCCTCATTATACGCTGCGTCATTTAAAACCGTACATTAACTACATTTCAATTCAAAGTTATTGGACCAGGAAATATTGAACATAGAAACTGAGAACATAACAACTCAACATAAAAAAGTAATTCCATGAGTCAGACGCGCCTACGTGAACGTGCAATGATGGGTCGATAGCTCGCGAATGTACCGAACAACAATACTTAATTCAGTGGTGTATCATTATTATCCTTTGATGGCGCCTGGCGCCACACGCGCACTGGAAATAAACTTAACTGCGTTTGGACATTGGTTCGTCAATAAATGGAGTCACGACAAGTAATATACGTCATAAAATTAGTTTACATAACGAAACAATGACGATTTAGGAAGTTGTAAACTCTTTATACATATTTCAAGTTTACTTTGGTCATAAAATTGTTCTATGCCTTAGAAACATATTGATGTGGAATTTAGATTCTCGAACCATCGATGTTCTTTATCGATGCGAATGTAACAAAATAACGCATGAGCATGGGATCTAACTAAGTCCTTATTTCAAAATTCGTCACTACTCCCAACTTCATAATAACTTGAAGAGCTGAACGGCCATAAGATACAACAGCCGCAACAACACAGTACCCAGCAGAACGCCAACAATGCGAGTCCTCATGGCCTGTGGCCTGTGCCTCGGTCGGTCGGTCGGTGTAACGGCCGCCCGCCTGTCTGGCCGTTCACCCGTCGGGGCCCAACGGGGGACCCGAAACGCGCGAAAACATCGCGTCAAAACGACGCGGCCGCGCCGTAACTGAGACGCCACAGATTAAGAATGCTGAACGATTTTATCTGCTGATTCCGTTACAAAATTTATAATAATCCTGTAGTTCGTATAAAATACGTTTTCATTTTTACCCAACTACGGCAAAGCTAAAAGATGGGTTATGTTATTAGTAGCCTGTAGTTCGCAAAAAATACGTTTTCATTTTTACCCCACTACGGCAAAGCTAAAAGATGGGTTATGTTATTAGTAGCCTGTAGTTCGTAAAAAATACGTTTTCATTTTTACCCCACTACGGCAAAGCTAAAAGATGGGTTATGTTATTAGTAGGCTATGATACTTAGGCTACTTTAGAATTTATCTTTTTTTTTATGGCAGAGGTGGCAAACGAGCAAACGGGTCACCTGATGGTAAGCGATTACCGCCGCCTATAGACACCTGCAACACCAGAGGAGTCACAAGTGCGTTGCCGGCCTTTGATATGGGAGTACGAGTATTTATTTTTTTGCATATAACCCTCAGCTATAACCTGTAATCGGATAAGTACTTACTTATATCTGGATGTGTAAGAATTATAATGTTTGTTGACTGACAAAAACCCATATCGTCGTAGGGGCGCGTGCCTCTTACAAAACGAATAAACACACACAGAGGCGGCCGTGGGGCGGTGTGAAAGCGTTCCGGGAGCTTGTTTTAAAAAATATTTCTTAGAAAAATAATCATTAAAACTAAACTGCTTAGTATTATATAGATTCTCGATATTCTTAATATTTTAAATATTATTCAGAAGTTATTTTTTATGCGGTATTTTGTGAGCAATTAATTTTTAAAGTAGAGGTTACCTTTGTTTCCAAAAATGTCGCTTAATACAAATAGCCCGTGAACCCTTGATATTATGTTACTTGCTGCTACGGAACCCTTCATGGGCGAGTCCGACTCGCACTTGACCGCTTTTTTTAATTAAGGACTATAATTTATTAATACCATAATGCATGGATACCATATTAAAATAAAAAAATACTTTAAAGTAGATAACTATTTGTAGCGCTAGTTTGCAATACAATGTCATGTCAATGACCCATACTTCACCCTATAGTCGTCAAAAATCATCAATATCAAGCTCTACCTACATGGACATATCTGTGAGCTTTCATATAGAAATAGTTAATAGCTTTTAGATAATAGGGATGGGTTGAAGATCGGTTCCACGTTCGATATTGCCGAATTTCGGTAGCTCAACGGGCTTTCGGTATTTGGTCGAATTTATCCAGTTTATTTCTCCAGTTATTATTAGTTTTTCATCAATTCTCATTAAAGGTACAATTCCGAGACGGGCTGCAGGCGACAACCGCAGGCGACACTGCGGCCGGCCGTGCGCGGTCCGACCGCATGTCGTTGCCGCCGCCATTCCAAGCGCGACTGCACTTCAGTCAGCTTTTATACCCTGTCGTTTCCGTACCTTCGCGCGAGTCAGAATATCGGACGTGTTTAACAATAATTTACTGTGTCATTTGTTAGAGGAGGAAGATGACGACGAATTGTTGTTATTATATGCAAAAAAAGAAAAGAAACGCGTGTAACCGCTCTGCGGTCGGCCGCACTACTGGTCCTGAGACTTGCGGTCGCTGCGTGCGGCCGGCGACGTGTCGCCGGCCGCAACCGCAGGCGACACGTCGCCGCGCTCGGAATCACTTTCATAGAGATTCATAGAAACCAGTAGTGTAACTTGCGGTCGATAAATGAAGTCTGTCGCCTGTCGCCTGCGGTCGGCGACTTGCAGCCGGTCTCGGACTTGCACCTTAATTTTATTCCAAATATACACTTAGTAACTTGGAATACTGTTTACATAAGTCCTTAGGAAATGATCGAGAGTGAGTAGTTTTCTGTAACTCAGTTACTTTTTTAATTTTATTTATTCAGAACAATATTTTATCGTGACAGTTTCAACGAAAATTCCGTTAATTTCGAAAATTAACAGAAGCACCCGAAGAATTTTACAGCGTCAATAATCATAACTCTGAAATACTACGAATTGTGTTACTATCTGAACTTCGGCAAAAAGCCACGTTCGGCCCATCACTAATAGTTATTATACGATATTTTCTAAGGCTACTTGCACGACTGTATTCTGTGACAATATGACTCACATATCCAGCAATGATTCATTGGTATGCGATTGTGTATCTTATGTGTTTGATGAATAAAACATTATGGATGCCGGAAGATTTATACTTAAATATCAAACAGGCAGAAAGTTCTTTTTGTTTTTGATTTTTTGTTAAGTCTAGGTAATTAATTACTTAGTTCAGTCGGTTCTCAATGGAATGAATTGGCTAGTTCACAGTGCTTCAATCACCATTATCTGGCGAAGATAAATTTACTGCTGGAAAGCATTTGACGGTTCGCACACGACTAGAAACGAATTATTTCCAATCCAGCTCTTCACAGTGCAATCAATTAGCGATATTTTATAAATTTGTTGTCATATAAAGATGAAGTAGAATTAATATTATATATAACAGTTGCATTACTTTTCCTCTGTTGTGCTCTTTTGATTCATGTTAGAGAATCAGTGACATAACAACCTACTAGTCACGAAGGTATCATGCACGTGGAGGTGGAAGTTTACCAAATTCGTCATTCGAAACGTCCAAATTCAGACACATCTGCTTTTGTGTCAAAAACATTGCACTAGCTGTGAAATTCGCGGTCAACGGCTTTGAGGCCCGATGGGATGCGCGAACAACGATTTCTATAGACATATTTATTGACGATTTCTTTCTATATATTTTTTTTTTAAGAAGTAGTATAACATTAAATTTTTTTCGCTCACATCCTGGATGTGGCCACTGTGATCTTGTAAAATAACAAACGAAAGTACGGCCTGCATACGAGACAGTTTGACAAATAAGGAAAATTCTAATTTGTACCAACTGTCGTAAGCTAGTGTTAGCGCCAATTAAATGGCAAACAATGAATTATCTTCAATCACTTCTACTTACAATATGATTGGAGAAATTAAATAGAGAGTACGTTTCCATCACGTGAGACGAGTGTACGTCATACATGTATAATGTATAGTTGCCGTTAGCTGTGCTTTCCATACTCATTCAATTATGATTACAATAACACACGGTCGCGATGCGCAAAAACCTTCGGCGGGTCGACGAACTCGTGAGGCGCTTTAGGGCGAGCCCCTGTTTGTTAGTCACATTATGTGTTTATATTTAAGTAGAATGGGCGAGTGCCGACTTAGTTAAGACAAAAAACCCCCATAGTTTTTTAGATTTCATATGGATGTAAAATGTACACTAAATTGGCTTAGTTACCAATCATCAATGCAATCAATATAAACATTTATGAACAAATAAACTGGATAACAAACATCTAAGGACAAATAACATCGTTCGCTTACACGTTCTCAAGCTATATTTAAGTACATATGTTATTAGTAGCATGAACACTTAACAGTTTGTATTGTATTTTCATTGTCATACAGAAGACAGCAAAGCGCATGGAATAACGTAAGCTAATTCAATTAAAATGCAAATAGCAAATAGTCTGCGCAATGTAATCGTGTCCGCAGAAATAATGGGTTGAGTGGTCTGGCGTCGTCGAGAGAAATCTTGTCCATTTGCATAGGGTACTTAGTGTTGCGGTGCGGACCCACGCAGTGAGCACTGAACACCCGCGCGGGCCCCAGACTAGACCCGTTATCCATCTCTCGGTATCGCCTATTGATATTCCAGATTAATTCGCGACCGTTGCCTTGCCTTCTTCGCAGACTTTGAGTTTGCACACTTTAGTAAACTTTTACCGCTTCTCGGAGATTTGATCTTGTGACAGAGCAAAGTATCAGCGAGTTAACTCGGCAACAATATCACAAGTTTCTAATTATGCGAGCAATTTCGCTTGGAGAGATGCGTGCACGAAATTTATGTGGGACCCAAATAAATGTGCGTTCCGCATTCCGATGTGAAATTCATTCACGGCGAACCGTCTAGACGGTGTGTCGGAGAAAGGTGCCCATTCACCAGCGGTGCGGCCGTGGTCGCGGCCGCAGCCGCGGGCGGAGCCCTGCTTCGAGACTCCAATAACTGGTTATCGGCGAATTAGCAACGTGGCCACGGGCATGCGTTTGTCGGCTAAACGTTATCTCATCTGAGCTGTGCTGTATTTTCCTCATATCGCTGTAGCGACATTGTGTCTCTCAGGAAAAAAACACAAAATTAAACGATTTTGCTTTTAAACATATGTAGATTACTGATTGCTATCTGGATAGTCTAAAGTTCATAAAAAATATATTATATAATTCTATAGCCCGATTTTACACGTGGTTTAGACAGGAATCCAGTCTAAACTTACCGTGGTCTTTATTACTCTTTATACATCGTGAATTTTTTCTCACTTTTGCACTTCCCTGAATTATGACTGCCAGGATGGCTGCTGCATTTAGCCAAGTGTAGAAAGGGTTTACGATTTAGTTTGCTAATTACTTTTCCCTTGCTGTGGCGGAAAATGAAACCATCCCTGACAAATAACACTGCTGAAACGGTTGACTTTCCAGCAGCGTGCCGATATCATCTAAATGACGTGACGGCTTGTTCGGGCGTCGCATGGACCCGGAGCATCCGCATGGTAACAGCAAACAGCTTTCTGAATGAAAGTCAATCGCGCCAACGAATTTGCGACTGGTCGGTTCCGCCCTGACATACATTCGATTCGAACGTCATGTTTCTTTGCGGAGAT
This sequence comes from Coleophora deauratella, assembly GCA_958295455.1. Classification (NCBI taxonomy): domain Eukaryota; kingdom Metazoa; phylum Arthropoda; class Insecta; order Lepidoptera; family Coleophoridae; genus Coleophora; species Coleophora deauratella. The sequence continues at coordinate 6,542,361 of OY282403.1, read as the reverse complement.
ATATCAAACGTACCGACCAATTACCGATCTTAGTATATTTAGCAAGTTATTTCGCAAGTTTTAATTTATTTGCAAGTATCAATATTACTTTGTTTAGGTACGTAAGTATAAACAATTTTTCAGCTTTTCTTATGCACATTTAAATAAAAGGACTCATTGAAAAAGAAACAAGCATCATGATTTATGTTATGACAAGCAACAATGAAACCTTATACACCAAACATTTTTAGCAAATCCAGTGAAACGCAAGCCATTCAATTAGGGTTCGCTATTAAACTGTAAATAGAGAGTAGGGCAAGACTGTGGCCCAAATTTCCTAGAAACTGGGTATTAAGAGCACTATCTTTGTGTTATTTAGATCTGGGCGAGTGCAGCGAGCGCCGCGCCGGTGGAGTGCCAAGAGCGTGGGCGGGCGGCGACTCCGGGAAATTGAATCGAAATATAACTGCCCGCCTGTCGACACCTCGCCACCCCAATATGTTGTTGTATCCCCATTGTAAGACCAATAATGTATAATTCACGCACTCAAACTCAATATTGTCATCGGACATGATATACGGGCTCGTATTGTAAACAAAATACAAGTCAAATGAAGTGATTCATGCAATAAATACTTATGCAGTGATGATAAGTATTGTATCCCTATTAAATATTGTCAAGTACTTGACAGCAGCGCGGGCGGCGCGACGGCGACATAAAAGTCGAGTTATACGTAATAAAGCGTCAAGACAAGTACCCATCTGTGGGGTGGCGGAATTAGGTTAAAGGTTAGGGCGGCCGACACCGCTAAGTTCTGAGGTCGATGTTACATGCGCTGGCACATCATAATTTGCCCTAAAATAAACCAAAATGTGTGTCAATATCACTGTACAATCAGTCCTTTGAAGTCAATTATAGTGTATTATACATTGATGCTCTTAAAATGTTTGCCAGCGCTTAAACAGGTGTTTCTACACATGAATCTGAACAACCTTCCCGAAGGAAGGTATAGTCAATTTGCTAAAATAAAATTTGGACACTTCATACAAACTGATCAGCTGATTGCACAACTTTGTGAGTCAACAAAATATTTTTTTGCAATTAACTGCATCCCTTTGGGAAAGTTATACAGATTCAATGGTGGAAACCCCAATTTATGCCTCGAAAGATATTTTGAGTGTTTTATAAACTATATTTTTTAATGATAATGGATGAATGAATGAAAACACTATATTGCACAACATAAACAGGAAAACACAAACAATATAGAAGAAAAAGAAGTTGAAATTAAGTAATAATAATAATAATTAAATAAATAAAATAATAATAATAATTAATATTTGAGTTAAATCTGATTTGGCATTGAAGTTTACTTGTCTCTCCAAATGACACTTCAATTGGTCTATCCATTGAGGATAGCTTGGTTGATTATGCCAGAGAATGAGATACTTAATTAATGCTTAATAATTTTTATGCAGTGATTTGTCACAATTACAAAAAAATGTATTATCATCATAACAAATCTCACTTGGCACAAAAGAACCTAAAACCTATCTTCTCAATCGCTATATACAGGGTGACTTTAAATTAGTTCTTGATACCAAAGGCTATGAATGTGCTCATGATAACAAACAACTTTCCCTAAATAACCCATAGTCAAATCGCAAAAAATTGTTGACTCTTCATACTAATTTGGCCGCTCGGCTGATTGATTTGTATGAAGAGACCAAAATTTTTTTTGCGATTTGGCTATGGGTTCCTTAGGGAAAGTTGTTTGTTTTCATGAGCACATACATAGCCTTTAGTATCAAGAACTAATTTAAACTCACCTTATAATATATCATATTTATCAAAATACCTGTAGAAAATGAGGTCAAAAGAATATATGACAATAGCATACAGGTAGGGTCGAAGGGTGGTGTGCATCCAACAGTGTAAATAACACTGTCAGGTTCTGGGGAGCGACTACAGTAGTGTAGGAAGTGCTAGGACGGAAAATTGTATTGTGAACTGTGAAGGACCACACAGCCTTTACAACATAAGGAATATTGTAATTGTAAACGAGTAAATTATGAATACTAAAATCTTCAAATTCAATGTAGATAAATTAAGTAAATAAACTATTACAGAATTTTAACACTGTTGCCAACCAGTATTAAATCGGCAAACTAGGAAAATAATTAAATCTTATGACAATTGACATACCTAAACTACATTATTCTCTTCACAAGAACATATTTTCACATTAGTTGATATATTCTTAAGATTTAATACATATAATTTTATTAAAATATATTAAAAACTGCTCTTACATGGATGTAAAATTTATTAGACTCATATACATTGTCATGCAGTAATTACTCACTGCACCACATTGTTTTCCTTGAATAAGCATACAGCTTTTATAAAAGCAGCTCAGTTCGGTTTATTCCCCTTCCAACTGTATGATGCCTGCAATGTTTTGTTTGTTCGGCAACTGTTCACAAGACAGCTTTATACAAGTTAAGGCACACAATGCTTTAATTTTCTAAATATCAGATACCTATTAGATAATTATCTAATTTGCAATCATTATCACTTTTAATTCAACAATAAATTCTCAGAGGTACAGATGGCAACTTTTTAAATATGGATTTTATGAAAGAGTGTATTAAAATGAAAAGTAAGACAAAGGTCAGCTGCTCATGCACACTATGCTCCTGTATTCAACTTTGACAGTTTGCATCACAAATAACAAATTGACATGGAATTGATTCATGAAGGATTATGTAGAGACATTTCATCAGGGTATATGTGTGAAGGTGGATTTTTTAAATTACTCTGTTCAATTAAAGCTATTTTGTTTGACATATAAATGTAACAAACGAAAGATGAGTTTGATCACACTACTACAATACTAATTAAATATATAAATAAAAGATTACTTACCTGGATGAATATTTATTGTATTAATTAAAAACAATGCAAATTACAAATGAGCGGCAACAATCTTTTTTTGCATTAAAACAGACATTGAAGAGTTTTTCAATTGCACTGACAAATGATCAATTTTACACAAAAAGTGTAAGGATTGACTATTTTCAAACAGAGAAGTATGTATCTTTCCGCAGTTGGTGATTTGTATTGTAAATTAAGGCCCGTTTTAAAGAAGCTGGAACTCTTCTCATACCTTTGACAGGTCAAGATTTCGTTCACAAAATAGGTAGTTAATTTTTTTTATTTGACATGTCTGTGCCTTTCACAATTTGTGAGATATTTTGTAAGCTATCCTGATATCAAGGCAATTACTCTCACAAATGTTTTGGAATGATCTCACAGACTTTAATTAATACCTACCAACTGAAATTGTTATCTAATGATTAACACTCTCCACTAGATTTTGTAAATTTATCATATTTCTCTAATCTAAAATAAAAAATGCTTAAACATGATCAGATGTATTTACCTAGAAGATCGATCTGTGGTTTTTGAACTATTTACTATTTTGTTTGATTGTTACTAGGTACTCACATTTATTTTTTGCATTCTCATCCATGAGCATGCTAAAGTGATGGTGGCGGTTCCACGCTGCCATTTTGCCTTCGTGCGGAGCCCCGAGAAGCACCAGGGCCGCCCCGGCGGGCCCGACTCCAGCTAGGGGCTCCAGTGTCCTCAGCTATGCAACTTTGTCACACACTCATAACCCGAGACGCATCTTAGCACTCACTCGTCAACGCCAACGACTCATCGGCGGAACACGCACATGTATTGCACTTCCTCACTGTATTGTATGCACTCGCGATGGTAAACACGGACCGCGGTGATTAACCTCGCACGGCGCTCCGCACTGCAGGCGACTGTGTCGTGCGCTCGCGAACCGCAGCCAACTGACACCCAAACACTCCGTCTGCCGTCACGTGTGCCGCTGCCGACGACCCACCGCCTATGCAACGACCACACAACACCACAATCCGACCAGCGCTCAATGCAACCACGATCCGATCACTGTTTTTTTATCAAAATATCACTGCCGTGGGACGAGGTGAGCGCTTTGCTGCGGGCGCAATTTCACCACCGACTGACTGGCTGTGTGCTCCGCTCCGCGAACGCGACAGCAAAATAATAACAAATGTGCATGAGATCTGTATTGTACACGTGGGTTGCGTCACACAGTCGACAAAATATTATGAAACCACGACGGCGGATGAGAACAGACTTTGAAATTCTGATGAAATTAATTTAAATTAACATGCAACTCGCTGGTGAGCTATTCGGATATTTGGTGAAATACAAATTACATCGTCGCGCACCCAAATATCAAGAGTGAGTAATCGACACAGATACCATTAGATTAACTAGAACACAGTCAATTACACTATTTGTAAACAATGCACAGCCCGCATTACATTCAGAAAATAACAATTTGAAACAATAAACGCGAACGCTTTGATCAAGCGCGACAAATAGGACAAAACATGGCAGACTCGCTCGCTCGAAGAAAAGCGCACGAAGTTTGTCTATGGTAGTTAGTTGTTTTTCAATAGAGTTTTTTTTGCTGAATTTGTCTATGATTTTAGTACGTTCCATTTATAAACCAATATAAAATTAGTATTCTTTCAAGACTGAAGTGAAAATTGTATTCATAAAAACAAGAATCGCCACAAAATAAATAACGAAAACACATTCATAAATCACAGAGCGTTTCTTTGGTAAAAGATAAAAGTAAATTTCAAAAAACATGCGTCCAAAGAAACGTACATAGCGTGTACCATAGACTAAAGATAATGGTCAAATAGTGTTGCTAGGTTATACAACTCTGAATTTGTACTAAATAGTTTTTTTTTCAACTTCCCTAATTAAATATTACTTGACATATCAAACTGACCAGGGCTAAGAAAAACAATGTTTCTTTCACGAATGCTGGGACCAGATATGCACGCAAATATTCGTAGTAGCGCGAACCCATTCGTCTTCGCGCGAATGATTCGCGGTACAACGAAGTGCGTGGCCAGACCTATCGCGATAACGCGAATATTCGCCGCAGCCCGCAGATGTAGCCGTAGCAGAAGAAAATACAACAATAAAGCGCAAAACACACAGAGGCAGCCGCGGGGCGTTGCGAAAGCGTTCCGGGAGCGGTATTTTTTGTAATGTTCGGATTACTATGAAACCCTTCACACCAAACCCGGGCGGGCGATCTAAGTTCGCTTCCCGCAGGTCCGCCTTCAGAACGCTACCGCCCCGCAGCCGCACCTATGTGTGTTACGCTCAAAACACCCAAATATTATTTTTCTCCGATAGAATTGTATGGAATTGTATATACTTAGGAAGGTGCGTAAAGCAACTGTGTGGCAAGCAATTAAAATTAACAAAAAACTTATATTTGTATGGAAGGTAAGGAACCCGATTTTTCCCATAGTAACCAACTATCTTATGCACTAGTTTGTATAGAAATATGGTATTGTACATAGTTTCATCAAAAACGTTAGAGCCGTTTTTGAGTAAAAGAATTAAAAGTGTTTTTTTTACTATGTTGGCTACCCTAAAAAATGATGATATTAAAAAAATAAAAAAACGGCTTGAGATATTAATAAAATATTGCCCTAATCCCAAATTTCACCCAAATCCGTCCAGTGGTCTTGGCGCTACAGTCCGGGACGAACAAACACACACACACACACGCACACACACACACACACACATACACACACACACATACACACACACACACACACAAAGTCTTTTTTTTTGTTTTTGGGCTCTATAAGTCAAGAGAATCAATCCCCATCAAAATCTCAAGTTGGATTTTTTTGCCATGTCAATAACTTTTTACTCCTTCGTCGCTCGAAAGTATATAAAGTTATGAATTCAATCCGATGGAAACGTCTCCTCCACGGTTTTGCTCCACACACTCTATTTCAAAATATTACCCCATAGCTACGTGTCCTGCGTTGTCATCACGCAGGGTTACTGACTCCAGTAGTGTTGTGAAAAACTTAGGTCTGTTAGTTTTCATTTTGAGACTTGAGTCGATTTTCAAGACTTGGGCGAAATTCTGCTTCGTCGTTATCATTCTGCTTAAAACGATTGATATTTATAATTTTGTCAAAACACTCAACATTACAACTGGTTACAAACTTTTCGAATAAGCACGCAAGCAGGTATGCAAGCAGACATCTGCTGTCATAAGAAAGAAGGTCGCAAAGTATACAGAAACTCTATATTCTTTGCGGCCTTCTTTCTTATGAGAGCAGGCATTAAGTAAGCATGCAAGGAAGCAAGTTTGTAAGCTGTCGACTGTAAGGCTCCTATTTATGTTTCTCATATCAACCTAACACTACAACTGTATCAGTTTTCCGTGTCTGGGTGCTCCGAATTTCCTAGCTTGCTTCGCTTGCTCCCGCATTATGTTAGGTAATTATGCTTTTGAGGCATGCAACGTGCAATAACTATCTCACGACATAGTAAGCACCAATCTATGGTTTTCACATTAACCTAACACTACGACTGTATCAGTTTTCCGAACCAAAATTATCCGTGTCGGGGTGCTCGTTTTCGATCTCGCTTCGCTGGCTCACGCATCATGTTAGGTCTGCTGAAGTATTTTATGCCCTTGAGGCGTGCAGCGTGCAATAATTAACTCACGGCATAGTAAGCACTGCTCACTATTTTGGGAACTGTTAAAACAGTTTAGGACTATCACATTTATGCCACATAATAGGGAGTTTTCAGGTGACGTATGTTACACTGTACATAAGATTATCAATAGATGGCGTTTCTAAGCTTTGGCAATGTATTTTTAAAAGCAGCGTAGAATTTACAGTAGCAAAATAGTTTTGATATTGTTGAAAACATATAAAAAGCCACTTGAACATAGATTCTTATTAATTGAATTAACAGAAACGATAAATTTCCAACTTGGTCAAGTATGGATGACTTGGGTGCGTTCTGGTTTCTCTGTTATATGTAATTTCTTCTTTTATGATTAAAATGGAATTTATTACTCGGTATCATGTTAGAATTCTTTTAAGAAAAACTAAATCAAAACTGATAAGCTTTGTGCATAAAAAAATATGATAAGTATTTTTTGGATCAAAATACAAAAAAAGATTCAATGAAAAGTAATCTTCGAAAGCTATTCATCATTATTATGATATTAGTCAGTAATATCAATCAGTTTTGACGATTTTTAGAGATTTTCTTATTTCCAATTTCGATCAGCGCCATCTAGTTGAATTTAGAGAAAGCCATGGAAAATTCCCGTTTGTTATAGTGGGGGCCTAACGACACTTTTTGAGCCAAACCCTGCACATTGTAATTAAAGCATGACTTTGGTACATGCTGTTTTATGACTTCCAACTTTTGGGACGATTGACTTGATGCCTCAAAACAGATACCAGATTAAAACGGATAATACGAGTATGCTCATGTCAACGAGTTTTCTTTTGAGTGAAAGGGGCAGGTCGCTCTTCATTTACTCTTTCATGGACTTTCTAGGCATTTTCGAATCATCGCGTATCTTTCGATTTATTTTCACTGCCTGTTTTCGAATTATGCTTTAAGGCCCAGATAGATATATTAACTCGTTGATTTGCAATAGAATGTCTACTTGCCCATCGACCTCGACTCTATATTTTTATTCGAAAAAAAGTACAAAAAAGTAGTGCATGAGGCGGTAACCCTGATAGATGTATGTGTGGTGGTGGTGTTCTGATGTGGATGTGTATTTGTGATTGAGTGTGTGTGTGACTTAAGGAAAAAACCATAGACGAATGAAACGAATACACGATACGCGGATGGACGTGCAAAGAAACTGACTGTGATTTTTTCTTGACTTTCCAAAAGAAAGACTCTTGTATAAACAAAATAATCATATGTGTTGTAGTTTTTAGGTATTTTCTTTACTGCTCACTTCATTTACTTGTTTATGTGTTACGCATTTGAATGTAATAAATTATTTGGTGACATCTACGCATTAGATAAAAATCACCATGCCGAGACGATGTGCAGGAAAACCTTGGATTGCGAAGGATTATAATCATTTTGGTGAGTGTCTAAATCCCCTAATCAACTCTCTTACCCTAAATCTAATTGTGTCGCAATATTTCCCTGTTTCCAATAACTTCAGGTCGCATTGCGTTGCTTTGTTTTGAGGTTGCAGCATGGTTTTATGGTACTTACGGCAACGTCACGCTATTTTCATACAAACCAGTCACAATTTGCCCTTCGAAACTTGTTTGTTTGTATTTATGCATCCCTTACCATGATTTATTACAAAAATAATCATTTGCTGCAACATTCAGTCTTTAAACAACTGCTTGTTTCATTTGTAGGCTTTCTATCATAAATGAAATGATGAATATGTTTTTTTTTTAGAACATGATGATCGCGCCCACACCAGCAGCACAAGACGAGTCAGCTTTAAGCCTGGCACTGGAAAGGGCAAGAACAAACTCCGTGCATGGAATGAACAAGCTGCCAGACTTTTATTAGATGATGACATTGATATGGGTGCAAACGCTGGGCCTGGGGGGCCAAACCGCAAAGTGTCATTCAGAGGCCGAGGTGGCCGTATGAACTCACCAGCCCCAAGACCAGGTCCTCTACGAAGAAAATTTATACCAGGCATGTTGCCATGGTACCAAATCATTATTCCATATGGAGCTAAGCATGAGAAAGATGTGATACTCAAGTCTCTGATGAGCTTCATTCATCCAGAAATAATGGTCCCACTGTATTACAAAATCACTGGAAACGCAGCAATGTTTTATGTGGACGATGTGAAGATTGCAGAGAAGTTGTTCAATGCTGATAGAAAGATCACTATGGCTGATGGTTTTAAATTGGTAGTGATTGTGAAGAATGCTGCACCGCAAGTGACCATTGATGCTGATATGAAGGAAAAGATGAAACTGGTAATGGCAAAGAGATATAATGCGATGACCAAAGCATTGGACCTGACAAACTTTCATGCTGATCCAGGTAATAATTTCAATAATAAATAAATAAGAATTGACAGTAATTTCTTTTTATTTTAACCAAAAAAATATGTGACATTACTTCTTTTCTTATGTATTGTTGATACTCTTCAAATTTTTCCTAACCTTACTTTGCTTTCAGATCTACAAGACATATTCTGTGCGCTGTTTCGTCCAACAATAATGCTTGCTGCCATTGACATAATTTCTGAGAACATTCCCGACTTAGAAGCTCTGAACCTGAATAATAATAAGCTACATGGAATTGAACACTTAAAGAATTTGGCAGTGAAACTAAAAAGCTTGAAAATTTTGTACATGGGAGATAACAGAGTAAGTTTGGAATAATTTTGAATAGTAATTTCGGGTTGATGATTCAATCAACAGTATTTGAAGACCTATATGAACCTTTATTATTATGAAATTGACCAAATACCTATTTACTTCAGTGTTATCCTTTATTTTCATATCATATTAAAATCGCTTAAACAAATTATCTTAATTCTTTTTTATTTCTTAAGAAAGTAACAAATTATTTTCAGATACCGCACATTGCAACAATCGAGCATATCAAAGCCCTTCCTTTGGTTGAGTTGTACCTCAAAGGAAATCCTCTGGTGACCAGGTTTAAGGACCATGAGATCTACGTCAGGTAAAATGTGGTTAAGTGCAGACTGGAAACCTGCTGCTGAGTACTTTAAATTTGTATGTGTTTTGTAAGGAGCTGCAGAGTTGGCGTTTTGAATGCTGCTTAATCATGGGATATTTTACAATGGTCTTATTAGTTTACAAAGAAATGGCGAAACAAATAATGTTTTTATTTTGCATGAATTTGAATGCAAAGTAAGACCCACACAAAGTGTTACTTCTTATCTGTAATAATGTTAGAGGTCATATTGTCTCAGCCTTAGGCCTTATGGAAAGGCAAAGTGGCACTCTATGGTCAAATTGGTGCAGGAACAAGCAGGTTCCATAAGTCTTAGCCTTAATATAATTATACATTCAAGTGGCAGAAATGTTTATATTTTGCATCATTTTTTATACAGACTAATGGAAGTTTTTATGTATTCCATAATACTAAATAACTGATTTATGTCATTGTCACATAATTTGTGTTAAATTAGAAAAACAGTACAAGGAATATAATGTCCTTGATAATCAGCCAATTCCAATCTTGAAAATAATTTTCTTTATTCATGATTGTGATTGAAAACAAATTTTACATGTGCTTCCTGATCTTTTGCTGTTTCCAGAACCCGCTATCAAGCTTCCAACCTAGCATTAGGTCTGGGAGAGAGGGGCGGGTTTGTATACATGTATGAAATGTGTTACATAACAAGGTTTTTTCCGATAGTCATAAATTGTGGGTGGACAAAAGCATTTGTCTCATTCTAACATAAATTATATGAAACATACAGCATTTTCAACTTGCAATTATGAATATCTGGAAAATGAAAACTTCAATTTGTATATGACTTTTTGTTAAAATGGGAAAACATTGTAATGTTCACTGTGAAATAATAGTACAGGGTGTAACAAAATAATACCAGTTAACTGGTGGTTCGGTTCATGATACTAAATAATTTTTTGCTCTATGACTTAGTTGTGCCTACAAAAACTTGTTGGACTTTTCATACAAATGACACAGCAGTTTGTCAATTTTGTATGGAGAGTTCAATTTTTTTTAAATGTGATCATGGGTCCTTTAGAGAAATTTGTTCCGTATGGTGAGGAGAACCTCAGTTATGTACACACAACTATTTTGTTACACACTGCAAGAAAATGTTGAAGCTGTGATGTGACAACACAAAAATATTTCCGAATATTATGTAGCTTTACAGATTCTTCCCATTTTACAAACCACAGATTAACACGATAAAACTGAATAAGATGTGAAAAAAGATGTGACAAGTGAACAATATAGTTGCATTTATTATTTACTTAACCTAAATCATAAAAGTCGTTCGTCTACACACACAGGCACATGTGGCTTCCATTTTCGTTAATTTCTGTACTTAAAAACTCATCTTAATCAGTTAAACCTAATCTGTGGTTAAACGTGAATCTGTGGAGCTCTCGCATCATTTTATCGAGACTGAAACTAACATACCGTATGAGAGTTTCAGAAAGTGCCTTACTTGACATGAGTTGCCATGTTATTTGTTGTCTCCAGCGAAGTGCGGAAGAAGTTCCCGAAGTTGGCGAGACTGGTGAGTGAAAAATGTCTTTTTAAATCAGCATATCTATTCCCATACGTAAAATTAATTTTAAAACATGAAAGACTTTAATAGCTCCTTGTTTTTTGAGTCATTCAAAAGCTTTGTTGTTGCTAAACCTATAAGGCGCCCGGTTCATAAAGGTACAATATTACATGCGTATACTATACTAACTGTGACATAATGTCCTTGCAAAATATAACTTGTAGCATTTGTGTATGTAGCTTTATGTACGGTAGTAGATGTATGTATGTACTAGATGTACCGTGTGTCTATTATAAACTCAAATCATAATGGATTTGTCACATTGGATGTGGTCTGCGGTCCGGTGAAAACAAAATTATTTAATGCGGGCAGATTTTACTTTGACCGGACTGCAGACCGCATGCAGTGTGTGACAAATCCATAAAACTTTCAAATATCAATCTGTTACAATGTTTGCATGTGCCTATGGATGCGAGACCCTATTTAATTGGATATAGATAGAGACTACGAGTTGTGATTGACGCACTAGAACCTGAAAAGCAGTAAAAGACCGGATATTTATGTTCGTCTTGTATACCCATTCAATTATACAGGGTGATTGATAATTCGACGTGATCCTTCAAAAGGTTTGTACTAGAGGTCATTTGCAACAAATTAAGTCCAGTTAACCAGGGGTCAAAAATTTATGGTTACTGAGATATTAGGTTTTTTAGATTTTTTAGAAATTTTCTGCCTTGTTACCAAAAACAATTAATTGTGAAAAAACCATTACACTGTTAATATTAAGTTGATACTTTTTTAAAAGCTGAGAAATGAGCGCTCACTTTGAAAAAAAAATTCTTGCCCAAAACTCACATAGTCTCAAAAATAAACGGCCTTAAGTCACATTTTTTTTTTTATAAATTTTCCATAAGTAATTGAGTATTACTAGAAAAAAATGTAGTGAAATTGGCGTACAAATTAATGAAATAACTTCCTTGTTTCATAAGCTTTCTAAAAAAGTAGGTACAAATGTTATAAATTGTGCAAGAGATCGAAAAAAAAATCCAATAAACCAAACAAGTAACAGATTTTTTACATACATATCCTGCACGGTTCCGCTCTTACTTTTACTCGTGTAGTGCGTGACTCGTGATCTTAACATGATTCGATAATTTCAGGCAATCTTCGCGACAGTCGTGGACACGAACTCGCACAGTTTCCAACCAGATGGTTAGTTCGTGCGGACAGAAAACTCACAAGTATTCGTTAAATAATAGTTCATATCCTTGTTTATTGACTAAAATACGATTAAACACTTTTAATTTTGATATAGGTGGTTTTGGGACGCGTCTGCAGCATGGACATAGAAGCGGTCGTGGCTCAGTGTGGCTTGCGTGGTCTCATCGATCACGCAGGTTAACTGACTACAGACACGGTCAAAACCTGGATGGGTTTTTACTGTAAGTGGCATTTATCTCGACCGTTTCCGTGCTTCGCAAAGCACGTTAAGCCATTGGCACTGGCTGCTATCATTAGATGGCAGTCGTTAAGCCATATCGGAACAATAACAAGGATAAGGAAGGAAGGATATTAACTAACGAATACTGTGAGTTTTCTGTCCGCTCGAACTAACCATCTGGTTGGAAACGGTGCGAGTTCGTGTCCACGAACTGCCTGATATTATCGAATCATGTTAAGCTCACAAGTCACGCACGATACGAGTAAAAGAGAGGGCGGAACCGTGCAGGATATGTATGTAAAAAATCTGTTACTTGTTTGGTTTATTGGATTTTTTTTTCGATCTCTTACACAAGTTGATTACATTTGTACTTTTTAGAAAGCTTATGAAACAAGAAAGTTATTTCATTAATTTGTTCGCCAAGTTTACAACATTTTTTTTCTAGTAATACTCAATTACTTATGGAAAATTTATAAAAAATAAAAAATATATGTGACTTAAGACCGTTTATTTTTGAGACTATGTGAGTTTTGGACAAGATTTTTTTTTAAAAGTGAGCGCTAATTTCTCAGCTTTTAAAAAAGTATCAACTTAATATTAACAGTGTAATGGTTTTTTCATAATTAATTGTTTTTGGTAACAAGGCAGAAAATTTCTAAAAAATCTAAAAAACCTAATATCTCAGTAACCATACATTTTTGACCCCTGGTTAACTGGACTTAATTTGTTGCAAATGACCTCAAGTATAACCCCTTTAAAGGATCACGTCGAATTACCAATCACCCTGTATATATTATATACCCATTTATAATGCTTTGCGGGTTCTAATGCATCAGTCAGAACTCCTAGTTTATTCACCCTAATACAAACATATTCGGAGTCGTCGGTAATTCAAGGATTCACGGAATAATTGTTTTGTTCTTAACATAATAAGTCTCACTGCTAACATGTTATTGTTAATTAATACATTACTTTACACACTTCTAATCTAGGACGGAGTAGACCTACCCCCAGCTATCGGCTTCGACGTGGCGGAAGACGTGGTCTTGCCTCCACGCCAGCAATCCTTCCTCGTGGATCCAGCAGGCCAGGATTTGGTCAGGGAATTTCTGACGCAATACTTCGCGATATACGACTCTGACTCGCGGCAGCCGCTGCTTGAGGCCTACCACGAAAACGCAACTATGTCCATGGCTGCGAATTACCTGACCAATGACAATAGGAATTCTCCGAACAGCAGGTTGGTGTACTTTATCATTAAAAAATTTAAGATAAAAGCAACAACAGATTAGCAAGAGGGATGCAGCTCTAGATTAAACAAGGATGTATTTACACTAAATTGTAATGTTTGTTCCTATCAATCTTGCGTGTCATTCGGGCCTAGATAAATTTTACTATTTTTTGTTAAATTATAGACCTTTTTACTGTATGTTGTAGGGCGAGACATTAAGTGCTATATAGATTGAGATTCCTTTTCTATTTTTTTAAAGGGATATATTTATTTATTTATTTTATAAAATAATATAGAGCAGAACTGATTATTTAACCAAAAATGTTTCAGACTAAACGCGTACATATCAAACAGTCGCAACATAATACGGATAACTGAGCGTGAGTCGCGACGAAGATACCTTCGAACGGGAAGATTGCAAGTCGTGTCTTTCCTCTCCGACTTGCCCAAGAGTAACCATGACCTCATGGGATTTGCTGTTGACCTCCTAGTTTTCACTGTGAGTATTTGCTTGTATAAATATTCCATCATAAAGTAAGTAAGATAAACTCAGCCAGAAGATGTACACTGATGAACATAGACCTCAACTTTAGATTGTCATTGAACACGATTCCAAGCGGTTCCCTGTAACTATGATACAAAACCGTACAAAACCACGTCTTCCGGATATATTCAGGAAACTTATTTTTTATTAAACTTTGACACGACACTTCACAATTTAGGCTTTTAAACAGCTTCTTGAACATTCTTCCTTAACTAGTCAATCCATATTTTGTAATCAAGTGTCTTCTCTTATAATTTCTTTATTAGATTAAATAAAATAGATATGAAACAAATCAGGAATATAGCTGGCTCTAATTGCCAATGATAATACACACTTATGTATGTTAATACTCATGTTTTTTTTGTATCTCCACAGCCAACTATGATAGTCCTAACAATGAATGGAGTGTTTAAAGAGACAACTACAAGTGGGAACCCAACGAGATCTTTCCACAGAACCTTCGTGATTGTACCCAATGGTGGGGGAGGATTCTCCATTGTCAACGATATGCTTTACGTCACCAACACTACGCAAGAGCAGGTTTGTGTTATTTTATTCAGTTTTGCATTTGGAACATAATACTGTTAGACGTTTATCTTCTTTCATTAAATGTACTTAATTGCTGTTTTCTCTGCTGGGTATAGGTTGCTTATACTTATAGTAGTATCTCATCAGGCTGGTAACTGCTTTTAGCTACTGTCATATTTAAGTATTATATTGCGCTAAAGCAAATCGTAGGTCGAGCACCATCTGAAACGAAGGAAGGAAAATAACGTTATTTGGATTTTTAAAGTTAATTACCTGTAATTACCTGGCTAAAACATCAAACCGTTATCATCACCTTATATTAGTCTTGTGTAAACATGAGCTTCCCCAAAGCACATCACTTGTACATATCTTCGTCTACGTATGTACATCCAGCAGTCACCAACATCTTGGGAAATCATCGCATCGCTTTTAAATACGGTTCAACTCACTGTGTCCCTAGGAGTTTATAAATCACCTACTTAGAGGAAGCTATGTCTACCGTTTGTCATTAACGTGAGAGATGTGTCTGGTCACTGGTCCATTGTCACCTTATTCGATCAGTGTTTGTAATGATCACGTTAGGTCCTAGCCCTAGGCAAACATTCTAGATCTCATCAATACCCGTGTACTTTCTTGTAATTTATTTGTATGCTGCATCATCCAGATTTTTATTTCACTGTCCCAGAAGGTAATGTTTTAGGGTCTATGTATGTACGTTTGTTCAGCTGGGCCTGTGGCCTTAATTATTAATTTAGTACAAGTTGTCATACGCTTCTTCCTAACCCCTCAACATAGAATATGTTTTCATCAGTCAGGTTTTTGTTAATTATCTTAGTCAGATACATAAATTGGAATGATATGGCGCCCTCACTGATTACTAAATCATCTGTACACAGGAGGACAAAGCCTTCTCAGCGGGTCGTGTCGAGACTCCCGCGCCGGCCCCCGCCCCCTCCGCCTCCCTCCCCGCAGCCCCCGCCGGCGCCGACCAACAGAAGGCCCTGTTAACCATGCTGTGCCAACAGACCGGCATGAACGAGCACTGGAGCGTCAAGTGAGTATCACAACCTCACAGGTACTTACCCAGGGCAACAGTTGGAACTGCAGTTACATAGCTAACAGATTGCAGATTGCAACAGATTGGTGTAATCTATTAGGTGCTTACCTATGAAATTGCCGTTTCAGTTTTGAATGTTTAGCAGAATAATATTACCCCAAAAATTAATTTACTTCCATTAAATTATACATCCTTTTCTAGCTACATTCAAGGTCTTTCATGAATTAGTGATATCATGTCTCTCATGTAAAAACTGACTGCGTGGGGTTCCATTAAATACTGTATTGGCGATTTCTTAGAGGTCAATTTGGTCAATTTTTTCTACCAAAAACAAAAAACCGTGAAAATCGTGAAATATTATGCGCAATATGTTTAAAAATACATATGGCAACGAAGAATACGCTGGAGAAAGTGTAGCCTTCAGAAATAAATATTTTTTTAATGAAAAAATGGCGATTTTCTGTGACGAAAAAATCCATTTTCATAGCTTCTACACCACTGTACTCTCAAAATTTTCAGACAACGTGAATTTAGCAAGCAATATTTTATTTCTAAATGTCCAATGGTACTTTGGAAATAGTTAGTTGTTTTAAAACCTTAATGGTTTTATATTAATTTTCTCTTTGAACTTTTCTAACTAATCCGCAATTTCATAGGTAAGCACCTAATATTATATCACTTTGTATATCACAATCATAGAGCTACTTAATTATCCAGGGGAACAAATGACACTTCAGCTACATAACTACCCAGGGCAACAGATAGCGCTGCAACTACTTTACTATCCAAAGCAACATATGGCGTTGCTGATTATTCTGTGCCGATTGATTGGCATGAAATTTTATACCACTGAACAATTCAGTGAGTGTCACAACCATATAACGACTTAAGTACCCAGGGCAACTGATAGCTAGGGCATGCAATATCGTAAGGTTATCAATTCCGGAACTGAGTTTCGATACTGGAGACCCAATGCCGGAATTCCGGAACTGGTTCCGGAATTACCACGATTAAAAATATATATATATATATTGTTGAAGAAAATAAGTTATTAATCATATTATTTTATTTTGCTAGGAGGAAGTTACGTGTCTAAGAATTAAACAAGTTACTTTATATTATATCAGTCTTTTAATCAACTTTACTACAAAGTTACTTTCATAATAATTATGAAGAAATATAAACTGAAGACAATAAAATAACAACATTAACATTTGGCAAATGTCATTAGACTAAGATTAAATTTACGGATAAAAACAACATAAAACATTAATATTTGGTAGTAAACTGAGATCCAATCAACGGCTTAACTAAAATAATTATTTTTTTAAGAGGAACCTCTGTTCTTGATAATGAGTTCTTAAGAATAATAATGCATCTAACATTTTATCTGAGAGTGAGCTTCTCAACCGGTTACAAAAGTAACCTGCACACGAAAATACTCTCTCACTCTCTACACTGGTCGGGAGGACGCACAACATATACTTATATGCTTCTGTCAGATATATACCTCGATCTCCTCCGTTATCATACATGGCTTTTTCTACTGCGACGAACCCTGAAAGGTCAATATTGGTGGACGGATTCTTACGGATTTCTTTGCATTTATTTAATGCATTATTTAGCTGCTCTTGTAGTGTTGGTTCGTCAACTGCTATATCACCATCAGAATCAGAAGACGATAAGTCGCAAGGCTTTGCAGGTGTGGGATTAGAGTCACGAAGTTCACTGGGGCTTATTTTGTACTTTAGCTGGCGTAGTAAATTAACGATGATTTCAGATATTTCCTCACCATTAGGTTTGGGAAAAGTATCATCATCTGTTTGTGCGAAGAAGTCTTCTGAATCATGCAAATAATGCAATACACCCGCTAATAATAGTCGTCTTTGTTTTATTCGACTTCGCAAATTCATCGCAAGTTTATTGCTCAAAACAGTGTTCTGTTCGTCAAGTTTTTTGAGCATGAACTTTAATGCTATATCAGCTGTGTAAAGCGTCATATCACGTTGGCACAAGGACAAAACAGTCAGTTTTACCACATTCAAGCTGTGATAGACTTCGTTCAAAGTTTGAATTTCATCCTCCGAAAAGGAAATCTCGGATTTCCAATCTATCAAGGCTTTCAGAACCGAGTCTTTTATCTTTAAAAACACTCCAATCATATCGGACATGCTTGACCATCGTGTGCGGCAATCTAATTGTAGCTGTACATCTTTGTGGTGTTCCTTCAAGACATAGTCCCGCAATGTATCTGCTTTAAGGGGAGATTTTCTTATTGATACTACAAGACGACGAACTTTTCCTATGACATCCTTGTATAAAGTCGGATCAGCACGAGCAGTGGGCGTCTCGACTTCAAAACGACTTTCATGTGTATCTAAATCGTCGTCCTCATCACTTTCAGATTCGTCATCAGATGGAGGAGGAACAGAAACTACTTCAGGTTCGGGTGGTGTAGTTTTGTACAGAGTATCAATAACCGCCAGCTGAATACCATGGGCAAGGCAGAGCTGGTGATGGCCTTTGCATTAACTCCCCATTTTGACCATCACACTTGCACCGTCGGTTGTTTGGCTTATGATGTCGTCTTCCAAAGAGACTTTGAATTTTGCAAGATGGTCTCCCAACATGTTAAATGCTTTCAGAGCCGGCATTGATCCCGTAATCTTGACGAGTCCAAGATTTTTAAAATTGAAACCGCCGAAACCTTTGCTGTGCAAATTTATGTTCATGTAACGCTTATTTCGCAATGATGTCCATTCGTCCAGCGACAGAGTGTATCTATGTCCGGCTGCTTTCAACTCCAGTATTTTGGTTATTGTCTTAGCTTTCAATACTTCGGCTTGTGTTAACACTATTTTGGCTATTGTGTTCGGTGATTTGGGTAAATCGTAGCCAGATTTCTTAAATAAATTTTGTAAATCTTGGCTTTCCGTAAAAAATCTAAAAGTACACCCGTCCAGTGCTGCCATTCGCGACACAACTACCTCCACTGTATCACTTGACTTGTAAAAATCCGTCATGAGTTTCCTCTTTTTTGTTTCTGTTGGCGGTGCCTGTGCCTTTTCTTTAGAAGTTCCTGGCGTGATGTCAGATACGCTTGTCGATGGTGATGCACCTGATTCACCTTCAGTAATGGTCAAATTTATATTTGAGTGTACTGCCCGGAAATGCGTGTGTAGACCGGTAGTGGCACCACCAGCAGTTTTCAAGATTTTATGACATGTTTTACATTTTGCACTCTGGCCATCACTTGCGCGAAGAAAATGATTCCAAACATTCGTTGTTGTTCTCTTGTTAGAAAATTCAAAGTACTGAACTTGTTTATTCTTCGAAGTCGACCTAAAAAAAAATTATCAAATGAATATAAATATTTATTCCTATTAGATTCCTTTAATTACCTACGTTGTATATTATTACATTGTATAAATAACATATATTATTAAGTAATTAGTACCTATTATTAAGTATTAAGTAACGCTCGCTAATTATAAAATGAAAATTAAAAAAGTAAAAACATGAAAAGTTACCCATTTTTATGAAAACTGTCTTACAATAAGGTAATAAGCTACATATCAGCTCATACAAGTCCCCACAGATTTCCACGGCAAAAAACTTCAAGTTTTGAGTGAAACTACAGGGCTTTTTGTTAATATACCTACCTGCCTACTTAGTAGTAACTACATACTTAATGAATGACAATAGGTACTTAAACATTTTCTTTAAATCCGCTACAAACATGCTGTTCTAGTGAGTACTGAACTACTGAATTGAGTACCTAGTGACAATCTTAGGGCTCCGACTGACAGTAGGCATTGATTTCAAGGACACTGCACAACCAAGTTCGCTACGGCTTGTATTGTGATTTCTGGTAAGCTTAGGCGATTGTATAATTGTATACATTTGCTAACTAATTTATTTAGCTAGAATTTGTATGTAAAGCTTTCGTCAAAAATAAAAATCATTCCCTGATTGCAAAATTTTAAATAGCAAAAAAAAAACTGGCGGCCATTTTGTCTAACGCTGTTTCCAACCAAACGAATGATGACATTCATGATACCTATTGTTTGTTCTCTGAATTGGTGTTTCAAGCTAATACATTCATTTCAGAGAATTTAACCCACAGAATAAATTTAACGACATTCACAAAAATATTGGGCAACAGTAAAGTAAAACGATATAAACTTACATCATATCCTCGCGTTGCACCGAACGCGTGCACGCACGCACTCCCTGCGGAAAATGTTTTTAAGCGACTGCCTGTGACGACTGATGAGTTGGCGAATGGCGACTGCACTGCACCGGCGGGACGCGCGGCGGGGGATGCGTGCGGGCGGGCGGAAGGAGGAGTGCCGGCCGACCGGTGTAGCAAGCATTGTGTGTGAGAGTGTAATGGGCGCGTTCACAAATAAAAATAATATTACTTGGACAAATCAATTTGTGTTGTAATATGAATATAAATATTAGAATAACGATATTACGATATCAGGTCTCTCAATTCCGGAATTGAAATATCGGAAAAATCTGTCCGAGATTCCGGAGTTACGAAATTCCGGAATTCCGGAATGCATGCCCTACTGATAGCGCTGCTGACTTTGCCATCAAATTGGCATGAACTATTAATTATACCACTGGATCGTTCAGTGAGTATTATAACATACATTATTAATACATCTACTTAATTACTAGTGATCGGAAATTCGGGGGCATCGGGCACTTTATTTTTTCCCAAGAAAGAATAGTATGTATGGATATGCCTTTCTGAATAAATTTCTAGATTTTCATACAAAAAAATCCGGGGATACCGGGATCGTAAAAAGCGTTGGGATTCTTAATTTTAATAATCTGATTGTAGTGAATGTTGATCTTATTGAAAATTTTATGTATGCTATTAAAAAACGTTAATTCGACATTCTGTTAATTCAAAACGGCATGTCCATATTATGCTAGCTTCCCAATTTTAGGTACAATTGCCCCCGTTTTTTCGACTGTGCCAAAAGATTGCCTAGAGTTAGTTTACCCAAGGTCAGACGGCTATGCTAGCAGATAGGCATTTGCTAGCACTAGAGAGTTGAGTGTCTCCAACCATAGAGTATTTGCTTACTTACCCAGGTAGACGCAACAGATGGCGCTACTGGTTATGATGTGCCTGAGGGTGGTATATGCAGTAGCGTCCAGTTAGTGCAGCAAATACCCAGGCAACAGATGGTGTTGTTAGCAATGTTGGACGCAGCAACTAATGAGTTTTTGCATCACATATAATCAGTAGATAGTTCTAGCTATCTTGGGGCAGCAGGTGTCTCGTAATGTTCCAATCCCGCATCAGCAAAGGAAAATCAGTCCGTTTAATTCTAATAGATGAAGTGGCTAAGTACATATGGCGATCGCCATCTCTTAATGCGTGACCCTTGACTATTAAAATAAAATAAAATATAAGTTTATTTTTCTCACCACATCATTATACACTCAAGTTACATAAATAAGTTTTGTATAATTAAATAAGATGTGGTGGACTAGTGCCTGAGCTAGACTTTTTTAAAAGTCATCCACGTTAGTTGCTGAAAGCTATCCTCGCAGCATGGCGACATAAGTAGCATGGGACGCTAGATATAGAATTCGTCCTTTTCTGACAGTGAGCTTAAGGAAAGAGACAACCTTTTACCGCTTACTCGAATTAAGCACGACAAAATGGCGATGCCTATACTTCATGTTACTCGTCCGCAAACGATATTTATTAAAACTCATTGGTAGACACTATCATAGTTTTCAAAGATGCGAAACAAATCAACCTTGCGAACACTTTTAATAATAACGTGTATTTGTTGCCAGTTGCCTACAAGAGACGGGATGGGACCTGCAGAGGGCGCTGTTTATTTTCAACCAACTACATTCAGAAAACAAAATACCTCCTGAAGCCTTCGTTAAATGAAGAAAGGAACCTTCTCCGCGTGTAAATAAATAATAGCCAGCTAAGTTACTATAATTATTAATTTGTCTTTAAAATAAAATATATTGTTAAGAAGAATTTCAAAAAAAAAGTTATACCAAGAAAAAAAGGAATGAAATAAGTAACAAAAACATCGTAATTGTCTTACAATGTGTTTACAAATCAGGCTTCGATGAGTAAGAAACTTTTATTTAGTACATATTTTAAATTAAAAACGAAGTAGCGCCACAATTTTGACTAACAGCATCCTTGATTAGTGCCACTAAGACGCCTGATATGTAAACACCATCTAATGACTTGTAGCTCTGTAAAATAAATAATCATTTGGTTTTGATGTGAAACTTTCTGTTGTTTTTGCTGTTAGAACATTGTATTAATGTATTTTTTTTAACTGAATTTCAAATTAATACTTAGTATTAAAGTCAGAATTGTAAATTAATAGTTGCATTAAATATCATGAAAATCTCTAAAAATATAAGTGGGTAAAAAAGATATCGCAAAATAATTGCATAATCGGACACGAGTCATATTAATTTTGAAGTATTTTCTGTTACTGAATGATTATTGCAAAGAAACACGATTTTCTTCGTCTTTGGGGATTAACATGCCAAATATCGAACGTTCGGCTGAAATTCTCTTTTCTGCAGCATTATTTGGTGCCCGCTTTTTTTTTTGGTATCTGAGCGCCGCTGTGGTGCCACCACGGCAAGTGGATGACCCTTGTTATGTATCGCGGCGGAACCCCTTAAGATTCACTTCTTTTGTGGGCTAGCTGCGTTTTTACGTCGATTTCAAGTGGTCTGCCGTGCAAGGGACCGGAATATTTTGCTGCGGTTTTTGAACATGACGCCGGATTGTTTGAACGTGGCTTGTTTTTGGGGAGGGCTTAGGGAAATTGGTTAGGAATTAACCATAAGACTGTACATTTTATTATAAAAGTTGAAATAAAAACTTTAATTTTATTAATTGTATGGTTTTATTTTTCTTATATCCCGTATCCTGCTTATCGTAGAATCATGAAATTTTGACACGGGTCATTTTTCTCTTTGGCTTTTGGGTGCAGGGGTTGATCGATTACGCTTATTGATTAAACTACGATATATCGAGCAGGAGGCCTCCCGCTCAGTGAACCGATGAGCTGGTGAAAGTGGCGGGAAGCCGTTGGATGCGGACAGCGCCAGACTGGTCGTCGTGGAAATCCTTTGTCCAGCAGTGGATGTCTTTTGGCTGATGATGACGATGATGACATCGATCACAAAATTATTAGGTTGTCCGAAGAAAACTGTCCGCTCTTTGAAAACAAGTTTATACATGTTTGTTAGATTTTGTGCGCATGACTCAATATTATTACGCGCTGCAGGCATCGTCCCGTGGCTCAATGAGAAAGATTTAGAATATATTTTTTAAATTGACCTGTATGACCGACGGGTCGTCATCAAGTTTTTGTTTGTTCAGGGACATGTAGATTGTAGATGAAGCTCATCGACAAGTGCACAAAGTGATAGGAAAAAAGCGCTCGATAATTCTACGGTTTAAACGCGATATCAAAATTCAAAGGAAAAAAATAAAAATTTCGAGACCATTGTGGTGGGACCCTTTAGTACTGACCTTCAAACGCAAAAATGAGTTGAAGCAGTGAGGGAAGTATTCAACCAAATAAGATGTTGGAGCCTGAGCTCGGCTAATCTAGGAATCCCTAAAACAACTTGTCACGAAATAGTTACTGAAAAACTGGAAATATGAAAAATCTATAAAAAAAATGGGTTCCAAATGAACTTGCTCCAGTCCACTTGGAAACAAAACATGAAACATGGCAACAAAACATTGACTGACTCAGTGGCTAAGTGGTTAGCGATCCTGACCTCTGATCCGAGAGTCGTGGGTTTGATACCCACACAGGGCAAACTTTTCTGTGATGAGCAGAATTATTTGCTCTGAGTCTGGGTGTATTATATCTATATATGTATGTATTTAAAAGTATATGTGTATGTATATCAGTCTCTGGTTCCCAAGATACAGTAAATCCTAGTTTGGGGTCAGATGACCGTGTGTGATTTGTCCCAGATATTATTATTATTATGTGTAGAGAACTCCAATTTGCAGTACTACAAACATCAAACTAACCGCCTCTGACATACTGGTGCCGTGGATGAGACGTGGGTCTCTCGAACGTCCGCCGAAAAAATATCAGGCTACAGAAAGGTTGAGAAGGGAAAGACACCAAGTCCAGCAGCACAGTCAAAAAGGTATGAACCTAAAGTGATGATGACATTAGTAATGGATATCAAAGAGATTAGTTTTTACGAAATTCTGGCCGATCAGGAAACTGTGCACAGCGAGAGATATCTTCGATTTCTCAAGTAGCTCATGAAATATTGGCATGGTGATTGCAAGTGCACCGTTTGGCTTCTCGTTGACAATGCTCAATCTCATCGTAGTACGTCTATGATAGCCTGAATCAAAGAAAACCAAACTGAACGTTAGCTTCAATATACCTATTCTGTCGACTTTAGCCACTGCGTCCACAGTTGCTTCCATGCGCTGAAGAGAGTTATTGGTGGTGTGGCCTACAAAGATGTGAACACTCTTCGTAATGCAGTAGTTACTGAGATTCGACAGGGAAACGAAAATGGAAAGTATCTTGCTGTTAGCAAATTGCTAGAGCGCTGGCAGCGCTGTATTAATAAGGAAAGGCAATACCTGTTATTATGTAATGTCCATACTCAAAAGTCTCTTATAACTAAACTTTTATAAATTATTTTATAGCGGACAGTTTTCTCCGGACAACCTAATAAATGAAAGATGATCATTGCTAAACAATTGAGTTTTCAAATTATTTGTACTTTAATTTATATTTATCGATATTAAATTACATTAGAACTTGGATTAGTGGGACCTGGATAAGTGAGAAACCTCCATAGCTGGGACTCATGCTGAGGTCCCGACACTTTTGCACTGAATTACCTCTGTTAGTGGGACAAAACAAACCTCTATATCTGGGATTAGTTCTTTCGATTTTATCGCCATAATTACCTCTATAATTGAGACAGCGAGTGTATTTTACCTCTTTTACTGAGACTACACTTTAAAGAATACTTTTACTAAATAGTTTCTTTGAACTTCATAGGTAGTAAGTAACCTCTGTAACTGAGATAACATCAATTTATTACCTCTCTAACTGGGACTTTTTTTGTGTGTTTTATTTAATAATCCCACCTCTATAAGTGAAATAATCTCTATTTTCACCTCTATAAATGGAACCCTTTGTAAATGAGACAGATATTTATTTATACCTGGATATCTGAGACACTGGGTAAGTGGGATACCTTTTTAAGTGAGACAAATTTGCAGGTCCCTTGATGTCCCAGTTGTCCAGGTTTCACTGTATACTTATAGGCCCGCGACTTACTTGAAGTCATGAAAGACCTGCAACTTGTTGCAAACTCTCCCACATGATGCTCATCCTTGGCTTACAAACATGATACATAAAGTATATGTACATTAGGTAGTTTGAATTAGATAAGATAACCGTCGGTTGTCAGGTTTTTGTCAAGACTGTTTAATTATGCAGGTCGAAGAGATGCTTACTAATTTGAAAAAAAACGACAGCATAAAGATTATTCTTTGTCAATCTGAGGTTCAAGGACATTCACCCGAAAAACGTTACCCTTTGCTTGGGTAGTTGAGGGAAAATTATACTGTTTAGTCTTTGGTAAAATTTGGTAGTTCCTGTGTTAACAGCCCATATCGTCTCCGCTGCAGGGATACGGGTTTCTTCCTATACCTCGGTAAGATTAGTCCATACTCCACGCACGGGGTGCTAAGATCGGATTGGTGGAGGTTGTTGGGCTAGTGGCCAACCCCAGTAACCTCCCTGTAAGGGTTTTAACGTCTGCATTAATAGGTCTAGGGTGGCATGAAAACTATTTTAAAAAAGTTGTTAACCTCGACCTCGACGTCTTTTGAGTTTTATTTTTGCATACTCTACTACATAAAGCACACATGAAAATGTGGGGCAACAATTTTAAAATGGGAGAAAGTCGATAATGGAATTACATTCTGACTGAACTGAGGCTAAGTATCCCTACAAAAAGTGATCTCCTAAATTCAAACAAACTAATTATTTATTACTAATTATCCATAACGGGTCGATTTTAATGTTTCATTTATATTCATCTTAACAAACTTTTAGTGAAACTGACAATAAAGTTTTTCCAAAAATTAAGGATTACTTTTTCGAAAAATTAAGATTAATTTTTCTTTGTTTTTCGTAAGGATTCTCGTTTCATCTCTATTTACCTACTTAGTTACTTTTTAGGTTTTAAATGATAAAGATAATTGGTAAGAACGATTATATTATAATTTCTTTTTTCACTTGATTTAAATTTTATCTTATTAACGGCTTAATTGCGAAGTGTCCTTCCCTACTCCCTACATCTTCTCTCTCATGATATCTATTACCATACAATACTGAAATAGCAACGGTTTCTCTTAACGTTCATGAGAAGTGTATGTAAGATTGGCTTCCGAGTCTCACTAAATAACGTCTTTTCGGTCGCACGGGAATTGTTTTGTCTTTCATATACGTACATTGCTGCCGTCAAATCCAGCAGTCATGCTTCCTTTGGAAACGTCATTATTACTTAATAATAATTTAAAAATACATAGTTTTTACACCATATTGTGTAAAAATGATTTATTTTTTTCATATATCTTTCGTATTTTTTTCGGTATTTTTCACAGTGTTTACTCGACTTTTTCCATATAAGGCGGCAGCGCGTCGGTGTCGTCGCGTCGTCGTCGCGTCGTCTGCGGGCCGCGGCGTGAAATCGTGACTCTGAAACCAGCCGTACTCTCAAAATCTTCCATAGGCAACCTCCGTTGAAACACGTGCGTATTCTCAGACATAATGTTGACATAAGATAATTCTTTACTGCCTTCGCAATAAAATGATATTGTTGAATGGAATATTACGTTTTGTAATCACAACACAAATAACAGCTAAAGGATCTATTCAATTCAATTCAATATACTTTATTGCAGCACAAGAAAATATAATATTACAAAAACAAACACAAAAGAAAATTGGTGAAAACAATAGGCGACCTTATTGCTAGGTAGCAATTTCTTCCAGGCAACCTTAAGGCAGGAAATATACTATGAGATGTACTGGGGTAGTGCAATAGAAGAAAAAAATAATACTAAAACAACGAAATAGGTAATAAGAAACACAAATACATACAAATATACATTAAATATAAACCTATATAGGGTGATTTTAAATTAGTTCTTGATACGAAAGGCTATGAATGTGCTCATGATAACAAACAACTTTCCCTAAGGAACCCATAGTCAAAACGCAAAAAAAAATTTGGAATCTCCATACAAACCGATCAACTGACCGGCCAAATTAGTATGAAAAGTCCAAATTTTTTTTGCGATTTGACTATGGGTTCCTTAGAGAAAGTTGTTTGTTATCATGAGTACATGCATAGCCTTTCGTATCAGGAACTAATTTAAAGTCACCCTATATATTTTGTGAGATTATGTAGTTAATATTTTCTCCGTTATTGTTTTGTTTAATTACTTACAAATACAACATTAATTTCAAGGTACGTTTGTTTGGAGTATCCTTCAGACGACGATGTTTTGCTTTAACTTACCATACAAAAAGTAGGGAACTATAGTTCATTCAGGGAGACGAACTAGTGGAGCGCTGTCTCTATCACACAATTGCATATAAAAGACAAGGATGGAAAACTGCGTCACACGAGGAAGGAGGCGTCAAATTTTGCTTCGAAGCTAAAGACGCGTTCACATACCTCGCGCTTCTATTATATTCTTACTGAACTTTAATTTTGTAATAGAAACGATTTTATTTTTTATTACTATGAATTTCGATACCCATTTGATATACTTAAATTAAAAGTAGGTATAAGCTTTTATATAGTAATTATAAACTTACACATTCAGAGGAAAAATAAAGAAGATTTGGATAAAATATGTCGACATTTTTTTTTTGGATAAAATAACAATAATTAAAACAAAATATTCATTATTCGCTATCCCCTGTTGTATCACTGCTGCCACTGTCGCTTCCTACATTTATTATCAAATTTTCTGTCATTTCCTCTATATTCCTATCCATTTCATTCATTTTAGGTTCAGTAACTTCTGTTACGTGTTGTATGGATTTTTTCCATTTCCTACTGTACATTTTTTCTATCCCTTCCATCATTAGTTTTTTTACCTCTGCCATTTTAAAAGTCTTATTGTTGGAAGCGACGTGTCCTTTGATTTGAGCCCATATAAGTTCTATTGGATTTAGCTCGCAGTGATACTGAGGAAGGCGAAGTACAATTTTATTTTTGGCCTTTGCCATTTCGTCAACTACACGTGCCTCTTATCGGTCTCGGTACCTTTTAACAATGTTTAATAATTCCCTTTTAAATATATCTTCCAGGAAAGGAATGTTTTTTTCTTTAAGCCGATGATTTCTTGTTTTCCATTTTTAGCTGTGGGGACTTGTTCAAATTTCCGAGAGTGATACAAGGCATTGTCCATCACAACAACACTATTGTCTTATTATTAATTTTTAATAAATTAATATACTAAATTAATATTTAATATAACTTACCACTGAGTAATGGATAAACGAAGTACACGTCCGGTATAAACTCGCCAAGTCGTCGATAATGCAATCAATCTCGAAATCACAAGCACAAACACAATACACAAGCCAGGTCACACAGTAATAGAAGAAACAGTCCAAAGTAATGACAAAATACGAAATAATACATCGATTGCAACGCGGTAGTGGTGGAGACGTCTGAACAGCACGAGTCGCACGAACAGACTAAAAAGTTGTGTACTGTGAACAGAGCCCTAGCGACGTTACTCCGGCCAATGACAGAAAAGTTAATTTCGCCGGCACTAGCTCGTCTCCCTGAATAGACTATAGTTCGCCATTAAGTGTATATGAAGCGCGAGGCATAATTGACTCGGTGTCTCAGTGGTTAGCGCTTCTGACTACTGATCCGAGGGTCGTGGATTCGATTTCCACCCAGGGCAAATATTTTCTGCGACGAGCAGATTTTTTTGCACTGTGTCTGGGTGTATTAGGTATATCTACTTATACAGGGTGTAACAGAAGTGTGTGACAATACTTCAAGGTTGGCTTTTACCCATCAAACTGAACAACTTTTGTTCTACAACTTTGTTGAAATCGTAAAAATTTTTTTGGACTTTTCATACAAACTTGGTTCGCCAGCTGATCGATTTGTATGAAAAGTCCAAAAAAATTTTTGCTATTTCAACAAAGTTGTAGAACAAAAGTTGTTCAGTTTGATGGGTAAAAGCCAACCTTGAAGTATTGTCACACACTTCTGTTACACCCTGTATATGTATGTATTTAAACGTATCTATCTGTGTATTTATATCAGTCTCTGGTTCCATAATACAGGGAATCCTATTTAGGGGCCAGATGACCATGTGTGATTTGTCCCAGATAAAAAAAAATACTGACTCTTTAAACAAATATTTTACGTAAACACATCAATAAAAGTAACCAATTACTTTGCAAAGTTTACCCTTTGTGACAGAAGGGTACGCAGGGTGTAAAAAAAAATTACGGGCCAACTTTACTCATCTTTCTACTACTTAATGTGCTGAAGTCGTTAATTTTTTTTTTTGATATCTCTTGTCTCCAAATTTATCAGCTCTCTGGCTTATTTTAAAACAAACTCGTAAAAGAGTAAAAATTGTTTACACCTTATACACATTTTTTAGACAATGTTTGCCCTAAGGATTTTCCTGTTTTGCTATTGGGAATTACGTATAATTTTCTACCTACTTCCTCCGTTTTGTTTGACCAAGTAATCTCATTGAGAAAATTTCCTAGATATCTTAAAGAACAACAGTTTCTCGTATGGAAAGCAAATTTTCCTCAACTTCTAATATTCTATACGTAGACTCATAATCTGTTAAATTCAATACTCGATACTTTATTAGCATACCATAATGTAGAAACTGAAGAAATTGGGCAAACATAGTGTGGGACGTGGACTTGCCCTGCGGTTGCTGGTAGCAGCTAGATGTCCGTGGCCGAAGATACATAGGTATTAAAGTGGCGTGTCTTGCGGAAGGCCTATGTCCAACAGTGGACTAATACAGGCTGATGATGATGATGATGATGAATGTAGAAATTATTATTATTATAGGTTAGCAGGCAGGCAGTTGGTACAACTGATAATGCCTGTATCCAGTTATTGTATTTGGTCTTCACATGTTGATATGTATTTAATATTAAGTTGACGTTGACTTTAGGTGCTGAAACTGTTTCATCTGATAACTTATTCCACGCTCGTACTACTCTGTTGCTTAAGAAATGTCTGTGTGGGTTGTTGTGCGAGAAGGAGATTTGCAGTTTCAGATGGTGTCCTCTTAAGTGAGAGTTTTTGCTGCGTTCGAACATCTCCTCAAGTTCAGGCAAATCGTAATGTCCATTCAAGATCTTAAAAGTTTCAATGAGGTCACCGTGCTCCCTGCGATCCTTTAAGGTAGTTAGTTTTAGTCTTCTTAATTTTCTTCATATGGTAGTCTCTTCAATTGTCTTGGTATTTTGGTAAAACTGCACTGTACCTTTTCAAGCAGATCAATGTCCTTGGCAAAGTAGGGACTCCAGTCCTAATTAGGTGTTAAAATTTAATGGGATCGTTATGGACCCTGTCGAGCATAGTTTAAAATAAAAGAGAGGAAAGGACGGATAAACAAATGTTAGGTATACGTATACGAAGTTCCATCCAAGCGATAGGAGCTTCGCATTAGTGTGGTATTAGGTAGAAGAACGAATGACCTTCGAAAAGTGTAGTGTAGGGATACCTACTTCGAATAAAATTAATTTGACTTTGTCTTTGAAAACGAATACTTACTAATTGATTTTATAGAAAATACCAGCACTAAGTGAAATTACCGAGACTATTCATATGATAAATAGTTAAGTATATAGCAACACGCGTAGGCGTAAACCACGGAAAACCTTGAAAAATTTGAATTTCGCGCTAATTTCAAAACGTTCCACCTTTAAGCAGACAAGTGTCATTAACCTCTGTCATTATGAGAAGGTACCACCTCCTAGTTTTTGTCATGGTCACGCTCCATGCTTTTCTTCATACAGACGTAGTAAATATAGATACGTAGGTACGTTTGTAAGCAGTGGTCAATTAGCATTCCACGTGGTTACTGGCTTGTGAATATTGTGAAGCTTTGAAAGGTTTCTGCTTCAAGTATCTGAACGACGATTTTTCAGAGTAACTCGATTTGAAACCATTCAGAGGATTTAGAACGGGAAATTATATCACATTCTCCACAAAATCTTTCGGCGTACTTATTGTATTTATTTACTGTTAATATTTATGTTTGGTTAGACAACCTAGACACCGTCGGAAAGTCGAAGTCCTAAACGGCCCTGAAAGCCCTTCAAACAGGCAATTCACAAGAAGAGACGCTGGAGGTTGGACGCATGGTGCCAAAGGTGTCGGACTGCCATTCCTGGTAATATTTCCGCAAGACAGAGACAGCGCTCTAATACCTATAACATATACCGCCTTCCCTTGGCCATATACCTACCCAATATCCACAAAGGACGGCGCTATATGTAATATTAGAGCGCTGCCTCGCCTAAGGGAATATTCCCGAAACGGCACATCAGTAGCGGAGCCCAAAATCTTATTCGGGATGCAGATCCAGCGCAGTAAGAAAGCGTTATTCGAAAGAAAGTAATGTTAGACAGTTCTAAAATCTAGATTTGAGCGTTGAAAATGTTCGCAATGTTTTCCACGCGTGACCGTTTCGTTGGAAGTGTTTGGAGTCGTCGACCGTTAAGAGACTATTCCTGAAGCGATCGTTATTGTTGGTGTAGAGTGGTATTTGTATGTTGTTACTATAATTTGAGACATTTTATGTAAGTTCGATGAGAGACATGATCATCAATGGTACCTTTATATGTTATTTACATACAGACAATTCACTACAATGCCTTGGGGGAAACGTTTACTGCCACTTCAAAAAAAAAAACAGTTTTTACAACAACAACAAAAAAACTAAGTAAATTAAGCTGTCACCGATTTGTTTCCTGTTTGGCTAAAAAAAAAACTAAAAAGTTGGTTTTTACTCATCATAACGGTCGACTATACTAGATGATTATAAAATGTCTAGCAATATTTTAACTGTGACTTCTACTAATCCAACTGAACAACTTTCCCCAAGAAACTCATGGTCAAAAAGCAAAAAAAAATTGGACTTCCCATACAAAGCTCATCAACCAGCTGACAGATTTGTATAAAGAGTCCAAAATTTTTTTTTGCTTTTTGAGTATGAGTTTCTTGGGGAAAGTTGTTCAGTTTGATGAGTAGAAGTCACAGTTAAAATATTGCCGGACATTTTATAATCATTCTGTATACGCTCAAATGTTTTAAAAATTGTTATCTGTAAGTATCAAAATCTTAACTCAGTGGTTATTAAGATTTCTTTAATATTCCCCTATAAACAGTAAATTAATATATTATTATTATTTATATATTAATGCAATCAACAGCGTACAAATTATTTTTTGAGTTTTGTTCAGAATTTTATAACTTGTTTTTTTATATATGATAGGTATAATATGAGTTTTTGCAGGAAGATGTGGGACTTTATATTTCGCTTGCCTATTTATCGATAAATAAATTTACGTTTTTGCCCTTTCATGTTTTTATATACACACGTAAATTATGTAAAAAAAAATATTTGTTTTATACTTCGTGTACCTAAACCTGCCATATTTTTATGTTTCAGCAATAACTAAACAATTCAATCAATCTCAAAGATTTATGTATTTGACTAAGTTAAGACTAAGGTTATTAATTACAGCTTATATTCGCACAAAACAGACTGACCGCATTTCTTTACAGATAATTGTTTAGTTAAAAACTATCAAGTTTGACAGTAGTTTGACAGACAAAAAGAGAATATATGCTAATATTATATTGCAAAATCACTTGGGAATCCTATGAAGTTCATGTCGGTTGATCTTTTCAGTCATATGTCAGTAAACTTTTTTTACATTGTAGATCATTTTATTCTTCATTTGAAGTAAGGTTTAACAATCTACTTAATATTCATTTACAAACTTTCTGTATCATTTACTATACTTTGGATTTTGCTCCCCACCGAAAATTGTAGTAATGGTAAAGTAAAGGCTTGACTAGATGTAAAATTTTCGATGGGAATTTTTGTTTTGAGAATAGGCTCCTTGACTCGTTGAATAGAAAAAGAAAAGAGTCTCGCATTGTTTAACGAGCTAGCAACGAGGCAGTATCATTTAACTCACTTTACTAAGGCTGGACCACAGCTACACTTCATATTAGGTACCATACGTTACTTAGGACCGAAGTTACATTGATAAAGTGTCGCAGCGTAAGTCTTGACTTTTGACATCATGGTATTTTATCTAGGCCACGACAGCAGAAAATATCAAATACCTACAAGCAGAATTTGCCATTCGTGAAATCCTAGTTATTTTGCTATTTTCGTACAATGCACGCCTATTGTTTGAGAGACGGATGTTGCTGATATTGTAAGGAAATGTTTCACAGTTGTTTTTGAATTGTTGAAGTTTTAATAGACCGATTTCTACTGATATTTTAAAATTCTATTTGTGTCCTTCCTGCTATCATTGTACTGTACATAAAATTGTAGATATTAGTCTCTGTAATTTATCTCTCATACAATTACAATTTTCGTAAATTATCGACTACTAGTGGAACTATTACTTTCTGACTGACTTTTTCCTTAACGTTTCTTTAATTGGTAACATAAAAAAAAAATTTGCTTGTTTTGTAATCTCTTTAATTTCTAAACTCAAGAAGACACCTACCATCAAAAAACCTCTAAACAAGCACATACTAATCCATAATAAATCCATATAAATCTCATACTGCTTCTGTCTGCATGGCACAGTTTAATCACCCCACAATACGGAGATAGGCTCGACCGCATTGCACGTGATGTGAACATGCCTTTACCGTTGCTTTTACTTGGTACCTCAGCTCCGTACTTGCATTATTATCTAGATTCACTTATCTTGCGGGCACCTCGTGTTGTACGGCCGTAGTTGTTACCCGCGTCTGATGGTGGCCGGTCGCGAACCGGGATACCTAACCTAATACTATCTAATACCTAGCCAATTGTGAGACTTGGGCGATAGACCTAGGTCTTATTAATTGTTCTGTGTAGTGGAGTGTTGAACTGTTGATGGTGTAGCGGTACTGGAAGTGTTTAGCGGTACGCCACGGTCTATTTGACGGTAAGTGCATTTTCATTGCGAAGATTTGAGTTTAAATGCGCATGGGCAGGCTGCGCTTTGTTTTTGTACAGTGACAGAATGAGCAATGTGGGGTTTTAATGTGGAATGTGAAATGTTTTGGGAGTGGATTTTAATAGATAATTTCAAAAGTTTCAACGATTATTGTTCTGTCTTAGGACATCTATAAATCAAAGCATATTACCTTCATAGGCTTTTAGCTTTTAGTATCCAAACAGAAATTCACGGGAAATGTATTGTAAGTATAACTTCATTTAGGTAAATTGCAGTACCAGGTTAATTCCTACTTTAAGATTGTTAAAAAATCGCACAATAAGGTACATAATATTTAGGTAATAGTATTTAGTAATAGTCTGAAGTATAAATTTATCGACTACCCCTGAGATGATACTTACGTAAACTTTAACAAAATTAGCTTTGTTTTTATAGGTATAACATTCGATTCAGGTAGGTTTCGTTTCGTTTAATATAAACGTTGAATTTTGTGACTAGAATTTCAGTGAAAACATAACCAAAGAAACTAACTGCACACTTCAAAATCCATCAGTCTGTTTAAGGCCATCAGGCTCTTCCAAATAAACAGAAAAAAGAAACAAAATTGGCATACCTGCATACAGATAATACAGGCAAAAATATTATCCTCCTTTTTTAACCGACTTCAAAAAAAAGGAGGAGGTTCTCAATTCGTCGGAATCTTTTTTTTTATGTATGTTCACCGATTACTCGAAGACGCCTGAACCGATTTGAAAAATTCTTTTTTTGATTACTTCACAGGTGGTCCCATATAAATCGATTCAGCGGTTTTTGAGAAAATCAACAAAAACATATCAAAATTGGAGTTGTTGCGATTGAAGTCGGTTGTTTTTAACGTATTCAGCGTGGTCAATTATGGGGCAGTCGGATATTCAAAGTAGGTAGGTACTTACCTAGTATAAAAATTTAAAGTGGGTACCTACACACTCATTAATAAATCTCGAAAACTTGTTTCATGTCTCTTTCAAGAAAGACAATTTCCATAGATTTTTTATAATACATGTACAGTGGAAAGATAGATTTTTTGTTATGATAACCATTTTCTTAGTTGTAAAACAATACTATTACTTGCAAATCATAGAATTCAAATTGTCAACTTTAGAAGGCAGAAGGCTACGCTGGAGAACTACCTAAATAATATTTGCATCGGGCTATATCAACAGGTCGTCGTTTAAACAAAATCGAGATTAATATTTCATTACAGTTGACCTATTTTATTTTAATAATGATTAATAGTTTTAAAATTTAAAATTGACAGTCAGTAATTTTTATATCATAAGTTTTTATTCATAATTGGTAACCCTTGGTCGATGGTGCGGAAAGATGGAAGCGGGCTTACCAAAATTCCTCATCGCAATGGGAACATGTTCTTAATAAACTGTCTTGTGTTAGTTAAACTGCAAAATTAAAAGTTCCCTTATAAAGTGACTGTCTCGGTGGCTAAGTGGTTAGCGATCCTGACCTCTGATCCGAGAGTCCTGGGTTCGATCCCCACACAGGGCAAACTTTTCTGTGATGAGCAGAATTGTTTGCTTTGAGTCTGGGTGTATTATATCTATATATGTATGTATTTAAAAAGTATATGTGTATTTATATCAGTCTCTGGTTCCCAAGATACAGGGAATCCTAGTTTGGGGCCAGATGACCGTGTGTGATTTGTCCCAGATATTATTATAAAAAAATTAAATAAAAAAGTAGTCTCCTAGCATGAAACAGAACAACATTACAAAAGGAACGTATGTAGTCATATTTAATTTGCGAGTTTTTTTTTTACTTATACTGAGTTGAACGTCTATTTTGAAGTCAGTAGTATAAGGCTACTACATAATAAAATGCATTTTAATATAATTTTCTTTAACCCAAATACGTAGGTATTCTATCCGACTCATAGCTCACAATTTTCTGCTATAAAAAAACTTTCCGTTTTTACGGCAGCTTTCGAATAACAGAAGTAATCAATATTAATTGTTACCGTAAACTAGATAACGTACACGTACGGAAGCGATCGTGAATCGATTATTTTAAAACGTACACGGTATTTTTTGTTCTAGTTTTTTCTTCATAAAACTGATGCGATGATAGTAGGCTACAGCTTGCAGTATGGTTTGTTAACTTTGTTACGCTTCGCGTGACCGAAATACGGAAGTATTGTGACCGAATTGGAAATACTTCCGAACAGAGCGAGAATTCGCATTTGAATATGCATGCTGACTTAGCGGTAATTGGCGCCACGATAATATGGTTTTTTATTCACAGTTGTTAGCCTTTGGTATCATCCTCACCTGTTGGTAAGTGGTGATAATGCCGAAGATGGAAGTAAACTTACCAATATTACCGAACACAATGAATAACTGGATATCTTATATTCATGCCGGAACACATTAATGCTGTTAATATGGATGTTTTACGGCAAGGCTTACATACGATGTTGGTAGCTAGGCAGGGCGGGCTCACAAAATGTCCTAATAGCAGCCTTACCATGTCCTACAAACTTGGAACCCGTCGGAAATCGAACCCGCGACCTCCTGATGTGAAGCGAATCATCTAGCCACAACGCCACGGTATATGCAGTTTTGCTGTACATTTTTTAAAATGATAAATCTGGGGCAGTAGTGCAATACAAAAAAATATAGTTTCGTGTTGTTTGAAAGTGAGATATTCAATCATAAACAATTTTATAAGGCCGTCGTCGTCGTGACTGTTATGACGAATATCAATAGCTTTTCTAGTCAGTCGTTGCTTCCAATAAAGTATGTAATTTGATCAAACACTTTCCATAATAACAGTTAAAGAATGAATATGAGGCACAGTCATACATAACATAATCATACTTATACTTATATTTATTATCTTTAACTTATGGACATTTTTTAGTTTAATCTCTGTCCTACGTCAATATTGACGTATTATTAACTAATGTATGACATGACGTCTAACCATCTCTCTGTATTGTTCCTTAATTTTTTGCCATTTTATTCTCTTAAAATATCTCTGTGCTTTCTACTCATGAACATGATTAATATTCTCCAAGGAACACGTAACCAATTTGAAAAAAAAACCGGACTTTTCATACAAATCAATCAGCTAATCAGCCAACTTTTTATATGTATTATATGTGTACCATAAATGGAATGACGTTTTACTCGTATTACCTATAGAACATGAACTCCAAATTCTGATGATCTCGGAAGCAGCAGATTTTCTACCATGACGAACATTCAAATTTAGAATTTCTCATTTTAAAAAAAAATTTTAATTACTAAAAAGTCTTATTTATAAGTTTACTAGTATAAAAAAAGTGAGTAGATACACTCTCTGGCGTCATAACGTATTCAACCACTTACGCCAATTGGACCTTCCCGTCTGTTAGGCGGCAATTGGCGCAGGACTGATCCATAAATAAGTCTTTGGTTGGCCAACATTATATTTTATACATACCTTCATGTTATTTTGGTTGAACCTTAATGATTAGAGGTTACCGGATCTTGTCAACTAATTGTGTATAGTACTTACGTTATTTCCTACTGTCTTGTACGTCTTCCATCTCGTAAGAATACAGTCCAAGATCTGTAAATCTCAATTGCCGTACTGTCGCTAAGAAACCCTGGGAAAGAACGATGAGATACCATCACCGCACTTTCTCACTCATTATTATACGCACGAAGTTTTTTTCTAAGAAACTGTGTTATATCCGTGTGTCATCGCATCAATCTTCATATATCAGAGTTCATGGCTTCTTTCTCATATCTTTTGCTAAGAAACAATTACCTGATTTTAGACCGAGTTTATTTATAGTCTCTGTTGCTATTAGACTGGGTACCAAACTTTTTAGTTTAAGATATGAATTTAATCGCAACGAAAATAATATACAGTCTGATGTGTTTTCATTGTCAAAAGTAACATACGATAAATGGTATTCTCGCACTTTCTTATTGTTATAGAGTTGACTAACGAGATCAATTTGTATGAAAAGTATTTTTTATGATTTCAGCCAAGTCATATTAAAAAACTTGTTCAGTGTGATTAGTAAAAGCCCTATAAAAGGTATTGCTAAATTTCAAACTCTAACTTAAAATGTTTTTTATTTAAGTAGATGCTTTACACATGCTTTTAAATCATAAATTTCTTTTCTACCTTTTTTACATCCTTTATTGTTATATGACAGATAACAAATGTCTTTTCTTGATAGCTTGCTCAAGCACAAACACTCTTACTGTTTACTGTTAAAGATACTTGTATTATACCCATACATGCGTAGAGGCAAAAACTAATAGTGTTAAATAAAGTGTAATTTATGTACGGATGAACGTAATAGTATTATGTGAACCAGTTGCAGTATAATAGTATGACGTCAATGAATCTTACTCGATAAGGTTTTATGGCTATTTGAATTTCACGCAGATTCCTGGCTGCAGTACGTACCTATAATAAGCATGATAAAACCAACTTAAGTAATTAAAGACCCGAATGCAAAAAAATACCGTATTGTGAATTGTGTATGTTCGAATAAAAAATGACCCGGTTCTTCTAATCGAACTATGCATAATTTGATGCCGTAGAACCATGGGCAAAT
Source organism: Coleophora deauratella (assembly GCA_958295455.1). Taxonomy (NCBI): domain Eukaryota; kingdom Metazoa; phylum Arthropoda; class Insecta; order Lepidoptera; family Coleophoridae; genus Coleophora; species Coleophora deauratella. Next base: position 6,503,509 of record OY282403.1, on the reverse strand, counting down.
GTAGAGGAATCTAACTGTCACTATCTTTCCAAAATCCTTCGGACTATTAAGGTTAAAGCGTCAAACACATATACACATAAAGAAGCATAAAATATGAACCTTATTTTATGGAATAAATAAATAATATTATAATATTTGTATTACTATTACATATATACAAGAAAACCATACCTTACTTCTGGAGCAACGGGTACTAACTATAATACCTAATACGATATGCTTTAATCATTAAGAAATTACTAGATATCCGAACCTCTGGTGCATTTAACTCTTCCATATCTCAATATTTCATATTTATTTATTGCAATCATGTGCATAATAAAATCGGTGTACTAAGGAGAAATATGCTTCTCAGTCCGACTTGAAAGCCAAGTCTTGGTTGATGGAAGGTTACAAGAATATAACTAGTCTGACGGTGAGAACAGATAACTTTTTTATACAATACTTACATAGTTAATTCGACCTAGCTGACTTTAAACTAAGATTGAGCTATGAATATTTATTAAGTATTCTGTGGTATAAATTACCTACATAAACTAAGAAGCTAACTAAGTAGCTATGAAGGTTAATAACGTACCCAATTTAATTTAAAAATATTAAACCGGATTGCATACCATTTATAGGGCAATTAGCAAACAGATTCATACGAATCCAAACACACTTCGCATTCAATCCGTCAAGTTATTTTTTCTACAGGCGGTTACAAGTAAAAGGACATATACATACATATACCTGAAAAACATCCTCTGCTTGGCCAATCGGGTAATCTTGTCTTCTTTAGATCCTGAAACACCTGGGGGCCCATTAGTTAATTCTATTAAATCTATGTGTAGTATTTATTTCAGGTCAAGTGAATTCACAAATCGAAGTTTCTGATCATATTTTAATATTTTTTGAACACTATACATTTTGCAATTTTTTGACTGGAACTTTAACAATGGCCGGATGTTTCAACAGCATTCGCGGCACCTTATTGTTTTAACTTTAATCAATAACATCTTACTTTAAATATTTCAATAGGTTGTATGCAATACTATAGATTAATTTTAAAGTCTAAAATGTAGTCATCATCATCTACCTACTTACTCTTTTCCCAATCACTTGGGGTCGTCAGCGCAACATGTCGTCTTCGTCCATTTATATCTTTTAACTATCGTCTCAGTGCTCGTTAAAAGCTCATATCATCCCCAGTGCTGGGGCAAAGTCTCTTTCCTTACCTCGTGAAGGCAAGCCAAGTCCGGATTGTTGGATGTTTTGGAGTTAGTAGCTAACCTCAATGTCAGGAGTTTTTAGCCTTCTTCTAAAGCTGTCATAATACTGGTGCTTTTAAAAGGAACTTTCATTCTTCAACGAAATACTTCCATTCTTTGCCTTTTGATATTTTGGTAAAGTGAACAAAACTACAAAACCAATTAATAAGTTTTAAGCCTCGTAAGCTTTTAAAAGTACGTCTATCCCATTAAACTGGGTTATAAATAAATATAATAATAGCCGATTTTTTGTGATGTATTATTACGAATCATTTTATGACTTCCGTTTTTTATTGAATTATATGAGTTTGCCGAATTAATATGAAGCTACTCAAAGCTCTAAATGAATCAGTTTTCAAGTCAAGTGATAATTATCATTTCGTAATATCCCGGTGGTTACGTTCTTTTAGATTTTAGGTGGGTGTAAAAATAATAGTTGACCCGTAACTGGGGCTCATAATCCTGAAAAAAAATTGTTCTACGAATTTGCTAAAAACGCAAAACAATTATTGGATTCTTCATACAAATTGATCAGCTGGCTGATGTGCAATAGTATAATTAACGTTTTCTAATATAATGTAGTATGATATATTTCAGATATGGCTACAGGGTCAGCCAAAATTGTTTTGCTGAAAAATAAAAGACGATTTAATAAAAAAATAGATAATTTGAGGAAATGCTGCCATCTAGTGACGCTGACAGGCCTAGCAAAGCTTAACGATTCTTTTAAAAGAGAAGCCTAGCTGCAAAGGTGTTATTTTCTTTCATGTGGCTACAGAGATTTCAAAACATGTTGCAGCACCTTTTAGCAACAATGCTGACCCCGTTATGAGATTCATTGCATTCCGTCATGCATATGTTACAATGAATAAAGAGAGTGTTATATATATAGCGTTTATTATCGAAAACGCCATACGCAATAACAATATTTTTTTATTGCTCTGTTTGCGAAAATGATAGATTTTTCCTGTCATTTTTAACGAGCTGTTGTGATTTTATTATCGAACCTACATGTTTAATGATTTCACTGTGATTTCCAGAGACGTCATAGATTTTGCTGAACGTTGGTCGTATCAATACAAAAATAATTAGAATGCTTATCGAGTGGTATAAAAACACCAGTTATTTCAATGGGAAACTGAATTGGAACGTACTCATGACGTCCACGCAAGATATCAGTTTGGGAATTTTAGTTTTTAATAACTACCACCACTGCCATTATAATTAATTTCATGTTAAAAGAATCATTTAAAGTTAAACCATTTTCTTCATATATAAGTTAAATAATTAAAGTCCGATCGTGGCACCAGTGGCACATCTAAGTGTCTTAAACGAGATTTTTTAAGGGATATCAAAAAAACCTCTTTTTGTTCGTTATTTACATAGCACGTAAACAATTGGAAATTAAACGAGATTTTTTAAGGGATATCAAAAAAACCTCTTTTTGTTCGTTATTTACATAGCACGTAAACAATTGGAAAACTGGATGGAACTTTTATTTTGTAAAAATTTTAGCTAGAGACAGAATCTGAACTTCATTTTGTTTAAGGTTCTCGTAGTTTTGATAGTTGTTTTCAGTAATTTCGATACTGAGAGAATACTTAGAGTAATGCATCTCTCGTTGATGTCTTTTGTATGGCCGAAAAATTATATAATACGTAATTAATACGACCAAAATAATAATAAAAAATACAAGTTTAGCCCGTGGCTCCACCCGTGTGTATAACGTTTTTATAATTAACGTCGTTGAGGGTTCGCAGTGAATGAGGCGCAAGCGGCTTGCAAACAGGAAATGATTTTTTGGGACTTTTTTAAACAATATCCTTTATTGTTTCAGACCCTCAATCAAACAAATAGCTTTGGTAGGTCAGATTGTTTATTTTCAAAATTCACGGTGTGATTTCCGAAGGAATTCGATACTTTTACAAGATAAAATGTAGCCATGTCACTTCCCACTTTTTCAACAGTAATCTCAGCAGGAGAGTGCGTAATTCAACTTCGAAATATAAACGTGCGATGAATAATGGTTCGAAAGATCGTACTTACGACTAATTGATGCTCGACAGATTACTTCTGCGACTAATACTAGTACGAAAGAATGGCAGAGCGATTACCTCTGCATCGATAGAATCAAATCATAATGTTATTCCTAATGTAAAGCAGTAGTTTTCTTTTCACTTCTTCTTATCGAATAAATGGATTTAAATACTTAATACAATTTAAGTAATTAATACATAAAAATATGTATTTTTATACAGAATGTAACAGAAAGGTGTGACAATACTTCAAGATTCGCTTTTACCCATCAAACTGTTCACTATTGTTCTACAACATTAGTACAAAATATAGTTTTCGCATTCCCAGTCACTCAAAAAGTACCTACAAGTAATGTATTTAGTATTTCTACTAATGACGGACATAATATATTTTTTAAACAAGACACATATGTACGATACCTTAACTGTCAATACTTATTAATAGGTTGAGTACGTACTACTAAGGAGATTAATAGTTTAGAAATTCGCAATTCAGTTTGTCGAAAGGATGATCGTCCAACCTATTGTTCATAGCACTGCCATTCTTTCGCACTAGCGTTCGCCGATGAAGTATTCAGTCGAGGCATGGTTCGCCGGAGTAGCATTCTTTCGCACTAGCGTTCGTCGAAGAAGTATTCTATCGATGCAGAGGTAATCGCTCTGCCATTCTTTCGTACTAGTATTAGTCGCAGAAGTAATCTGTCGAGCATCAATTAGTCGTAAGTACGATCTTTCGAACCATTATTCATCGCACGTTTATATTTCGAAGTTGAATTACGCACTCGGAAAAAATCATGTGGGTCCATTGCTTCGTTGTGACGAAAAAGATGGACAAACAATTAAAAAACCTTACCACCAAATTAGTTATATACTTAGTACTAGTAAGGATTTGTGGTCACGAATCCTTTTGATTTCGGTTTCTAACAGAAATTATAATTAAATAATTAAATAGATAATCTACATCTAAATCTAACCAAGTTAACCTAATCTAACCAAATTTCAAAATCCAAATCTAACAGAAGTATTTACAATATTGTAATTTGTAAATTTTTAATAATTCTTCGTGAAGTAAACAAGCAGAGCATGCAAATATGAATAGAAGCGTGAAGGCGATCATTGCTAAAGTAGTTTCCTTCGACCTTGTGACGACGAAAATTAGGAAATTCCTTAACTGCCTAAGTAATTAAGATATGAGATCTTAGCAGTTTAGGGTCGTCAAGCGTTATTTACATTATAATTAACCTGAAACCTTGTACATCGTGATCTGTGAGCTGAAAAGGTTTTAGTTTGCGGTTTCAGAATAGAAAAAGCGTTGTATAGAACGGAATTTTATTTTTATAAAAGGTAACAAAAAGGCCACCTGGTGGAAAGTTGTTATAAAGGGGCGTTATAAATGCTTTGTTGATCGTTAAAAAAACACTTGTTGAAGTCCCATATTTTAGGCCTCAGGGAAAACTTCGAATGAAAGCGCAAAGCTAGAGGATTCTAGAGAGAAAATATCTCTGAAACCTTACGGTTCGAGACCAATTCGGTATTAGCTGATAGGAATGAATTCCTTTTCGATGGCTGTGGTGCGTTACTAGAACCACAGAGTTTATACTTATAAACTCTGTGATAGAACTGTGCTATACTTAGGCATCATCTCAAATCAAGCAGTTCCTCAGAACACATGCTTTTCTGTTTCATGAGTAGAAAAAATTGCAGCTTAATTAAAAATAACCCGACAAAGTTATTACAAAATCATACAATAAAATAAAATAATATTCGCTGACTCACACATAATGCAAAAAAACAAAATAAAAAAAATGAATGAATTTAATGCTAATTAATGCACCACCTCAATATTCTCTTACATTAAATTTAATTCGCCTGATGGCGGCGTTCACTCCTGTAAAATTATAAACAACAGCAAACTTTCATGTACATCGTACAGTAATGCACAAAAATACTTAACGATAACGATTATAGTTAATCTCGTATGCACGTTACGGTTTCTAACTACCTTGATGCCTTTTGTTAACAGATTTATAATAACTATGCGATTGCTATCTCTAGCCTTGTAAGTCTGAAGAAAGTTAATATAATATATTTTTTTGGATATATGTATAATGAGTATTGACGTATGTATTGTGTTTTATTATAGAAACGACAAGAAAGGAAGTTAGTAAACATACTAATTTGCACCAAATTGACAAAATTACCCTTAAAATTCGTATATTCATAATTTTTAACCGAAGTTAACAATGGAAACGGTAATAGAGGCTTATGGGCTGGAAATGCTAATACATGTAACTAAAGTGAGTAAACATCTATCTTCATAAGAGTAGTTCTAATTTCATGGCCCATTAGAGCCATAAAACGCTTATTTTGCAGACTACACTTTGCAAAATATTCAGTTAAAACTAGTTAAAAGCAAAGTCGCACCGTGGTGTACTGGCTAGGTGTTTTGCTTCACATCTGGAGCTCGCGTATTCGATTCCCGAGGGGGTCTCATTTTTTAGGAGTCGGTTTGGTTGGTGGTAGGCTATTTCCTGAGCCTGCCTGTTTAGCTACCACTATAAACATCAATGTAAACGGCGTTGATAGGTCCAGTATGGGGATAAGACTTAGATTTGTAATTAAATCTTCAATGCGTGCTATGAAAAAAAAAACTGACAAAGGTTATTTATACATATACAGGATGGAATGTTGGAACGCCACATGGAGGGAAAGTACTCTAAATACTGGAGATAGCAAATTTTACTCAAAGGAAACATTCCTTTATTTTTTTAAAAGAAGTAAAACTATAATATATTCAAAGGTTTTTGAAAATACCCTTGTCCACATCTAGAAATCGAACCGGCTAAAATCCGAAAAAATAACATCCTATACTTTTATGACATTAATCGATAGAGTCAATCATAAGGATCAAATCTCTCTAACAAACATGGTAAGTTAAATGAAAGGAAAACCATGAAATCTTATGTTATGAACCATGAATTTTTAATTTAACATAAGTAATTCGATGAACCCTTGAATAAAAAACCGGCCAAGTGCGAGTCGAACTCGCGCATCGAGGGTTCCGTATAAATTAATAATCACACATGTCTTGAACTCTATATTTTTTTATATTTGAGTTGATTGAATGAAAGGTAATTTGCGGTTTACGATTTATGACGTATTAAAAAAAAAACTACTTACTAGATCTCGTTCAAACCAATTTTCGGTGGAAGTTTGCATGGTAATGTACATCATATATTTTTTCTAGTTTTATCATTCTCTTATTTTAGAAGTTACAGGGGGGGGGACACACATTTTACCACTTTGGAAGTGTCTCTCACGCAAACTATTCGGTTTAGAAAAAAAATATATTAGATCCTCAATATCATTTTTGAAGACCTATCCATAGATACCCCACACGTATAGGTTTGATGAAAAAAAAAAGTAAGTAAGTAAGGGGAACTCCCAAAATTTATTGTTTTTTTTTTCTATTTTTGTGTGAAAATCTTAATGCGGTTTACGGAATACATCTACTTACCAAGTATAGTTCTTATAGTTTCGGAAAAAAGTGGCTGTGACATACGGACGGACAGACAGACATGACGAATCCATAAGGGTTCCGTTTTTTGCCATTTGGCTACGGAACCCTAAAAAGTGCTTTCGTGCTTGAGTAAAAGTGTCTCATTGAATTTATACGTTAAGTTTTCATGGTTTTTCTTTCATTTAACATACCATGTTTGTTAGAGAGATTTGTTCCTTATGATTGACCCTATCGATTAATGTCACAAAAGTAAAGGATGCTATTATATTTTTTTGGATTTTAGCCGGTTCGATTTCTGGGTGTGACAAGGGTATTTTCAAAAATCTTTGAATGTAGTTTTGCTTCTTTTTAAAAATAAAGGAATGTTTCCTTTGAGTAAAATTTGCTATCTCCAGTATTTAGATTTTAGAGTACTTTCCCTCCAGGTGGCGTTCTAACATTGCTCCCTGTATGTATTGTTAGAATAGGGGCAGTCTGACAAGTGAAAATAGAGGAAAATTATATAATTTCATGCGTAGCTTCTACCATTTTTCGATTCCCACGAATAAAAATGCACTCAGTATAAACGTAAATCCATCACTTTACGCCATTAAAGGGCTTTCGAATTCCTTTGAAGTCGCATGTAAAATTTAATATTTTTTATTCAATCACAAACTGCGTACATACTCGTAAATAAACATAAAGCTGTGTCTACACGTTTTAAAGTGTTCCCAATCCGTCACATGCGATCTCTTGTTATCACGGCGCGCGGCGTTTAGCCTTATCGCTCTCATCTAGGTCGACTAGTTCTGATAATAAAGTGAGTTATGGTTTTTTTATGTGAAATTTTCCTTAGGCTGACACCGTTTGCGTCATTATAAACTGGCTATCTACAATATCTGCCTGCAGTTTGGCTTACTTAAGAGAAAAAACGTATTTATCTTTTTATATGGCTCGGGAAAAACTTATATATGGCTCGGGAAAAACTTATTTATTGTATCTTATTCTTACAGTCTATCTTATATATAAAATTTTTACGTCAAAAAAATTGCGGTGTGAAAGTTGAAGGAATAAATACAACCGCTGCATTTATGTGATATCCGTAAGATAATTGTTTACATTTTTACGGCTTATACGGTGTGATACTTGTAAAAGAATAATACAATAATTATAAGAAAGTGTAAAGCATACTTGTATAATTAAATAGAAATCATTTTGTTTTAGGAATGTTTTAAGATTTTTACTCGTGAAAAACAACTTTTGTCTACGACTGGGTGAAATAATGTCAAATTACTTATCAGTAAAACTTCTTGGAATTAATTTGGTGTAAAAACAAATAACAAACATGAAACATGGTATTCTGAGCATGAACTTAACAACTTTCCTAGTAGAAGAAGTTTCCTAAGTAACCTAGGTACATTGAATTCGCAAAAAACTGAATTTTCATATAAATTGATCAGCGAATCCGCCAATTTTATATGGAGAGTTCAAAATTTCTTTCGAAAATTCACTAAGGGTTCCTTGGGCAAAGTTGTTTAGTTTCACTAGTATTTTCACGAAGTGGTCTTTTACTCCTTGTATATAAGGTCTCTCTGTAATACCAGAAAAAAAAATATAGTGGCTTTTACTCATGAAAATGAAGAACTTTTCCAAGGAACCTACACTCATTTCGCAAAAAAAAATTTGGAGTCCTGATACTAATTGATCAACTGAATCGCCAATTTTGTGTGAGAAGTCCAATACTAAAGGATAGTATAGGTTTCTTGAGAAAGTTGTTAAGTTTCATGAGTAGAAATCGTTGTTACAATTTAATTACAGGTATTTGATAATTAGTAATTACCCTATACAGTTCAACGAGTTCGATGGGGAATAAATAAAGCGACGAAGTCAGACGTTCCACTAGTTAACAATATTTATAGGCTGAATAATTACAACTCACTACCTTCCTATTTGCCTTGCTCGTTTTCCGCTGCAGCTTAAACAAACGACACGTTTTTAAAGCGGAAACCCTGGCCGTACCCAATTTGAAGTCAAACGCTCGGTAATGGAGTCAATTTTTAGAGGAATTGTTTAAATTAAGTCATTTTATTGAGAGCCTAATGCCCTTACTCCGGCGCAAGGCTGGGTTTGACGTCACGCGCGAGGCTCGCCATACCGCGCACGCGCACAAGCGCACAAAATATACGACGGCTTATTCCAGCTTATTCGTTCCACTCTTTGATTATTTACTGGTTCCACTATAGTTTGTTCCTAAGCGCTCTTAATTCTCTTTATTGTATTTTTTTTTAAACACTCTTCTCTTTATCGTGTGGCACAATTTAACCACACTATAACCAAGGATAGGCGGCAGTTGCCTGGTGTTACATAAATACTCTTTATTTAATACTGTATATTTTAAAATAAAAACAAAATTAAAAATTAAGAGTAGTATATAATCTGGTAGGTCTTATCGCTGAATAAGATTTTTTCCAGACAACCTGGTGCTCAGAAAAAGGCAATGAAAATTACATATAGAACGCGAGGGACAACAAAAATACTGTTATAATGTTACTGAAAACATAAATAGGGTTGAAATATACACTTCCCGAAACGGTGGGTATACGAGTTCCGAGTGGTAGGAACCTCGTATTAGGTAGGTAGATAAAAGAATGACGTTCAAAAAGTGTACACTGCTACCTACTTCGAATGTTTTCATTTTCATATATGTAGGTCAGGCAGATGAGGTGGTAATTTTACTTTACTTTTTAAGTCACGTACTTCAAATAAGAGTTTGTATATCTATAGTCTAGTCTAGGAAACTATTTGACGAACTGAAGTGAAACTACGTTTATTAGAAAGCTTACTGAAGGAAGATTTTTCTCTGTAATTCTCAAAGTTTAATGACAATTTTCAATATTTTTCTCTTCTGTCCTCTTCGTTGACTCAATTAGACTTGCTATAGCCAATGCTTAATTTAAAAAACCGGCCAAGTGTGAGTCGGACTCGCGCACCGAGGGTTCCGTATAAATTCGTAATCACACATGTCTTGAACTCTATATTTTTTATATTTGAGTTGATTGAATGAAAGGTAATTTGCGGTTTACGATTTATGACGTATTAAAAAAAAAACTACTTACTAGATCTCGTTCAAACCAATTTTCGGTGGAAGTTTGCGTGGTAATGTACATCATATATTTTTTCTAGTTTTATCATTCTCTTATTTTAGAAGTTACGGGGGGGGGGACACATTTTACCACTTTGGAAGTGAACGGAAAAATGATATTAGAAACCTCAATATCATTTTTGAAGATCTATCCATAGATACCCCACACGTATAGGTTTGATGAAAAAAAAAATTTTTGAGTTTCAGTTCTAAATATGGGGAACCCCCAGAATTTATTGTTTTTTTTTTCTATTCAATGCTTCTCATACTAACCGATCAGCTAATTCCTGAAAACGTTGTATTTTTAATTACGTGAGTGAAACAGGGTCCAAATTTTTAGGTATTTCTGAAAAAATACATTCTATATCTAAGTAACCATTAAATTTTTAACCTGGATATTGCCTGAAAAAAAACACTGATATAAATAAATATTTAGCTACAGACAAGGGACAAAGGTTCGGAACACATTGGAAAAGCCCTACGAGATTGCGACGCGTAGTCCAATGATGCGTGCATAGAATCCAACATTAGGCAATGTGGCTCACGTGTCTGCCACAGATACTCTTAACAAATAGACAAACATGGAATATTTTTGTCTACCGGCACCTAGTATGGCAATATAAAAAAAAATCTAATGAACCAATATTAAGTGTTTATTAGTAGGAGCCTAGTACCTACGTAAAGAGCATGTTTGGATTTGTAAAACCGGTGGTTAACTTGGACTTTATTTAAAAAACCTGACCATCTCTGATATAGGGGTTAGTAGTGTCGGTATTTTCGGGGAAAAAATTGAGAGACTAAAACTTTGTAAAAGTACTTGTTATTTTTTTTGCTAAATAAAGTACTGAATGAGTTTTCCTTAAACTAATTTACAAATTGCGAGAAAATTTTTTACTTTGCCAATAGATGGCGCTGCTTAAATAGACCCTCAGACCAGACCTCAAACTAGATGGATCGCCTTGCGCTAAATGGTGTATTGGAGGTTGTGGGAATAGTTCCAGAGTATGTGAAAGTGCCCGTCTTACCAAAAGTTTGGACGTTTTTAGAAAATATGGGGACTCAAAGTTTCAATTTTAGACCCAAAAAAATGGATCGCCATGCGCTACAATTTTTGATTGTAGATGTTGGCTATGATACCATACCAGGACACAGAATATATACATATCAGACGGTTCAGGGGACGTTAATGTAAAGGCAGACGGCATTTTTTATCACAAGATACTAGAAATAATTTTAGTCGAGAGGTCTCATTAAGTCTACCTGATACACAAAATTTCAAACTTCTAGGTGAAATGGTTTAGAAACGCCAGGGTACAAACCTTTTTAGTTATTTGAGGGCCCCACATTTTTTAAACAGTGCAGCTGGTAAAAATATGTTGTTAGATAACACTCATTTTCAAATACCTATACAATGAGGGGTAAGCTGGAAAAAATATGTCAACCCCAGTTTGATAAACCACAATTGCTTTCGACCTCTTTGATGCATCAAGTGGTTGTTGCTGCGTCCAAGGAGGCGGTATAGCGCGTTTTTAGGGTTCCGTAGCCAACTGGCAAAAAACGGAACCCTTATGGATTCGTCATGTCTGTCTGTCTGTCTGTCTGACCGTCTGTCACAGCTTCAGCACACATACTTTCCGAAACTATAAGAGCTATACTGTTGAAACTTGGTAAGTAGATGTATTCTGTGAACCGCATTAAGATTTTCTTACAAAAATAGAAAAAAAAACCAATAAATTTTGGGGGTTCCCCAAACTTAGAACTGAGACTCAAAAATTTTTTTTTCATCAAATCCATACGTGTGGGGTATCTATGGATAGGTCTTCAAAAATGATATTGAGGTTTCTAATATAATTATTTTCTAAACTGAATAGTTTGCGCGAGAGACACTTCCAAAGTGGTAAAGTGTGTGTCTGTAACTTCTAAAATAAGAGAATGATAAAACTTAAAAAAATATATGATGTACATTACCATGCAAATTTCCACCCTAAATTGGTTTGAACAAGATCTAGTAAGAATTTTTTTTAATACGTCATAAATCGTAAACCGCAATTTACCTACAACGAACTACAAGAACTTTTATATTATGTTACTTGCTGCTACGGAACCTTTCATGGGCGAGTCCGACTCGCACTTGGCCGCTTTTTATGTGAGGAACCCCTAAATATCTGTGACATACACATTGTCTGAGAAGCGACCTTACCACAAATATAATTCATACTTAGCTGCGTAAAGCTGGAATAAAACAGATAGCATTAAAAGCCAGTTTTACTATAAAATAGTTCAGAGGAAGCTAGGGAAAATCAAGTAACTTGTACAAGTACTCGTACAAGTACTCGTCCTAGTACTTGTACAAGCACTCGTCCAAGTACTCGTACAAGTACTCGTCCAAGTACTCGTGCAAGTACTCGTCCAAGTACTCGTCCATAAACTCGTACAAATACTCGTACAAGTACTCGTCTAAGTACTCGTACAAGTACTCGTCCAAGTTCTCGTCTAAGTACTCGTGCAAGTACTCGTCCAACTACTCGTCCAAGTTACGTGCAAGTACTCGTCCGAGTAACTGTGCAAGTACTCGTCCGAGTAACTGTGCAAGTACTCGTCCAAGTACTAGTACAATAAGTAGTCCAAGTACTCGTACAAGTACTCGTCCAAGTACTTGTTCAAGTACTCGTCCAAGTACTCGTACAAGTACTCGTCCAAGTACTTGTTCAAGTACTCGTCCAAGTACTAATACAAGTACTCGTGCAAGTACTCGTCCAAGTACTCGTGCAAGTACTCGTGCAAGTACTCGTCCAAAAACTCATCCAAGTACTCGTCCAATTACTCGTCCAAGTTACGTGCAAGTACTCGTCCGAGTAACTGTGCAAGTACTCGTACAAGAAGTAGTCCAAGTACTCGTACAAGTACTCGTCCAAGTACTCGTCCAAGTACTCGTCCAAGTACTCGTCCAAGTACTCGTCCAAGTACTCGTCCAAGTACTCGTCCAAGTACTTGTTCAAGTACTCGTCCAAGTACTCGTTAAAGTTTTCGTCCAGGTACTCGTGCAAGTACTCATGCAAATACTCGTTCAAGTACTAATACAAGTACTCGTACACGAATACTTGGACGAGTACTTGGACGAGTACTTGCACGAGTACTTGGACGAGTACTTGTACGAGTACTTGGACGAGTACTTGTACGAGTTTTTGGACGAGTACTTGCACGAGTACTTGGACGAGTACTTGTAGGAGTTTTTGGACGAGTACTTGCACGAGTACTTGGACGAGTTTTTGGACGAGTACTTGGACGAGTTTTTGGATGAGTACGTGGACTTGGAAGAGTACTTACTCGTACAAGCACTCGTCCAAGTACTCCTAAGTACCTGCAAAATTATAATACTTAAGTGTATGAAGTGTTCTAGTTTAGCTTGAACATATTTTTTGAGGAACACATGTTGAAACTGTAGCTGTAACACGTAAAATGTTGGTGAGTCATAAAATCCCTGGCTAAGTTTGTAAATTAGGTGGTGATGTATGAATGAATTAATGAATTTTTGTATTAATGAATCAGGTGTACAAGTAAAAATAATTGTTGTTCTTTGCTTGATGCTATCTTTGGAATATTTAGTTAGCGTTGTGAAGAAGACGAATAAGTTTATTAGAAGCTTTCTCATTTTCCCGTGGCTTTAGTTATGTATGTAATTAGAGGTTGGGTTCCGTGGTCAAAAAAAAAATATCGATTTATAATTCCCCTTTTATAATAAACGCACAATTACAGACAGAGCAAACAAATCCGCATATCACACAATCTTTAATGCTTTTGCCTTGGATGGTTGGTGACAGAAAGTGGGTAGCTCTAGTTACTACGTCACCACGCACAGTGTTTTATGAGGGCCAATTTTGTGACATGCCTGTTTTATTTCAGAAATATATAGATACAGTCAATACAAACACGAGAGTAAAGCTCCCGTACGCCTAACATAAATAGTTTCGTTAAAATAAATATTTTAAAATCGATATTTTTTTTCGGATAATTTAAAAAAAATAATCATAACTTACAAAATAGTAAATTAATTATCAATCCAGCATAATCGTTAGATGAAACCATCAACGTCACATATTTTAATAATATTTGTAAACTTATAAGTTCATTAGTTAAGGAATTATTTAATTTTTCTTCGATATCGGTTTTAATTTTTTTACATGAATAATCCGGCGTATTAGGATGAGATTTTTTACCAAGTAATTGTTCATGATGTCCTTGATGCGCTCTAAAAAAATCACGTCCTAATTCCATGGATTATTGGAATTATTACAACTTTATGTTTTTTATCAGGGTTGTCACTTCCAGTATCCGAACAAATATGGATATTAAATTGGTTATTTAATAAACAAAATTTGAATTATTGAAAATGTTGTGAATTTGAAAGTGTTTGTACACCTGCAGTTTTTTTTATGAAGCTAAAATTATATTATGTTACAAAATTCTTAAGAATCTAAAATTATAATATTTATATTTATGTTACAAATTACGATAACTCATGTATCTTCGATAGTGAGATACTCAGAATGATTGTGCGATTCATATTACATTATGTTACAAAATTTTTAAGAATCTAAAATTATAATATAAAGATAAAGTAATTATAAGATAAAGTATTTTCCCATTATGCCAATTACTATGTCTACTCGCTCAGACAGGGGCAGTGATTTTCCAAAAAATAACTTATAAAATATCCAACCTAGTCAACTCAACTCAAAATGTTTTTTGTTTAAGTAGATTCTTTACACATGCTTTTAAATCGTCAATTTTTTTTTACCTAGTACAAAGTCCCTACCACGCGGACTTGTACACTCAACGTTTCGGGAAGTGTTTGCGAAGCGAGAAAAAACGTCGAGCCCAAAAGAAACTCGCTTCAACACATTTTTAAATAAAATCTTAAATTCTATTACAATTCATGTCAACAATAAAATTTTGAGCTAGAGGATCAATAAATGTCCATATATTATTGTCATTTATATAATCTAATATTTTGTAATACCCTTTAGAGCATAAACAATTTTTCACATGCAATTTAAATTTCTTTTCTGGCAAACTAGTTACATTTTCGGGTATTTTGTAATAGAATCTTACACACTGCCCCATAAATGACTTCTTGACTTTACTCAGTCTCGAATAGGCAACATCAATCTTATTAATATTTCTTAGATTAAAATTGAGTCTGTCACTGTTTTTACGAAACAAGTGCAAATTTTTACGTACACACATGATGTTTTCGTATATGAATTGACTAGCAACAGTAAGAATATTAATTTCTTTGAATTTATTCCTCAACGACTTGCAAAATGAAAATCGTTTCAATATCAGCCGCATGTCCCCAGAGTAAGATTCCGTAAGACATTATACTGTGAAAATAACTAAAATAAACTAGTCTCGCAGTACCTACATCTGTCAACTGTCTTATTTTCTTAACAGCATATGAAGCTGAACTAAGCCGTCCCGCTAAGGTTTCTATGTGTGGGCCCCATTGCAGTGTAGCATCTAAAGTTATACCTAAGAAAACGGTCTTATTTACAAAGTCCAATACATTATTATCTACAATTACATTGTTTACAATTTTTTTTACATTTGGTAATGAGAATTTTATGCATTTTGTTTTTTTTTGCATTTAAGAGTAGATTGTTTATTTAAGAGTAGATTGTTTACAGTGAACCACTTTAGAATCTCTGAAAGAGTGTTGTTTACTTCGTCAGTTTTGCTTTCTTTCCTGTCAACCTTAAAAATAAGGGAAGTATCATCGGCAAATAACACAATATTTGACAAATTTTGCACTATAAATGGCAAGTCATTTCAGAAAGAAAGTCAGAAAAAGAAAAGGGCCTAATATAGAACTCTGGGGCACGCCCATTTGAACCATAGAGCCGGATGAATTTGTGCCATTTACTTGGACTTTTTGCGTTCTGTTGCTTAAGTACGAATTTACAAGACTGAGGGCCCCGTAATGCTTTAACTTTATAAGTAATGTATGAAGTTCAACGCAATCAAATGCTTTAGATAAATCACAGAACACTCCTATTGCATTTTGTGATTCTTCAAAAGCATCATAGATGTTACGAATAAGAGATACTCCTGCATCGGTTGTAGATCGACCTTTTGTGAAACCAAACTGTTGTTTATGCAGAAGATTATTTTTATTAAAATGTTGTAGTAATTGGTTAAGCATATTTATTTCAATACTTTTTTACTTACTCTTTAAAGTTATTATTAAAAATATAGGTTTTTCTATCATAGAGATCAAATAAAGTTTGTCGGCTTTTATAAATACCTACAGTAGCCCACTCGCAAAATTTGAATTGATGATTAATATTTCTGGTATTAGTTTTAAATATATCTTGAAATTCTCTGTCAAGCACTGTGAAAAAAACATTGTAAAACTATCTGTGTCATGATCTTTGAATTGGATGTACCAGCCTCATCAGGCGCATCTCCTAACATATTTGTGGCTGCTCTCAGAGGTTGAAGAGCGCCGGTTGTGGCGCTATCCACAACTTCATTTGCCTTTTGCTGACCAACACGAGGGTTGGCGCCGTCATGCCCCCCTTGCATTAAGTCCCCCGGTCAGAGCCCGGAAGGACATCCCCTCGCAGGCTGGGTCAGATCCTGCTGAGGCAATGTGGCATCACAGGTTTGGAACAGCTCCATGACGCCTTACCCCCGTTCCTCCAGAATATGTGTATTAGCATGGGGTTTTAGCACAAGACATTGACCTATCGAGGGTAGACCTCTTCCCATGCCACACGTATACTTTCATCGGAATATACAGGGTGTTAAAAAGAGTTTAAAATTTTAAGGGGTTGAATTTACATTTTATTTTTTACAGTCTGTATCACAATAGTTGTATTGTGCTAAAACCCCATGCTAATACACATATTCTGGAGGAACGGGGGTGAGGCGTCATGGAGCTGTTCCAAACCTGTGATGCCACATTGCCTCAGCAGGATCTGACCCAGCCTGCGAGGGGATGTCCTTCCGGGCTCTGACCGGGGGACTTAATGCAAGGGGATAACTCAGAATCAACATTCTGAGTTATCCTTTTTTTAACGCACTATTTTAACACCCTGTATAACACGTTAAAACCACCTAAATATACATTAGAAAAACAAATTATGATAACTTTTCACAATTTATATACAAAAAAATATATTTACAATTAAGTGACAACCCTAACGCCGGAAAAATTCGGATATCCGTACTTATGTGATCATTTCTATAATCCACGGAATTAGGGCACCGTTTTTTTAGAGCGCATAAAGAACATCATGAACAATCACTTGGTAAAAAATCTTATCCTAATACGGCGGATTATTCATGTAAAAAAATTAAAACCGATATAGAAGAAAAATTAAATAATTCCTTAACTAATGAACTTAGAAGTTTACAAATATTATGAAAAATGTGTTACGTTGATGGTTTCATCTAACGACTATGCTGGATTAATAATTAATTTACTATTTTGTAAGTTATGATTATTTTTTTAAAATTATCCGAAAAAAAATATCGATTTTAAAATATTTATTTTAACGAAACTATTTATGTTAGGCGTACGGGAGCTTTACTCTCGTGTTTGTATTGACTTAATCTATATATTTCTGAAATAAAACAGGCATGTCACAAAATTGGCTCTCATAAAATACTGTGCCACGGTGTCAATAGGGTATTTGACACTATCAAAATTAAATTGAAAAATATTATTCACTAAAAAGCATTTGTCCTAGAATAGCGAAAAATATTACTGGACTGATAATTTTGTTCATTACAAATTTTATATTCAATAAAATTAGAAAATAAGTTCGTCAAAGACTGTGACGTCTCATGCCAGTAACACGAACAATTGCAGAACAAAATATCGTTTTTGGCAGTTGATAAAAAGTCACTCAAATGACTAGTAGTCAAATACCGTATTATGGGTATTAAGCTGGTGCCTCATTGACTAGCAAGGTTATATTTAAATGCAAGAGATTGAGGTAAGAGTAAGTTATTTTACTTACGTTAGATACGTTACACCAAGTTTAGTAAAACCCTATTACTATTCCAGGGTCAATATATTCATCTCCATTTCAAAGTTAACATAATCCATTACGCAGATACGAGACGCGATTGCAATACAAATGCACCGCCGCGCCATACCCGTTTTGTATGGAAAACACGTTGCACTCGATGCATTTGCAATAACTCACCGGCTGTTCCTTACAAAAACGCAATAAAACATGTTTAACTGCACGTCAGCTTGTATGACAAGTCGTGGTGTATTTTGTGTACCTCAAATTTATTTTTGCAGAAGATTAATGACGTAGGTATTTTAGTGAACAAAAAAAATGTTTCTCGAAGCGTGTACCTGCTTAAGATTAATGAAAATGACACACATAACAGAACAGGTACTTTACCGGTGCAACACATAAATAAACCCACAATTACTGCAAGAATATTATTATCATGTTAAAAAGGTTAAGTCGCCTTGAATAATCTTTAAAAAATCAAGAGGATTAGATTTTACAGGAATATTATTATTCAGCACAATAACACACAGATACCTATAACACAAGGTTGGTTAATTTAGAAACAGCGGAGTGTAATTCCGCGAATACTTTAGTAATTACCTACAGTATGTTTCAGATAATAAAAAACAATAATATTATGTTAAAATCCAGTTGCAAAATGTCTTTCAATTACAGTGCCTTGAATTAGTCTACATTATTATGATGCGTAAATAGGATAGGAGCTCCAGAAAGCTCCCTTTTGGGTTGCTACGTGTCAAAGAAAAATAATAATATAAAATATTATTTTTAAGAAATCTATTTACTATTTAAAGCATTCCCTCTTAATGCCTTACCGGGACCTGCCAATCACAGCAATCATTCTACAATCTACATAAACCTAATAATAAATATATACTACTTCTATGAATCTTCGAGGAAAAGCAGACTATCTTATATTCTATCACATGACTTAGATGTTTTGAAATTTGATCTAATTGCAATAATGTAAAGTCTATTAGGGGAAAATTGTTCAGTTTCATTTTGTCCGACTTTATATACAGTATATATTATATACAGTAATTTACATTTTGTGGATTTTAGTATGACAGAAAGTTATCGCTTGTTTTGTTTTTTATAGGTGAAGATTTTTAATTGGCATATTTTTATTTACTGCTTTGTATTTATATTGTTATTTTGCTGTTAATCTTCCGAATAGTAAATATATAAAATAAATAAATAAAAAAAATAATTACCATGAAAAGTGGAAAGATTACAATTCTAAGAACATGTAATGAGGATACATTTTTTGCTTGGCAAAAATGCAAAGAATTCAAGGATAAATCACGTATCCAGTAAGTAGACAAAGTCACGGACAGCCATTACTTCCATCTGATTGTACCCTGCATTTTATCTCATTGTGGCTCTCATTCATAATTGGTGTATCCTCTGTAATCTATGTGTATTCTGCTTAAGGTGACGCACTCATAAACAATTATTTTAAAATGGGGAGTTTGCGCCCCGCAACCCGCGCGCACCTCGACAGTTTTACGCGACTCGGGAATCGCGATCGACCGAGCGCTAGAACACAGACGTCGTAGAGTTGCCTTTAATATTATTTATTTTACTTTTAATTTTCCTTTCTTTTCATAAATGCATTGTACTAATGTATACTTCACCCGACTACGAGAAAGTCAAAAGGAGGGTTATGATTTTAAGAGGCTACGCATGTTTGTGTGTATGTATGTAATTTTTACCAGAAAAATAATTCAAACATAACATAGTACTGCTTTTTTCAGGTGAGATCATTTTACATTTTATTTTACAAACATATTATTTACATTTTACTTATTTATACTTTACTAGCGGCCCGCCCCGGCTTTGCTCGGGTGGACATACATTTTTTGATCATTTTGGGATAAACGCATCTTTATGCTTAGTTTTAACCATAGACCATTGTTATTCTCAAAGGTTTTTATTTTATTTTTACATTTTATTTAATCAAATCAAGTCAAAAGCATGTAGGGAGCATGTCGTCAACAACCCATAACGTCCCCACTGTAGGGGCAGGGGTCTCTTCCCATAACTCGGAAAGGTTAGCCCATACTCCACACACGGGGGCCAAGTCCGGATTGGTGGAGGTTGTGGGGCTAGTGGCCAACCCCAGTGTCGGAAGCCGCCTGAAAGACCTCCGGCATGGCTTAACGACTGCCATCTAATGATAGCAGCCGGCACCAACGGCTTAACGTGCCTTGCGAAGCACGGAAATGGTCGAGATAAATGCCACTAACAGTCAAAGCCATCCAGGTTATGACCGTGTCTGTAGTCAGTTAACCTGCGTGATCGACGCGACCACGCAACCCGCACTGAGCCACGATCGCTTTAGGGAGCATGTAGGGAGCCTATTTCCTAGATGTGCACTCCCCTCCCTCGCCGCGCTGCCCGCTGCACCCGGCTACAGCGCGGCGGCGTTAATTTTTCTTGGACTGACATTTTTAAACTCGTAATACCTTTTGAATGGACTGTACCAAACATACAATACTAAAAATCATAACCCTCCTTTTTGCTTCGCCGTAGTCGCTTAAAAATAAACAAAATACTTACTGATGTCTCAGATGCGAAGAATGTTAATGGGTCCGTTAAACCACTTGAAACTTTATGACCTTGTAGCCTAAATGTCTAGAAATACACCTGTTTTTGTTTTATTTAAATCAAGCGAGTAGTTTTGAAGTTACGATAATTTTAGTTTCCGCCTTTTTAAAATACTTCGCTCGGGCGCGCCAAGCGCGCGTGACGTCATACAACAACTCGCCGCTCTCACCGTACTGTGTTTTTCATAAATTGCTATCGGATAGTCCCTATGTTCGCCCACAATAACATTTCTAACTGGAGTTTTTTTATGTGAATCGGTGTTACAGTAGTAACCACGTAAGCAGCGCTGAGCCATGACCGCTTCAGTGTCGTTATTGTGTCATTATATTACAGTTGATGACATAAGTGATTTTGACACCATCACCATGCCCCTCACTCCTTATTTCCGAAAACTGGGCATAAAACTTAAACAAATTATACAGAAAATAGATCTTAGCTTATAAATACAGGAAAATCTCTAAGAAGTTTCTATAAATCTTAAAATAAGTTGATAAAATTAAAAATATTGTTTGTTTGTAGGTATGGACAAAGCCCTCTGCGCGAGAGTCAGAGTTATTTTTTATGTGTATAGGTTAACTCATATTTATTTTATTTTAGATTGGCTAGAAATAGCTACGGCGACGACGTTACTGTTTATGCAAAACTTTTGGCTTTGGGTCTGGGTGGATCATACTTTCTCATCCATTTCTTTTGACTTTAAGTTCAAAAATATAATAGTAAAAAATAACTTTTCGGGTATATTGGTAGGTGTATTTGAGCACTTTGACACGAGCACGATTTTCTAGTTTGTGGATTCGTCATTTGTAAAATTTTCAACGCAAACTTCATACATACAGGTAGGGAGCGGTGCGCGCACTGAGCGACCGTTGTGGAGTGACGTCACAGCAGCGTACTTTGACCCCGCGTCACTTGCCTACCTAAATAATTCAGTATCTCGTAAACTATCAAACGTATCAAACAATTTTTTTCACCATATTTTTTTATTTTTAATAGAGTATATTTTAAGATAAAAAACAAAAATTGGTGGTATTCTTCGTCTTTATTATTCTTATCTGCAGTCCTAAAATAAGTGTATTTATTAATGAATTTGAAACCATGATTAATTATTATACGATAACTAATCAATTGTCATCTTACACGGGGAACACATTTTGTAACTCTGCATATGTCGGTGAAGTATAGTTTTGAGGCGACTCCATGCCTTTATTCTCCGAACTCTGTTCTTAAGTTTTTTTCCTGAAATATAAATTTATCCGGTTACTTACTGCTTACTGAAATGCAATATGTTTATAAAAACACTGGACTGCTTATTAGTAGAAACATGTAATTTGTTAAAACTGTTTAAATTGTGGCAATTACTCACCTTTTCTTAGTTATATTCCTACAATGCTCTGTGAAACAGGCTTTCCTTTTCCTTTTCGAAAATATGGCACGTTTTTTTCCCATTTTTAATAATAAAATATCCCTCACTTATATTTGCGTTCGATGATGTGCGATAGTTCAACTGGGACAGACCTGTCGCTGACAATGGTCAGTGGCGGACTGAGCGGGCTGGAGAGGGCACTGATTGCATACCGAGACCGCGCGCGCCCTAGCTCATTTCATAAGGTCGTATGCGACAAAACAGTTTATTTCGTTTAACTTAAAAACTACAATTAATTTAGAAAAACTGAACAGGCATTTTCAAGTAAGCTTAAAGATTAATGTACGTACAAAACTTTGAGCCTTAAATCAGTTCCATTTGCGCGTAAAATGCAAATCTCTTTTTTAAAAGGGTTATCTTTAATATTTTTTTCTCTGTTATAAAAGTTAATCAATCGTGTAACCCAACAGGCAAAATGAAGTCAGAAAACTGAAGAATCAGGTTACAAAATATAACTTTCGTACGTTTCATTATTGCTGAGTAAAATCGAGATCCCTGCCACCAAAATCTTCAGTACGTCGTCTTAAGTAACTAAACGAATGTCGAGCTCGAGAGGTATATCTATAATTTTCTCATTGACTATTGTCACTGTGTCAATTTCATAACTAAATATAGGGTTATTTATATGTACATGGATGTGTGACGCGGTTTACACGTCTTAACCTGTGCGCAACTCCATTCATTCATACCTTGGATTTGACGAGTGTAAAAACTGTCACAGTGACATAAGTCACCCCATGCCACATTATATACTCGTATCATCATGGTCATGAGCCGAAAGACGTCCACTGCTGGACAAAGGCCTCCAAAGATGACCTTACCTTCCCTGTGGGTAAAATCCAGTGACTGTTGGCTGCTGTTGCTTACCACGGCTGTACAAAAGTATTTTTTATGTAATACATAGTAGTAATTAGTGGGCGGCACCGAGTAAATTAGAGATGAAGAAGAAGTAGTTATAAAGTGTTAGTTCGTTGGACTGTCCGCATGAAGACTTTTTAGTTTGAAGTCCTTGGTGTGCCTATGTGTCTAAACTCTCATTAGAATAACGTTGTTTTGCAGTCATTTAAGTGCTACTTCCGGGTTTGATAAACTAAACTGTAAATAATTTAACTTTTATCAGTCTTTTTGTTGGTTTAAACAGCCGATGAAAAATATGTTTTGCAGTAAACACAGTTGTAACCGCAATTTTGTTTGCAAATCGTAAACCTCTAGGAGTCAGGACAATCTTTTGGTTTACTAAAAAAGCTTTTGTTATAATGTGGCAACGAATTCTACTAATGTAGGCATGAAAGTTATTAACAAACCTATCCTACGCAAAGCTCGGTCATCTGTCGTTACTCAAATCTTGTGAACGTCATTCTTTGATGTCACCACGAGTTGTTCGTTGTACTACGAGCGCAAATTGAACTGACATTTACTTTGTTTTAGCACTGTCTACTCAGAGTGTAAGCGTCATCTTAGAAGTCACCATATTTTATCTATCAGTCAACCTATACTGTTTAATTCATTACAATACAAGTACATATACGTAGTTTACTTTTTCAGTACGTCAGAGTACGAAATAGCATTGTGCAACAAACAATAGTTAAAGTGCATATTCAAAAAGTGTTGTTCGTTTTAACGGTTTTGTGGGTTTTGGTGCTGGTCTTTTTGTTCCTCAAAACGACGTCCGATGCCTTCTGTCCTTAATAAGAAGATGTCAGATAACAGGAGCACGAAAGACTTGGAACGGTGAAACTTGGAACTAAATTCTCTAGGAAATAATAAGTGGTGTCTAATGCTAGGAATTATGCGTTCGATATATTTGATTTTGTTAATTATTTTCAAAAATGGAGATCCACTCCATTTTTGGAAATAATTAATAAAATCACTTTCAACGTTATTCAAAAGGTTTGTTTGTTTCAGAGCGACTGGAAATGTACAACAACTGATCGCTGCACTAAGAGCTCGTGTTACACAAAATAAAAGGTATGTATTAAAAGTTACTAGTCAATATCTACTCTTTAATATTTATATAGGTTTATTTACATATTTGCATTTAATATGACGTTACTGTAACTATCTCGCGCTCTCTTATAAATAGATTTAGATAGCTTTACTGAATTATAGTAATCTAAATAATCATTTCTTTAGCCAATTTCAGTGACCATGCCGCGATTAGAGCAACCGCCTCCTGAGGACTTCCGCCGAGTCCTCCGCGAAAAAGCGCTTAGCCACAGCTTGTTCTATCTGAAACTCGGCGAAGGAGTGCCGGCGGAACATGCGCGGGCGGCGGCGCAAGCGCAGCCACCGCGCAGGAACAGCGCCAGTGCGGCCCTGCGCGCGCAGCCCAACGCGCGCGTTTCTCGGCATGCGCAGCCGCGCGTCTCTGAACTGCTGCGCCGCTTCGAGCCCGGACAGATGCAATACCTGCGCCCGCCGCGAACGCAGTCTCCACCAGAAGACATCACCTCATCCGACGATGACGACAGAGCCGCCGTGAGGAGGCGCAGTCGCGATCTCAGCGACGATTCCGCTGTTGAGCTGGAACCGCGCCGCAGACACTCGCACCCTCGGGACGTCACGCCTCCCCCGGAGACGATGTCGCCTAGAAGAGAGAGGACGCTGATAGAGGCTAATGTGATTGAGATAGGGCGCCGGGGGAGCGAGGGGTGTGAGACCAGGGCTCGCTGCGTGAGAACCCCCAGTGTGGTGGTGAGCGACTACTCGGACGGCGTGGTTGTCGGCGCCACCCAGGAGGAGGTGGACTGGCTACGGGCCAGGTCGCTGTCAGCGGACTCGGCCTGCTCCTCGTGTTCCACCTTATCCAGCAGAGATGACGACGAGTTCGAGTCGCCACCACTGCCGAAAAAGGTGAGTGTCTTGATTCTGTTAACTTTTATTTTGTTTGATAGATGTTAGATCCTCAAGCGCTAAGTTAATTTTATGATATTCTGAGTTAATACTCAGTTAATACTCAGAATATTTATGTTTGTATAGGTAATTACAAACATTTCCTTTAGTCGCAGGGCCCTATAAGTCGTCGTCCTAAATAATCCTAATCAATCGCAAGATCTTGCGATACGATTTCATACTGCGATTAAATATCTCATATTGATCTGATCTGGTGTTGTACCTATTCTGTTGTATTTTAAGTGATTTTATGTGATGTTTGTGGGAGGCCTTTGTCCAGCAGTGGACGTCTTTAGGCTGATAGATAGATTATGTGATACCTTATAGAAGGATCAAAGGGATCGTGCTATGGCCAATAAGGATCTTCAGTGAGATTTGATATATTTGATTTCATCGTTCGTGAAAATAGCATAGCATGATCGTATCGCGATTCCCAGTTAAGATGAAATCTAGCCAATCTTTAGTCCTATTCTCCTTTTAATCAAATTTTACGGAGAACATTACGTTGATTAAAACCACACGCTAAATCGGACAGAAATCATAATGTACTCATTCATGTTCATGCGGATCTTTGTATTATTGATGCTTCATTGATCCATGAATTGAATTCATGTTGTTCATCTCTTTGTATGAACATAACATAACATAAAATGGTGACAAGAGCATATAAGAAAACAGTAGGAACAGTACGTTTCTGAATAGAAAAATAAGATTCAATAGTTGTCGTTATCTAATTTTAATTTTACATCAGAGAAGCAACAATTTCCTTTTAGCTCATTATTCCTAATATTTAATGTAACAAAATGTTCATTTTAACTCATAATTAGAACAAATACACGTACATCATTTATACACGATGTCTAAAATAGGTAGGTATAATGCTGAAAATAGCATAGCACATTTAAAGAAAATAATAGATTTATAAGTTGTCATCTCATTTTACATGAAAGAAGTTTTGTTACATTATCTAATCAATCACATTTCATTACTACACACTATTTCTTATAACTCCAGTATTTGGTTATATTATATCTCTCACTATTTTCACAGGTTGTTACAAAATAGGTATAGAACCCGTTAACTGAAGCTTTCTACTTATAAAAAGGAACGACTTCAGTTCTACTATGTTACTGAAATTCATAAAAAAAGAACTGTTCTTAAATATCAATGAGCTGTTAAGTTTTGTATGGAGAGTCCATTTTTCTTTCAGAATTGGAGAATACTTTCCAGTATTACGAGAAGCCGGGGTAACGGGAAAATAAAGAATATGTACTTAAATACTATTTAAGGGTTCTATTGAGATAACACAATTCCACAAGGAATTCTCTAACGTATGAAAATCGTCAGTGTATGCATCCTAAATTATTTATTGTTATGTATTATTCTGATCGCCCTTTGAGTGATCTTGAACCTTCTTATGAACAGACAGCCGTTGGGCATTTAAGTTCTCGTGTGGCGACCGACCGCGCACCGGAAGAAGCGTAGGCAGGCCTCCCACTCGGTGGACCGATGACCGGTGCGGGAAGGCACTGGATGCGGGCAGCGCAGGACCGGCCAGTGTGGAAATCCTTGGGGGAGGCCATTGTCCAGCAGTGGACGTCTTTTGACACATGATGATGATTGATGATGATTATTCTGAATTAAAAAAAAATGTAGATATAAAAAACAATGCGAGGACAACTCCTAGATATGATTTATACTGACCTATTTTCCATCATTTTAGCAAAGCAACTAACTTTTATGCATGTGGCTAAGTTATTTTTTGCTTTTTAATGTACATCATCAGATTTATAGTGTTTTATTTAAGTCTCTAAATTAATACGACTCGTTCACCTTTTGCCGTGACGTCAATGTGTTGAAACAATTTAAAAAATAACAAATTATTGACAGAAATAATCGTGGACGATAAAGTGCATTGGCATATTGTACAATCGTCATTAAATGTTGCGAAATGCGCACCGTTCTAGCGATTTAATGACATCTATAACAATTTATTCGCAAATTATAATAAAATAAGCGTGAATATGGGGCTCTAACAAAAAAAAAATGGTTCTTATACTTATTTATTATACTAACATGTCCGAGCCATTAAATTAAACAGTAATGCAAACATGCAAAAAATAATGATCTATTAGTTAGTCCTAAGAGTAAAAATATTTACTAGTCCTTCCTTGAGTCATGCTGCGGTTAATTACCGACCCGTGGTTTCCTCGTCGTATTAATGAGAACCATATAAAAATTATATATAAATTCACATATCAAACTATTAATAAGAGAAAAATATTTAATTGATCTGGGAAAAAAGTCTGATGAATTATTTGAAATTCTCGCTCTGATTGCTCACAAACATTCAGCTAATCCGTTTCTGATAACATGCTGTGTTGTTGTGTGATATGCTGTTGTGAAAAGGATGCCCACATCCGTCATCGCAAGGGCATTGTCCATAGCAACTGGAGCAGCAAGCTTCAATCGTTACTGTGAATACGACAGATTTGTTGTATATAACAAAAAATGGTTCGACACAAATTATCAAAGACCATACCTTATGTACTCGACTACTCGTGTTTGCTGTCTTATTCATAACATTTTTAATGAATATGTTTATGATAAACTCTTGTATTCTTATATTCTTCTTAAATTCATCAAAGCCTTTACATGAAACGGTTCTGGTTGCTGAAGAAACAGTTGAAAATTGTACAATAAGTTGTCAGGTTAAAATAATACCGTCACATGCTACTTAACAGACAATGCACAGTTTTAACCATTTAAGATAGAATCTTAAAAACTTGAACGGACTTTCCTTAGAGAGTGTAGAGGAATACTAAGAAAGGATTTTTAAATACTAATTAAGGGATGAAATAGGGTGTTAAAATTTATGCGGAAAACTGATATCTAACGGGTTCGAAGGGATCTCGAAATCAACGCTGACGAAATCGCGGGCACTATAATGGCATAACATAAATGCAGTAGGTAGTGGAATTTGCTTATTAATCTTATGGATTTCTGAGTAAAATACATTACACTATATCTTCAAATGCTGACATTGTATGAGGTATTTAGGTATTTACATTCGTAGACAGACCAAATGATAACGAACCAAATAAAGGCTGTTATTTTGCAAGTCGCAAATATCTACTTCGTTTAAATTACAGTGCTATATAGGACTTAATTTGCCGTATTGTAAAAGACGGTGATAATGTTTTACTGCTTGAAATGATAGATTTATTAAATGCATAATGATTATAGATTTACTCGGCTATAAAACAAACGTTCTAGACGTATACGTACCTACTTTTTTATAATGGTTGAAAATGCTGTTCAAATGGTGTATCACTTTTTATCACTGTTACTTAAATATTATATGAGATTTGGAATATCGTCCTACATTCGATCTTTCAAATTCTTGGTATTTTTATTATTTCTACAATTAACGTGAGCAAAGCGAGCAGGATATTTTTTTTTATCTGTAGTGTAGACATCACAGATGAACACTTTATGGGAGATTTATGTGAATCTGTACTTTTAATAGCTTGTCACAGTACGGTATCAACAAACGTGCCTTTGGCTGTCCTCAGTCCGCATATCAAGTTATATAAACTATAATTAGGATATTCCCATAAAACATCATGTCTGACAGTGCCAACTTATATCGTCATTTTTTGGAATACCCATTTAGTGAAATGTCTTATTACCTTAGATTATTACCCATTATCCTCTTGTTATTGTTGTTGTCCTATGATACTCCATTGGTATGTGTGAAGTGGTAACTTCGTGAGTCGACGCCTTTCCTCTCCGTCCTGCGCCTCACGCTCAGCATTACTCTAACACAACCCGGCTACCCATAGAAAACATTAACCTGTTTTGGTAAAGAGTTACATGAGCAGGGCAGTAAAAAAATTAAACTTTACTGATCTGTACTGATCTGAAGACCAAAATGAAACAACTGAGCTTCTTCCAATAACGCTTGATTGCTACATGTCATACATAATTTATCATTTTGAAAATAATGCTTGCTTTTCTCAAGGTTTCGTTTTGGGACCGCTTCTTTTTATACATCAATGCATAACATGGTTACTACAATATATAATGTAATCCTTCACTAACAAGCGTAGACTGCACGACAATAGCCCACGTCATCCGTCACATAATAAAACAAACAGTAAATTCGTTATATTCCAATGTAAATTTGTTCTCATCCGACACAATGAGGTGTCACAAAACACCAATCCATTTCATGGACAACATTGACGTCACATGGTGCGTGTAATCTATTTAGTTATAGAGTTCACTTCGATTTGGGGTCATCTGATGATGGATCAGATATTTGACAGGTATAGTTATACATGGTTATAATTACTTTATCGGTACTATTTATAATAACAAATTACCTACGTTTATTATAGCATTGTTGGCAGATCATAAAAATTGTTATTAGCACTTTGTCAAGATTATAAATGAATGGACCTTTATAAAAGAGCTTTAAAGTACTCGTTAAGGACAATAAGTGACCATGATATGGTAAATGGAAGACTGTCATACCTACATTTTAGAAATTTATGATTTTACACATTATTTAGTATTGGTATGAGTACTATTGACATTATATTTAAGATATACATCCGTTTATTGTTATGTTGTTTCTCACGAGATATGTGCACACGAAATGTTCATATAACCACAATGAAGCTTGTCTCATTGTGCATGGTCACGCTCACGATCAACGACGTTGACGTTATTTGACAATTTTTTTCGATAATTGTATACTTTACTGAGGCATATGTGTACATTAAAGTTGTTATTTGTAATATGTATGTACAATTGAACAACCCTGAAATATTATTTTGGCGAACTGGCATGTAATTTGGGAACGTTTGCGCACCATAAATTAATTTTCAGCGCTCTTGGGAGTTTCAATGTTTCTCATTATTATCCTTTTTAGGATTTGTTTATGCTCCTTTAAAAAAAATGTTATAGAATCAGAGACAATATGAAATGAAGAGTTTGATTGTGGTGTTGTATTTAGCAACCACTAACCGCATAAGAAGGATACAATTTCCTTGCGAATGTTCGCTGCGTTTCTAGTATGTTTGGCTGATTGCTCATTGTTATTGTAAACAGATACATTATCGGCTGTAACCGCAATATACCATAGCCTGAAGCTGTATAAAAGCATCGTCGTATGTATGATTGTGTAAATTGGTACTAATGAAAATTGTACTATTTTTGCAACATGCTTTTCATGTGGTAAATTCTAGTTACATGTGTATGTTTATAGAAAAAGTGTATTTCTAAAATAACTTGTTCTATTCTATTCTTTCAGTTTTCGTTTCTAATGTTTTGTAGGCTTAAGGTGTAAAATGATTTTAAAATGGTAAATATTTAACATCCTCTCTGAAAAGAAATTTCGTAAACTTGTGATTAGCAACAATCCTCTGAAAGACGTACATTACAGTTAAAGGTAGGATCCTCTGTATTAGACATGGAAACCTCGATGATAGATAATAAAAGATTTCTCTTCTTTCAATGAAACCAGCAAGACAAATCGAAAAACGCAATATGCACCTATCATTGAAATCTCTTGGAATTGCCTATATACCTTACCATCTTTCGTCTCTCACGGGTGACCACCGAAACCAGCGTTGTAGCTTAACAGAACTATGGTTCATTCCAATCAAAAAAAAGCAAAAGGTAAACAAACATAGTATGCAGATGACATTGACATGTGTCAGTTCCATAGTAAGTTTGTTTACGTTTTGCTTTTTTTTGATTGGAATGAAGTATACATACATACATCTCAGCATTATGTTGCTGAGATGCAACCATTTTGGTATCTCGCTGTGCTGTTTTAATTTTTAAGTTTTTGTTATTTTTTGTAAACTTTTTTGGTCTTTTTCTGGTACTGAAAAAAATGTTTACTTACTTACTTACTTTTGCTGACATTCATTAGACGATGCGTCCATGCGTGAAGCAAAAATACCAAATAGTAAATTGCCAAGAGACGTTAAAAAGATTTAGGTATTTGGACATAAATGACATGAACGCAAAGGGTTCCATTTTGATTCTTTAACTGAATTTAACTGTAGTTAACTCTTGATAACCTGGCCTTACCATCATGTCAGTCCGGAAGTTTACTGCAACAATAAAATATGAATGAAATATATTCACTAAACAGCATTTTTTTTTAATTATTATTTTTATAAAAATGTCGTGGTTATCATTCATACTTCAATATTGGACGAATGAATATTCTAGGTTTACTCATCTAAAACAAATGATCCTTTTTTTATTCCTTTATTGACATCATCTTACAGAGTTTCAAACATTTTTACAACAACGTATTTTTGTCTTTTATTTATTTTAAAGTCGGTCGGTAATTGATGTATGGGAAGAGACCCGTGCCCCTGCAGTGGGGACGTAATGGGTTGTTAACATATATACATACATACAATCGGTAACAGCGATACTTGATAACTTTAGCAATTTAAGTTTAACTGGTTTTTGATAAAAGATAACTCAGACCGAAAATTTAAATGTGTCATGGTCGAACCTGATACCTCGCACAAAAAATGCACCAGCCCATGCCATGCCCAAGAAACTGACATAAGCCCTTGAAGACATGACCTCCTAGGCTGTCGAAGTCGGATAAGAACTCCCGTCACTGTTTAAAGTGTCATCGCCACGCACATAACATGTTAATTGACGATAGGTGAAAGGAAACAATGGCTTGTTATGGTTATGTCTCGTTTCCTGTCGGTAGTAAACTGATAGTTTTAATTTTTTTTACCACGCCAGTCTGTACCGGTGGCATTGACGTCAATCGACCGGTTATGCCGTGTGCCTGTGTGTGTGAGTAGATACTTTGTAGCGTAAATCAACTAAAGCTTACAGGGCTTATATGTATATCCCAACTAGGTAATGTGTCCTCATCAACTCATCGGCTTGGGTGAACGATTGATTTATTGCTCTTTTTCATTTTATTTCATAAATTACTTGGTCTCTATTTTGTATCTGATTGCATCTCTTTGATATAAGCGTGAACATCAAAGAGCCGATCCCATATTAAGAAGAGGTCATCGTTGAACAAAGACGTCATTTTCTTTAGTTGTTATAGTAATTACTTATAGGAAGTCTTTTGCTTAGTCCTGTTGGTGATTTTTAAGATTATTTTTAACTACGTATATTTATTTTAGTTCTTCTTCTTCTTATCGTGTGGCATATTTAACCGTTCTATCCACAAGGATAGACGGCAGTTGCCTAGTGTTGCACTTAGCATCATCGCGGTGACGTGTAGGGCATTTAGATTTATTTATTTAGTTATAACGTATTTATTGATGCTGCTACAAGTGCTGCCGAACCGAAGTCAAAGAAGAATAAAGAAGATTTTATAATTTTAAATTTAATTTTCTCTTTGCATGTTGAAAACGTATTGATATTTTTTAACTTTAACCTAATCTTTGCCTTCGGTTTCCAAGCAGGTCGCTCAGGACTCATTCCGTTTGCTTTCAGTGGTGACGATAAAATAAAATTAAAAAGTAAAAATTGATTGTTCCAGATGTTAAACGCAGATTGAGGGCACGGTTGAGCTCCTGAGCGACCAGCGACCTACCGATGCGGCGATGGATGCGAAACCACACGACTCTGCCAAGATGCTTCTATTCCAAAGGGAGAGGAGGTCGATTTTTGAAATGGCTTTTTAGATTTTAAATAATCAAATCTTTTGTTTTTTGTAATACGGCAAATTTCAGTGAGTATAGTACCTAACTTAATGTGTGGGAGTATTTCTGGTACGTATCATGAAGGGATATCTATGCCTTTGGCCCTTTGGCTTGTCCCTTTATTCGAAGTACGAACATTTTTTCCTATGAAAGCATAGCACACAGACAAAAAGTATAATCTTATACCAAAATCCAAGCCCAAAGATTTTTATTCTAAGATTTCATGGGGAAAATTGTTTGTTCTCATGACAGAAAAATAAACATTGTAATTTAGCCCAGTTCCGTTTGTGCTACAAATGCATTTCAAAATCGATACTCGTATAGCCAAAAATGTTCAAGGACCAAGTACGACTAAGTTATCGAAATTAAAATTTGACTCATTTAATTTTTGTTAAAACTTCAGATTTACTAATGATTGATTTGATAAGAAGGTAGCTTTACAAAAGGCCATAGTTATGCCATATAGCAGGGTTTTAAATCAGTTGAATCGTTATGGCATAACTACGGTCTTTAGTCTTATGATAGCTAAGGATTTTCCTATTATGTATATGCTATGATAAATAAAATGGGGACCAAATGAACTACTGTATTGTAGATATAAATAAACGTTTTAAAAATTGTTTCTCATTGTCAGTATTCATGTTTGCGTCAAATAAACGTGATTGTATAATTGTTTAGATGTATAATTAATAACTGCGTAATTTGAGTTGTGTTGTGATGTTGCAAAATTATCAACTGTTATAAAAAAGAATCATAAAACAATCTTATAATTATTATTATATAGGATATTGGTAAAATTATTATGTTTCTATCAGTTACTTTATTTTATGATTTAAGTGATAAAATTGATATTAGTTGATGATGTTATTAATTTTATTGTTATTTATATTAAATATTTAAAATAATGTTTATATTGAATTAGTTATTTACGTTCTTCATGTTTCAAATGATAAATTAATATTTTTTTAGGCAATTATAAAAAAAAAATGATTCTTATGAGCAAGTACCTCCTCTGAAAGAGAAAGTTAATTGCATGTACTCATTAACTTAATTTTGCATATTACTTACCGCAAGAGTATTATATGAGTAGATTAGACATTTTAATCTATCTAGTTAATCCTAGTTCCTTCCTTATGAAAAACTAAATAGGTTTCCATAAATTTATTGATATGATTTTCGGAAAAACTGAATATATTCCACAAAATTTGTTTAGAAATTTAATCAAATTTTCTCAAGAAACCACAGTAAAATCATGTGTTCTATTCTTCGAACTAACATACATACATATTTTGGAGTGAATTGGCTATGGGTTTCTTAGGAAAAAATGTCCAGCATTTGACCTTAAGTATGTCTTATCTTGATTTCGTGGAACATATTCTGTTTAAATATAAACAAATATGGTTTTATTACTAATTTTATTATATTTAGGATAAAATCATTTATTTATAATTTTTAACCAAGAATAGGAAAGAATAAAAACATATCACTTTTTTTTAAATAAGTAGTCACGTTAACTTGTTTAGTTGTTTTAACACTAAGATTTTGTGTATTTTTCGCGGATACATTATGCTACTAGATAAATAGTGGACGCTAGGTAGTTGGTATGTTAATTAAGCCTGATGGTATAATATATCTGGATTTAATACAACTTGACAGAGCTATCAGTTGTTACACATTTAGTGTCACTTTTACTTAGAAAACTTAACATCTTTTTACCGCAAGCTATGGTCGAATCACGAAAAAAGTGAAATTACTGTACCATATCTGATACGTGTTTTATGAGCTGATCAATTTGTAAGAGAAATAAAATACTTTTTGTGCAAATTCACTTTTGGTATCTTGGTAGAAGTTTTCATGAGAAATAGTGTGTAACTTTAAACACCCATATACAGGTGTGAAAAAGTGCGTTTGAAATTTTAAGGGGTTACTCAGAATCAAGTATAGAATACAGGAAAAAAATTGAAATCTTCAATTATTTTTTTCAGTTTCCCATACTAAATCTGAATAGTGAATCAAGAATTTGTATGGGAAACTGAAAAAATAATCAAAGATTGGATCTTTTTAAATATTTTTTCTGTATTCTATAATGGATAATTAAGGTTTGTTCGACATTTGCCAGATTCTGAAAAGGACAGATGAAATTTAAACACACTTTTTTAACACCCTGTACAAATGACACAAATAAACAAATACATAGATTGAATCCAGATATGTTTCGCGCTTAGAGCTTCAGGGCTAATCAACATACTGGTTTCCAATCTAAAATAGAAACGTGTCAAACAAAATTCTTGCCCTAGCTTAATAGGTTAATTTAATTATTTTATTATGAATTACAATAACTGCATGCTTTATTTATTTTCGCTCGATTATTCTTACAGTTTCTTAATACCACTTTATATAATACAATTATTTTTAGTCGTGTTCTTTTGAGGGAGGTTTTGGTGAAATACATGAGTATTTTTTAATATTTTGGTCTCAAATGAAATACCCAAGAAGTATTGTAATAACATAAAGCTAATATTAAAAAATGATCTTAGTATTTTGTCAAACTTTAGTTACACGGTCTTCCTTTGCATTCATGTAACGATGGATAATCTACACGGGAGGGCGAGGAAAACCTTAAATGACCTTTTGGGTTATAAATAAAAATGATTTTACCCAGAAATCAATCATTGCAAATAGTAGGTTTATAAATACATGTTTATTTCAGTGTTAAAAATATCTGCATTATTGCACTCAAAAAAAACCCTGAAATACGCACTGGGAAAGAGTTATAGAGCGTTTCAACAAATAGTTCCTATGTCGTTATGTTGGCTCCCCGTCTATCAACGACATCAACACGCAAAGATGCTTCTACCGATTTTATTAGTGTGTATCTGCGTTCTACGTAGTGTGTGTCTGCGTTCTATGTAGTGTGTGTGGAAAACATTGCTGCCAACATAACGGCATAGGAACTATTTGTTGAAACGCTCTTTATTGCATGCATTTATTGCGAATACATCTACCGGGTAGACTGCACGTCCAGAGTTTAAAACTATGAATCTCTTGTCGGTATCATCGAAGTTTTAACTTGTTTATTTGACGACTGCATTCGGATGCAGAATCTAGTAAATAATAATGTGATTTACATATTCAATGAATTACTATGACGTCATAAAATGACCCGAAAAGTCTTTTCAAAATTTATTGTAATTTTATATATACATATTAATCGATATATAATTTTAATTGCTATTACATATATAAATGCCTATAAATAAGTAGCCTGTTTGTTATTTTGAATAAATTATGCTAAATATTATTTAATGTTTTCTTAGTGCATACCAAGATTATGTAATACTTATTTAGTGCAGGTAGACTAACGTTCCAAAAATGAACGGTTTAAGTATACAGAGTGACTTAATTAAATGAAGAATGCATTAACTGAAGTATAATAAGAAGAAACCGAACAACTTTTGGGAAACCCATATACAAATTTGACTGGAAACTTAGAAGAAATAATAAGAATAACTAGATTGCTTATATAAATAGATATGATTGGCAATAACTCTTGCATTTGCAGAACCTTGTCGAACCCACAACAAAAGGTTTTGCTGACCTGAAATATTCGCACCCGTGTCAAACGCATGTAAATATGCACAAACAAACAATAGTGCATTACAAGGCAGCACAGCAATGAATGAAGCGTCAACATAATGCCAAGTCGGTTTGTTCCAACAATTCCATTTTTCGAATGACATAATTGTAAGGATCTGCACATAAAGGTGGTGAATACCTACAATTGTTTATTATACTGCGCTTGCGCTCATTTTATTTTATTTATAAATAATAATACTAAGATAAATATAAAATAATAAATATTTATTATCTTACGCTCAATCATCTCTTTGTTCTTCAAGAATTTATTGTTCTCATTCAGTTTGAGATTCAAGAAGAATTAGAGAAAAACTATGGCGAAATAAGATAAAACGTTTCTGTCGTGTCACATCAAGAGGTGAAGATTTTGGCTAAGAACAGGATTAAGTTAGAGATTGCTCCATCTACAAAAGCATAGCTCTTTAATCTTAAAAAAAAAACTGATACAACTCTGATTGTCTTTGACCGGTGATTTTGTAGAGCGATTTTAAGACGTATATCTAGTAGGATTAATGTATATATACCTATAATTCTAAATGCGTATCATAGTAACATTAAATTCTATCTCTTCGGCAAATCTTACGATTTTCTACTTACAGAATTACGATTTAAACTACCTATCCAAATCAGCCAACACATTTGTTTGACTAACCACACTAACGCACCACGTGCTTATTTTACTAATTATAAATGTTTTTTTTCGTGACCGGCTAATATAAACCAGTATGAACAGACCTTTAGCCAGCATGCGTATGCGTTTTGTTATGTTATGTTATGACGCGCAAAGCGACCTCGTTCGGATTGTACCTATTGTAGGTACTACCTCGCTTTATCACGGGGTTTCAAAAGCTATTGAGTTGAGTGAGACCTTAGTTTATTGTTAGATCTATAGAACTTTTATACTTGAGGTGCTTAATAGTTGAAATACTTTTATTTAATCAATAGGATGAAGATAGAGATACGTAGAGATTCAAGGCTTATCAATTACAATTTTAAGGTTTTAAAGAAAGCTTCACGGTTTAATAACGTATCATCCAAAAATATAAAAATAACCTAAAACTAAAGCAATAAACTACACAAGGTGTTAAAAAAGTGCGGTTGAGATTTTAAAGTGTTACTCAGAATCAAGCATAGAATACAGGAAAAATAGAAAACATCCGATCTACAACTGTTTTTTCAGTTTCCCATACAAATTCTTGATTCAATATCCAGATTTAGTGTGGGAAACAGAGAAAAAAAAATTTTGGTCGGATTTCTTCAAATTTTTTCCTGTAATCTTGTATACTTGATTCTGAATAACCCCTTAAAATCTCACACGCACTTTTTTAACCAAAGATTCTTTTTTCTCGAACTCTATGGCACGCATTACATCATCAGCCTAATCCTATCCGTCTACATCTTGTGCATTCATTATTTTTCGTTCTTTCTCAAGTCTCGCTTGGTATCTACTATCAAGATAAAATAATCTGTTTATTAGTGAATCTGTAACACATTTAAAGTTAGATCGTCAGTTTGCGACTGCACATTAGTAGTGCTGTATAATCCCTTCTACTATGCTCGTATTATTTAATAACGAAGTCATATTATTTCCTGTTTTCTGTACATTCCATTAATTTAAAAAAGTATGAAACTGAATTCTGCATTGCCTGCTACAAAATGTAGAGCAAAACAAACTACCAAATTCTTCATTATAATAAACAAAACAGGGTGTTTCTTAACAATCATTTTTAAAAGCTATCCTAACAATAGCTATCAATCTAAGCTATAAAAACAATGATGGCAGCTGATGATGATGATGACAAAAATCGGAACAAGCATGTTGTTTAATGCTT
This sequence comes from Coleophora deauratella, assembly GCA_958295455.1. Taxonomy (NCBI): domain Eukaryota; kingdom Metazoa; phylum Arthropoda; class Insecta; order Lepidoptera; family Coleophoridae; genus Coleophora; species Coleophora deauratella. The sequence goes on along the minus strand of OY282403.1, from coordinate 6,465,420 downwards.
GTTCCGATTTTTGTTCCGATTTCGGAACTTTTGAGGCTTCAGCGGAATTTTTTCGGAACTTTCAGCGAGAATTTGAAAAATAAAGCTCACAAAATTATTGAAAGCAGCGAAACTTCTAAAGACACCGATTTTTAGTGTGGCTAAAACGAGATGACGGTTGCTACTTTGAAGTTTTTCTTCGCGCTTGCTTCGCTCGCCCTTTTTTAATCTAACTTTGTTCCATAGGGCTCAGATTTTATTCAGTCAGGTAGGTTTTTTTTACTTATAATGTGATTCCACTGATTTCACTTGCCATGATTTCTTTAACTCTGAAGAGTTAGTCATGTTTACGGACTACCGTAAAAGCTAACAAATCCTCAACAATTGCCAGATTATACAAGTTATAGGGGTTTGCATTTAAACATAGTCAAAAATCAGTACAAAATACAAATCGATACTTTAATTCTAAAAATACATTGTGCAGAGTTACATTACGCATTTGTTTAACGAGAAATGTATTTATTGAAAATATTTTATCCGTGTATAGAGCGGTTTCGGTTTTAGGCGAATTTAAAAATTCGCGTAAAACCGAAACCGTACGCAACCGCAACCCGCGTAAAGCTGGGTGTTACTTGTATGTCCTTCCACTGATTTCACTCGCCATGATTTCTTTAACTCAGAAGAGTTAGTCATCTTTACGGACAACTGTAAAAGCTAACAAATCCTCAACAATTGCCAGATTGTACAAGTTTAGATTTCAGCTCGATCGATGTCAGTTTGACAGATATCAGTTTGAAATACTTTTTACATGTAACTTTATACAAGCTTTTATTTTAACTTCACTTGTGTGTATGTATAAATCTTGCAAACTTATTTTGAACCACTTCCTCTTGATCTATTGACTTGAAATTTGGTAGACATGTTCAATTCCGATGACAATACATTTGTTTAGTACCTAACATCTGATGCTGCCACCGGGGTCGACTCCTCAAAGTGAAACTCCTCAATGGCTTACGGCAGACACGGCGGGTTTAGACTCGATTGCATAGTACATAGACACAAAAATATTTAACCATGAGCTGACCTAATACGTACTGCAGCCAGGGTCGTTTCCTTAAAGTGGAATTCCTCAACGGATTACGGCAGACACGGTTTGGGCTAGATTGTACAGTACACAGACATAAAAATATTAAAACAAGAGCTGACCTGATACTGCAGCCAGGGCCGTCATCTCAAAGTGGAACTCTTCAACGTCTTACGGCAGACACGCCGGGTTTGGGCTTACACAGTACATAGACACAAAGATAATGAACCATGAGCTGACCTGATGCTGCAACCAGGCAGCCAGTGTCGTCTCCTCAAAGTTGAACTCCACAGCGGCTTACGGCAGACACGCCGGGTTTGGGCTAGATTGCACAGTACAAAAATACAGAAATTATTGAACTATGACCTGACCTGGTGCTGCAGCCAGGTCTCCTCAAAGTGAAACTCCTCAACGGTTTACGGCAAATACGACGAGTTACATATTATATAGACATAAACATAATACACCATAAGCTGATCTGATGCTGCAACCAGGCAGCCAGTGTCGTCTCCTCAAACTGGAACTCCTCAACTGCTTACGACAGACACGCCGGGTTTGGGCTAGATTACACAATACAAAGACACAAAAATAACGAACTATGAGTTGACCTGGTACTGCAGCCAGGGCCGTCTCCTCAAAATGGAACTCCTCAATGGTTTACAGCAGACACGCCTGGTTTCGACTGGATTGCACAGTACATCTGTGACTATGAGTCGCAAATACTTCCCGAAACGTTGAGTGTACAAGTTCCACGTGGTAGAAACTTTGTACTAGGTACCAAAAAAAACGTCGAGTTAAAAGTATGTGCAAAAAATAAAAAAAACATTTTAATTTTAACCTGGTGCTGCAGCTATGGTCGTATCCTCAAAATGGAACTCTTCAACGGCTTACGGCAGACATGCCGGTTTAAGCAAGATTACACAGTACGTAGACACAAAAATATTGAACCTTGAGTTGACCTGATGCTACAGCCAGTGTCGTTTATGCATAACTAGGTTTTAAAAAATTAAAGGTCTGTAGTACCTACCTGACAAGGAGCCCTAAATTAATAGAGAATTAGTCAGAAATTGCAAAGTACCGATTTTTTCTTTGAAGCACATAGTCATTGAAGAGCTTGATTGTACTAATTTTACAGGAAAGCAACCTTGCAGTAACGATGCCTTATTAGAAATAAACTGTTAAAAATGTTCCAGTAAAGATGACTAAAATATAAATAATAAATAAAAGTAAAAAAAGTTTTTAAAAACAAGCTTTATTAACACGCTCTAAAATGGGTAAAATAATATTTATTTATACTAAAAGTCAGATTGATTATATGTTGTTGGACGTATGTACGAGAAACCAACAGAAACATCTTACAGAACTCTACTCAGAATTGTAGAATTTTTAAGAAGAGGTCAGTAGCAGTGGAATAGCTTATTCAAAAAGGGCGCGAGTGCAGCGAAAGCGGAAATTTTTACACGGAACTTTTCAAGTCAAAACGGAACTTTTTATAATTGGTTTCGGACTATTTTCATTTTCACTGCCGGCAACACTAAGAGGCCAAAATTTTTTTGCGAACTGACTACAGGTTCTTTGAGCAAAGTTCATGAGTAGAAACGACAGTTAACGGGAATGCAACGAACAAAATTTAACCATGTATATTGTACATACGTCCGTTACATAGTAACCGCGTCTAGCCTAAATGACTTGATGTATTTTGAAGTGCGAGGTATCGTTAGGCACACGGTTTTCGGCCTTTAAAAACTCAAGAAGCAAACTGGTTCCTGAGAAGGTTTTGCTAATTAAGATACGTATATAAAATATTACGTTTTCCTGACGCAGTACAGGTAATAATGTTTCAATAAATGGTTATATTATATTATTGTACCTTTCACCGGAAAACGAACACATTTTTTGCGAACTGAGCTAATTATTTCCAAAGTTGAAAGGATTATTTTGTCATCTTGTTAGTTGGTTGGCTGCGCCGCGTCCGAAATGCATAATAAAAAAACACGTCGTTAACGAGCCCGGGTCCCGCTGGAAGGTCCATGCATTGTATGTCAGTGGATTATGGTACGTAGAGTCATTTCGTACCTTTGTTAACCAACTAATATAGTGTATGTGTTGGCTTCAGTCTCGTGCATGATTTCCTGTTCGGGAGCGAATTGCCCGCGATTGAGGAGTTAGACCTAATGAGGGTCGCGAGAAGCCGTAGCCGATGCCGTGCGTGAACACGGGCAGCACAAGACCGGTCCGCGTGGAAATCGTTGGAGGAGGACTTTATTCAGCAGTGGACGAATTTTGGGTGATAATGATGATGGTGATAAGGAATTAGACAACGTGGTCACATTTATGATATGCCTCTAGACATTATACATATTATGTAAAAATAATATTTTATTGATAATAAGTATTATTGTTTCTGTTCGTCAATTTAAGAGCAACCAATCTATCAACAAAATACCTACTAATACGATAGTTTAAATGCCAAATTTTCTCATTTCTTAAAAAAAATACTTCATATACTTACTGAAAATATTTGATGTACATATTTTTTCTTGATCGACGAATAACCACAGCGTCTTATAAAATACTGTTAGCAACGGAAATACTCTGAGGACCAAACGCCACCGACCCTTCAAAGTGAGATATGTGAGATCCTTCGGTTAACGACTCTCGAACTACGTGAATTGAGATTTTAAGTAATTTTAATTGCATCCCGTTATGCGTGATCATCGTTATTTTACGAAATTTTCCGCGAAAAAATACTAAAAATAAAATTTGATAACATCTTAATGGAGATTATTTTGATATTTTAATGTTAGTAGATAGATAGCTCTGATATTTTATTGCATTTTCATTTCCTGTGCCCTTTTTTGTTGCTATGTAAATTAAGTAAAAATTTCAAAGTACTTAATTTATTTTTAATGTATTATTTTTTTGTTTCCATAGTCCTTACGAGGACTTTATGTATCTAATCGCAAGATTGGTTTATTCGTACGTCATCGTTACAGACAGCTACAACAATTTCTGGACAGACTTGCATGAAATTAGGCATAAAGGCATAATAATAATTACAAGATCTCAGTTCTGTTTTTTCTTGTTATTAATTTTATTCTTTTTATATTTTTATGCAGTTTTATCTAATAAAAAATACAAATTCCTTGCGGAACTCTGAATTTAAAAGCCTTGTGTTATGTGAGACTTGCGTGTATGCCGAGACGACAATCTCCTGAATTTAAATCAAATATTTCTCTTTTCACGCACATAACAGCCTTAATTAAAACACTTCGAATACTAAAGTTTTATTTAATTTGCATGAGCGCAGCATTTTATTTCGTATGTTCTTGATAACCGTGATTTAGTAAGTGCAATCTTTAAAAGGTCTATTGTGTACTTTCGAGATACTACAAAATGTTTTTGGAAAGTCAAACGAGTTTTTAAGCTAATTATTGATAAGGAATAAGAAAACTTGTTTGAAAATATTTAAAGTCTTTGTTGAAGTTTCAAACAGAGCTTTTTTATCCGTCAGAAAACTTCACTGTGAATTCTACTTATGAAACTGAAAAACTTTGATTACTAATAAAATAAACTGAAATAAATTATGGTTTATTCGCAAAAATTAAATCGTGGACTTCGCCTTTAAATAAATTGGCCTAATAGTCAGGTATGAGATATACAATCTGTTTTTGAGAGTTGACCATAGTTTGTTTGTGGAAAGTTGTTTAGTTCCATAAGTAAAATCACTGAACATTTGCGAGGCCATAAAAAACCCTGTATAGAGAAAAACTTTTTGTCGGTAAAAAGTGGAAAATAATAGATTACTTAAGAAACTGGAAAGCTCTCCAGGGATCTTATACTTTTAGATCAAAAAACGTACTATGCTGATAGAGAAAAATAACATCTAACATTTTACATGTATGTATTTTAATAAACAAATAAAAAAGTCAGTATTTATTGTAACATCATTAATTTCGACTGACTCGGTGGCTCAGTGGTTAGTGCTCCTGGCTACTGAACCGAGAGTCGTGGGTTCGATCCCCACCCGGGGCAAACATTTCTGTGATGACCAGATTTATTTGCTCTGTGTCTGGGTGTATTATATCTATATATGTATGTATTTAAACGTATATGTGTATGTATATCAGTCTCTGGTTCCCATAGCACAGGGAATCCTAGTTTGGGGCCAGATGACCGTGTGTGATTTGTCCAGGATATTTATTTATTTATTTATTTTATTAATCATATTTTTTATTTACGGGTGATATGACGTTGGCCTGCTTGGTGTAAAAAACGTGTTACGAAAACTAAAGACTGACAACAGTCAAATAAAAACTGCCGTAAGATAATTTTGTTTTGCACCTGTAATTAGCTGATTATTTACGCGAACATAGTAGGTTTGTCTCAGGACATTATCGCAACTTAGCTATCTAAGTGGGATTATTCTCGCTCAGTGTTACTGTGATTCCTCTTTTCTCCAAATTCTCATGACGGAAATGACATGCGCTCCTCTTCCAAATTAAAATTAGCTGATTATTTACGCGAACATAGTAGGTTTGTCTCAGGACATTATCGCAACTTAGCTATCTAAGTGGGATTATTCTCGCTCAGTGTTACTGTGATTCCTCTTTTCTCCAAATTCTCATGACGGAAATGACATGCGCTCCTCTTCCAAATTAAAATCGGCTGTCATTTATTATTATTCTTCTTACTGTATTCTTCTTCGTCTAGATGCGCATGAAGGAAGCGTAGGACCCGTCCAAAGATGTAAATCTGAATGCCTTACATGTGTCAGGGAGTGTATATCTACGCTGCGAATGGGGTGAAATCTCAATTTTTGTTTATGATGGAGGCTTATCTAATCTTTAAGCATTTACAACAAGTGTAGCATAGAGTAGTCTATTATTAAAAAAATTATATCATTTTTCCGGATCTTCAGTGATTACTGGGAAAGCATTTTTGGTAATCAAAGATTATCTCGAAGAGATAGATTTTTAGAAAAGTCCGCTTAGCACTTTTTAGCTATTTAATTACATGTTATAATATTTTGGTTCTATTGAAAGCTTCATGCACTATCGTTGATATTGTCCTGTAATTTCATTTCTTTACCCAGGGTTGTCTGGAAGAGATCGCTTTTAGCGATAAGACCGCCTTTTGCAGACATAGTCTAACATTTTTATTTTGTAATGTTCTCCTTGTGTGCTATTTAATGTTTATTTATACATATATAAACACACAACTTTTTTAATGTACAGATTTGCAAATTACTGTTTTACAAAAAATCACTTCATGTTTGAATCAAAAATTATACAATAACCATCTGTAACAAAAAATAACGCATGTTTTTCAGTACGCATCCAATCACTGTCCGTTCCTTCGTTATCTTATCCTTCACATGTCCGCCGCCCAGTCCTTGATCAGCTCAGCCCATGTGTCGGTCTCAAAGCTCGATCCCATGTTTCATATCGAGTTTTGTCCGGCGAGTTATCTATAATCGTGAATTAATACATCGGTCACAGACACAGACAGGCTCGGGCTGCGTCGCCTGCAGCGAGCGACCACCGCCTTGCCAAACTGAGACCTGATACCACGGTACCGACCACACCAAATACTCCGTCTTACCGCCGTTCAGTGTGGTACTAAGCCGTGGACCGTTTACACGCATTGAAACTTGGGACGGAACGTCGCATATTCGCCAATCCGTCAAGTGACGCTGACATTTTCAAAAATGGAATCATTAGTGAAGTGCAGTGTAGCAATAGGTTATCGATAAACAAATAAGGTTAATCGGTTTACGTGGAAACGTGTCGTGTCAGTGATCGGATTTGTTTGGTGACAGTGAGCGTTAATCAATCGCGTCGCTTCGGAGAACGTGCGGATAAATAGTGCTTACTGGTATTTTTATTCGTTCTTATGATATAATAACCTGTAATGAAATCTTGAAATTTCTACTATTAATAAACATGCAGATAAATCATAAGAAACAGATTTACTTTCTAAAAATACTTTATTATGAAATCCAAAGCTTAATATGTATAATAATTTTCCAATTCTTCGAATAAAACAGCAATGAACAAAAGCTTATATGTTTACTGAAATCTAGGATCAGTCAGAAAAAAAGAAGATTGATAAATAAAAAATATTAAAACTGATACCATAACCGTTGCGTGTCCGATTTCACGAGAGATTTGATTTGATTGAAGTAATCATAATCGATCTCCCCGGGCGCTGCTGTGACGTTAATTGCCGCCTCCTTATCGATAATCTCGATTGTTATCGATAATTTCGGGTTCCATGCCTTAATAAGTGTAAATTTGGATTAATTAGTTATGGGCACCACACCCACAATAAGGCAATAATTAAATTAGCTATTAGTGTAAAGGACAAGAACTTTTTTTTAAGTAGAGTTGATTGGACTTCCTTTTTAAGAGTCTGTTCCTATTTGCAGGTAAATGACTAGCAATGTACCGGAATTGAGTATTTTTAAACTGAATACAAATAATAGTACAAATTAAAACCATAATCATAATATTTAGAAATCATACTTATAATCCAATTGAAATGAGTATTTTGTACTCATCATTAAATAAAACTCAAGAAAATAATTTCAAGCGTAACTTAACTGATTTATACATAAGCTCGCCTTTAAGTTTCATCACATTTTTTTCGACTAGATTTTTTATTCCCAAGGAAACGACTGTCTGCCTGCAATAATTTTGTAATTTCATACAAAGTAAAATTTGATCTGGTCAATTTGTAGAAAGGTTTGTTTGTTTGTATAGTTCATTCCAATCAAAAAAAAGCACAACGTAAACAAACTTACTATGGAGATGACACATGTCAATGTCAGATGCATACTATCTTTGTTTACATTTTGCTTTTTTTTTATTGGAATGAACCATATACTTACTCTTTACAGTACGACAAAATAACACAACAAAAATTTATGAAAAATTACATGGCTGCACAAAGGCGGGCTTATCCCTTCTTGTTTCAGTTAATTTTATAGTATTATCTACAATTAATTCCCAAGCTGAGTACTTCGGTTATTTATTTACTAACTCATACGTAGGCTATTTTCATACATCTAACAATAAACAAACAAAAAATTATAAATTCTCGGTTGTGCATTACAAAAAATACAGATTGCTTAGCCGATATAAACATGTATGTATTTACAAGTAGTAGCCAACGCAACTTGCAAAACACATGTTAATAATTAGTTTGGGCACTGACAGGCATCGTTGGTTTCTGCTGGATTCATTTAAAACACATTTTGTTTGCGGGTTTTTTCAGGAACATAAATTGAAGTCACATAACGTAAAGGGTTTCCTTATGTATCCATTATGTGCCTCGTCTTATATGTATACAGGATGTTAAAAAATGCATTTGAAATTTTAAGGGGTTACTTAGAATCAAGTATAGATACAAGAAAAATATTGAAAAAATCCGATCAATATTTTTTTTTAAATTTTCCATACAAACTCTTGAATCACAAATCAGATTTAGAACGGAAATTTGAAAAAAAAAATTGAAGAGCGGATTTTTTCAATATTTTTCCTGTATTCTATATGTACCTACTTGATTTTCAATAATCCCTTAAAAATTTCAAATGGACTTTTTTAACACCCTGTAACCCGAAGCGGTCGTGGCTCAATGCGTTTTGCGTGGCATCGTCGATCACGCAGGTTAACTGACTACAGACACGGTCATAACATGGATGGGTTTGACTGTTAGTGGCATTTATCTCGACCGTTTCCGTGCTTCGCAAGGCACGCTAAGCCGTTGGTGCCGGCTGCTATCGCTAGATAGCAGTCGTTAAGCCATATCGCAGGTCTTATAGGCGGCTTGAAAACTTCTGACACTGGGGTTGACCACTAGCCCCACAACCTCCACCAATCCGGACTTGGACCCGGTGTGTGGAGTATGGCCTAATCTTCCCGAGTTTTGGGAAGAGACCCGTGCCCCTGCAGTGGGGACGTAATGGGTTATTACAACACCCTATATACAGGCTGTGATAAAGTAGGAGTAGGATCCGTTAACCAGGGTTATGTCTTTATTACACTGAACAAATTTCTCAGACAAGTCAAAAAATTTCAAATAGAGTTAGCCAAACGTCTGATAGTTTTTATGAATAAGTTTGATGAGAAGACTTTTTTTGGATTAAGTGTTAGAATAATCGTTCAGTTTTATATGTGGTACCTCCGTATTGCTCCTGTTTTATTACATCCTATATCTGTCTGTACGCCCTGTACACAGCTGTAGCTTAGGCGCCTAAGCACTGAAACAGATTGACCACTTTATTCGCCATATCGAAAGCCATAAATAATATTCCGTGCATGCGTATTGCGCGGGTCAATGCCTAAGTCGTTTATTCTACACGTGATTAATACTGGTAACTGTAACATGTATGTTTCTGTAAATGCATTGCTTGTTATTATTTATAAAGTAACTAGCTTCTGCCCGCGACTTCGTCTGCGTGGACTTTAGAGTTGGATCCAGAGAGAAATAAAATGCTATATAGCAGCGCCAACTAGTGACAAAGTAAAAATTTCAGTTTTTAGCCATTCCTACGGAAACCCTCGAGTTTTCTGAGATAAAAAGTACCCTATGTTTTAGCCGAGTGCTTTATCTATCTACCTACCAAATTTCATCCAAATCCATTCAGTAGTTTCGGCGTGAAAGTGGAACAAACAAACACATCCATACTTTCGCATTTATGACATTAAGTATGATGTGATGTGAAGTGTGATGTGATTAAACCAAATCTTAGGTAGTTTTATTCATACAAAATAAGCTTATGGATCATGACGTCGCTTATAAATATTTTTTTGGATATTGGAATAAAATATTAGCCTATGTCCTTCCAAATGTCACAGGCTACATGTTAGCTGCGTAAAATTATATTGGAAATTAATAAATCGATATTCAGAAGTGTTAGCCTTAATGAAGTTGTATTGCAAGTTTTTGTGATTGAAGTGCTTTTTTATGTATATAAAATCAGCTTATGGCTCGTGACGTCGCTTGCATATATTTTTTGGTTATTGGAATAAAAAAGAAGTCCTCCGTAATGCCATAGGCTACATGCGTGCCTAATTTCGTCAAGACATTGAGGTAAAAAACAATCAAACACTTTTATTATATCTGTAAGGATGAAGTATAAGAACTAAAAATAAGAAACAAACACGTTACAAAATAATATAATGAAGTAAAATAAAATCTATAATTTCGGCACAACAAAGAACATAATCCACGCCTGTCCGTTAGCCGACATTTAACCTATGCAAACGCCTGTCATGTCAGTTTGTTTTTTTTTCTATGTTTAGTCTACCGGTTCTATACGATATGTTGGTATTAGTTTTATTAACGTCCCGTAAGACGTATTATATTATGCAGAAAATGAAACAAAATCTACTCATTATTTTCAGAATCTATTATCTGACATTTCAGTATAAACATTTGAGATTCTTAAGGCGCTTTTTCTACACAAAGATGTCCAACAAAAATTATAGTTATTTTCGTAACTAGTTCCTATTTCGGTTGGACAGAGCTTATTATTAGGGATGCATCGATACCGATACTCTTATAAAAATATCGGCGATACCGATACTGATAGGCTTAGTGAATTTAAATGAAGGTTAAGTAAATAAAACACAAGTTTTTTAATTAATGTAAAAAATACAGATTCATGAAATTATTAGTTATTGAAATTAATAAAAAATTAAGGTTAATATTATTAGTAATTAAAATTAACATATTTTATCATATGTTTGTTTAAAGAGTATTCTAAAGTGTTAAGGAGACAGCACACAGGCGATTTCGCAAAACTGTTTGAATGAGACCTGCAGTGGAAAATATTCTCTCAGATGCGATAGAACTCAATTGGAAACTAAAGTACTTCTGTGCCCTTTTTTTTAATATGAAACGTAATTGCGCCAGATAACAAGCGGATCTGCGTCTCTTCATATATCAGGAGACTGTAGGTACCTCTCAACTTTTTTTTTTTTAGAGAATTACAGCTGAGAATGAACAGAGGCTCATCTTCCTCGGAATCTATAAAATATCTATCTCTATATCGTTGTATCGGGAATAAAAATATCGCCGATGCCGATATACCGCCAACTCCGAAGTATCGCCGATATATCGGTATCAGTATCGGTATCGGTATCGGATGCATCCCTACTTATTATACTAGGAAGGCGGTTTCTGTACCTGGTATCTGAATTTTATACCGTTACATATTCATGGTTTCGGGAACTGCTATCCTGTCAGTTTCTTTGTAAGTCATACAACTCACAAACAGTTGGGCGCATTATCGCTGTTTCGTATCAATATCAAGATAGGTGGAATTGTATGCGCGTTTGTTCGCGCATACGCTCTATCGCTCTTATACAATTGTAGCAGTTAAATGTGTATTACTGGCGGAATAAGAAAATACCAGTTTAGAAGATGCGAAGATATATACTTCATTCCAATCAAAAAAAAGCAAAAGGTAAACAAACATAGTATGCAGATGACATTGACATGTGTCAGATCCATAGTAAGTTTGTTTACGTTTTGCTTTTTTTTGATTGGAATGAACCATACATACGAAAATTTTAAGGACAAAATGCTACCTACGCAAAACTGTAAAAAAATACAAAATGCTCATAAACTTGCAAAAATATCACTTGCATTAACACCTCTCAATAAATTATGATTGTATTCCACTTACACTTTCGCCTTGGCCTGAGCTTCTTTATGGCCTATTCTCTTTGGTGTTTATCGGCCTTATTATACGTACAGCCGCAGGCAAAGTTGACAGTATAGTATGAGTATATTTTCGAATATGCACAACACTTTTGATCAAAGCTTGCACCAATATTTTGCTGGTCAATTGTTTTTGAGATAGGAACAGTTAGGAAATATCGTCGAAAAAAGTATTGACAATTTAAAATATTGGTGCACAGTATAACTCACGAAATGCATTCAGTTAAGAAATATTGTCATTTATGTGGATATTTTCAGTTGATATTTTCACACCAAATACCAAAGTACCCAACATGAGGTTATATGGAATGTTTCGTAAATTAATAAATCTAAATTTGATGGCTCTTAAAAATAATAAGGAAAACTAGCGAGCAGCATAAGTAATGGCTTATGGTAATCAATGGTAATAAAAATGAAACTGGAAAATTTAATATATTAGAATTTCATACCCCCCCCCCCCAACAGTGCGTTTCACTTTAAAAAATTCTGCCCCGCACAACCAAACTGTGGAATTTCCGGACAGATACGACCTACAATCCTTCAAAAAAAGAGCATACTCCCATTTCAAAGGCCGGCAACGCACTTATGACTCGTTTGGTGTTGCGGGTATTTATGGGCGGCAGTAGTCGCCTACCATCAGGTGATCCGTCTGCTCGTTTGCCTACTGTCTCATATAAAAAAACAACATTTTAAATATTACTATTCGGTAACTAACCACTCATTGGTGGGGTACGGCTCTCTATACATATGTACATATCTCGGAAAGATAACGTTACGCCACACTCCACACACGTGGGCCAAGTCCAGACTGGTTGTGAATTACAATTAAAAATAGGTATATATTTTTATTTTATTTAAAAATCGGAAAGCATGCCTCTAAAAAGGATTGACTGTCGCCTATTATTATAAGGATATTAAAAAAGAGGAAAATCTTTATATTTTAAGTACTGTTATATCTTCTATAGTAGTTTTGAGTCTTCATTGTTATGATATCTGTGAGCTGTAAAGGAGCAACGTAAAAACAGGTTTTAAAAAGAATTTTCTTTTTTGCGATTCAAAACGTCTTGGGACTCGATCTACTTGACTTGACATACCTCGCGTTTGGCACTCAAGATGGAATGTCGTATCGTGTCGTATTCGTAAACAAAGAGTTTTCATTTTGGAGCGCAAAAAACACCACGATACAAACATGCTTTTATAGAGGAGTCCTTATTTACAATGTTAATCATTTATTTTTATTTTTTGCGGAGTGATACCAAATAATTCATCCTGATTTTTACAATTATTACTTAAAGCTATACGCAATCATTTGTTATTCATTATATTCAGTTATTGAATTTCATACGATAAGGTGAAACTGTAGACGTTGTAACGAAACCCTGGGTTTTTGAAGTCTCTTTGTTTGTGAAGTCAATGGTGTATTTAAAAAAAATTTTGGGCATTGTTTTTTTTATTATATTTTCATGGGTACGAGTAAAATCCATAGTAAAATTATTTTCAGGTTTTTATGAATGGCGCTATATTTTTGAAACAAGTCCAAAACAGTTTGTAATGATAACCGTCGGCACCAGCAGAGGTCATGTACCGTCACCTACCGTCGACTTTAACGTTCCTTTTTTGACGAATCATATACCTACTTATGTATTCTCATACATATGTGCTTTCCCGTTTGCCGTGCGGGCCAAGGAAAAAAGCTCATTTTAAAAAGTTTGTTTATTTCTCTTGCAAAAATAACCAAAGTATAAGTAAACAGGGTTTAGTATAAGAACCTTTTCAATAAAAATATTTGTAGCACGCATGTCTGGAGTAAGACGTCATTGTAGATTTTTTTAACATTCGAGCGAAGAAGGAGTATGGAAGTATTATCAAGGCAAAAAAATTCAACTTAAGATTTTGATGGAGATGGATTGGGCATAGGCATTTTTTTAACCTCCAGCCATTTCTTTTATTTTATTTAAAGCAATATTATAGGTTTGCCACGTCATTGTAGGTTTTTTAAATTTAAGAGACTGAGAGAGCGCTAGCGAGTGAAGAAGGAGTAAGCAAGTAGGTATTATCATAGCAGAAAATCGAACTAAAGATTTTGATGGAGATCGATTGGGTATAGGCATTTTTTTAACTTTCAGCTATTTCTTTTATTTTTCTTAATGCAATATTATAGGTTTACGACCATATTAAAAAGACTTACCCTTTTTTATGGCTGTAAAGATTTTGATGAAACTTCCTAAAGAACTATTATAAAATACGACCTATTAGATAGCTGGTAACTCTGAAAATATCTGATTGAGGACTAAACCTTGGAGGCGGAACCGTGGAGCATGCATACCAAGGTTCTTTGTTTTTAACTTAAACATAGGTTTTAATAATTTTAATGAAACTTAGTGAGTTACTATAACTTTATATGGTCTAATATACAATAAACGAGTTCATTTCATTATTTCGGAATATATCGAAGTAAGGTATCTCCCACAAAAAGGCGATTTTTTAGCCTCATTACCCCTATCCTTCCCTTATTCTTGCTACTAACTATAAATGTTAACTGCTGAATTGTACTGAATCATGACAACTTTGATTATTTACAGTTAATAATCAAAGCATGACAATAGGGAAGAAAACTGACAAAACTCGCCGATAGAGGCGCTGATATCGCTTGACTCACAACAATCATCACTAACTGTCAAAACGTATAGAAAAAATTGATTACGTGAACTAAACATAAGATTTATTTACAAAATGCCGCGCTGTGTGGCGATTGGTTGCAATAATAATGGAAATCATTAATTTCCTAAAGATTCTCGGATGAAGAAGACGTGAGAAAATTTACGTTTTCAGTTATGTACTTATCAACTTCGCCTTTAATTGAGGAACAGTCTAAGTCGCATACATTTTCCATTTAACAATTTTACAGAAAAAATACTATTTTATAACACCTCGATAATACGCGGAACTAATTGAAAGTTATTATGAGTAAAGAGTCCATAGCGCCATCTGCAAATAGCTTTGCATTTTCTTCCCCATTCTGTTTATGCCAGATATAAGGTAAAAAAGGATTTGCGAGAAAGTAGCGTAGCGTGGTTGTACAATTTATCGCAAATGTATGGTAAGGTATGACGTGACATACCAGGTACGCATGGGTTCACGACCTGGCTTAACTTGCAAAGTATTTGCGCCTTTCAAAATGTCTGACGAGATTTTTCTCGAAGTGACAACTCTGGTGAAACGTAATTACAAAATGTTGTCACAACTTTGCAAATTAAACGCTAGAGTCGCTAAGTTTCCTCAACGATTTCCCACTGTTTAACAAAATATATATTTTACTTATTTACACTTTTTAGTACACAATTTTATATGTAACTAGCAATATAAGGAATGTTGCGTGATGTACAGGTGGCGGTCTATTTACTATAAGCAATCTATTCCAGATAACCTTAATTATGAAAAATACCTCATTTGACAAAAAAAAAAATGATTTCATTGAATATGAATTTGAATCAGAATAAACTAGAAAAACTAGAGTAGTATACTGAAAAATTTAATTTCCTAAATCAGAAAAGTCATTTTTCATTCAGGATTTAGAGCCCTAATTTATAATATCTATGATTTTATTTCCATTTTAGAGTCTTTTGTGAAATACAGTGGTTTTAAAGGTTTCAGTGTAAAATTTTAAACGTCTTACTTTTTTGTACACCTGTGCATAGAACAGCAGAACGATGTTGTTAATTCTAACAAATGTTTTGTGAAAATGATTTTTAAATAGATGACAAAGATTTCAATAAAGATTTAACATACACTGTAGAAGTAATGAAGTATTTTATGTGTTTACTGATATTTGTCGTCTCGTGAAGCGGTCGTGGCTCAGTGCGGCTTGCGTGGTCTCGTCGATCACGCAGGTTAACTGACTACAGACACGGGTCATAACCTAGATGTGTTTGATTGTTAGTGGCATTTATCTCGACCGTTCCGTGCTTCGCAAGGCACGTTAAGCCGTTGGTGCCCGCTGCTATCATTAGGTGGCAGTCGTTAAGCCATGACGAAGGCCTTCCAGGCGGCTTAAAAACTTCTAACAATGGGGTTGGCCACTAGCTCCATAACCTCACCAATCCGGACTTGGACCCTTGTGTGGAGTATGGCCTAACCCTCCCGAGTTATGCCCCCCTGCAGTGGGGACGTTATGGGTTGTTAACGTACTGACTGATATTGCGATATACTCTCTGGTACTCGGATAAATATCCGAGATTTTATAGAGGATTTTTGAGACATAAGTCTTCGATTTGATCTGATCATTTTCTGTTTGAAATGAATATAGAATTTTGCCGACGGAGGGTGTATGTTTGTATGTATTATCACATTCAAATCTCGTAATCCGTTATTCTACGAATAAACACGTAATTTCACGACGTTACGAAAAATCTGTGTGTGAAAATTTTATGGAATACAAACCAGGTTTTTACGAAAAACCGTTATACTATGATCGTGTACGTCTTCGCTCTTAGAAAATAAACAGCAATGTTCAGATACATTATGTACCTGCTTCACATAATTTACGTGATTTTAAATATAGGAACAGTTTTTTCAGAAATGACTGTATTGTTTGCATTCCCTAAGAATGCATAAAGAAGCACTGATTACGCAATTTCCCTATTAAAATTGCGAGTATATTCGTGAATTTATGGTTTCTGCGATCTTACGGTTATTACATTTATAGAGACACAGCCTATTTATTTGTCTGACATACGCCTATTTGTTTGTCTGATAGTTTTGGAGGGCTAGGTGTCGTTAGTTACTCTCAATTCACAGATTATCACGGGATATATTTTAAGATCAGTCGGTTTTTTATTATATTGCTAAGATACTTTGATGTAACTTGATGCTGCTGTTAGCATTGCATAGTCGTAGTAGGTATAAGTGGTAATGCTATATTCCAAGAAATATTTTATAATTCCTAACAATATGTACTTATTAATATTTAGAGACTTGTAGATATATAGGTCCCCCATGGAGATGGCTATTAAAAAAGTAATAAATGCGAATAGAACCCATAATTAAGTAACAAGCTCCTTGGTAGCCACAGGCTACGTTCAGAAACTAGTCAGTAATGTATTGATTAAAATTTAAAAAATGCCTTTAGGTCTTCATTTCTACTGACAACCTACTTACAATCTACCTAGATGATTTAATCGTTTAATTTAATTTGTAGTTCCATTTAAATGGATGTTGTTTAGTTATAAATTAAAATTCTTATAAATGCATTAATATCTTTTAGGTTATCTGATACATAATGTATATTATATATGTATTTCTGCAGCTTAGATCTACCTATTTGGGACTTAGGCTGCTTTTCCACCAGAGATGTGCGAGGAAACGAAGCGGTGTGCGAGGAAAAAGTCCATCAATAGAGTCGCTTCATTTTCCTAGCCTCGCTTAGCACAGCTCAGGTGGAAAAGGGCTTAGCGAAGCGAGGTCTTTTGTACCGAGAAATGTGTGCGAGAGATGTGTTGCGAGGGATGTGTGGCGATAAATACTAGATAAATACACATCCTCGTACGAGACACTTTCCTTGCACATGTTTGGTGGAAACCCACACATTTCCACAGCGCAGCTACACATCCTCTGTCGACACGTTTTCCTGGCACATTTCTGGTGGAAAACCAGCCTTAGACATGCTCAATCGTTGTTGCCCTAAGTTTCTTTTCTCTGTGGATAGACCTAGAATGTATCCAGCAGTCATGCTGAAGGTATAATTGCCTAATATGATTAGACAAGTAATTTTTATTTGTATAATATTATTGAAGACCATTTAGGGAATAAGTTGCCATACTCAGCAAAGGAGCTAAGGATGGTCCGTGGTCGAAACGTATCGATCGATATATCGTATATGGCAAGAGAAGTACTGCCGTACAAATTAAGAACACAGTAAGTGACAGATTTGGCGCGAATAATTTTGAACCTTGTATTGCGTTATGAATAAGGTTCAAAATCATTCGCACGAAATCTGTCACTTACTGTGTTCTTAATTTGTATGGCGGAGTATTTCTAACTGATTTCTAAGTTATCAAGTTAACAAAAACTGCAAAACTCGAAAGAAGATTAAATAGAATATCATGATAGTTTTATTACCCTTAATTTTTTTTATAAAGTCCTTTTGAATTAAGTACTTAAAAAAATAACTGTATCTTTTACTAATTGGACTGAACGACGTTCCCCAAGGAATACACATTCGTCAAGAAATAGGCTTCCCATATTTTCAGCTGATCAGCTGACCAATTATCTACTTTCAGAAGTCCTAACAATGTGCTCGTACCTCGGGAAAAGTTGTTCAGTTTTAGGAAAAGAATAAAAATAAATAAACAAATTGTTTTCAGGTATTCCTTTAGGACCTTTATACAAATTAAGACTATCTATCTATCTATCTACCAGCCGAAAGACGTCCACTGCTGGACAAAGGCCTCCCCCAAGGATTTCCACACCGACCGGTCCTGTGCGGCTCGCATCCAGCGGCTTCCTGCAACCTTTACCAGGTCGTCGGTCCACCGAGTCGGGGGCCTGCCCACACTGCGCCTTCCGGTGCGCGGTCGCCATTCGAGAACTTTACTGCCCCAACGGCCATCTGTTCTACGAGCTATGTGCCCTGCCCACTGCCACTTAAGTCTAGCGATTCTGAGAGCTATGTCGGTAACTTTAGTTCTCCTACGTATCTCCTCATTTCTGATTCGATCACGTAGGGAAACACCAAGCATAGCACGCTCCATCGCCCTTTGGGTGACTTTGAGCCTTCTTATAAGGCCCATAGTAAGCGACCATGTCTCGGATCCATATGTCATCACTGGCAACACACACTGGTCAAAGACTTTAGTCTTGAGGGACTGCGGTATTTTGGACGTAAAGATATTGCGAAGCTTCCCGAACGCTGCCCAGCCGAGTTGGATTCGACGATTGATCTCTTTCTCGAAGTTGGACCTACCTAACTGGACTGTTTGTCCCAGGTATACATATTCGTCAACAACTTCGAGTGTAGAGTCTCCAACCTTCAGAGGAGTGGGTGTAGCACGGACGTTTGACATGATTTTCGTCTTATCCATGTTCATTTTAAGACCCACTTGTTGGGAGACTCTACTAAGTCCTTCGTGAAGCGGTGAACAGTTTCGGAGATATAACGTCTCCGCTCTCTCTCACGCTGCAGCCGGATAGGTTTCGAATTCTGATCCTGGAGGTGGACCGACATGGTGGCGTTTTCATACAAGCACTTCAACACTTCGATGTATCGATAATCAATTTGGCACCGTTGGAGAGACTGCAACACAGCCCAGGTCTCGATCGAATCAAAGGCTTTCTCATAGTCCACAAACGCCAAGCATAGTGGCCGATTATACTCTTCGGTCTTCTGTATAATCTGCCGCAGCGTATGTATGTGGTCTATGGTACTGAAGCCTTTTCGGAAACCGGCTTGTTCGGGAGGCTGGAAGTCGTCAAACCTGCGTGCGAGACGATTCGTAATGACTCTCGAAAACAGCTTGTAGACATGGCTCAGGAGTGAGATGGGTCTGTAATTCTTCAGCAGAGACTTATCACCCTTCTTGAAGAAGAGCACCACCACACTCCTGTGCCATGCTGTAGGCGTTCGTCCCTCGAGCATGACGGAATTAAATAGCTTCTGAAGAGCTATAAGTACCGGTTCTCCACCTGCTTTCAGAAGCTCAGCCGTAATTCCATCATCACCCGGTGCCTTGTTGTTCTTAAGCTGTTTGAGAGCCATTCTAATCTCGCACAGGCTGACGTCTGGGATATCTTCGGTATAGTGTCGGGACAATCTGGCTCTCGGGTCTTCAGCCAGATTGCTGACAGGTAAGCGTGTAGTCATGTATAATTGTCCGTAGAATTTCTCAACCTCTTCCAACAGCTCGGGCTTGGACGACACGACTCTGCCATCCTCGGTCTTCAGCTTTGTCAGTTGGCTTTGACCAGCAGACAGATCCCTTGCGAATACTTTTGACCCTTTATTGCGCTCGATAGCCTCTTTTATACGGTTGGTATTAAATTGGCGTATATCACGAGTCAAGGACTTGGAGATCTGTCTGTTTAGTCGCCGATACTGACAAGCATCTTCAGAGGATTTCAGAATCAGGCTTCGTCTTTCCTCCATGAGCTTGCTGGTGAGGTCCGAGATACGAGATGTTCTTTTTAAACGGCCGGTTTTGAAGGCCTTATTCCCAGCCGTTTGGACAATTTCCATGAACCTGTCGTTATAATTGTCCACATTTTCGCATTCTCCTAGGCATTCGAAGCGGTTGTGCAACTCGAGTTGAAAGCTTTCGGGGTTAAATTCAGACTTCAAATTAAGACTAAGTAACATTAAATCTGTGTTATATTAAAATACTAAGCTTTACTGTGAGTTACTAAAAGCTTTAAAATAATTTGTTTTTTGTCCGTTAACAACCCGTATCGTCCCCAATGGATGCAGGAGCACCGGTCTCTACCCATAATTCGTGTAGTTTAGGCCATTTCCTACACACAGGGCCCAAGTCCGGACTTTATTGTTATTAAAATCTATTCATATTATAAATCAATTATATGATATTAGGCGGCGGTAACTACTTCTGATCAGGTGGGCCGTCAGCCTTTTGCCTTCCTATATAATAAAATAAAAAATAAAAAATCTTATGGGCAATTTTTTAGTTAGCAAGCCATAAGAAATGAAAATGAATAATTGTTTATGCAATCTTTAAAATGGATGACCGATACTTGTTCTGAAGACGACTAGTCAAATGAAAACTAAAAAGTAATTAGCCAGTAAATTTATAATATATTTACAAAAACTGTTCAAAGATCGTATGAGAAAATGTGTGCAACGCTAAACACACACCAACTTCCTTGGCGGTCGCCAATAAAATGTAAAGCGCTGTCGGTATATGGTGATCCAATAAAATTTTAGAGACCCCAGCAAATTGTAGACATATACATAGAATTTAATGGCGATTTTTTAAAATAGTTATCTATATGTACTACTAGGAGCCTTGCTTATTTAATAATTATGTATTTTATAAAATAAAACGTTTATTTAATAGAATAAACTTCTACATTGGTAATTATGCTAGGTTATGTTTATAAATTGAAATAAACAGATTTTTTGAAAATTATGCTACACGGTTTAATAGCGTGTCTTTAAATTATTTTTTATAGCGTAATTATACAGGCTGTAACAAAATAGATGTGAAACGCAGTGAGTGGGGCTTTTACTGATGAGTAAAAAATCTTTACAAATGTTCTTTATTTTTATAATAATGCCCGGCCATCTTGTCATCAGCTTATCAATTTACTATGAAGAGTCCAATATTTTTTTCCTATTTCAGCAAAGACATATCTGTGCAACAAAACAATTAAATTACGCCCTCGCCCTATTTATCGGGTTCTACACATATTTTCCTAAACCCGTGCATCTTCACTAAACCAGTAACAATTTTCAGCTTATTTTTTATTGAATTTCAGTAAAGTTTTAGAATAAATGTGGTTCAATATAATTTATTTAAGTCTCGTTTTAAGCCTCCACCAATCCGGGCTTGGCTCCCGTGTGTGAAGTATGGTCAATCCTTCTCGAGGTTATGGGAGAGACCCAATGCCCTGCAGTGCGAACGAAATGAGTTTTTAACGAGGCCTCCTTTAAAAATGATTCCGTTTTACTTAACGCTGTATTTTTGCTTTTGTGTATTAATTTACGCACGGTATAACAAGTTATTTATATCCTTTGTCAGTTAATATTGTTACAATCCGTCACACGCGCAATCTTGCGATTGCGATCGATCGATCGATTATCTACGAACTATGAAGCGATAAATCCTTATGATCTGTTGTTATGTTGCGTGCACTAAGAGTTTGTCATATATGGTACTAATAAATACCCGTAATGGTCAATATTTTAAAATCTTGTCCATAATGCAGCATAGAAGCCACCCATTTATATTTATTACATATCTTTCGCGTCTTACTTTTTTTTGGATTCCGTACCCAAAGGAAGACCAATTGACGTCAGGACGACCATGTTACGGGTCTCTAGTCTCTAGCCTATAAACGGAATGATTTAAAGACTTGTGGATATTTTGTGTACATATTATATTTTTATTCATACTGAATTGGTATGTGTAAGCTGTGGTATGTGTACCAACACGAAAAAATACTTTTTTAATGTTTATTGGTACGAAATCATAATAGAGCGAGCACTGACTCTTTTTTGTGAACGGTTTTTTATAGATTTGATTGACGGGATCAGTTCCTTGATATAGAAAAATATTATACCTATTATTTTTTACTATGCTTATATTTTATCTGTAAATAATTTTAAAAGGTCTGTCAGGATATTATTTGCTGTATCTTGAAGGCGAGAGTAAATAGGCATTATTTGAGCCTGCGTGTACAAACTCGACTACATCATCATTTTCCATAAGATAATAATAATATCCGGGACAAATCACACACAGTCATCTGGCCCCAAACTATATAGGATTCCCTGTATCTTGGGAACCAGAGACTGATATACATACACATATACTTTTAAATACATACATATATAGATATAATACACCCAGACTCAGAGCAAACAATGGGGAAGAAAACGCAAAGCTATTTGCAGATGGCGCTACGGACGCTTGACTTATAACAACTTTCAATTTGTTTCGCGTTTTTTATTATCGAGGTGTAATAAAATAGTTTTTTTTCTGTAAAATTATTAAATGGAAAATGTATGCGACTTGGACTGTTCCTTAATTAAAGGCAAAGTTCAAAAATACATAATTGAAAAGGTAAGTTTCCCCACCGAGAATTTCTTCATCCGAGAATATTTAGGAAAATAATGATTTCCATTATTATTGCAACCAATCACCACACAAATCGGCATTTTTTTTAATAAATCTTATGTTTAGTTCACGTAAACAGTTTTTCTATACGTTTTGACAGTTAGTGATGATTGTTATGAGTCAAGTGATATCAGCGCCTCTATCGGCGAGTTCTGTCAGTTTTCTTCCCCATTCTGCTCATCACAGAAAAGTTTGCCCTGTGTGGGGATCGAACTCACAACTCTCGGATCAGACGTCAGGATCGCTAACCACTTAGCCACCGAGTCAGTTACCGAGTCAGATGAGGTGCAGTCCAACGCACTCAAGTTAAATAGTAAAAAAATATATTTTGAAAGTTGTTTACATTTGCAGGTTTTATTATCCGGCTTATTTACCTTCATTTTAATATATTTTACGAGTAATCCTTTAAAAGCACACTTAGCGTTAATATTTTTTAGAATTATACAGGTCGATTAATTGATTATAGATAAAATAAAATAAGGATATTATATCGAACCATATTTATGTTATTCTGCTGTCACAGTCACTATAGATTGCTACATTTTAACTTCACACATTTTTTTACACTAAATTCATTATTTTCTTAAGAATCGAAACTACTTATAGATGGTTGGCAGTCCACAACTGTGCGTTTCACTAGAAACTTTCTGCCTCGCACAACCAAACTGTGGAATGAATTGTCGCCTGCGGTATTTCCGGACCGATACGACACTCAAACCTTCAAGAAAAGAGCGTACTCCCAAATCAAAGGCCGGCAACGCACTTGTGACTCCTCTGGTGTTGCGGGTGTCTATGGGCGGCGGTAATCGCTTACCATCAGGTGATCCGTCTGCTCGTTTGCCACCTCTGCCATAAAAAAAAAAAAAATACTTCAAGAATGGTAACACCAGAACTTATCAGAAAATCATTGCCATTTAGGTTGCTGGTTTAAATCCAAAGTTATTATAGCTGATGGAGGCCACTTGGGTTGCCATACGATATTTTTTCCCATGTCCTCCGATATGGACAGACGACTATGACCAATGATTTGTAATCTATTCACACTTTGTACTTTATACAGGGTGTTATACTTAATTATATTGTACTTGTACGCGATTACCAGAAGGTTTAAATTATGAAAAGAGTTAATTTGATATTAGCGACGGGATGATAGTAAATTATGCTATTTTATGCTCAATGGTCTGTTCATACACGTTACACGAAGGTATTTGTTTGTCAAAAGATACTGAAAAAAACTAGACGTAACAAAAAATATTTTTATTTACACCCTGTATTAACATTTGCAGTTTGTTAAGATAGAATTGGCAATTGCGATTGGTTGTCGAATAAAAGTTTATCGAGTTCATAAACATTGTGCGAAATAATTTGATAATCTAGAATACGTACATTTAAGTTTTGAACAAGAGTAGTTTTGATCATTAATCTAGATAGTACAGTCTCGTGCACCTAAAAGTATACAGGGTAGCCGTGCCATCTAGTACTACTTCCACTAATTGGCTGTATACTTTTAGTTGCACGAGACTGTACATGTCGTAATTAATTTGAAAATTATCTAAATTAACTCTAAGAACTAATCCTAATTTGTTTAATGTAACAAGTAAAGATAATTAATTACTACATGTCTCTAAAATTAAGTACAATTTTATTTTATGTTAACATTAACTTTTGCCTATTTTTAACTGGTAAATATTTTAGGTTGACTCAATATGTAGGCTTAGTATGATCGTAGCAGATGAATGTAAATAAATTCAAGTAATCTTTATGTTTCATCATAAAAGGGTGTCGACAAATATCTGTAAGGCTGTTTTTATTAGCATACCCATTTTGGGAGGTTGTGGTGTTCTCCTTTATAGAGCTTGAAACGACTACAAAACAAGTATCGACAAATTAAAATTATCAATGCCGCATAAAATACGTACACGATAGAAGAGAGCTTATATAGGGTGATTTTTATATCCGCTATTTATAAAATTGAAAAAAAATGCGCCATGGAATCTATGTAATCGAAGCAAATAAATGCCTGCCAAAGAAAGTTTGCAGATTAAGTGATTGAAAATAAGTGCGAAAAAATTTGGATGTAACTTTATCTCATTGGTTTGTTTGATTAAAATTTAAGTCTGCAGATCACTATCTTATTATATTTTTTCTTAATTCCTAGTTTTTAACCGATAAAACTACACTGTACGATAGGTTTTTTCAAATAAATTATCAAAGAAGTTTTATATCGTCGCTCCGGGCGGAGCGGGGTGCATGTCTGTGTAAATTATTTGTATTTGTAAAAGATCCTTTAGAAAAAGTTGTTTCCAGTTTCAAAAATAGAATCAGTTGTCACTTATTATCAGCGACTGATATTTTTACCACACAAGCGAAGGGTAATTTTTGTTTTTTATGTATATCTGTTTCAGTGCCATCACTAACAGTATTTTAAAGAATTCAGTTTTATTACATCTATAAAAAAAAATTAAGTAATTAGCAGAGTTTGACACATTCTCACTTTCATTAAACACCTGTTTTTATAATATATGTTAATGTATACTAGGTATATAGTACTAGTTTTTCACATATATCAAGTTAGCCCACGCGTGGACAAAGTTACGAGTAGTGGCCCAATAAATAAAACAAATAGCAGATAGCACTTACAGCTTTATCTGCAATCTAAATAGCAAGAAGCAATTAAGATTAATGAATTATTTGTATTGGACGCACATTTATTGCGCTGTCAAGTTAGACAGATGGACGGACAGACAAACCTGCGCAAGAGTTTTCAAGTTGCGAGTGGTCGGTAATAGGAAAGTGCCTTAAAGAGTGAAATTTTGAAATATTTATTGAGATCAGGACTTCTTAAGATAGTGTTGATGTCGTAGATAAGTGCTGTATATTGTATTTTGGACCGAAGCTTCGATATTCAGGGACTTCCGAATTTTAAATCGCTTCGCTCACACATCGCTTACATTACAGACCACTGGAAAGTAAAATGTACACTTCTATCTTTTCGACGTTTGTCAAACAGACGCAAATTATTCGCGCGAAATTCGCAGGTGAAGTTGCGATGTCGCGTCGCAAAAGGCTGACGGTCCACATGATGGCAAGTTGAAGTTATCTCTCATGGGCGGCTTTTACTAATATTAGAAGGCTGCGACGGCTTGCTTCTTAAGCCGGTAATTGAGATGGTTGTCGCAGGAATTTAGCACGAAGTTTGGAAGCAGATACATGTATAGCGGGCAGTAGTAACCGCTCAGTCAGACCTTGTCCTAAAGTAGATTCCAAATACTCTTTTTTCGAAAACATTTTTGTTGATACATACATTGTTTGTTAGTTATGCGTCGTATTATTTGTCGGAACTGAGTACTTATATTTATTGACCAAGTGATAAATACAATAACTATAAATGGCAAAATGTTTCCGAGAAATTACTATTCGGATAATTAATATTGTAAATTAATAAATAACCGCCTCCGACTGACCGAAAAGATTTGGTAAGCCCTCTTCAATCCTTGGCATCTTATCTGCATAGAATTGATACTTTTTATCCCGGAAAACTCGAGGGTTCCCGGATGAATGACTAAAATCTGAAATTTGTACTTTGTCACTAGATAAAATTTTATTTTTCTCCGGACCCAATTCTGAAGTCCACGCACCTACATCTGGTTTATTCAATACATATCAGTGTCATCACATGTCAGAAAGCCTTCACTCAGTGATGCGCGTACGCAAGAGAGGCCTCATCCGAGCTCTGACAGATTAATAACCGGAAAGAATGCATAATAAACGACGATAGCCAAAATGCATCAATTCAATGTCCTTTATAAGGAATTTAATAAAAATAGTTACCTTTTGAGAACGCAGTTATTCAGTAAAAGAACTGGAAATTATGATTCGATTAATTTGAACGTTGGTATATACATATTTCTTTAATTATTTAAACAAAGTCTTTCTGGTTACCTGTAACCAAAGAGTAACGAAAGAGGTTGTATTAATATGCAACCTCGAGTCCGTGACTCTCCTTTTGTTATCCTCAAACAGTATTTTCGCTTTTTAAAACTGTGAACATGTTTTTTTTTTTCGTTACTACGATACTTACAATACAAAACATACAGCCATTTATTCAGGACACTTATTTACAAAAAGGAATACAAAATATTTAAAACATTGGTGAAATAATAAAAAAATAAAAAAAAAAAGAGTACACAAGTCCTAAATGGGAATATGACTTAGCAAAATGCCTATTTTACTTACTAGTTGAAAGATTTTGAAATGAAATGAAATGAAATAATATTTATTTTTTCTACCTAATACGAAGTTTTCCTGACTTATAACATAACCATATTATATAGAATAGAACCCTGTAATTCTGTGCAAACCGATACCTTTAGTAGCTTTTAGGCACGGGCCCTGTAGTCGTGAAGTTAACTATGATTAATGGTCGTCTTACTCGAAATTAATTAGTGGTCTTATTTTAAACAAGCAACTATATTTTAGTTTAGACTCTTATCTTAAAGTTTATTTATTGTTGACATTACTTTCTATGACAGTTATCTATTCTATGACATTACAAACTTGCACAAAACTAATGCAAAAGGATGTTAATAATATGTTTTTTCACTTTTGGTTTTTAACGATCTAGAATTGATCCCCATGGCCTAATCTTACCACATCATGGAAACAGATCTGTGCCCCAGCAGTGGTGATTCTGTAGTGTCTTGACTTTAGTTATTTATATGTATACTTGGGTAGTAGAGATTGACTCTTTGTCGAACGTCAGAAACGACATTTTCTTAAAAAAATGTTAACGATGAAGACATGATTTAGCATAGTCGTTTCCATAGTTATAACGTAATTATGGCAAATAAAAAACTGCGCAAGAGAAAAATAAAAGCGTGTAAGTTTTTCTGCTTTTTCAATAAAAGAGCTATTTAGTGCACAATAATTCTTAATTTATTATTGATGTAGATTAGACATCTATATAATTGGTGGTTATCTTAGACTGACATAGTAAACTTGGTGTAAATTATAAAAATGTTTAATTAATTTATATTCATTTTAAATATAGTCTTTCTATAAATATAAATAATAAGCAGCTTTATTCAGAGACAGTTTTATAATTAGACATTTTGTCATTTAATAACTTATAAAGTAATGAAACATATCTTCCGGCCGCTACTTTTTATTTGACTTAATTCACATTTATTGTAGTGTTTTGTTCCTCGTTGTGTTTTATTCAATTCAATTCAATTCAAATACTCTTTATTGTCTTACAAGAAGCACATAACAAAACTAACAAAAGAAAAAGCAACAAGTAGATAATAATTATAAATAATAATAATTATAATAATAAATATGATAAACTACATGAATTAATTATCACAATCAAAAAGAAATGATGACTAAAAAAGTCAGGAGTGTAAATTACAATGCATTTAAAAAAGCTATTACTTATTATGAAAAAAAAAGAACATTAATATTTCGACATTAACCCAACTCTACAGAGGATTCTGTAGATAAATTGCGAATCTTGCAATTAATGAAGTAGCTAACACGTCACTCAAATAAATGAAGGTTCCATCTTATTAAAGATTCAACTCTTCAGTAAGTAGTTAGCAATGATGGCTTTGTTATTTAGTTTAAAACAAGATGAAACATGGGCATTATAAATAATAAAAAAATAGAGTTTTTATTCTTTTGAATATTTATTTTATCGTAATTTAGATTTCTTAGATAGATTCGAGGCATTTCTGGTGTAATCAACTTAGACTTAAGATTATATTTTAAAGTACCAGCAATTGTATATAAACCACGTATAGTGCAGGTTTCGTTGTCATAAGAATATATTCATTTTGTGTCAGATACCACACAATTTGTTCTAAAATGAAAAAGGATTTAGCCTGTGACTGTCTGTGATAGACAGAACCTATATAAGTTAAATGGGTTCTTCGTCGGAACTACGGAACACGAAAAACGCGCGGTACAAAGGATCAGTGACGTAACATTGCAGTTGACTTTGACAAATTAAATGTATAATCCTTTAAAATATTTATGTGCGCTGCACTCCACAAAATGTCAGCCCAATAACGTTTACATTTACGACTGCTCTGAACTTTAGCTCGCTCCACTTTCCCCGGGCTTGAGGTACGTTTATTAACTTGTTTTGTTTTATTTATTTGCTTTGTATTAAATGCACGACAAACTGCTGTACAAGGCTCCACTTTAGCTTTAAATGTCACTGCGCACTGGTTTAAATTAAAGTGACAGTGACAAGTCGACTCTTTACTTTTGATTTACAGTTTTACTTATCAATGAAATTTTTGATTAACGTTTTTTTAAGTTATCGATGACGTTTTGTAAGCGATTAAATCATTTGCGATGATTAATAAATTTCAATCAAGTAAGGGATTTGAGTTTGGGTCGATTTACGCTTGCATGTTATGAAGCGGGGAAAAATTAAGAATATTTACGTTTACAAGCTCAACAACCTTTAAGGCTGCAGTATGGCATTAAAAATTATTTAATGCGATTAAGTGCCCTCAAACAATCGGCACTAAACGGTAGCGAGCGGAATGGCGGGAAAATTACAGACCGCTTGCAAAAACTGGCGCGTTTCGTTCACGCGATAAAAAATGACGAGACTGCGTGCGCTCGCGGTTCGCAGTTGCATACTTAGTGCGCTGCACTGGTCGGTTGTGTGTGAGGTTACTAAAATTCCATAAAAAGATGGCGAAAAATTGTTAAGGCGCTAGTCTTTCTTTGCGTAACATAAAAGCCCTTATCACATGCTACGCTAAAAATCAACACAAATTCATATATTTTAGAACGATTTATCATTGACAAAAAATTCGTCGATATCTTTCGATTGTTCGAGTTGATAAAAAAGATATCAGCATATTATTGTTCTTTCCTTAGCTGTATATCGGAAATCTTTTAGAAGCTCATAAATGCATCGAAACGATCATCGCGATGAGTGCTCAAGGAGTTAAAGTTTTATGTGGGCTTCTTCACAAAACGCAAAAAATAAAAATGCACAGAAATGAAGACTGTCTCCAGACAACAGTGATAATAACAAAAATATGACTTTTATGGATATTAGTTAATACAAAAAATATATTGTTATTTACGCAATCACTCTCGAACGGCTTAACGGATTTGCATAAAATTTGGCACTCAGATCGAGTACGCTTGGGACTTAAATTTTTTGTTGGTATCCAAGATAGACATCATTTAAATTTCACGCATGTAAATCTCTGCCTATAGTCTAGTTGATTACATATGGAATACGAGGACGAAAACAAGAGTGTCATTGTTTTGCATCTTCGTACTGTCATAATTATTATCTTAGCTTTTTTTCTTCATCGGTTATATATCAGTTTTAAAAGTTATATTACGAATTATTTTTTGTATTTTAATTTATACCAAATATTTGTAACTCAGTGTCTACCTGAGCGTAACTCGTATTCAGAAATTTACTAATCAATTTAACAACATTAATCTAAACTTATAATTGATTAAAGTATCAACTTGAGCAATTTTAATCACATTTAGTGTGCTAAGCTTTAGCATGAGTACTAAGTAACTCTAATTACACTGACTTTGACTTAAGATGGACTGAATACGGACCAGCTGTTCTTTCATTAGAGTTGTGGAAAAATAACTAACTACCAAAGTTCATTATTAATTAAAATACCATAGATTACTAGTAATACTTTTATTCATATTTGTCATTTATGGAATTCGTAGTTAGGAATGTTATTTAGAAATTAATAGGATTTTCTATTATTTGTTGTCGTGCAGGTTTCGTATGATGTGGAAATAATCATTAAGTATTTATGTTACACGGTTACTTGTGCCACACGACAAGAAGAAGAACAATAGATACTCTACTTTCATAATCATCATCAGCCGAAGGACGTCCACTGCTGGACAAAGGCCTTCCCCAAGGATTTCCCCATCGACTGGTCCTGCGCTACCCGCATCCAGCGGCTTCCCGCAACCTATACCAGGTCATCGGTCCACCGAGTAGGAAGCCTCTACTTTAAGTTCACCTTATATGGTATTATTTAAAAAAATGGTTTGACTGTGTACGAATTTTAACTTACTTATTTATAAGTTGTTATGACATAGTTCTTACCAACAAATGCACTGCTCGTAAATACTTCTATCCGGGTCGGTTCTGTTTTTCGGTGCCGACAAAAAACCAGCGCTGTAGGTCCCACCTGTAGCTATTTTACTGAGCTCGGGGCCGTTTCACAATACGGCACGAGATACTGTAACAACCCCCCTAGGCAAAACCCTATCTAAACCTAAAATTTTACTAAATAGACAGACACAATGTAGACAGAACCCTAAGCTGTGATCGTCAATAAAGCAACCCTAATTATTTTAAAATGGATTTAGACTATAAAACCTACTAAAAGAATATTCCTAAAACTATCCGACCCTAGAAATCAATAGTGGATTCAAATAAACTCCTCAGTATTGAACCCCTCCCCTAACGGAGAGGGAAAGTTGCCCCCTTAGCTTATTATAATGTTTGACTAATTATAAGTCTCGCATTATATTTTGACGAATAAATTCAGTCAAACCGAGCAAAAGTTACTTAATCAGAGAACTATGCTCTGTACAACTGATGTTAAATTTAGGCGCTCCCGCAACGCTCCGTGCACTTCAACCCTCTTAAGTTGGATAGTGCTCTGTCCCCAAACTTTAGTTCATGATCTTTTAAAAAACTTTATCATATTAACATCAACTAGCTTCCGCCTGCGATTTCGTCCGCGGGGACTTCAGAATTCCAAGAAAATGTTAAGATAGCACCATCTGTGACGAAGTGGAAATTTTGAGTTTTTAAGCATTCCTACGGGAACCCTTATATTTTCCAGGATAAAACCCTATGTGTTAGCCGAGTGCTTCATCTATCTACCTACCAAATTTTATCCAAATCCGTTCAGTAGTTTCGGCGTGAAAGCGGAACAAACAAACAAACTGACACACAAACAAACATCCATACTTTCACATTTATAATATTATAGTGAGATGAGATGAGATGAGATGAGATAAATTCTAACTCTCAATATGATTTAGCTGCAACTAGCAATCATGCAACTTGCAAGTTGTACAGTGAGGGTGCAATCTTTGAAACGTCATCTCATCACTCGACAGTTTCATGACAGACAGCCAATAGAACTGGTTTATTTTTGTGCAAATATTAATAAAAAATCTAAAAGTTTAAAAATGGGGGGGGGGGCGTCCCCATACCACATACCTACATATGGAACTTTTTGTAACTTTTGAGGTTTTGGAGTGGTCGTAAAATCGGTGAAACACGAAAGGTTCAAAATTTGTGTAACCGCGTAGTGCAAACTATAACGAAAATGAATAAATATTAACTAAATAATGGTTCTCCCTAACTAACTTGCATGCAACTAAACATTGTATTAGTTGGTTTAACATCAATAAATCCTAACTCTCAATATGATTTAGCTGCAACTAGCAAACATGCAACTTGCAAGTTGTGCAGTGAGGGTGCAATCTTTGAACGTCATCACTCGACAATTTAATGACAGATAGCGCCGGCCAATAGAGCTGCTTTATTTTTGTGCAAATAATAATCAAAAATCTAAAAGTTTAGAAATTGAGGGGGGCGTTCCCATACCACATACATATGGAACTTTTAGTGTAACCGCGTACTGCAAACTCTAACGAAAATTGACTCAAAAGATCTCAGTTTAAAAGAAAGAAATCATTTTTGGTTATTACTACTTTTGTGTACAGAACCTTTGGCGCGCGTTTAGTCACACTTAGTCGGTTTTTATTTAATCAGTTGAATTCACTGCGAAGTTTCGAATGCTGAAGTTTCAAAAATCGTTCTTTGCATTGCGTACTCACATGATTTGACGAATGTCTATGCAATGAATGGATTAAGCATACAAGGTGTTATTTATTTGAGTATTTATTGTATGATATCATGAGCTGATTTTTTTGTATACTAGTTAAGTCAAGATTTTGTTTGTTTGTTAACTCTTTATTACACTAAAATAATCAAAAATGCATACAAACAAAAGAAATAATAAAAAACAAAGGTGGACTTGCTCTATAAAGAGATAGTCTAAGGACTTTTCTCTTAAAGCGATAACCCTCTTCTAAGGGTTAGTAGATTTTTGCCTGAAATTTGCATTTTTTCCGTAAAATCATCGGGGTCTTGATTACTGTGTAGCGCACTGTGAACCTAAATAAATATTGGTGTTTTATTACTAACCATCTATATGTTTCGTGGGAGAAGCTGTTTCGTTATCGCGATAGTAAAAATTTTAACTCGAATAGCAAAAAAACTAAATAATTAAATGGTCACCTGTATGCGTGCATGTTTCGTGTCTTGTACGCTGAGTTACGATTACATTCAGTATTTTATCGAACTGGTTATTCTAAGTTCCTCCATTTAAAATTACACCACACTGTGCGTAAAGGGATATGAATCTTTCTCTAACGATGTTAATACCATAGACAGGCACCATAGCATATAAAAGCGGAAACCCAAGGATTTTATGAGGAGCTACTTATTCGATGACTTAAAAAAGGAAAAGCTTTTTTTATAAGCATAAACTACGGTAAAAACTCAACTAAAGAGTCTTTATGGCAAAATTGAGTTTACTCGCTGAGTAAAATGCCCTAAGCTGCGGGTATTCTAAAGCCGTTTTCGGCTACCAATTCAGAAAAAAGAAGCCATTAGTCCAATGTCCGGTTTGCCGAAGCCAAAATATAGGCTATAGCAAAGTTTGCTCCAATTTTACCCACAAATACAGTTATTAGCGAATTTGCGAAATTGGAAGAGTTCAATTTTACGATTGCAAAGGTACCTATTATTTCAAGGGATATTATTACTTCCATTTGCCGCTTCGAATTTATTTCGAATTTGACTTTTTTAATTTTTGGAGCACCTGCTTAAGGAATCACGACCAAAATATTAAACCCTTTAATTTTCTCTCATAATTTGTCTTGTGAGGCACTTCCAAATGAATAATCGACTGCATGTCTGAACACATTGATAGTCAAAACGAGTCCTTTCTTGACTGATTTACTGGAAACGTCATAGTAATTGATGGCTTTTTGAGTACAGGCGCAATAAATTCCAAGTACAGTCAACCGCTCGTTGATGGTAACACGACCAGTGTGAGTAGGTTTTTTTTATAAAAATTATATCAAAACGTGACCAGCTTATACTAGGGGCATAAACAAAAAGTAGTGCTTCTAGTGGTTCTACTCGTCATACAATGAGTTTATCGAATTGTTAAAAAAAAGTTATTCGGAAATTTCATAGAACAACAGTTAAAAAGAAGATGCCCCATAAACGGCCCCATACCTCTTTTATTACACTCTGTGTACACTGTCTGTTAGTAATGTTGGTTTTTGAGTAAACTCTTTATGCATACATAACACTATAAAAAATAAAGTTTACAGAACAGATTACAACAAAGGCAGACTTATTCCTTTTCGGATCTCTTCCAGTCGACCTAGGTAATCAAGATAATATACTTACGTAACGTATATTGAAGTTAAGCTTTTTAACTTTTGACGAAGCAGATTAATTTTATTCACGAACTAATCTTTTTAAATTTGATTTTACCGTGTTCATTATTATTACTTGAAGACAGGATGATCGATTTGTACGATATCTGTACCGTTTTATATTTAGCACTAAACGACGTAAACAGCTAACTACTTAAAGAGTACTTTATCTTGTACTTGAATTAAATTTATTATTGTAGTATGAAACATCAGGTTACGAGTAAGTTTTCCTGAAATAAAAATGAAGTTTGCTATGTCGTTCCTGTTAACACGCAGTACTGAACGTGGTATGCTCTTTAATTACCACAGGCAGTATAATTCCTACCACGGTTTCCTACTCAAAAAATTCCAAGCCATACGTCATAAATACTCTAACATGTGTCACACACATTAGAATTTTTTGCGAGCAAACTTGCAAAGCAAGCGAAGTGCCCTTATAGTATCTATTGTAGTCTAATGGAAGTAAACCAGGCAAGTGTGAGTTGGACCAAGGTCTGGATGACGGCGCAATAATATAGGAATCAATTTTTTTGCATATAAACTAACAAAATACAAAAATTAAAGAGATATTTTTTTAAAAAATAATTAGCTGGAGACTTAAAACCTAAAATTGTAATTTTGTGAAACATTTAATATTTTTCACACCCAACGGAAAATGCGAGGTGTCATAATGTTTAAAGCGTATGTATGTGTATGTGTCTGCTGTGGCATTATGACTCTCTAAAATGGTTAAATGTATGGAAGCATGTTTTAACACGGTGGAGTTTATCCATGTTTGATGAAAATCGGTTCTGCCCTTTTTTGAGTAATTCTGGTTTTACTATCGGGTAGTGGTAAAGACTTTTTACTATTAATTCGCTACTGACAATTTCGTGACTTACGTTTATGGATAAATTTCATCAAAATCAAATCAAAAATAGAGGACCGCCAGCTGCTTAGTGACCGACAGTACGGTTTCCGTAAGGGCCGGTCCGCTGGTGATCTTCTTGTCTACCTGACACATCGTTGGGCACAGGCGATCGAGACTAAGGGGGAAGCTTTGGCCGTTAGTTTGGACATAGCGAAGGCCTTCGATCGGGTCTGGCACAAAGCACTTCTTGCGAAGCTTCCTTCTTATGGGTTTCCCGAGGAATTATGCAAATGGGTCACTAGTTTTCTTGTAGACAGAAGCATAAAGGTCGTAGTCGACGGTGCATGCTCAGATTCTATGTCTGTGAATGCTGGTGTCCCTCAAGGCTGTGTGCTTTCGCCTACACTGTTCCTTCTGCATATCAATGATATGCTGCAAATCAGCAGCACTCATTGTTATGCGGATGACAGCACAGGTGATGCCTTCTATACCGGCCGTGCCAACATTTCTCGGGAAAACGTCATCGAGAGCCGAAACAAACTTGTGTCGGAAATTGAGGCCTCTTTAAAGAAAGTCTCAGAATGGGGTCGACTTAATTTGGTCCAATTTAACCCCACTAAGACACAAGTTTGCGCGTTCACTGCCAAGAAAATGCCATTTGTCGTATCACCTCGTTTTGAGGACACTCCCCTAAATGCCTCAGCTAGTATCGGAATTCTTGGTGTCGACATATCGAGTGAAGTCCAGTTCCGTGGCCATCTAGAGGGTAAGGCTAAATTAGCCTCGAAGAAGCTTGGTGTGCTCAATAGATCGAGACGGTATTTCACTGCGGCGCATCGCCTGCAACTTTATAAGGCGCAGGTTCGGCCTCATATGGAATACTGTTCTCATCTCTGGGCAGGGGCACCCCAGTACCAGCTTCTCCCTCTGGACCGCATTCAACGAAGGGCAACTCGAATCGTCGACTGCCAGGATATTTCAGATCAGCTTGACTCCCTGGCGCTGCGTAGAGATGTAGCCTCGCTCTGCATTCTCTATCGCATGTACAATGGGGAGTGCTCCGAGGAATTGTTCGGATTGATCCCTGCCGCCTCTTTCCGCCATCGTTCTACGCGACAACATATTCATCCCCATCACATAGATGGTTGGCAGTCCACAACTGTGCGTTTCACTAGAAACTTTCTGCCTCGCACAACCGAAGTGTGGAATGAATTGTCGCCTGCGGTATTTCCGGACCGATACGACATTCAAACCTTCAAGAAAAGAGCGTACTCCCAAATCAAAGGCCGGCAACGCACTTGTGACTCCTCTGGTGTTGCGGGTGTCTATGGGCGGCGGTAATCGCTTACCATCAGGTGATCAGTCTGCTCGTTTGCCACCTCTGCCATAAAAAAAAAAAAAAAAAATCTGTCTATTAATCTTCAAGGAATTATAAGTTCCTATAGGAAGTCCTACATCCAAAGGGATAGACGACAGTTGCCTGGTATGCACTTACAGGGTATTATCACCTGTACATGGAATGTCCGATATACGAGGGATAACTTTCTGAATGGCCTTTGCATGAAACTCAATTTTGGTACAGATTATAATGAACATTATTTTCCTGTGATGTTATACGAACGAGGCAACCATCCATGGTGGCTCGTAGGTGTGACTTACTTCAACAGATAGTGGATTGTTGCGTGTGGTCCGACTGATGGCATTTGATAACGCGTGATCTTTTTGAGAGCATATTAGCCTTCCATAGTTTGGATCGTGAAAGTGTAATTTGCCCTTATAACATCGAATAACTGCCATTCTAATCAAGAACGCATTTTTTTGCCAATTGAAGTTCTATATAGGGTGAATTTAAAAATCGTAGCAATAATTTAAAGTATACTTCAACTCGCCAAACTGAACAAATTTTGTTCTGGGAGTTTTCTGAATGAATATCATTTGTTTTACATAATTACTGTATTGTATTGGATTGTAGGTCCAAAAACTGAAATTTTACAGTAAATAATAAACATCTAACATGCAAATAGTTTAAATATTAAGGCACATAATATTTTTTTATTATTCTTTACCAAAACATTGACAAACCTGCAATTGCAATTTACAATATCAGGCGTCTAGTCTAGACAAGCAGAATATTTCTTAAGTTTCGTCTAGAACATTTTCACTTTATTGAATCAATTTCATTTTAACAGACAGATGAATAGAAATCCTATTTCCAACTTTGGCAAACTCGTTACTGAAGTTACTTTCGCGGCGATACTTTATTTAGTTTATGCATTTTACATTAGATAGCAATACAGGCAGGTGTTAATCCCGACAAGGTGTCGAAGGCAATGTGTGTACGGTACTGGAATACATAATGGGCTACTGTTTACAAATGTGTAAACAAACAAGTTCGAAGAAACAAATTTTCAATTAACCACTCTATAGTGCGGACTATGTATGTACATTGACGGCTGAAACTCGTGATTGTGACTGCTACGTCGTTTATGGTTATCTCGAAACTACTTGGGTTGGCATTAGACTAATGGCAGCTGTGTCTAATATAACAAAACCTCTAAATTACTTGTAAGATACGTACATGAACAGTGTAGATAGGCTTGGTAATGGTTGAACAAAATGTGACTTTGTAGCAATCTAATAATAAAGGGTGTTAAAAAAGTGCATTTGAAATTTTAAGGGGTTACTCAGAATCAAGTATAGAATCCAGGAAAAATATTAAAATATACCCCTTAAAATTTCCAACGATCTTTTTTAACATGCTGTATAATAAAAATCATCAACCCAACAAATCTCTCAAATCAACCTTTAAAATCTGACTTTTAACTTTAATTTTATCCAACCTAGTACCTGCTAGTCTACTAGATATCAGTTTATGTCAAAAGTTTCAGGCAAAAAGGCTTTGATTTGGAGGGAAAGTCTCTCCCAAAGTCTGTGATTCAACATTAAGGTTTAATAAAAACGTTTCATGCGATTGATAGCGTTCACTGTCAACTGAAAATAATATCAAAGTCACAGAATCAGTGGCAGACATCACACATTTTTAAGTTTGACGGAGCTCTTTTGTGTAGTGGTGTGTGAAAACAAAGCATAGTGGACCGTGTGAACAGAATACGTTTGTGACGAAGTGTTAAAAGTGACACAAATGCGGGCGACAAAAATGACGTCGTCGAACCTGCGCAGTGTGACGCCGCCTCTGTCGCGAACGCCATCCACCGATTTAGTCTGCCCTTTGTCTCCAAACCTGCGACACAGAGCGTTATCTCCGGACCTGGGGCTGGATTTCACGCGCCACCGTGCGCTGTCACCCGACGTGGTGGAAAGATACAGGCCGCTATCTCCTGACTTAGCAAGGAGATCGCGCTCTCCAGGGAGGCCGCGATCGCTAATGGAATCTCTTTTGGTGGCCAAGATGGAGGCTCTAAGCACTGGCAAGCTGGTGCGGACGGACTCTATGGACAGTTGCAGCAGTTTTGGATCGATGTCTTCGCTGCCTAGTGATGTGTGCCGGTGTGATGACTGCCTGCTGGGTATCGTGGATTTCTACATGCCTAACCCGAGTGCTGATGCAAACAGAGGTTTAAAAAAGGTATGTAAATATCTTTTAGGATAGATACATTCAAGACACATTCTTAAATTATTTCTTCCTAGAAAATCCATGAAAAGCGTTATTTTCTCTTAATATTTAATTCTAAGTGCAGCTCTATGGGTAAAGGTCTGTGGTAAAGATAAAAAAATCTTAAATGTTGTAAGTGACTCCATCTGTGTAAGTTTGTTTGAATTAACTTATGTAAGTTAGTGTGTATGGCGCTAATATACTACGTTTGCGCAAGAGCATACTGCGGCGTAGTGGCGTAGGCCCCTAGTTCAATAAGTTTGCTATAGATGGCAGCACGACGGCGGCATCAGGCTTTTATTTGGAAATGTTATTGGTAGTATGTTGTTGGTCTCTGAAGGAACCGTAGTATAAGCCTCTAATCTTCGAATTGCCCCTAACATAATACTCATTTTTTAATTACTTAGATTAGTATGCCAATTAGACACTGAATGTATTTGGATTTATTTGATACACTTATGTAATCAGTCAGATACGTAGGAGAACTAAAGTTACCGACATAGCTCTCAGAATCGCTAGACTTAAGTGGCAGTGGGCAGGGCACATAGCTCGTAGAACAGATGGCCGTTGGGGCAGTAAAGTTCTCGAATGGCGACCGCGCACCGGAAGGCGCAGTGTGGGCAGGCCCCCGACTCGGTGGACCGACGACCTGGTAAAGGTTGCAGGAAGCCGCTGGATGCGAGCCGCACAGGACCGGTCGGTGTGGAAATCCTTGGGGGAGGCCTTTGTCCAGCAGTGGACGTCTTTCGGCTGATAGATAGATGTAATCAGTCATTAATCACAAAATTACGTTACGGCACCCACTTCAAGGCGTTCGTGGCGTGTGTGCCGACTAAAAGCTTGGGCACGGTGTGTTTCGGCGGTTTTGAGGTCGTCCTCGGGACTCCAACGCCAATATCAGCAACGCCATAGCACAGAAAAACGCTCATAATTTATAATTGTATTTATTTATAGTATTTAATGCAGTGTTTTTCAAGCTGTGGGTCGCGACCCCCGGGGGGTCGCGAAGTCTTTCTAAAGGAGTCGCGGGAAAAGAAAAAGTAAGTGGTTATAGGTCCTACACTTCAATGAATAAATACGATTTCAGTGAGAATACTGGTTCTGTTTATTTTTTAACAATTTGTCAAAACGTGGTTCTATTTTGGAGACGTTTATAATTGAAGAAAAATATAAACGTAGTCTTTCAAATCACAAACATTTTGTATGTTAATGGCCCTAGGGGGGTCTCAATAATTTTTTAACTTGTAAAGGAGATGCGTATTAAAAAAGGTTCAAAAACACTGAACTATTTATGTCATTTTCATTGTATAAGTTTTTATGTATCTATGGGCCTGTACATTGGCTACTAAGTTGCCTGAAAATAAATGAATAATAATAATATATTGGGCGGACGCATCTACTGTTGAACATTGGGTCTCTCTCACTTGCACTTAGCACTAAGTATTTATACCTAGTCACATGCATCCTGCGTCTTCCGAAGCCTGAATCCAGACATTAACCAGATTATAAATCATCAGTTCACCTTGCGCCTAACACAAAAAAAGTTTTTATACTGGCAAATGCTTCTGGACCTTTTACTACTAAAATATTTATTTAGTTATCAAAAAATACAACTTGTCAACGATAGCCAAATAATATTTATATATTATATAAGTTAAGATGATTTAACTCTGATAAAAAAAAATATTATAACCCAACCTTACCTGTCGTAAGTTAAAATGATAGATTCTATTTAAACTTGACACAAACCTGCCGTTTCTATTTAAATTTTTACCAAAAAGTAGCGCATTAGTGCAGAAATATTAAAGTATAAGTTCTTTCAACATTTTTCAATCTTGGCTCATTATTCATTATTATGTATAACATCTTTTCCCTACAAATTTTACATAGATTGTAAAAAATAAGCTGTTTAGTAATACTTTTTGAAAATTATTTAAACATTTATGTAAGAATAGCTTTTGCCCGCGGCGACGCCCGCGTGAATGACGCGTTATGACGGTCTCTAAGGTATCCTACGGGAACCACTCATTTTCCCGAAACAAAAAGTAGCCTTTTAGTTAATCCAGTATTCGATCTATTTACCTACCAAATTTCATCCAAATCCGTTCAGTAGTTTCGACGTGAAAACGGAACAAACAAACAAATAAACATACATACTTTTCTTTTATAATATTATAGTAAGATAAGAAAGATAAGATATGTACTTTGGACCAAAAACAGACAGTGTCTTTTTATGTATAACATCTTTTCCCTACATATTTTACATAGATTGTAAAAAATAAGCTGTTTAGTAATACTTTTTGAAAATTATTTAAACATTTATGTAAGAATAGCTTTTGCCCGCGGCGACGACCGCGTGAATGTCGCGTTATGACGGTCTCTAAGGTATCCTACGGGAACCACTCATTTTCCCGAAACAAAAAGTAGCCTTTCAGTTAATCCAGTATTCGATCTATTTACCTACCAAATTTCATCCAAATCCGTTCAGTAGTTTCGACGTGAAAACGGAACAAACAAACAAATAAACATACATACTTTTCTTTTATAATATTATAAGATAAGATATGGACTTTGGAGCAAAAACAGGCAGTGTCTTTTTGTTTTGTGATAATATAATACTTACTACATTGGTGCCGTCCCTAATAAAATCTAAATTGCCTGGAAACTAGATCCCTTTGCGTCAAATGTCCAATGACGTCATAGCTATCACGCGTAGTATAGTTTCCACTGCAGGCTAAGCTAAGGCTAAGTATGTAGGTAGCAACTAAAGAAATATTCAGCTCCAAAAATGTTAGAGGCCTAATCCGTATACGTATGCATTAACAATGCCAGTTGCGTACATAATTATTGCCTTTTATTAATGGATCAAATCAGATAAAGGAAAACATCTAATTTATAGTTATTTTTTAAAGTCCCAAACAGTACACTGCCTTCATTACAGATTTTATTACTAAAATTAAAATGGATAAAGATTAGAATGGATAATCTGGTTTTTAACGCGGTGGGCAAGTCTGTGTTTATAAATAAGACTTTTTTGCTACACTCATAACTTGTTATATACATAAAAAAAAAGAATGTGTAAAAAATTTACTCTTAAATAAAGAACCTTTTGAGTTCGAGTTTGAGTATTTGAACATATAGTCAGTTTTCTAAAATTACTCTTTATACAAAGTTGGCCGATAAGCCCTGACAGATATTTTATATTTATGGTAAAACAAGGTGTAAGAGAAAGGAGTAGTAATACTTTAAAGTAGCCTTCCGCTAATGATACTCGACAACACAGACTTGCACCCTGCATATAAAACTTCTTTACTCGACAAGTTTTTTTCAAAATAGCACCAAAAAAAAAGAGACTTCAAAAAGTTATAAGAACTTAAACTTTAATAAATTTGAGTAGAATTTATTTTTGTAACACTGTATATTCTTATAATAGCTTGGCTTAGCTTAGCTCGCAGTGGACACCGACAGACAGGACGCGGCTGGTTGCGTCGTCGTCATCTTGTGATGGGATGCATTTCGCAGAAAGCGTTCCGTACTGATATGGTAGAATTACTTATAATATCCTGAGAAACTTTAACATTCACATTTGGTTGCAATAAAGATGTCAAAGTAAATTAACTCAAAAATTTTAAGAATACGATACGGCACAGCTTAAGTCTCACTTGAAAACAATAAATTCCTGATTTATAATGACAAGGGTCAACATTGAAAAGAACGCCACAGAAACTAAACACTTTAAAACAAAAAATATAGCAAACCCATAAATCCTTAACTATTGAAGTGTATTTCAAAAGGCAAATTTTAAGAAATACCCAATGGGGTCATTTAACAAATAACAAAACAAAAACGAGATAACGGACGCACATGTGCACGGCACTAACTACTCGTAAGCGT
This sequence comes from Coleophora deauratella, assembly GCA_958295455.1. Lineage (NCBI taxonomy): Eukaryota > Metazoa > Arthropoda > Insecta > Lepidoptera > Coleophoridae > Coleophora > Coleophora deauratella. The sequence continues at coordinate 6,422,875 of OY282403.1, read as the reverse complement.
AATGTCGGCGAAACAGGCAAATCTCACCTTTAAATACATATATTAAATGAAAGCGTTAAGCTACTAAACATAAGATCAATTTTAGTGTAACAAATACTGTGCTTGGGTTATTTCTAAATTTCAGTGTAGAAACTCCATTTTGTTGATGGGAGAGCTACGAGCCTTAGAACGAGGTAGAGCCGAGGAAACTAATCTAAAGCCGAGTCAGAATCACGGAGTTGGCCTAGGATTCCTGAGCTATGCCTGAATGTCTACATTTACAATACATCATAATGAACGATGTACTATCGTTTATTCCGTTCCCGCTTGCCGATCCTGAATGAGATGCAAGATGACGCTTGCGCAAGATGTTAACTATTGGCTGAAAAGTTAGAGGCGTGGGGTAGCCTTCCTTGAGGGATGAAGCAGAGAAACCATCCTTATTGTTCGAAATTAAGCTCTATTAAAATGTATTAGGTAACAAAGTATGTTAAAATTAGCTAATGAATGCAAATATTGTTTGTATGATTTAATTTTAAGAAAAGGTGCGGACACTTGGTGTTAAACCTTCGGAAAGAGTGGTTGTTAGAGACAGTGCTGATAGCATTTAATTCAAATATTGCATATAATTGTTCTACTCATTTCATTTTATTCTACTAATTAAAAATGTAATTATGGTGGTTCCTGATCACGAGATGTCAAAAGTTAAGTAGAAAATTATTAAAAAGGGCTGTTGTAGTGTGAATTTACATTTCAAATAAAATTTACAGTTTCCTTTTAAAAGCCAAAAGTTTGGTTGATGTCACACTTCAACATCTTCATTTATTTCATTTTTTTTACAATTATGAGATGTGCAACTGAACTTATCTTCAAAAGAAGCTAACTTTATTTGAGACTTACTTGGTGATTTTACAACAATATCATGCCTTAAAACTTGTTGCATAACTCTAAAATTGTATTTTATTTCATGTTCATTATTTTATTGTGTGTTGTTTTGATTGCAATCGAACACTTTATAATTATGTGATGCATTTTTCGTGAAGACATAATTAATTCGATTAATAATTCATTTGGCCATTGTTTTGAACATCATTTATTCAAAATAATTTTAACAAACTATGCCTATTTATCAGTGTGACGAATAATATCAATTGGGGGTTTCTTGCATAAGTCAAGACTTGACAAATGATAATGAAATGTAATTTAGATTTAATGAGCAAGGAGGTTTTTTACCGCTCGGTGCATTTTTCCTCCTGTAGGTTTGGCTCAAAAGCGCCGGGGGTCGAAGAATTTATGTTTATCGTAACTATTTTATATGCCTTGAATAAACTCATATATTCCTCTTAATTAAATACATACATTGTTTTGCAATCTAAATTAAATAAATAATCAAGGCATAACGATCAACAGATCCTTCGATCGTAAAGTTTTCTCATATTTGAAATAAATCAGAATAAAACGTTTAATTACTTAATTTTGCTTTTAAATTATTTCTCCTCCATAGATATAAAACCCAAACATAAAGATTAATATGAGAGAATTAATCTTATTTTATAATTTCAGTAATAGAGTCCGAATAACTTAAATCCGTTTCAGGCTAATATTGACTATATTGATAACTTTGAGTATGAGTCGCAGTCTTGATATTTTAAATTGCCAGAATCAACTTTACTATTCATTATTTCAGACCATAATTAAACTTTGTTGGTTAGATATGATACACAGTTTTGATTATTCTCTTTTACAATATTAATTTTGCCAATTAATATATATAAAGCGCTCTCTTTTCTGTCTTGTTTTGTGTCTGGTAATATACAGACTTTAAAATGTTTTGGTTAGATAGTTTAGGAAACGGCATGTCCGTTTGTTTTGATAATATTAATATATAGGCTATTCCAAAGTTCACCCCATACCCGACAAAAAGGAGCCAGACTGTTCTCTAAGAGTGCACTCTAAATATATACAAATCTACATAGCTTGTACATAGATACATGCTATACATATAATACGGGCCCGTACATATAACTTACAAATCAATGAATTTATAATCACGCTGGCTTGCTGTCCTATGTCAAATAGGACCTATGGTAACCAGGCAGGTTATGAATCATGAATCATAAATTATGAATTATTTATAAAGAGACAGTCAAAAATGCCCTTATGATCAATTATCCTTTCATATCCAAACATTCCTAGAACTGAGGAAGAACCTATTTCGATACATAGGCGCGTGGTACTTTCGAGCTCTAGGCCGCAGAAGTCCCTCGTTACTATGTTCATGTTAATACAGAAACAGAGTGCTATAATCTTATAAATTAATTCTAACAAGCTTAGGCTGATATATTACGAATCCATGTAATCAAGACTGAGGTGTCATCAGCTAAAATCGCAAGCACAAGGACGCTGCCCTGGTTCGACTGATCACAAAGTCCTTCGTCCCTGTGTACTCGGTTTGGCTGGCCAAAATTATAATGCTATTTGCAATTATACTTAACCTTCTAATTTCTTTTATATTAACTAAACATTTATGTAACCAAATCAAGACTGAGACAATACCATTTTTCAGAATTTCTTATTCAAATACGATGATAACAAAATTACTAGACGATCACATGATTATTCAAATACAACGATAATAAAAATTACTAGACGATCACATAATTAATCTGTCTCACAAAGTGCGACAGACATTCTTCAAAGAGGGTTCAGGTGTATGGATCGTGCATACTACCATGCATATCGGGCGGGGACCGTCACACGTGGTTCCGATGGACCAGGATCTTAGCGCTGTGCTATCAAAGTCTAGCATACCTAAGATAGAATCCGATTATATATAAAAAAAAAAAATACACAACGTAGACCATTTTATCAGAAATTATTACAAATAAATATAAAAATGTATATTTATACATTTGGAAATAATTCTATTGAATCACAATTAAATTCCAGAATATTTTAATAAATATTATGTTTGCAACATATTTGAACTAAAGTTGAAGAGGAAATATTAATTTGTTATATAAGTTTGGGTCTTATCTACGGGGAGAGAAATATTTATAAAAAGTTTAATTCATAAACAGTATAAAGATAAAATTGAAAACAAAGGAATATAAAATTAAGTTTAATCTTAACATCGGGGAGAGAAAGATTGAAAAGGCATTAAAGATAATAAATTCATAAACAATATAAAATCCAATATAATATGTTTATAAATTGAAAATAAAGGAATATGAAATTAAGTTTAATCTTAACATCGGGGAGAGAAAGATTAAAAAGGGCAATGAAGACAATAATTATCCATAAACAATATAAATATTGTTAAAAATCTGGGAGAGAGAGACATTTCTCAATATAAAGACATTTTGTTATTACTTATAAAGTGTTCGAAATGCATTGTACTGTATTTTCTATTTTATTTTATATCTTTTGTGTTCTTTTACAGCTCAATCAGTTTATAATATTTTTTGTGCAGCGGTTGCATTAAATATGTTTAATGAATAAAATTATTTCAGCTCCTTATTTGAGAGATTTATATTAACAAAAATCTCCTATATTTCTATACATTGGGTAATTGTCTTAATAATGAAATAAAATTTAAGTTTGAACAGCAAACAGAAAACTGATACCTAATTGATATGTTTTATGTTATGCGAGTGCATCGCTTAACACAGTTAGATTATTTTATTTATATCCACGGACAAAATCGGTCTGTTAAATGGATACTAATTAAATAATTTACAAGGGGAAATCATAATTTTAAGGGAATATTACAAAGAAATCATTATTTAATGCAACCCCTTATCATAATAATATGTAATGGAATACCCAGGAAGAAGTTAAATTTACTTACTGAAGAATAAATAAATAAGAATAAATGAATTAAAAAAATATATCAATAATTTAGCTCTTTAAAAAAAATATATATATAAAGCAGCTAATTTTAAACTGATGTCCTGGGTGAGCTGTTACAAAACTAGCATTTATTTTCACCTTCCATATAACATTTGTTTGTGTGCGTGCGATTTGCCTGTTTCAATGCCTTGATCGAATTAATAAAATCGTTAGTAACATTTGATTTGGTAAATAATAAACGGACGGACGGAGAGCTGCTAGGCGCGTAAGAGATCAAATTTACAAAAAACTTCAGGTAGTGGGTTCCAGATGTTGTTTGAAGGGTTCGAAACCGTAATTAAGCGTTTAGATGCAATAGAAACGTTTGTCTAGTGCACAGAGTAAAGATGTAAGCAAGTAAAATATTTTTTTTTATTGACGGAATACATACAGAATTAAAAGACTGACAATAACTAGACTAGGTAGCTTGCCTGTGTCGTGGTTGTTGGTTTAAGATTTTTTGGTTACATGTTGTTGAGGCTAATACACACGGTTAAAACTTATTGATATCAGAACGTACTTAACAATATTAAATATACAAAAAAATCAAATACAATATTATGATTTAAAACTAAATAAAAACATAGTACCTATCTCAAAAATAATGCGGATTGAATCAAATAAATGGTCGGTAACAAAAGTAAATAATAAGAATAGAGAGTGAGTGAATGAGAGTGTTATGAATCTGTTGCTAAGACAGTATATTATTATTATTATAAGGTATGTTATTATTAGGAGAGAATATACTCAATTGAGATAGCAGTTCTCATGGGAAAGTGTTGTTTATGTAATTAAACAAACTGTCGAAAGAAAAACGGTATATGCGATTCAAATCTCATAAAAGTTTGAATAGGTTGCGAAAGTACATAAATTTGGTAAAATGTGTACAGGGCAAGGTTGTAGATAGTTGTAGATATAACAACAGAATGCCTTTATTGTGTGATGTGAGCTGTAGGGAGGTTATGAAAACTACTGTTTAGCACAACGGACTAAGATGATGATTATGATCTAAGCAAAAGTTGTTACTTCAAGTAATTAGTGGATGTGATGAACTGTATGAAAGGTGTGGGTGACCGACTCACCTGATGATTCTGGCGTAGCGATCTTCAGAAACACTTTGACCGAAAGGGAAAGTGTCGCCAATTTAGTGAATTTCGGAGTGGATATTGATGGTTTTAAAGCAGTTAATTTTATAAGATTCTTTTGCATTTTGCGAACGAACATCAGATGACGAATATTTGAAGTATGAATAAGAAAGAGATAGCTGATATGGCGTAGACAATGAATAAACTATAGATTGAGTATGGATGGAAGTTATGTTGCCAAAACAGTAATATATGTAATTATTATAAATTACGGATAAGGTTTGATGACGAAGGCGGCGCATACGCTACAAAGTGTCAATACAAAGAGTGCTAGAAATGAGAAGTAGGAACAAAACTACATTGGAAGATTTTAAGGAGGACTTTCGTAGGAATTATGTGGGAACTAGATGACAGGTGGCCGCCAAATTTAAACTGGCAGATACTGGTTTCGATACTGGTAAGAACATTACGATGAGTATGAGTTAATTTTGTGTTAACCTATATTATGCCTGTTTTGTATACGATAAATAATAAATAAATAAATGAGTGAGCATTTTGCGGCACAAATAGATTCTGTTAGCTACTTAACAGTGCCCATGCATGAAGAGCATTTAGTTGATTTTATGATATGACATTACCATGTAGGAATACAAACATTATGGGTCGCTAGGGAAGGAAAAGTAACAATCTGAGCGGTTGCGAATTTCCTTGGAAAATTGGATTAGAATCTGACAACGAAATCCAGGTGTTGTAATTGGTCAAGGCAATATGAATAATTGTAGGGTCAGTACAATAAGTGAGTGAGTATCTATGTACAACAAGTATGTGAGTTTTATGCATGAAAATGGTAAAACGTTGATTGCAAGTATTAAATAAAAGCTGGGAGTTATTCAATAATCGAGGACCATATAAAAATATTATTTTCCCTGCTATTAAACGGGAAATACACAGGTCTAAAAGAATTGGTTTTGTTCAAAGTATAAATAAATGTAAATAAGTAATATAATGAAAACGCCTTATATACTTTAAATACATACATAAGTAATAAAGTATACATAAATGAAGTAAATTGAATTGAAATACTAATTTAATTGCATTCGAGTCAAAGTAATACTAGTGCGGGAAATGTGGCACAGTTAAGCACATAAGTTTCTGTTGCGAGAGTGACATTAGTTTTGAAATCGGAGACAGGTTAACGCGAATAAGAAATATAGAAAATAAGAATACAATTGTACAAGATAAAGGATATTCTGAGGTGATCAGTTGGTTCGATTCCAATTCTAATAAGAATAACGAAGCCGCCGTCTCGAGTAATAGTAATGTTTCTAGTAAAATAGAAGTTGCATACGATTTTATGAAATGTATGTTGGAAAGGTGTTAGGAAAGTTGGAAAATGGACAGCAAATTCCTGTTTGGAACAAGATTATGCCGATTGTGAGATTTATTTCGGGAAATTGTGTAGACTGTTAGAAGAAAGGAATCAAGATAAAGAACTAGGTAAAGAGATAGGTAGAACTTGTTTATTGTGTGATAGACGAAAAGGGTTATGTTTTCGAGTGTATGTGTGTATGTATATTTCTTTGGCACGCTTTGTAGTCTAAACGGCTCGAAGGATTTAAGCTTGAAAGGTGTCGTTAGATGAGGAAATAAATTCTTCTTTGCTAAAGCTCCCGGAGGTTACAGTAACAGTTTATGGTTGGGAAATTCAAGTTTTAATTGAAAGAGGTGTATAAACTACGGCTATTACAACGGAACTATATTGTCCAGTAGTGGACGTCTTTCGGCTGATGATGATTGAGTTTATTATATTTCGGTTAGGAGATCTGCCGAAAGTCCATGTACCTATTATACAAATACAAGGTAATATAAGGTCACGTAGCGAGGGTGTCAGACAGGCTGATGATGATGATGATGAAGAAAAATAGGATTGGGTTGTACACAAATAGAGAAACCTATTTTTACAAAGACTTGACTTGACTTGAAAATTTGACGATTAAAAAGCATATGTAAAGATCTACTTAAATAAAATACATTTTGATTTTGAGTTTTGCGGAAATTACCTAGGTCAATTTTATAAGGCTATGATTGGTTAGAGAGAGTTAAACAGATGGTAAGATGCAGCCAGGAAGAGTTTAACAATTGGACATCAGGGTCTGAGCACCAAGGTTAAGATTGGATCAAAAAAATGAAACCGAGAATGTATCTTAAAATGTAATAGGGATAAAATGTGCCCTAGAAAATGTACGTAATGTATGTGTGTATGAGTATGAAATGAAAAGTGCGGCCAAGTAAATAAAAAGAACTTATAAACTTTGGAGCAGAGTTGTAAAATAATGTACCCATTTTTTTGAATAATATGTAAGGACTTTAAGCGAGATGCGGAGAGTAATTCATTATTATTCTTCTTCTTCCTCGTCGTATCCTCATGTCTGAGGGACGTGACCATCATGGGTCACACGTGCCACCACAGCTCTCCAGGCCGCTCGGTCTTGAGCACGGTGAATGTTGGCCTGCAATGTCATCCCGGTGACTTCTTTGATCGCATCAGTCCATCGCCTAGGCATGCGTCCTCTACTCCTCTTTCCTTCCATACGGCCAGTTATTATTAGCTTCTCCAAGCTGTCTGATCTATTTCTGACCGTGTGTCCGAAGAATTTTAGAACTCGCTGCATGCAGATGGTGGAGAGCCTCGTTTTGATGTTGAGTTCCTTCAAGATAGACTCATTTGTACGACGCTCAGTCCATGATATTCGGAGCATTCTGCGCCAGCACCACATTTCGAATGCATCTATCCTGCGACGGGTTCGGGCTTTTATGGTCCAGGTTTCCGAAGCATACAAGAATATTGAGAAGATAAGAGTCCGCATGAGTTTGATCTTGGTTTTGTGGTTGATGCCTCTATTTCTCCATATCTTCTCAAGTCTCTTTACCGCTGCCTTGGCCATCTGTGCTCTTCGAATAACCTCCTGGTCACAGTCGCCATCGTCGCTAATTTGTGAGCCTAGGTATACGAACCTGTGCACTACATCAAGGTCACTCAGTTCATTAGTTCGCGCCATGACATTGGTACGATCAACAAACATTAACTTAGTTTTGCTTCTGTTGATAAGAAGCCCATATTCCTTGCTGATGCTTTCAATTCTCACGAGGAGTTCAGACAGTTCAGACTCGGAGGCTCCTATGATTGTGGTGTCGTCTGCAAACCGTAGATTGTTCAGAAGGTATCCACCAATGCGAATACCTCCCTCCCAACCCTCTAAAACTCGTCTCATTATGTGTTCACCGATGAGATTGAACAATTGCGGTGACAGGATACATCCTTGACGTACTCCTCTTTCAGCTTTAAAGGGTTGTGACACGCTTTCCTCCAGTCTTACTCTTGAATTACTGCTCAGATACAAGCTTCGTACAAGAAAGGTTAGATGGTGTGGTATGCCCATTTCACTCATAACGCTGAACATTTTCTTCCAGTCAATGCAATCAAAGGCTTTGGCGTAATCGATAAAGCACATAGCTATACCGATGTTGTGCTCCCTGCCTTTCTCAATTAATTGCCTTATATTCAGAATCTGTTCTCTCGTACCACGGCCTTTTACAAATCCCGCCTGTTCTTTAGGTATTTGTCTACTAATGTAGGATTCCAACCGCTTGTTCAGAATGCGTAAAAGGATTTTACTGGCGTGTGAAATGATTCATTATTATTACATGTATTAAAATAGAATAGAGATGGTATTCACACAAAAGTTAGGCATGACAAATATATACTTTCATCAAATTAGAATGGAAGCTAAGACGCCGGTTGTTAAATGAAGTTACCCAATACCTTTCGCAAACAAGTTAATAAAAAGATCGAGGAATTAGAAAATTTGATGTTATGAAACGGGTAACAACGCCTTACTGTAACCCTATGATTTATACTAAGAAAAAAATAGGTCACATTTACAATTTAAATAAATTTAAATATAAGAATAATAAATGGATAAAAAAAAATATACATATATTATTATTAATAATAAAATAATACTTTACTAAGAGTTTAGTAAGACAGTATATTTTACTGGTCGATCTGAGTAGGTCTCATCATAGGCCTTACACGTCCGTTACAGACGATTCAAACAATGTCTGCTGCAAGGTATCCTTTTTTTGGTGGCTGTATAAGCAAATACGGGATCGACACATTTTAGATAGAGAAATTAGACGTCTGATTTAAGTAAATCATAGGTAAAATAATTTCACAATTAAATAAGAATAGACTAAATAAAGTTTTTTTTTGAGATTTGTAATTCTTCCAGTGATGTAAGTGCGAGTATTGAAAGTTAGAAAGAACGAATTTCAAACTGTCAATAGGGAGAGAGATGTGATGGGATGCATTTCGCAGAAAGCGTTCCGTACTGATATGGTAGAATTACTTATAATATCCTGAGAAACTTTAACATTCACATTTGGTTGCAATAAAGATGTCAAAGTAAATTAACTCAAAAATTTTAAGAATACGATACGGCACAGCTTAAGTCTCACTTGAAAACAATAAATTCCTGATTTATAATGACAAGGGTCAACATTGAAAAGAACGCCACAGAAACTAAACACTTTAAAACAAAAAATATAGCAAACCCATAAATCCTTAACTATTGAAGTGTATTTCAAAAGGCAAATTTTAAGAAATACCCAATGGGGTCATTTAACAAATAACAAAACAAAAACGAGATAACGGACGCACATGTGCACGGCACTAACTACTCGTAAGCGTAATGTCGGCGAAACAGGCAAATCTCACCTTTAAATACATATATTAAATGAAAGCGTTAAGCTACTAAACATAAGATCAATTTTAGTGTAACAAATACTGTGCTTGGGTTATTTCTAAATTTCAGTGTAGAAACTCCATTTTGTTGATGGGAGAGCTACGAGCCTTAGAACGAGGTAGAGCCGAGGAAACTAATCTAAAGCCGAGTCAGAATCACGGAGTTGGCCTAGGATTCCTGAGCTATGCCTGAATGTCTACATTTACAATACATCATAATGAACGATGTACTATCGTTTATTCCGTTCCCGCTTGCCGATCCTGAATGAGATGCAAGATGACGCTTGCGCAAGATGTTAACTATTGGCTGAAAAGTTAGAGGCGTGGGGTAGCCTTCCTTGAGGGATGAAGCAGAGAAACCATCCTTATTGTTCGAAATTAAGCTCTATTAAAATGTATTAGGTAACAAAGTATGTTAAAATTAGCTAATGAATGCAAATATTGTTTGTATGATTTAATTTTAAGAAAAGGTGCGGACACTTGGTGTTAAACCTTCGGAAAGAGTGGTTGTTAGAGACAGTGCTGATAGCATTTAATTCAAATATTGCATATAATTGTTCTACTCATTTCATTTTATTCTACTAATTAAAAATGTAATTATGGTGGTTCCTGATCACGAGATGTCAAAAGTTAAGTAGAAAATTATTAAAAAGGGCTGTTGTAGTGTGAATTTACATTTCAAATAAAATTTACAGTTTCCTTTTAAAAGCCAAAAGTTTGGTTGATGTCACACTTCAACATCTTCATTTATTTCATTTTTTTTACAATTATGAGATGTGCAACTGAACTTATCTTCAAAAGAAGCTAACTTTATTTGAGACTTACTTGGTGATTTTACAACAATATCATGCCTTAAAACTTGTTGCATAACTCTAAAATTGTATTTTATTTCATGTTCATTATTTTATTGTGTGTTGTTTTGATTGCAATCGAACACTTTATAATTATGTGATGCATTTTTCGTGAAGACATAATTAATTCGATTAATAATTCATTTGGCCATTGTTTTGAACATCATTTATTCAAAATAATTTTAACAAACTATGCCTATTTATCAGTGTGACGAATAATATCAATTGGGGGTTTCTTGCATAAGTCAAGACTTGACAAATGATAATGAAATGTAATTTAGATTTAATGAGCAAGGAGGTTTTTTACCGCTCGGTGCATTTTTCCTCCTGTAGGTTTGGCTCAAAAGCGCCGGGGGTCGAAGAATTTATGTTTATCGTAACTATTTTATATGCCTTGAATAAACTCATATATTCCTCTTAATTAAATACATACATTGTTTTGCAATCTAAAATTAAATAAATAATCAAGGCATAACGATCAACAGATCCTTCGATCGTAAAGTTTTCTCATATTTGAAATAAATCAGAATAAAACGTTTAATTACTTAATTTTGCTTTTAAATTATTTCTCCTCCATAGATATAAAACCCAAACATAAAGATTAATATGAGAGAATTAATCTTATTTTATAATTTCAGTAATAGAGTCCGAATAACTTAAATCCGTTTCAGGCTAATATTGACTATATTGATAACTTTGAGTATGAGTCGCAGTCTTGATATTTTAAATTGCCAGAATCAACTTTACTATTCATTATTTCAGACCATAATTAAACTTTGTTGGTTAGATATGATACACAGTTTTGATTATTCTCTTTTACAATATTAATTTTGCCAATTAATATATATAAAGCGCTCTCTTTTCTGTCTTGTTTTGTGTCTGGTAATATACAGACTTTAAAATGTTTTGGTTAGATAGTTTAGGAAACGGCATGTCCGTTTGTTTTGATAATATTAATATATAGGCTATTCCAAAGTTCACCCCATACCCGACAAAAAGGAGCCAGACTGTTCTCTAAGAGTGCACTCTAAATATATACAAATCTACATAGCTTGTACATAGATACATGCTATACATATAATACGGGCCCGTACATATAACTTACAAATCAATGAATTTATAATCACGCTGGCTTGCTGTCCTATGTCAAATAGGACCTATGGTAACCAGGCAGGTTATGAATCATGAATCATAAATTATGAATTATTTATAAAGAGACAGTCAAAAATGCCCTTATGATCAATTATCCTTTCATATCCAAACATTCCTAGAACTGAGGAAGAACCTATTTCGATACATAGGCGCGTGGTACTTTCGAGCTCTAGGCCGCAGAAGTCCCTCGTTACTATGTTCATGTTAATACAGAAACAGAGTGCTATAATCTTATAAATTAATTCTAACAAGCTTAGGCTGATATATTACGAATCCATGTAATCAAGACTGAGGTGTCATCAGCTAAAATCGCAAGCACAAGGACGCTGCCCTGGTTCGACTGATCACAAAGTCCTTCGTCCCTGTGTACTCGGTTTGGCTGGCCAAAATTATAATGCTATTTGCAATTATACTTAACCTTCTAATTTCTTTTATATTAACTAAACATTTATGTAACCAAATCAAGACTGAGACAATACCATTTTTCAGAATTTCTTATTCAAATACGATGATAACAAAATTACTAGACGATCACATGATTATTCAAATACAACGATAATAAAAATTACTAGACGATCACATAATTAATCTGTCTCACAAAGTGCGACAGACATTCTTCAAAGAGGGTTCAGGTGTATGGATCGTGCATACTACCATGCATATCGGGCGGGGACCGTCACAATCTCCTACGTACGCAATCCGCATACAATACAAATTACTTAAATTACTGCAGCTCTGCAGTAAATACTGCGTTTGTGTATAAGTAAATAGTGTCTTCAGAAACGCATGCGTTCAGGGAAATAGGCTGCGTATGACGCAGGTCGCAGTTGGGCATCGGACGATGGTCGTGCGTGGCACTTTCGAACTGAAGGTTGATGTGTGTATCATTCGTATAAGATTCGATATGAGGTGTAATTCGTCTTTGTCCTTAAATCGAAAGGCAGTGCACTAGAATGATTGCCATCAATTTCATATACTTGTATATTTCAGAGCATAAACTTTCATTAAAGACATATTATGTTTTCTTTTATAAATCCAGAACTAGTATAGAAACCATACTCAATATTTGATCGATGGATCTCAAAGTTAAGATAGTAGTATTAAATATTTTCGGAATTACATAGTAAAAACTTCAACGATCGATGTTGTACTCGTTGATGTCTTTTTTATGGGCGCGATATTTCACATTAATTAATTAATATTATGATGATTAGCACACTGACTGGCACTAAAATTGTAATAAGCCTAACAACCGCTGAAAAAAGAGCGTTCCGCAGCGGAGACCACGTTTAGGCAAGCGTAAATGGGATGTCCGTCCCCCTAGTGAGGTAGAGCATTGATTTGCGTACGGTTGCTGGTGGCAGTAGGAGGCGCATGACCTTAGGTAGGATAAGTGGCGCCCTTAAGGGTAGGTCTATGTCTAACCATGGACTGATGAGGTAGCGAATTTTATGGACTTCCCAAACAATGTTCATCTTGAAGTGCCTTCGTTGCTTACCTACATCGGCTTGCCTCAGAGAGGCTGGGGATCTCGATTAGCTATTTTTATTTATTTATTTTTAACATTTATTTTCAGGCAACTTAGGGCCCATAGATATATACAAAATCATACAATAAATTAACTTAAATACTATAAATACACACAATTTTATTATTGAATAAAAAAAAAATTGTTAGCACGAACTGTCGGTAGTACTGCGTCGTAAGTAGTGGTAGTAGTAGTGCTATATTGTGTAAGCAGTTCAAAATTGAAATGCACTCTGAGACACTTCTAGAATCTGAGGGACTTCAAGATGGACACGACCTTCAGGATGAATATAACTGGATAGATTCCCGAACAAAGTCGAACTGTTGACGGATTTGTACTTTTAGGGGACATTCTAAATTTAGTTTTTGCATATGCATAGCTGCATAGGTTACTTGGGGAAAGTTAAAGTGACTGACTCGGTGGTTCAGTGGTTAGCGATCCTGACTACTGATCCGAGAGTCGTGGGGTTCGATCCCCATCCAGGGCAAACATTTCTGTAATGAGCAGATTTGTTTGCACTGTGTCTGGGTTTATTATATCTATATATGTATGTATTTAAATGTATATGTGTATGTATATCAGTCTCTGGTTCCCAAGATACAGGGAATCCTAGTTTGGGGCCAGGTGACCGTGTGTGATTTGTCCCGCAATATTATTATTATTATATTATTAAAATTATCCATAATTATAAAGGTCAGCCAATGTAGTTGAATCTAATTTGACAAAAGACGTTGTTTTGAGGGTAAAATAATATAAAACAAAATAACATCATAAACGTTGATTAATGACTCAGCTGTTGTTATTCTAGATTCAATAACCCCTTGTCTTAGCATTTTTAACAGCGATGTATGGTGTAGTTATTTATATGAGTGAATGAGTTTCTGCGCAGCAAAATACATAAACATAATTAAGATTTTTTTCCTTTTGGAATCACAATGCCGTTGACCGCGGCGGCCTCTATTTCTTAAATAAAAAATAATTTAAGATTTAATTTAAAGCTAACATTAAATCAAAAATTTAAAAAAAACTATCGAACAGTGTATTTGTGAAGTTTGCATGAAAATTCAATTTCCTTAATTCTTTTATAGGTTTTTTAGGTTTTTTACAATGCCGTTGACCGCGGCGGTTTCTATTTCTTAAATAAAAAATAATTTTAGAATTAATTTGGAGCTAAAATTAAATCAAAAATTTAAAAAAAAACTATCGAACAGTGTATTTGTGAAGTTTGTATGAAAATTAAATTTCCTTAATTCTTTTCTAGGTTTTTTAGGTTTTTTTAGATTTGTGAACTCACAAGTTGCATCCATTTATCCATTATCTATCCATTTGCCGCTTATCAGCATATAAAATACCGCCCTGTAACTATTCAAGTATAATTACAATAAAATAAAATAACAGACATAAGAAATAATACAATACTATGTAATTCAAGTGGTTTTGGTGTGTAGAACCGGTTTTTTATAAAACCATGCAATTTTACAGGGAAGCCTGAATTATTAAAATGCCCAACGTTCTTCAAAAGTCTTCAAAACTTGTGTCCGGACGTTTCGTGACGTCATCGGACACGCTCCGAATGTTACTGCAGCGTCGTGCGTCATCGCTACGTCATTCTCTTTAGCTTCCTTTCTCTTTAGGCTTTCGCGCCTTTTTCGGTCGCATCACGTGTGTATGAATTGCATTACTATTGTTAGTGGAATTTCTCAAGACATGGAAATGATGTTAAAATACAAAAAGTTTATATTATACAATAACAAAAGAGTTTAACCAATACGAAAAGAAAACAAAACTTCGCGAAACAACGTCCGATTTATAAAATTAGAAACGTTTGATTTAACATAAAATATTTATTATTTGTCTTTAACATAAAATACATTCGAGGAATACAAAATGCAAATGAAGGCAAATGCGATATATTTCACTAGTAATCTTTGGTAATACTCTTGGAAGAAAATAAAATAAAACCTTTAAATTGGTCTTTCCGAACGATTTGCACCTAACAAATCTTTCTAAACAAAAAAACATAAGGTTTTAAGCGATTTATAATGTGAAGTTCTTCTTTTGAAATTCAAGTTCTCTCTCCAAGAAACTCTTCTTTTGCACCTTTCGAAACAAACTGATCACTCGATTAGTCAACTTTGTATGGGAGGACCAAAAATTTGGGTTCCGTGTACAGAGGATGCTAACTGAACTCTATTATGTAGCACACGCTTTCAGTTACTTTTTTAAACCGTCATAAGTAACAGGGTTAAAATTTTTACAGAATAAATAATAAAAAAACAAAAAGTAAAAAATAACGAAAACAAAAAACATGTTTACAACAACGATAGTATAATACAATAAAAACACGGTAATAAAGTAAAACAAAAACTACGCAAAGTTTATCGTAAAACAACAAAGTGAGAGTTTGACTCAAAGAAGGAAAGAAAACAATTTATTTTGGTAAATACAAAAACATTAATCATCGTCATCACCAGCCGAAAGACGTCCACTGCTGGACATAGGCCTCCTCCAAAGATTTCCACACCGACCGACTGGTCTAAAAACATTACACAGATATATATTGTACGGACCCTAATCGCACTTAGCCGGTTTTTTCCTGTTCCGTGGGAAATGTAAGTCTGTTTCAAGAGGTTGAATTCTCAATTTAAAATGTTTCATTAATTATTCTATTTTTAGAAATGAAATGTGGGCTATAATAATGACAAAGACATTTTACGTTTTCATCGTGTACAAGTGTTTTTCAATACCCAAGGCTGTTAACTTACGTTTGCGGGTTCGTGCGTCAGTAGCTGTTGACTGATATCATAACTTCCATTTAGGAGATATTCGCCAAAAAGTGATAATTGACAAAAATAAGGAAGTCTCATAGCAAGCGGTCATATTTCGTATTTGCGAAAGAAAATGCCAAGTAGAAGAGATATGTTAATCCTAAAGTTATTCTGTAATTCACTGATTATTAGTGATAACAAAGACTATATTTTGTAGTACGATCAATGAAGCAATTACCCCAGCAATAATTCCCCCGTCAGAATATTTTTTTGAGAACTTGATAAAATGACATGCTAAGACAAGGAAAACAAAATTATCCAATAACTTTTTTCCCAGAAAATAAAACAGATATTGAAAAGCATTTTTCAGGCCCTAAAGTTTCTCAAGCACAAAAAGAACGCTAAAATAATCTATGCAAAATTTGATCTTATTATCAAAAATGCTGGTACACTATTCAATTAAAAAATTGCGGTACTTAACGTAAGGTACTAAGGTCGTTCACACATAAGCTTAGATTTTTTCTGTTTAGTAACAAAAAGTGTTACTTAATTCATAGAATATTTTATATTTCGTATGTTTCACAAAAAAGGACGTGAAGAATTTCACTATTCGGATAGTACTTCGTAATTTCCACAAAGAAAATATATTGGGAATTATTGTATTTCTTATGTAAATATGTAACACTATCATACTAACTGAAATTTAGTTTTCGACAGAGTTTATTATTATCGACATAAAGAAAACAGTCGTTGACTGGACTAATAGGCATGTGCAAGATGTAAAGATCTAATGAATTTGTGTGAATTAAAATCGCTTTAGGTACAGATGTTAAATCAAATTAATAGATACTGTCATTTTCAGATATTTATCACCCTTTTTGTGGAGATCGAACCCACAACTCGTGACGTAGTAGTCAAAGTAGTTAACCACTATGTCAAGATAGTTGTCCAAAAGTTTTTCAAGGGACATAAAATACGATTCCAATGCGTTCCAATATACACTCTGTATCATTCTTAACGTTTTGTTTATGTTACAGCCTCTAGTTACAGTCTTAGTGCTAATTTAACGGCTATTTTTAAAATGCACAATAGTAGTGTTATTACCATCAATTATCTCTAATAATACCTAGTTGTTTGCTATCTATTTCTGAACCCAAGTTGGATTTTTAACTGCTGAAGAGTAAGAAAGAAAACGTCTAAACATAGTTACTTTTTATGATCTGTCAATAATGCGCGTTTTGTTTTCTTTCATTCAGTTTTGTTTGTCATTTGCAAAATCATAAAAACCGCCACTCTTTTTTTTTAAGTAGTGGTACACTGAAGTTCAAAAGGAAACTTTTTAGTGATATTCCTTTTTTTGTGCCTGTTTTCATTGATTTCATTGTCATAATATCAGCAAAAAAATCCGCTGTTGAACGAACGCCTCTCCCAACTCTCCCATAGACTTATATAGTGCGTTTCATCAAATAGTTCCTATGCCGTTATGTTGGCAGCAATGTTTTCCACACACACTACATAGAACTCAGACACACACTACATAGAACGCAGACACACACTAACAAAATCTGTAGAAGCGTTTTTGCGTGTGGATGTCATTGATAGACAGGGGAGCCAACATAACGGCATAGGAACTATTCGTTGAAACGCATTCTAGAATTTCTCTTGATCTTTCTGCGTCTTTCTGCAAGCTTGACTAGGTAGTGCCAATTGCACTGGTAGCATGACGACGTTTCTCGCTCGCGATGCGACGCCATAAAGTGCTCGTAGTTATGCCATAACAATTCAACTGACATAAAGTAAGTTGACTGACAACTGTCATAATGGCATAACTACGGCCAAGTAACCGTCTCGCTCTGCGCCGACCCACTGAGAAAGACAAGTAAACGTTTTCTCTCGCTGAGCGTAACAATCGGTTTTATCCATTTCCTCATAATATCCGAGCTGGTGAAGATCTGCGTCCATCAATGCGACTTCTGTGTGGCCTGCGCTGAGGTCGCCATTCGAGAATTTATCTTCCCTATTGATTTATCAGCTGTAAGAACTATATGGCCTATCCATTTGTCCAGTCTGTTTGCTTATTCTGTCAGTTATGTCAGTGACTTTAGTTTTTCAACAGGTGTCTGTATCATTTCCGGATTTGAGTGAAGTTTGTTTATTTTATCTGGTTGACTCCCGAAACGTTGAGTGTACAAGTTCCGCGTGGTAGGAACTTTGTACTAGGTAGAAAAAAAGACGATTTAAAAGTATGCGTACAGCATCTACTTAAATAAAAAATATTTTACTATGACTTTGACTAATAATTTACAATTTATACTTTTACGAAGTGGCTGCTTTCATTTTAGTAACATCAGCGGGAATTTATGAAAAATGACCAACAATGGCCAATGATTCCATACCTACTTTCTACTTCACAATGACGTATTATTCCACACAAACTTGTCCAAATACGCACATAACTAGTTGTCAGTCATGTATTTACTGTTTGATTAGTTACGCGATATACAAAATTTTTACTTTTGTCATACAATACTGACTATTGTATTCGATGCTATGCATTACTGTGGCGAATTGCTAATACGCTGTTCAATGTAATATAGTGTTACTTTAAGAATTTTAATAATTAAAATGTGGTTGCAATAATATTGTTTAAAATTTTACAGTGAAAAGACGTGAAATATTTATGATAATTAATAACCCACGTCAATATCTCAAAGTTATGTATAAAATGATAAAATATGTAGAGGAGTAGCTAAATGAGTATTTATTTATATAAGAGTAACAATAAAGGGGGGGGGGGGATAGAAGCCACAAAGATCTAAAGGAAGAAATTATTAAATGACTAATTTTAAGGTACGAACGCACTATAACTGCAGCGGAACTGCGCGACGCGACGCGGCCAAATATTTGTATTAAATTGCAGTGTCACGTCGCGCAGTTCCGCTGCCGCGCAGTGCGGTATAGCTCGTACGATTTCATAGAAAGAATACTTTTGTCGCGCAGCGTCGCGTCGCTTAGCGTAGTGCCGCTGCCGCTAGTGCGGTCTAAGCTTTTAGAGTAATGAAAAGGGGGTATTTAGATTTAGCATATCTCTTCAGTAGCGATACGAAACTTTATACAGGTTTGGTACATGATTGCATACCTCTTAACTGGTGAATATATTATATACATAAAACTGAACAACTGTTGTTCTAAATTTAGATGAAAGAATAAAAAAATGAGAATTAAATTTACTCGACTCAGAAACTGATCAATTTACATGAAAATTAAAAAAGAAATTCCAATTTCAGCAGTTCTACAATAGAACACAAGTTTATTTTATGAATAGAATCACAGGTTATGAGGTTTGCAGGTATATTGTACTAGTCACACTGTATACAGGGTGTAAAAAAATTTTTCTCATCGTACTGAACAAATTTTGTTCTACGACTTTGCTCCAATCACAAAAAAAATTGGACCTTTCATGCAAATTGATCATCTGTTTTGCCATTTTTGTATGGAGTCCAAATTTTTTTTGCGATTTGACCAAAATCATAGAACAAAAGTTGTTCAGAACGATGAGTAAAATCCCCAGTTAACGGGTCCTACACCAATTTTGTTACAACCTGTATATATATTTTTTTGTCCGTATGTCACAGCCACTTTTTTCTGAAACTATAGGAACTATACTGTTGAAACTTGGTAAGTAGATGTATTCTATGAACCGCATTAAGATTTTCACACAAAAATAGAAAAAAAAAACAATAAATTTTGGGGGTTCCCCATACTTAGAACTGAAACTCAAAATTATTTTTTTCATCAATACGTCATCATCTATACGTGTAGGGTATCTATGGATAGGTCTTTTCAAAAATGATATTGAGGGTTCTAATATCATTTTTTTCTAAACCGAATAGTTTGCGCGAGAGACACTTTTAAAGTGGTAAAATGTGTGTCCCCCACCCCCTGTAACTTCTAAAATATGAGAATGATAAAACTAGAAAAAATATATGATGTACATTACCATGCAAACTTCCACCGAAAATTGGTTTGAACGAGATCTAGTAAGTAGTTTTTTTTTAATACGTCATAAATCGTAAACCGCAAATTACCTTTCATTCAATCAACTCAAATATAAAAAATATTGAGTTCAAGACATGTGTGATTATGAATTTATACGGAACCCTCGGTGCGCGAGTCCGACTCGCACTTGGCCGGTTTTTTCTTTATATGTTTGGTAAAACAATAACAAAACACTTAAAACTAAGAACATTACACAATGTAATACTCTGTGCCTAATAATAACTTTATAAATGGGCAGTTGACTGCATTAAAAATAAATAAGATCCTTCATAAAAATTGCGGAAAAACACTCGCTTGAATTTTCGCTACATGAACAATTTTTAATTTAAAAAAAAATCATAATACGTCTACTATATTTATATATTTATATTTATTTAAGACTTCATAGTTGACTATTTAGTTTTGGAATAGAATTTCGGTTTTGATATTTTATAAAATAATCCTCAGATCACTTTTAGTTATTTACAGAAAAAGATTAGTTCGTTTAAAAAGAAAAGTCACTGTATCCTGTGTATTATTTCAAGATAAAATAAAAATGATGAACTACAATTCTGATGACAGTTTTGCATAAAAACGGTGAACGGAGCAATAAATGGCAAAGACGTGAACGACGTTTAAGTAGTTAAAAAGAATAATAAAGAAACGGTATAGCAATTAAAAATGATATAAAAAGATAATGGAAACAATATCGTATATAGATGCAAGTAAAGCTATAAATTTATTTTTAGTTTTATTTATTATCTGGACTCTATGCTTGAGGGTCAGAACCCGCTACCACGTTTGTATTGTATTTGGTGTTTCCATAAAAAAAAGCGAGCGTTTATGTTTCTCAGTAAAATTCGTATTTACAATATACAGGTTGTTAAAAAAAGTGCGTTTGAAATTTTAAGGGGTTACTCAGAATCAAGTATAGAATCCAGGAAAAATATTGAAAAAATTCGCTCTTCAATTTTTTTTTTGCAGTTTTTCATACAAATTCTCGATTCACTATTTAGATTTAGTATGAGAATCTGAAAAAAATAATTGAAGAGCGGATTTTTTCAATTTATTTCCTGGGTTCTGTACTTGATTCTGAGTAACCCCTTAAAATTTCAAACACACTTTTTTTAACACCCTGTATATGTATTATCTATTCTAGTGTAAGAGATGGGTATCATGTACTTAATTAAGAAAAAAGAACGGTTATGAGAACATTTAAAAATGCTTGAGTAATCCAGTAAAAATATCGAATAGCAGTTTAACGTCACAGAAATTAGACTTATTTGCAAACTGATCACGATAGCAAATAAATCTCTAGCGATAGACAAATATCGTATTTAATTTAGAACATAGTTTTTTGGGAACGCATACTATTTTAAGGGGGTTTGACCCTTAATATAAATTTTAGGCCAGTATGTTTGTTTCTCGGCTTGGAGGCGTGTTGCTTACTGGCTCGTGGTCTTAATTTGTAATGTTATGTCATCGGCATAATTTTTTTTGATCCATATTAATTTAATTGCGCTGACGGCGCTGCGGATCGGACTTGTACAGACTGCGTAGAGTCGCACGCGACTTCATCTACTTGTGGCTGCCACCGCGTCGTCGCCTGCCAGTGCTCGCAGCGCGCGCGCACCCGCCGCCCGCGTCGACGTCGACAATACCTGCGCACGCGACCCCAGTGACAAACACATTGTGCTGTGCATCCAAATAAAATGTCGTTAACCCTCCTCCCGAAAACAGGTGGCCGGCAGTTCCTGGTGCAGTGACCGATGTCAATAATGCCCGAGTGCACAGAACAGTTCACGTTTACTATACCCATCATACGGTATACCATGTCGGATGAACAGCAAAACGAGGCTCAGCAACCGATGGTCAAGAAGATCTCCTTGACACCTATCAAAATTGAGACCCCGGACAATGTGAGGCGTTTATCCGAACCCTCCCGTTACTATATCCCACCGCAATGCAATAATAGACTCTCGCCGAGGAGTGCCAGGAAACGGAATGTCAGGAGGAACTCAAAGTCTGACGTTAATTCTGATTCCAATACTCGGGACTCGTTAGGTCCGAAGCCTTGTAACTGTGCAGAATGCAGAGCGTCGAGCCCTCTTCCGCCAGGCTATGGCCCGGAGACCTTGAGTCCTGGGTACGATCAGATGAAGAAATCCCTCTTGGATGTGCCATGGTCCGAGGATTACACTGAGGCTTCCAGTGATGACCTCAGTTCGGAATGGGACTCTGATGTGGCTGAACCACCACCTCCTACAACAAAGGTAAGGCGTAAAGATAACTTTCAGGATGATTTATTCAATAAATCAAGGTCAATTGTGTATACAGTTGAAAATATACATTGTTTCTTCAAATAAACAAGATTATTTTGATAGCCTTCGTGATTTTGAACACAATGAATATTTCATTATGTTTCTTTATAAAGAAAAATTTGTGCAAAGTTACCGATCATATATTGATAATGAACCAAATGTTACAAATTATTAAAAAATAAATAAAACTAAACTAGTAAAACTTGCAATACTCAACGTCTTTATATCAATCAAAATTCATCGTAGATTTACATGTATGTATTTACGTCATGCATAAATTTTAAAACAGCAATTTTAAAACAAGTTTTTGTGTTTTAGTGATAATAAAAGCAAAATACTGCAATGTTGTAAACCTCGAAAAAAAGTAGAAATAAACGAAATTATTTTGGTAGTGTTCTTAATTTTGAATACAATGGATATTTAATTGCTTTTCTTTTAAAGAAAAAAATGTGCAAAAGTTGCCATCGATAACGAACCAAATGTTACAAATTATTCAACAAAAATAAAACTCAGCTTGTAAAACTTGTAATGATTAAAGTCTTTATCTCAATCAAAATTCATTGTAGATTCACATACAATGTATGTATTTACGTCACATGCATAAATTTTAAAACAAGTTTTTGTTTTTTACTGATAATAAAAGCGAGATACTGCGATGTTGTTAACGTTGAAAAAAGTGGAAATAAACACAATTGCTTGATTTCTATTATTTCAGTTGGAAGAATTAAAATCTAAATTCAAATACTTACTTTAAGAAGTTTGACTGATACAGTTTACTATATTCTCACGTACGAGCTACTTGTGAGCTAACTGGGGCAGCTGCTAATAGCTCTGCTGTAAAACAAATTATTAAGGATATTTTAATGCATCTCAGCGAAACCACTAGTACCGCAGGGCTGGCAGTATTTTAGCGCAACGGATCAGCCTCACTAAAAAAAGAAACGCCGTAGTCATGATGGGCACCATGTCTTGCGGAGACGTAGACGCATTGGATAGAGTTTTTATCTATAATTTTTTAAATGTTTTATAATATTTATAAAAAGTTAAAAGCAGTCACAATCAACAAAACGAAAAGAATAGAAATTCATCCTGTTTATGTAGGTATGCATGAAAAATAGAAAATAAAATGTAGATACGTACCTCCCGTATCATCATTTACCTAGACTTCTTGTTTATGTTTCCTATTCATACTATTTATGCACCTAAGTATGAATCTTACCATTAAACACGTATTAACATCGGTGTCAATGACTATTTATTTTGTCATAAACGTCATTCACTATACTTGTCACAAATACGTTACAATATTTTATCCTCGTTATGTTGTTCATTAATTATCAGTGTATACTGCTTTTCTTGCATCATTAAGAACCATGATATTTGCTGCTTTGAAGATAGCAGATTTAACATTTTATGTGTTCATTTATAGAACTTTCACATGACAGGGTATTTAATATTTCCATCAACTTATGGTGCTTTTATTTATAATCTGTCGATATATGCACCGTTACTCGCATCGTACGCAACTCGTTGTCAGATCGTGCCAATAACCTCTTTGCTTTCACGCAGGTCATACTTCATATCATCGTTTAGTAAGCTCCTGTTATGAGTGATTGCAGTTTGTTTCTCAGCTAACAAGTTTCCTTGAATAATATTCTCTTGATGATATTTTATTATTAAGATTACCTTAATGCCTTAGGAAAAGTATTATCATTATTTACATTCAATAATACGAAATTAAAATTTGCTGAGTTACTCGTATTTTTCTGTTAACCACATCTGTTAACAGTTCAAAGTTAAAGTCATCAGTTAAAAGTTCGACATTTAACATCTTTCCTTACTGTGATAAAAAAAATGTTTATTTTTCAGTTCATATCTTAAATTGTCTTTGAAAAAGCAAAAACTGTTCCAAGATTTTTCCAATCCATTTTTTCGTGTCTCTTCAGATTTGTCAACATTATTCTCTTTTCGTTTGTAGTTTCCTTTGCCTTTATAGGAGTCTCTACTCGACTTGCTTTTTTGTCTTGAACCTTCTGCATTACTAGGCCATTAACTCTGGGATTTATTAGCTATTTCTTTACTAACCTGAGCTGTATCGGCCATATCAAAGGCACGCGTTTCAAATTAAAGTCACATTTGCGGTTTGCTATCTTCTTTTTATGTGCCTACGCCAAGAACCCATTGTATAAAAGGCAGTTATTATACCTTTGTTTCAGCACAAATATGTGATAAGACTTCTTTATATGTGAGATCATCGGTAATTGGGTGATATTATCTGGTAAATTTATTTGAGGTATGAGTTTTTATAAGTTTAACATCGTTAGCTCCTTCTTTGATCATTTGTTTAGAAACTATTTTACTTTGAATCATGTTGTTTTTTTTTTTTGCTAAGATAACTAGGACAAAACTGAAAAGCATAGTTAGTTATGTTATAAAATCACGTAAATAAAAGACTGCCAAATATTATATGTAAGCAAATACGATAAACGTATACCTACACACAACACGTTACACCTGCACGATTTGTGCCAATACATAAAAAGTAACATAACAACTATGTATATTTTTACACTTAACACCAACGCCTTAAAATTTCGCATGTGATAAATTATTATTATAATTTTAACGGCGGACCTGATGACTTTGACTTATAAGAGTTGTTATTTGCTAGACAAACAAAATAGTGTATTTTTATTAAATTTAAAAATATATATAAAAAACACGACTGCGCAAATGGTATCCTTTGTCTATCTGGGAATCAAAAAGAATAGGACACCTTGCACTCCTAACTAACTCCTAACCTAAACAAATCAAGCCTATAAAGCTGGGCTTTGAACAAAAAAGTTATACAATTATGTGAATGCAAACCATAATGATGAAGCAGACATAATTTATAAGCCCATAATTGATTTAGCAAACAAGCAGGTAATTTAATTAGCATTTCAATCTTTATCGAAACCGGAGACTACAACCTGTTGTCATAAATCATAAATAAAGCTATAATATAGTGGATATAACTGCAAAACTGTATAATTGAAGTTCCCTTAATAAGTAGATTATTATTTCTGAAATAGAACAAGCCCAAGAAGTAGAACAGTATAAATAAATATAGGATAGAAATAGTACATGTTGGAAAATCGGGTAGCTAAGTATATTTAACATAATGATTTAACTTCTGCTACTGATGGAGGGAGGCAGTCAAGCATTACGTTTAGCGGCTTGTGAAGTTGCAACATGGTACACTTTACAGATAAGACAATAATAAATAAACCAAGTCCAATTCATATTCGTAAATAAATAGGTATGTCACTGTAAAATCGCGTTAACAGTTATTTCACGAATATCATCATCATCATCAGCCAAAAGACGTCCACTGCTGGACAAAGGCCTCCCCCAAGGCTGACAGTGATGACAATTTGTTATAAGCCAAAGTAAACATACATTGCTTAAATTATCTGTTTAAATAAAAAACAAAACAATCTTTCACCGTGCGGCTGCTTTGAACAGAATCCTGTAAATCCAAAAAAATATGTTGATATAATATCTACGATTATTAGGTACAATAATAAAGCAAGCCCCAAAAATTATGTACTTTTATACTCTTGTGATGAAACATTTACAAAGATTATCTTAGTTAAGAAAAATAGCGACAAAGCGGAAACCTCTTGGACCGACTACGGTACAAGATGAATTCTGAATTCAGTTAAATAACCATTAGTAAGTTGTAAATAGCTATGGATAATTCATAAATCGTGTATTTATTGTAGATACCGAGATGCATTCTACTGCATTACAGTCGCACTGCTGAATTATTTATTTTGCACAAATTTGCTCATATCGGTTCACAAGTTTTATTTATTTTTTTCAACAGAATCCGTAGTTCTACAGTTCCATACACCTTAATAAAAGTTATTTTTATCGAGTCAAAACTACTTAATCATGTTTGATAACGTTTGACCCTGGGGAATATCGTCAAAAATAAGTTCTTTCTAGTTTTCTATCGTTTAGGCGTAAGTGACGTCTAAAATAAAGATAATTTTTGAATAACGTCGCGTATATTTTGTTGTGTTATGACCACGCTGAATACGTTAAAAACAACCGACTTCAATCGCAACAACTCCAATTTTGCTATGTTTTGTTGATTTTCTCAAAAACCGCTGAATCGATTTCGATAAAATTTATATGGGACTACCTGTGAAGTATACCCTTTCAAACAAAAAAAGAATTTTCGAAATCGGTTCAGGCGTCTTCGAGTAATCGGTGAACATACATTAAAAAAAATAAAAAAAAAATAAAAAGATTCCGACGAATTGAGAACCTCCTCCTTTTTTT
This sequence comes from Coleophora deauratella, assembly GCA_958295455.1. Classification (NCBI taxonomy): domain Eukaryota; kingdom Metazoa; phylum Arthropoda; class Insecta; order Lepidoptera; family Coleophoridae; genus Coleophora; species Coleophora deauratella. The sequence continues at coordinate 6,396,126 of OY282403.1, read as the reverse complement.
GAAGTCGGTTGAAAATATCAACCACTTTTTCGTCAAAGTGACTTGGCTAAGTCCATGTGGGTTAAGTAGACCTATCACGAAACCATCATTGATCTGATAATTCATAGTAACTACTAAAGATTACTAGCATGTAGTTAAGATCGTTGTAGCAAGTCAGGTGAAGAAAAAGTTATTACAGAAACAGCATTACACTACCAACCAATTCGTGTAGATATCAGCCAGATTAATGCTTCTGACAGTTACATTTATGTTAAGAACACGACTCACGATATGAAAACAAACATTATAGTATCCACCACAAGTCGTATCTGTCTATTTCTATCCGCAAACCTAAACACATTTAAAGAAAACACATAATATACTCGCAGCAAACTTATGTTTTAAGTAGTTTTAACCCATTGGCAGCAGCGAACCTCGAGACTTATTACGTAACACTGCACCTTGATAACCCCTGCCCTGTCTGCGCTATTGGTGTCACGTCAAAACGACACAAAGCAGAAAACCAACTTTAAGCAAGTGACTTAAAGGAGACTGTTTTGACTTTGTATCAGTGACGTCGGAGGGAATTTTCCTTGCAAAGTGTGTGATAATGCCGCTGGTGGACTTCGCTTTTGATGGACGCTAATACATAATGCCAAGTAATATTTTAAAGTTTCGTCATAGTTTTAATGAAATATTTATGACCGTTGGATTAAGTTTTGTATTTCGAAACGTTACGACGGTTTTTAAATACTAGGTATCTATGATTGGTTTCTGAGAAAATCAGAGTGTGAGGTGTCAAGAGAAAAACTGCGAGTTGAATTTGTTTGGGCAGTGTTAGAATATTTTCTGAGTTGACCTGGCTAGCTACCACCATCTTATCTTAGTCTTGAGTCAAACATCAGTGGCAGACCTCAAAATTTGCAGATCCAACGACCAAACAAAATAAAAGATTTAACCATTTTGTAAAATGTCATTGATATTGTGTATTTCACCCTATCTGGGAGCACAGTTCACGAAGTCGAGCAGCAAAACAATTAACAAGGCATTTTTCTCAAAGCAACGCATGGCAATTTTTGGTCCCTTGTATTTTCATTGTGGTTTAAAGGCTCTATTATTGTTAAATGCCCCTAGGCGGCGGTAACCACTTTCCATCAGGTGGGCCCTCAGCCTTTTGCTACCCAATACAAAAAAATATATATTTATTATCATTAAAATGTATAATGTGGGGATAAATAAAAAATATAACAATATTATCATGATAGTATAATCTATATTAGTTTATTAGTAAATTGAGAAACATTACCTTTGCAGCAATTTGTTTGTACTGTGAGAATCACATTGTGAGGGTCACATTTTTTTGACCTGTTATTATACTTATGAAACTGAACAACTTTTATTTTACAACTTTGCCCAAATACCAAAAAAAATTTTGGACTTTTCATACAAATCGATCAAATAGATAGCAAGTTTGTATGATAAATCTATTTTATTTGTTTGCAATTTCAGCACTTTTGTGAAACAGAGTTGTAGTTGTTCAGCTTCATGAGTTCAAATTAAGTGCACTTATGTACAGTCACCCTGTATATTAATTATAATGATGTAATAAAAAAAAGATTGCCTATTATTTAGTTAGGGAATGTACTTAACTTGTTGAGTTGGTTATTCAATGATAATTACAGACTTGGCACTACATGGGATATCACAACTTTTTGCGGCGTAGAGGTTCCGATGTGAGGGTTGGCCTGTATTTAATATGCTTATGTTTTTGAATGAGATCAAAATGTCCAAGTGCATATTAAGACAAATAGATAAATTATTTACTAAGTTCGGGTTATCGAATAACGCTGTGATCACGACTCCTACGCATGGACTCATTTATGAAGTCATAACAAACATTACTTAATAGGACCGTTATCTATGCAGTCGCCTATTTCTGTGCACTGAGATAATGTCCCTTAAGATAATAGATATAAAGTTACTTTGCAGTACTGGCGCTATTGTATTTTATGGTCACAGTGATTTTAAATGAATATTACTGTGTAATATTCTGTAAAATTTTACCATTCTGATCATCGTCAGCTAGTTACTATTCTTCTGGTACGGTTTCCCAAGATGCGTCACTTGTTCCTGCAAATCTCACTCTGCTCCACATCTAGCTATTCTAATATAGGGAATATGATGTAAAGGGCTTACCAGTTGTAGATTTAAAAAAAGAAGGACTACATCACTATTAACCATTTATCATTAAACATTTTAACTGTAAAACGTCTTTGGCGTGACTTCAAGTCTTGGCTTTAGTTCTGAGCTGTGTTCTTCAAAACCTCCGTATAATATCCTACCGATTACTTTAACGATGAAGGAAAACAGCGTAAGAAAACCTACACATCTGATTACTGGAGGTGTCCATCATGTACAGTCGTGTTGCACACGTCCGTAGGTGTAAATATTATTGCGGGTGGTTAGATTCTTTGTAATTTTTCATTTAGCATTTACCGGTTTATTCAAACACGTTGTTACCTACTTTCATTTGTTATCTATAACTAACAGAGGAAAGTAATAATGTAGATACCTAGATAAAACATTCACCCATAATGTCCCGTTTGCTGTATTGTCTGCCGTCTATCAAGTCAAAACACCGGGTGCGCCCGTGCAAGGTTTATGTCGAGCGAGAGCGCCTCTGACGTAAATGACCCCAATCCTTGTACTTTCACTGATTTTCGATTTGAATAATTTCAAGTCACTCAATGACTTTCTCGGTACATACCGGTGGCTGTTTGTAATTAATGTTACATGTACCTATATGGATGGTATAATGTGCGCATCCGTTCATATTGTGTTGCATCTGCGTGACTGTTAGGTACACCAAGGTTATAAAAATCTCAGGTTATGGTGCATGTTATTTTCGCCTGAGATAGGTATGATACATATTATCATATAATTTGTTATTAATAATTTTCTCAAAAACCGCTGAATCGATTTCGATAAAATTTCTATGGGACCACCGATGAAGTATACCCTTTTAAAAACAAAAAAAGAATTTTCCAAATCGGTTCAGGCGTCTTCGTGTAATCGGTGAACATACATAAAAAAAAGATTCTCCTCCTTTTTTTTGAACTCGGTTAAAAAGATTGTGTTTATTATTTTTGTAAACATTCAAAATAATCATTATTTTTTTAATACAATCCAATTTTTCGGCTATTCTATTTCTTTGAGAAATGGACGTTTCAACGATGTGTTTCGTCAAAAAGTGATATAAAAAAAATCCTAGAGCTATGCCAGTTAGCAAAGTGTGCAATTTTGTCGTCGTTTTTCTCCAGATTTCAATTTCGGTATTTTCAAGAAAATACCAAACTTATTTCCTGGGCAGGGAGAAGGAAACCACTGTTTTGGGATAAAATCACATGCACATTTTCACATTTATAGAAGAACAGACATTTTTTTATTTAACAAAAGCACTTAAAAAATATAGGTAATTAAAATTTGTATATGCACAGAAGGGCCTGTAGTCCACACATACAATATTTAGTACCATATATTATGCACCTATCTATGTTCAAAATTATCGGCCATCGTCACCTAATTATTGACCGAGATACTACAAAATATATAAAATTATGAAGAAAACTGAACTTTGAATGCTTACCACGTGAAAGTTTTTGATTTTAATATTTCGCAAGTAGTTATTAAAAATGTAAAATACTTAAACTAAATTACCGACAACACCTCCGACGCATTGCTCCGCGGTGTAATGTAGATTACTGCCATATTTTCACCGTATTAAAATTCGGTGCATGTCTTGACTTGCCGAAAGGTTACCACTTTAATTTTTACTTGCAATTATGTCCTTGTTAAGTTTTTAGACGTATGCCTTACTTTCTCGTCTTAATGACATTTATATTACCTATTGAATTTTCGAATATAATTTTCGAGATGAAGTATTGTAAAAACACGAATAATCAAATTTAATTCACATATGAAAGTAATAAAGAGTTCTAGTTTACGTTTTTAGCTTCAACAGATTGTTTGTGGGTGGAACAGTTAAAATATCGGCAATAAAGTTAAATGTTTGGTATTTTCGTAAAATACTTTTCGGTAAGTAACAAAACAAGTTAACAAGAATACTGCACTTTACTAAATCACCCATAATGTCATGTTACTGTTTCATTTTAAAATTAAACAGTCGGCACGTTACATGACTTTGCTTTTCGGAAAATAAATTGGCTAAAAATTGCAACACCTTTAAATGAGTTTTCTTCTACAAGATTTATGTCTGTAATATGTATTTTGATGTTTAAAGACATGAAAATACCAAAGGATTATGATACTTAAAATACTGTATTAATGCAAAAATCTGATAATTCGAAAATAGAGTCGTTTTTACAGTAGGTGGCAACAGACAATTAATATAACTGTTTTTTTACAAAGTATGTTAAATTCATTCATATTTCTCATTCATAAATCTTTCAAAGCTAACTGTTTAAAAAGAGGCTGCTAGTTTTAAAAAAATATTCGGGATTCTCCGTAAGTTTAACTTTGAGCAGATAAACTTACAATTCATCTGCGATTTGTTATTGTTCTTATATATGATAATTTCGATAAGACTTTCTCAGAAAATATATTGTAGTACGCTACGCAGAGTATAATATACCCACTACGTTTTGATAGTCTAAAATTCCGTACGTTAGATGATCTCACTTTTCTTAATGTATGAAACTTACCGTGAAAGTTTGCTTACCTTTATACACTTATATACAACTCTTTTTAGAATTCCATGTCGTGCCAGCTAGATGCTACGTAGTGTTTTTTTTTTACTGAATGGTGGTATATTGTGTTCCTATTATAGGTAAGTTCCTATAAAGCTAGTCCCCCGGTGGTCCGAAGACTTGTCTACCATTTTTGGCGATTTAATGTCATTTGTACGTTGTTTATGGGTGTATGTTTTCTATGGAAGTCTTAAATGATGGTCAGATGAGGCACTGAATACGAATCGACTCATCCAATGCTTAATGACAATAGAATTCTAGAAATATTTGATAAATATTATAATTTAGATACTCGTTCGCTCGCGCCTAATAGATATATAAGGTACGTTACTTCTAATGTTTTTATGTACTGTACATAATGACATTTTATTCATTGTTGTGTATCTTTGAAAAGTTTATTTTCCTTTTTATCATAGAAGAGCCCAGTTTGTTTGTAGGTACTAAAAATTATAGGTATATCTTTTTATAAGACTATAACGTAAACTGTTACGTTAATATCATGAAACGAAACCAAGGTTACATTTATCGAAACAAGTTAAATCAATGAACCATTTGACGTCAAATAAGATAATTAGGAGGCACAATTAAAAAACGGTTAAGTGAATACGTCACCGACTGGATGTGGTCTCGACCCTCTGCTAGTTAATGTTCTGTCTGGTAGGTAAGTTAAATATTCATTACCAAACCACAGTATATTAAACAGTATGATATTACGTACAGTATATTAGACACTCCCTACCGCTCTTTGGACGCGACCACACCCCCCTGGGGGCATGAACTGGTGACGTTCCATACAGTCATTACTCTTAGCTCCTACGTGTTAGATAGAGAGGCCGTAGTAGGTAAATAACTCGGACCATTTGTATGCCCAACTAGCAAAGTAGAGATAAAAGGGGGCCAATTAACACCAAATAGTGTTATAAGGGTGATATTGAAGCAACGCTGTGGCTGGCGTCACTAACTCTGAAATATCACCGATATACTATCACCAAATAGTGATAAGCGTTGCTAAAATGCAACCCTTATATCACCAAATGGTGTTTAAACTGGGGCCATTACGTGGTGATAGAAACGTTTCTATCACTGATATATCACCACACTTTGCTAGTTGGGATGGACTGTTCTGGGTGTGACCAAACCATTTCTATGGACGAAAGTATGGTAATAATGGCTAAGTATCAGAAGTATTAACCACAGATGAGCTATGAGGAGCAGTGTAAAGCTCACCGGTATTCAATATTATTTTGACGTTTCTTTCCTGTATCTACGGCATGCACATAGGCACAAAGTAGAACCGTCTGTAAATAAATGTTATACTTACTAAAACTACTATTAAGGCTTAAACATCAAATGAATCCAGAAAGGTATTATCTATAAGTCACAACATTTTTAATGTTATCTTTTTAAGGTTGTAAGAATAGGGTAGTTGGCTGCATCAAGAATTTATTATGAAATATTTCACAAAATAGCTCTTTTATTGAAACAAGAAAACCCTTATTGCTTGGAATTTTATTACATGTGCAAGAAAAAATAAATGTAATGATTATGGGAAAAGCAACACAAAATTGTGACGTCACAGTTTGTTATTTCATATTTATTTTGAGAACAAATTGTCATTTTTGATATTTGATAGAAAAATAACTTAAACGCTGACTAGCAGTAAGTAAATAACCTTATTGAGGTTAATAGTGTTGTACCTAACGTACGTACCAAAGTACACGTCCAAGTAAAATATGCGTTCTAATTAAATTGTCATTGTCTGACACGTATTATTTGATTTCTTCTGTTTACCCATTAAATAATAGGTCAATGAACTTTTATAAGTACGCACATGATAGATAAATTACATTGAAGTACACTACGTAATGTATTAATAACATTTCCTTACAACGTCTGCCTTGTTTAACCTTATTCAATAATATACTACTATATAAGGTGCTACTTAATTAGTGTCCGATATTATTATATATATTTTTATACTACACCTACTTAATACTTTATCGAATTTGAGGCAGAATGTTTGTCATTACTATCGTACAAATATGCGGGAAGAAAACGCGCTGAGCGGGAGGGAAAAGTGTATGAAAATCCATTAATAACGTGTTTTTTTTTTTAAATTTTGGGTAAGACTAAGTATGCCGGTAAACTAAGTTTTTAAGCCACTAGCTTATTCCAAACATTTAACATTTTAGCGCCATTTTTCAATTTGTGTAATATTGTGTGTTGTGAATTCAGTTTGTTAGTCGAAATGTCGTCGTCAAGTGTTGAAAGTGAAAATATTTTTTATTTTCCTCGTAGGTGTAGTATAAAGCACTATGTATCACTCGGAAGAAAGTGCGATTCCCACCTTGAGTGTATTAATTACATCTCTCGTCGTTGGTAATCGGTCACCCTCTCCCCTTGATGAACAAAGTACTATTGGATTTTCCATATTAAGTGATAATTTTTTTTGCGACGGATATAGTATGACTATTTATTTTTAGAATTATTCTAAAGCTAATAAAGTTTACAAGAATCCTTTACGTTTTAAAAGCCAAACGTTACTTTGACATCGGGGTGCTAAAATGTCAGTTACATTTAATGCATTTTAGCACCCCGTTTATAGGTTTTCACAACTCTCCGATATTGCTCTACTAACATGTTAGTTACTTAATTTGAATATAACCGTTTAGCTGTTTTGATCGAACATGGCCATACTTATGGTCATTAGGTCTTGTAATAGGTGTCGATTAGGCACAGATAAAAATTAATATCGCATTTAACCTAAATATAGAGTTCGTTTACAAGTGTATCGAAATGTGGCCGTTACTATTAACACTTTCACGGATAGTACGTACCTTTGTTGAGTTCCCGATGTGGCACAATTTTCTCCATACAAATAGAACCTCGCATATCGACGTTCTGTCACATAGTTAAATATGCTTAGTTATAAATATGGCAATATGCCTATGTACGTAGACGTACTGCCGTGTAGCTGCACAAAAGCGCTTATTTACGTGGAAACAAAAATTGATTTAAAACTTTTGGCGTAACGTCAATAGGCGTAGTCATAATATAAGTTCATCGAATCCCGTCTATAGACGTACTGTCCGTCAAAGTGTTAGGGTATGAATGCCGGCAAATTTTAATTAGCAAATATTGTTATTAAGCATTATCAAAAGCCAGAAGCCGAACATACCATTTATTTGCTGAACCAACTTAATTCTTGTTATGTAACTTATAATTTACAAAACGTGTCTTCTTAACGTGTGTAGAGGCAGATACATCTTGGTACTAAAAGACAATATGTATATTATATAAAAACACGTCTCATTGTAGGTATGTATTTCTTTGGAAAATCTGTTTCATGAACAGATGCCACAGTTTAAATAGTATTAGAGCTTTGTTTCATTAAGGAATTTCATTATCTTGAATCAAATTTTGAAGACAATTTTGTTCAGTAGTCGATTAGTTAAACAATTGATTTCAAGTAAGATTTGCATTGCGATGTGTTTATTTCCTCAATTACACCTTTATTCTCTTACCGTTTTGTTTTTATAGGTGAAGATTTTTAATTGGCATTTTGTTATTTACTGCTTTGTATTCAAATTGTATATTTTGCTGTAAATCTTCCGAATAGAAAATAAATAAATGAATGTCAACAATCTATATCGTCCCCACTGCAGGGGCAAGGGTCTCTTCCCACACCTCGGCAAGATTAGCTAGATTTTTAATAAGTAATATTACTTCAGTTTTTTTAATAGCTAATAAATTAATAATAATTAGTTTTTAGGTCAACTTCAGCAAATATTACCGCGTATTGTGGTGGCTGTGTACATAACCGGTAGTAAATATGTACAGTAGGTACATTTTGTAACAAATAGTTTGAGTGCTCCGTTTGACGTCAAACCTAACCCAGTTACTGTAACTATTCTTACGTACTAGCAGTGACCAGTTGTCAGACCCTTTGCTTAGATTAAGTACCTTCAACTAAGTATATGTTTGACTTTTATTTATTTCAGGACGAGGCTTGATGTAGATAAGAATAAGAGTTCTTAATAATGAGAGAACTTTTGTCTACTTTTTAGTTCCCAAAGACAGTTTGACATAGAGTTAATCCTTGAGGTGTTAAAAAATAGCAACTAACTATGATCTAAGATGGCGGTTAACGCTCGAGGTCGAAAATTTAGATTTTTCATGAGGATCTTATACTAATAAAAAAAATACTTTACTTTTTTGTAGGACATATGCTTTAAATTATGTTAAATTCATCTATTTCTTAGACTGCGTTAACAACTCTGTGTCTTATTCCTCAATGTTGGGGCACCGAGGCTCTCTTTCTTCTCATATATCGGGGAGATTAAGTAAGATTATTCTCCTAATATGGGGATCAAGACTTAGGTTATTTTTTAAATTATTTTTACATTACCTGACATTCTGCTTACCATATGCGGGCTATCTCGGCGTTTTATCTATAAGCGCATTTCTACTTCTTCCCCAACTTGCCAAATATATATGTCAGGAAACATTTTAAATATCTACCTACTTAAATAAATAATTGTTGGTAAGTACATGTATACAAAAAAAATTGGTAGCTTAACTTTTTATCTCGTCTCAACTGGATGCGCAAGAGTGGTTTTGAATAGCTTCCGCTCTCCTATGACGTCAATCTGTTGATTTAGTCGGTTAAGTTCTCACTAATTGTATAAAATAAAGTACTTAGTGAAAAGTGGGTTGCCTTATTTAATCCTTTTTTTTGTTTATTGTTACAGGTAACTTACAAAGGAAAATGGTTGTCCTTCTATTTCAGTAGGTAAGATTATTACGAACAACCTAAGTATTTAATTAACAGTTTGAACTCGACTGTAAATATGTATATTATCTTATTATACACAGGATTTCAGTTTAGGTGCAGCTTTTCTTAATATTATCTAACTATAGCTCTTACTTCGAAATCAACTAAACTGTTAAAATTCAGACTTAACCAAATCAAAGTTAAGAATTACCAAACAGGCTTAACCAAAACAAGAAACTGAGATAATCACGCACACACCTTTATGAGGTAGAACAGTAAAAAAATAGGTAAAATTGTGCTTTAGTTTCTTGTTTATTTATATACAGTGCTTTTTTTTATAAATTTATGTACTCGTAAAATGTAACAAAAAGTTTGGACATTTCATCAAATCGATTACTTAGCTGATAAGTAGCTCATCAATTATTCCCCAAACCATTACATTTCGTAGAATATTCCGCCTTCAAGTTTGTTGTAAAACATAAAATGAATATGTTTTATGACTTACAAATAATCACCTTTTTTAAAGCTAATTTAAAATAGCCCTGTCTTTTTAAATCAATTTGAATGGCCATTACTAAATTAATGGTCCAAAAAAGCAAGCGCATAATGATCTAGCCACGTCTGAATCAAGCTGGATTAGCGAGACCATTTGATAAAAGGAACGTCAAACATCCCATTAAAAAGACCCTATAATGCCTAAACGCTATTCAACTCACGTATTCGTCTAGGTTTCACGCATTTAAAATACTAACCTACATTTATAGTATTCTAGCGGGTTTCCGTACTAAGTATCGAATTACGCTTCATCGAATAATGCACTGCGCGTTTCACTAGAAACTTTCTGCCTCGCACAACTAAACTGTGGAATGAATTGTTGCAGTATTTTCGGACCAATAAAACATTCAAACCTTCAAGAAAAGAGCGTACTCCCATATTAAAGGCTGGCAACGCACTTGTGACTCCCCTGGTGTTGCGGATGCCCATGGGCGGCGGTAATCGCTAAAAAAAATGTTCGTGCTGAATACTTCTTCCTTTTCTTATCTAAGATCTAAGGGATAGTCGCTATTACTATCCCTATATACCGCTGTACTATGGGGTTGTTGTCTTGTCTTGTTTGAAGTCTTCGGTCAGTAATGTAACGCGTTGAATAGAACATCTACGTAAGTTTTAAAATCTGATGTGAACAAGTCACTGGTACATATTACGTTTTGTGACTTTTGGGGCTCATCTTGGGACCTCTGTTAAAAAGGTGTCTATAAGACATGCTTTTATGTTAAACGAACATTATTTTAATAAATATCGCGGCGATATTCAGTTCATTAACTGGTAAACCTAAAAATTAAACAGTATAAATATTTAGATCGGTAAATAAGTTTTCGATGTAGTGAAATATAAAAGGATAAAATTCACTAAATAAGGCATCAAAAGGCAGCGTGTAGCCTATCGCGGGCGAAATATTGAAATAAGGCTGTTTGCTTAATGTTGGTTGTTTATTTTCATATTTATTGCCTCGACTGACAAGTACATAATTAATTTATAGATACAGATATCGTATGTTTGTATTAGTAGTCGTAAGTCTGTAATGAAAACGTGTATTTTTAGTGTCTAGACAAATTTATGATAGCAAATGCGAAACTGTTTCTTTTTTGTCAACGAAGTAAACATAGTACTGATATTTTGTTATTTTTTATTAACTTATACATCATTAAATAACTAATACAATACAGTAGTAATATCAGATCAATAAAATTACTAATTTACTTTTGCTTCTTCTTCTGTGGCACAATTAAATCGTGTTACAAGGGATAGACGACAGTCACATGATGTCAGTCATGATGATGATGATGATGACATGACTTAAATGACCGTTTGTAGCTACAATGACTTAATTTTCTACTTTTCGGTCATTGAACTTTTATAAATAAAGATTTCACGTATAACATCCTTCACCGTATTTTGACAGAGTGTCTAGCTGTCCATCAACTGGATCAGAAGTAATCCTTAAAAGGCAACATGTTGTAGTTACAGCAATTACTTATAATATAACTACGGGCATAGCCAATTAATAAAGATAAGCTAGACTTAGTTACAAAAGGTGGGATGGAGAGGACATTTTGTAGGTTTTAAATTTGTGGCATTACGGCCTACATAATGAATTAGGTATGTATATTTATTCCTAGCAATTGTTTAACTTACGAGTAGTTTAATAAAAAAAGGAAATAGTAAAATACGATAATTACTCCACTAACCTAACCTAACAAAAATTTAAACGTCGACCCCACGACACCGAAATAAATACTTACATACAAAACACATTACTCTCATTGTAGAGCGTTTTGATAAAAACTCTCAAAAAATTAAAAACACTACACCCAACAGTAAAACTCTTATATTAAATTACAAACAATTCACGCCACAAGTAAATTTAATTGTTTTCCTAGACAGTCCCCATACAAAACGCGAAAATGTGTCAAGTTCGAATATGAAGCAGACGCAGAACGCTGGTTGGTCGCGGCACGTGGCTACGGTTTCGCAATTACTTGTAATTCAATGAGTTACATTTGTCTAAATTTTAATATTCTATGTTTTTTTTAAATACAGCTGGTGAATTTTAACGGTTGTCGAAATTATAAAACTGAACATTATAAGAGCTGTTTTCTTGTAGAACAGAATCCACTGACTGAAAAATCTTATGCGTTCATTGAAATTGTTGTGTCGCATTGAAGCGTTTTTTTTTTAATCGAAAGTGTGGGGCCAGATGACGGTCACCGTGATAGTGTAAAAATAAAATAACCAGATAATGTTTTGTGTGTACCTATTGGGTCGAAAATTATAAGAGAAAAAATTTTGACTCGAAAAGAAGACAGTAAAATTCGGATGATGTTTTTAGAGTTCCGTAGCCAAATGGCAAAAAACGGAACCCTTATGGATTCGTCATGTCTGTCTGTCTGTCTGTCTGTCTGTCTGTCTGTCCGTATGTCACAGCCACTTTTTTTCCGAAACTATAAGAACTATACTGTTGAAACTTGGTAAGTAGATGTATTTTGTGAACCGCATTAAGATTTTCACACAAAAATAGAAAAAAAAACAATAAATTTTGGGGGCTCCCCATACTTAGAACTGAAACTCAAAAAATTTTTTTTCATCAAACCGTGTGGGGTATCTATGGATAGGTCTTCAAAAATGATATTGAGGTTTCTAATATCATTTTCTTCTAAACTGAATAGTTTGCGCGAGAGACACTTCCAAAGTTGTAAAATGTGTGTCCCCCCCCCGTAACTTCTAAAATAAGAGAATGATAAAACTAAAAAATATATATGATGTACATTACCATGCAAACTTCCACCGAAAATTGGTTTGAACAATATCTAGTGAGTAGTTTTTTTTTAATACGTCATAAATCGTAAACCGCAATTTACCTTTCATTCAAGTTACAACGAACTACAAAAACTTTTATATTATGTTACTTGCTGCTACGGAACCCTTCATGGGCGAGTCCGACTCGCACTTGGCCGCTTTTTTTTATTAGGTCACAGTATAACGCTATCTTCCTTATTAATGTTAAATATCAAAAACCTCGATGATTTAATATGACTTTTAAGATTGATGATGATATGGTTTCATAACAAAACTGTCTTACGTATTTCATCAGTAGAATTTATGAAGCATTTTCTATTATTAAGCACTGGATTAGTCGTATAATAGTCGTATTCAATGGAATTACGACCATTATATGATTTTAAAGTAAAACAGTAAGTATTATTATTGAGAAGATGAATTACCTATTCTATTTTAAGACGGCATCGACGTAGCTACAGAAATTCCTAAGCATGCATTTTGCTGTTTAACACTAGGTTCATCGTACTCGCAAGCTTCCGGGTCTAAAGTATCTACTAAGTGGTTATTGCAATTTTAATTAGTCACCTATTCATATTTTTACAAAGTTAAATGTCAAATGCTAAAAATCTTGAAATGTCACTTTTTTACAATACCATTTTTTATCAATGTTTTCCATCTATTTGGTTAGAAAAACGTGAAACATTATTAAATAGCTTCCACCCACGACTTCGTCTGCGTAGACTTCAGAATTTTGTCGAGACAAAGAAAATATTAAGGTGGCACCATCTAGTGACGAAGTGGAAACTTTGAGTTTTTATCAAGCATTCCTCTGGGAATCCTTCAGTTTTCCGGGATAAAAAGTATCCTATTTGTTAGCAGAGTGCTTTACCTATCTATCTAATACATTTCATCCAAATCCATTTAGTAGTTTCGGTGTGAAAGTGGAACAAACAAAGAGCCATACTTCGCATTTATAATAGTATAGTGAGATTCTTTAAGAGTAGGCAAATGTAATGTGGCCTTTTAAGCCGGTATCATCATAGCAACAGTTTTTTGTCAGATCTATGGCATAAATTAACAAAAAACCAAGACAAGTAACGCCCATACATACACCCCCACACCTATGTTTTTTTATAATATTTGTCAGTCTACAGACTATTATCTTTGAATACGTTCCCGCATTAAGACAAATTGGTATAGGTATCGTTTACCTACTTCTCATGGAAAATGACGAATGATAGCTCTTAAAATTTTTACAACGGTCTGGTATTAGGCTATAAACACAATAAGCGGTATAACTCTTGATGTACTTAAAATATGTCTTGTAGAAAATGTGTCCTGCCAACTTCAAGTCTTTTGAAGCATCTGTGCAATCAGAAACGTAAGCGGTAAGAATTTTCGAGTACAGGTAGATAAATAAGACTGCAATGTACCCATATGATAGGAGATCCTTTCCCTTGTTGTAACTTCTCATAATGTGTTTGGAAGTGTCAAAGTCAACTGCGCCGCAGGCTGACCGGGGCAAAGAAAGCCTTATATTGGTCGAACTAATGATAATGAAGAGTAAGTAAATGTAAAGACATATGTAACACAAAGTTTGTGCTATTAGGTCGCTTCTTCCGTTCCGTTCCGATCATAAAACGTGTGTGATGTGATGGGCAGACAGAATAACGTTGGTACTTACCATCATTCTCCTGCCCTTATCCCAATCATTTGGGGTCGGCGCAAAATGTTTTCTTCTTCCATACATCCCTTTCAGCTGTCATCTCCGTACTCACACCCTTTCGACACATATCATCCTTCACACAATCCATCCATCTCTTTTTTGGTCTCCCTCTCCCCTTATATCCATCGACACTCATCTGTAACACTCTCCTTGTTACATGTCTTTCATTCCTCCGCATTACATGCCCATACCACGACAAACGATTTCCTCTCAATTTTTCTATCACTGGCGCAACTTTCAAACTTCCTCTTATATACTCATTCCTAATCTTGTCCATTCTTGTTACTCCACACATCCATCTCAACATTCGCATCTCCGCAGCATGCAATCGTCTTTCATTCTTTCCCTTAGTGGCCCAACATTCCGATCCATACAGGACGACAGGTCTTATGATAGTTTTATATATCTTCCCCTTAAACTTAAGGGGAAGTCGGGGGTCGCAGGTAGTCCCTGTGACCTGTCGCCACTTCATCCATCCCAAGTTGATTCGGCGCTCAATGTCTCTGTTAATGTCTCCGTCGCTCTGAATAAGTGAACCTAGGTACTTGAAATCGGAGCAGACCGGTAGCGCTACACCATCCAGTGCTATCGGTGTACAACTGGAGAGACCGCCGAAATCACAGAACAGATATTCGGTTTTGGTTCTGCTGATTTTCAGGCCAACGCTCTCCAGTCTTTGCTGCCATGCAACCAGTCTGCTCTGCACCTCAGGTCCATCCTCACCTACAAGGACAATGTCGTCGGCAAATAGCATGCACCAGGGTGCCTCTTCCTGTATGTCCGACGGGGGGGGGAGATGGGCCTCCTTAGCATTGGTCTGCAGCCCGTCTAGGAGAAGGGAAACTCCGAAATCAAACCCGGTGTGGTGGTCATCGTTAGGCGAAAGTAGGGTCCAACCCAAAATATACGGCAGACCACCACAACAGCATTCCCAAGGAGGGTTAGCGTCAGGCAGGCGGCCGGCTGTAAAACTCGTGCCAAATCTGTAGCAAATGAATAGAGTGATAGACATGCGCGACAGGATTAGGGCGTCCCCCGGAGGCGACGCGCAGGAGCAGCACCCGGCTCTTGCGACAAGTGGGTCAGGGTTGTCGCACCATCCGACGCGGGTGCGACGTAAGACGCGAGCTCGGAAAGGGAGGGATGTGAGAATAAGGTGTGCTAGTTGGAATGTCGGAACGATGACTGGGAGGAGTAGAGAACTAGCAGATGTTTTGAAGAGACGGAGAATAAATGTGGCATGTCTGCAAGAGACGAAATGGAAGGGGACGAAAGCTAGGGAGATCGGTGAAGGATATAAGTTTTATTATAGTGGAAGTGATGGTAAGAGAAACGGGGTAGGAATAGTGTTAGATAGTGAGATGAAAAAATGTGTGATGGATGTGAAAAGGGTGAGTGACCGAATTATTGTGGTAAAAGTGATGCTGGAAGATTTGATTATGAATGTGGTGAGTGTGTATGCCCCTCAAGTCGGATGTGAGGAGAGAGTAAAGGAGAAGTTCTGGGAGGAGTTTGACGGTGTGATGATGAGTATGCCAGATAGTGAAGACATATGGATAGGTGGAGATTTTAATGGGCATGTGGGAAGAATGAATGAAGGACATGAAAGAGTACATGGTGGTTGGGGGTTCGGGAGCAGAAACGAGGAGGGAGAAGCACTGCTAGAAACCGCTTCGGCATACGACCTGGCCATAACAAACACCTGGTTCCAGAAAAAAGACGAACACCTCATCACATATAAAAGTGGCCACCATAAGACGCAGATTGATTATTTTCTTATTAAAAGAAATAAGATCAACTGCGTTAAAGACTGCAAAGTGCTACCAGGTGAAGAACTCGTTTCGCAACACAGGCTTCTGATCATGGAGATCCAAGTCAAAGTTCGTCCAGATAAGAAAAAAGAACGGCCCCCACCGAAAATCAGATGGTATTTGCTGGAAAAGGACGAGTATGCAGAAATGTTTAGAGAGCGAGTGGTGAACAAAATGTTAGAAATGGGAAGTATGGAAGGAAAATCGGTGAATGAATGTTGGAACGAGATGGCGGAATGCATGAGAAGGGAGGCGAAGGAAATTTGTGGAGAAACAAAAGGGAAAGGAATGATCGATAAGGAAACGTGGTGGTGGAATGACGAGGTGCAAAGAAGGATAAAAGAAAAAAAGGTAGCTTTTAAAGAATGGCAGAGCGTATCAAATGAGAGCGTAAGTGTAAAAAATGCAAAGAGAGAAGTGTATAAAGAATGTAAGAAGAAAGCAAAGAAAGGGGTTGCCATTGCTAGAGCTGAGGCGCAGGACAATCTGTATAAATCTCTAGACTGTCCTGAAGGCCAGAAACAGCTCTATCGTATAGCGAAAGCAAGAGAACGGCACGCAAGAGATGTATCACATGTAAAATGTATAAAAGATGAGGGTGGAAGGATTCTTGCGAAAGATGAGGAGATAAAAGAGCGATGGAAGGTATATTTTGAAAGATTGATGAATGAAGAGAATGATTGGAGTGGAGTACTATTGGATCCACCGTTGAATCTAGGTATGGTAAGAGAAGTAGATGTGTCAGAGGTAAGAATGGCCGTGCGAAATATGAAGAATGGAAAATCGGTGGGACCGGATGGAATACCAGTTGAAGTATGGAAGTTATTAAGTGAAGATGGTTTTATGTGGCTTGCTTTGTTTTTCAATAAGTTGTTGCATGAAGAGGTAATCCCCGACGAATGGTGTAACAGCTTGCTGGTACCCATCTTTAAAAACAAGGGTGATGTACAGGATTGTAACAACTACCGAGGAATAAAGCTTATGTCACATAGTATGAAAGTGTGGGAGAAAGTGATTGAGAGACGCGTGAGAGAAGAGACCGAGGTTTCACGAAGCCAGTTTGGTGTTATGCCTGGTCGAGGGACGACGGACGCAATTTTTGGACTTCGTCAGTTGTGCGAAAAATACAGAAGTGTACACAAAAACTTGCACATGGTGTTTGTCGACCTCGAAAAGGCATATGACCGAGTGCCTCGGGAAGTGTTGTGGTGGGCCTTGAAAGAGAAAGGAGTGCCTGGGAAGTATGTGGAGTTGATTCGCGCCATGTACAAGAACATCCGTACACGAGTAAGATCCGTCGCTGGCACCTCGGAAGGGTTCGGAGTGGCGGTGGGCTTGCACCAAGGGTCAGCATTGAGTCCCTCTTCCTGTATGTCCCCAACGTTGGTACTTACCAATGAAAATAAAAAACGTATGTTGTTTTTCAGAGCAAATTAAAATAACAAATTATCCGACATTTGATACTTACGAACCAGACTGATTCAAATTTATCCTACGACACTCGTTGGATTCAGACAACTCTAAAAAAACACCTCCTTCTCTTAAATCCAAGTTCAGTGAAAGAAACTGCAAAACATACAGACATCCGATAAACATTACTTTCCTCCTTACTTTGCCTTACATTACGTTGCCTCGGCTAGCTGTGTGCTCAGCCTAACGGACGGTCTCAAAGCCGGCGCGTGCGTCACAGATGATCTTGACATCGTGGCACCTGAGCGTGGCATCTACCAGCGAAATGTTATGTGCGAAATAACGTGTTAATTATCACGTACAACCTTATGTATTAGATATATTCTTTTTATTGAGTTTTTAGTCTTGCATGACATTTTATTTGTGATTTAAGTTTTGTTAATACATCAATCGGAACAAGATGCTGAATTAACTCAACTTGATAGTTTACTGTTAGATAACTTGTTGTCTCCTGAGTAATATCTCGTTTTATCTAACACACAGCTAATCATAAAAATAACCAACTTTGAATAAGAAGAGAAATATTAAGATAACATCTATTTCCACAAACCCTTTTAGATACATAAATTATTATTAATTAATTTATTAGTTCACGAGAAAAATGTCCAGTAACTTCATTACATAAATCAAAAATAGACAATATTATTCCATGATTCACAACTGCTGCGGCTGAAATATTTTTTTAAGTAATAAATGTACGATGATTCATATGACACAGTTTGCTTATTGAATAGCTTTCCAATATGGTATTTGATAGAAACCATATAATATGTCCATAATAATAGGACAACTTGAATGTAGAAGATTTGAAAACAGACACTGTCACAGAATGGGACATTTTATAATACATTTGGCGAAAGACTTAGACAAGGTGAGGGTAGCATTTCATGCAGTCTTGGAAAATGCCATAGCACAATCAAACCGAATCCTACAAAGTTGAACACCGTCTTTAAAACATTCATGTATCAAGTAACTAGTTTTGTTCAATAAATGAGAGTAATTAAAATCGGTTCACAATCGGCGAAGACTTCGCTTAACATACACACCAAAAAAAACCAGTGAAATTGAGAACCTCCTCCTTCTTTAAAGTCGGTTACAAGTAGCTATTTATAGTAGCTCTATAAATCCTGACTGATAAATTATTTACTTTTTATTTATTTAACTTAGTTCATTAAAAAAAACGTAAAGGTACCGTAGTTTAGTCTTGCTTGTCGAGTTAAGCAAAAAAACGTTTATATTAAACTTTTTTTTTCTCGCATATTGTGAGTTGTGCATGTCTTCTTATGCTCTAACCTAAAAGAGTAGCCAATTTCATCACATAGTGATTATCTCAAGCCTTTAAAAGCCTACTTAGAAGCGCCTAATAAGACGCGGTGTTGTAAGATTCTCAGGAGGTAGCCACCTTCTAAGAATCTTACCTAGCTTTAATCTGCGATCGATGTACCGTGAGGTTGTAGACTAACTACTTCCTAATTAGGAAGAAAAGAATTGGTCTAACATAGCTGGCCAGAGTTAGTTGAATGCTAAATGAACTCTATACAGTTATAATTAATACAGCATGAATTCTCAAAAAAGCTTTCGACTTCCTGTTCAAAATTGGCGGATGAGATAACTACTTTGTATCATATAGATATAATAAAAAAAAACAAATTAAATATGGGATGCTACAGATAACTAGTTCAGTATGATAAGTAGTTTGAGTTCCGAGAGACGTCTTTTTATACCCAGTCTGGGCTTCGAGTACAAAAACTGTTTAAAATTGCATCAGTATTATATTCAAGGGCAATAAAATTTAAAACCATTTTTATATTTGGCATGTACACAGCAAAAACCTTTTTTTTTATTCTGAAACTGTTTCATAGCTTTGTATTTTTTTAGGGCTGAAATCAATATTTTTTCGTCAAGCCAAATTGTTAAGTCGTGACAGAAGCCGTATATGCAGCTTAAAAACTTCTAGTGTTGGCCACTGGCTCAACAATCGCCACCAGCACCTATGTGGAGAATAGCCTAACGTTCCCTAGGTATAGGACTCTTCCCATACCTATACCCTATTCCAAACTGGATGCTATGGGAGACAGCTGTTAGTTGACTAAGTGTAGAGATGTGATACACTGCATCTCAAAAGACGATGATCGATTAACGATTTTATCTGCGTACTAACAAAAATCGAATTAGGCTACTCTCGGGTATTTAGGTCTCTACCCAATTACCCATACCCCAGTAGATATGGGTTGGTTGTTAACGTAAACCATTATCTCATTAAACAGCTTTAAAATTACTTTGATTATATAGTATTTACGTCAATAAGCTATCAGCTCGTAAGTTATAGAGTGTAACTAACTATGTTTATAATTACTCTGTTTCCAGTTCAAGTTTTAGAAGCAAGAGACAGATATATAATACTAGATTGATGAGACTAGTTTATTTGTTTCTTTTGCATTGATAGTTTCATTTATATATGAAACGTTTTATTTTTTTCTTGACCTGCTTTGGAGGCGCAGTCCTTTGTATTGTCTCAAATCTCTTTGTCCTTACACTTTTCGGCACGGGTTTTAGCATATTTTTTCCGTTTAGTAAGGAATACGCAATACTTACGCGAGCACTAGATGCGATGGTTCAGCTGTTAAATGTTAACAATACCCTAAGTCCCGACCATTTGAATCCTTGGAACAATTGGTCGCATGCGCATCAAAGCGATTAAATCTCTTACGTCATTAATGATAGCCACGTGAACATCGCGTTCATGACGAGAATAATTTAATTTTATTTTATCGCTACAATAATAATCATCACATTGCGGGAACAAGTCATTTAAGAGAATTAACGGTTTTGTTATCTCAATTGTAAGTATATATCTTAGTAAAATAGCCGCTTTATAAAGTACTGGGCAAAAGAAAAACAATAAAACCAAAAGTCATTGTGTTTAATTGCGACAATAAAAAGGTAAAAGCGCTTAAGCGATATTTTCCAAACTTACAGGGATGAGGTATAAGATATTTTTTGTTACAAAAATATCATATCTCTTATCTCCGAGGAGTCTTTTAATGAAATGATGAACATAGCATTAAAATACACCGCGTGGAAAACGATATACCGACGGTCCCAACGTACAATCCCATAAGTGGTAGTTAGGCGATATTCAGTTTATGTTTGCGTGATATCCAGGACACTCTATACCTTCATTTGGTTAAAAAAATAGGTTAAAACCATGTAAATTCAACCTTAATCTACACACGAAAATTCCCATAACTACAGAATTACGTTTCATTTCCGACGTATGACAACAGTAGTGGTAGTTCAGTGATTATACGTCGGAAATGTAACTTCATCCCCGCATATGTTTCAAACACGTATAGTTTCATAACTGCCAGATACGGTTACGAATTTAGGAACCAATTTAAAAATTCGCCGTAAAATTCAATAAGTACCACTTCCGTTATCTGTTTATAACACGATTCCGACGTAAATGTGCGTAAATGACAAATAATAGACTAAGGATATTTTTTTAAAATATTTTTTTATGTAAACTGTAAAATACATAATATTAAACGTATATGGTAAATTTCATCACTTTATAAAAAATATAACAATAGTTACACACGTTTAAAACTTCAAACTGCTCTCCTGTAAAATTCGACTTTAGCAACTTACACTACTCTGGGAATATCTGGGTACGCTATTAGACTCCAGTATGCTTATGCTCCTCTGTACCAATTTTTTTCTATCCCTCATTTTTGTCTTCCAAGAATTATAAAACAGTCACCCTAGCAATTTCAGAACGCAATCGTTCTGTGAAATTTACAGGCTCTTTGGAGCGACCTCGTGTCATTAAGGTTTTTTTAATATTCGGTAAGAACAGTACATGCCAGGCTTAGACTAAAAATTGTCTTTATATGCCAGGATAATATGGCTGACATTTGTTTATCTATCATAATAGCATATGCAGAGTATTATCCAATCTGTGGCAGAGTGGATATAATATTAAATTCATTACTATTAACTGGATAGTTTTCCTATCACAGTTGTATTAGGTAGGTACTAAGAGAATTGCTTGAGGAAAGGTCGCGGCTCAGTGCGGCTTGCGTGGTCGCGTCGATCACGCAGGTTAACTGACTACAGACACGGTCATACCCTGGATGGGTTTGACTGTTGGTGGCATTTATCTCGACCGTTTCCCTGCTTCGCAAGGCACGTTAAGCCATTGGTGCCAGCTGCTAACGCTAGATGGCAGTCGTTAAGCCATGTCGGAGGCCTTATAGGCGGCTTGAAATGAAAACTTCTAACATTGAGGTTGGCCACTAGCCCCGCAACCTCCACCAATCCGGACTTGGCCCCCGTGTGTGGAGTATGGCCTAACCTTCCCGATGTATGGGAAGAGACCCGTGCCCCTGCAGTGTGGACGTAATAGGTTGTTAACAAGGGAATTTCGTGATAAGTCAAAACCAAGTAAATATAGGTATATAAGTTTGTTCACTGGCTGAGTTAGACTGTGTCCTAAAAGGCTTCATGGGTTTTTGAGGGCAAGATTATAACATCTCCTGGGTTTTTTGGAATTCTTCTTCTTCTTTTCGTGCCCATGGTAAATTTTTGATGACCTCCAGAAATGTTGTTACATCAATAGTCCTTTGGTTAGCTTTAAAAAGGTCCTCCCGAGTGCAATAAATTGGGCAGGCAGGGCACGACAACAAGTGTGTCATGGATAGCAAAAGCTTTTTGGTTTTATTTAATTTAAATAAATTGATTAATTATTTTATTATTGGAACTTTCCACTGCTGGAATTAAACTTAGAATCATCGTTATCAAGGTTTTTGAACTTGTTAGTATGACGTCTTTAACTTACGCTTGTAAGTTGTGAGTATTATTTCTGTACTTATCTCCTTTTGATAGCAATAGGTATATTAAAAATTAACATAAATATAATAGCAACAAACTTGACTTTTATCCTTTTGGGAAATTCTCTAATGATACTTGATCATTGAAATACTAGTAACTATGGCGTCACTGAAAATACTGCACTTAAGTTATAAAGACAACGAGAAATATGTGACGATGTTCGTGAATCACAAATTGTTTTTACAAAACTGTACGTAATAGTATAAAGTGTTGATGTATGTCTGTGTCTATGGCAACAGTATTTAAACAGTTACCTAATCTTCCAATCACTGGTGGTCCGATTACGCCTTCGAAATAACAAAAATCTGACCAATCAGAATGTCGAACTTCAACATATGTAACAAACATGCATAAACGTATACATATACAGAAACGTACTACATTGACGTCACATCAGGGCTGCGGTTTCCATCCGGCGGCGTTATTGAGTCACACTTAAGTCATTAAAATTGTGGTTTATATTGGCAAACTAAACTGTTTTCTGATCAGTGAAACTTTGCTATTCGCCACCTACGTTGTTCATGTTCGTGTTTTTTACAAATTGAGTTTTACGAATACATACTGTTCGTACAAATTGTTCTATCTCAGTGAAACAGGTGCTAGTGATCGTTATATGTACAACATCTGGTTGATTTTAAGTGATTAATTGAACTTTCACGATGTATTCCGGACAGTACTACTTCAATATTGAGGACTTTATAGATGTTGTCTTCTGTGCTTATATCTTGAATACTAAGGTACGTTTAATTCAAGTTTAATAAGGAAGCCTTTACAAATTTTAAAAGGTAAACGATATACTGAGTGACTAAGTGCATATTTCTTGGATGAAATAGAACAAGGGAGGGAGGGAAGTTTTGGATTCAAATTCGGTGTTGATGTCGTTCTTGGTTCGCCCCTAATAGAAAGACAGACAGGGTTCTCTGTCATGTAAAAACTATCTCACTAATCTCATCTTACTATCTCACTAATATTATAAATGCGAAAGTATGGATGTTTGTTTGTTTGTTTGTTCCTCTTTCCCGCCGAAACTACTGAACGGATTTGGATGAAATTTGGTAGGTAGATAGATAAAGCACTCGGTTAACACATAGGCTACTTTTTATCCCGGAAAACTCGAGGGTTTCCCGCAGGAATGGCTAAAAACTGAAATTTTCACTTTATCACTAGATGACGCTGCCTTAACATTTTATTTCTCTCTGGAACCAATTCTGAAGTCCACGCAGACGAAGTCGCGGGCGGAAGCTAGTATTTTATAAAGCTATGTGCACGCTGCTATATCAATTTATATATATATGAATACGCTGCATCAATACAAATTCACAGGTATTTTTAGGCCAGACTCCTAAGACTTTCCATTTCTTTTTAGTTGGATAGAGCAGTTGGACTAGTGCCCCGCACCGGTTTGAGACTTCATTCCCAGAAGTCTGGTTGATTTTTACAGTTGGACTAAGGGGAAAAAAGTCTCAGTAGTCTGATCAACGGACCGGGAACACAGACATTTTAAAAGCATATGTTGGCGTACTATCATTTAAATAGTACAGATGGTCGATTTTTGTCACCTCGAATTACTATCGTAGTGCGCGAATAGCGTAGTGTCTCATACTATACGTAATATCGTCAACAAAATTAACGTCATCATCTCTTAACATTTCAATAACACTCTCAAAATTACAGTTTCATTCCATTTACTTAAAAACAGTTTACCAGATATAAAATCAAACAGTTGTATTCACAAAAAACCATTGTGACCACTTCACAAGTAACTCTGCTACGTATGTGACTTTATAACAAGTGACTTGACACTTTTGTGACATCATTCACGAGACATGACCACTATTAACGTTCAGACTGCACTGAAGCACACGCAGCAGCAAACTTGGCACAGCACTATGAGCATCCCGCCCAGGTAGTACAAGATCCACGGCAGGCACTTGCAGCAAGCTACGCATGTGTTGATGATGAGGTCATGCCATAGTTCCCCCCAGCCGTAGTAGGGTCGTCTGATCATCCATTTTTCAGAACAATCTGCAAAATATGTTGAAGATTTTATTTGGAGTTAGTGGAGATATTTGTGCTGCGATACCTTGCACAAAAGAGAGTAACGTTGGATACGGCAATTACAGGGCAAAGTTGTTGGTTACACATTTTAATTAGGGCTGGAAGTGCCCCTTAATGTTATATAGGGGAAAAATATTTAAACTGCGGCTTCTACTCATCGAACTGAACAATTAACTCAAAGGTAATCATAGTCGATTAGCGAAAAAAAAACATTGGCCGATCGGCAGATGAAATTGTTAGAAAAGTAGAAAAAAGTATATATTTTATCCTGCCATGTTTTATCGCAGCAGAATAAAGTATAAGACTGAGGTTACTAAACTCCATACTAAAAGATTTGAAACTAAAGGTGCCATACCACATTGACTCTACGTACACAGTCGGAGCCCGGATGAAATTTCACATAGACCAAAATTGCACTAGGGGCGATTTATGCATATTTCTTGCCTAGTTCCTTCCACTTCCTACCTACTTATAGTATTTTTTACTGGAGTGCAAAACAATCGAAAGACAATATTAAATCAAACAGTGAGATCCTAAAGCTGCTGGGGAAAGTTGTTCATCTTTATGGATAGAATCCGCGATATCAATAGTTTGAGCTGTGTTTTTAAGAATATACGATTTTAAGCAAGAGTGATAACTGTATAGAATTTCAGTTCAATTCAATTCAAATATACTTTATTGCAAAAAAACATGATAGATTTCTTGTAAATTTATGTTTTTTTCCACAATTCGTAAGCCCTTCGCATTATCTCATATGATGGTAAGTAATGATGATGCCGAAGATGGAAGGCGGCTAACAAATATTACCCAACGCAATGGGGAACGGCTACCTTGTCTCCATTTGCTGGAATACATCAATGATATTAACACTGATGTTTGGCAGCAAGACTTAGATAAGACGGTAGTAATAAAATACGACGATAATCGATTACCATCAGGTGATCCGTCTGCTCGTTTGCCACCTATCACATAAAAAAAAAAAAAGTTGCTAGCCAGACGGACTCATAAAATGCCATACCACCAACCAAGTCCTACAAAGTTGGATCCTGCTGGGAATCGAACCCGCGACTGAGGCGGTTATTAATTATTATTCATGTTTAAATATATACGAACCGTTAGAGGTCTTCTTTTGTGCTTGGCCGGTAAATGTATTTTAAAGATATGATCACTAAATGTCGGAAAAAGCATTATATTTTATACAGATTTTATCCTGTACAAAAAAATAGGCTTTTGTATAATATATTTTGTTTTTTTTTTTGTATTTTTTTAATGTATTTTTTATTTAATTTTTATACATTTTTCATTTTTTAAATCATTTTATTAGATATATTGTGGACGAACACTTGACATTTTGAGTAGTTTGGAACAATGACAGACCTAGTAAAATTTGAAGAAGACGACATAAAAAATAAATGCATTTAGCAAAGAAAATCGCATAGCATATATTCGAAAAAGATTTTTGCCAATATTAACTACACGATTTTTTATTTTTATCAGTAGTTCAGTACCTACTCAGCCTGTTCAACAATGAACTGTGAACTTATTTTTTATTTGCGTTCTTTATACTCGCTAAATAGCTATTTCATAATTACGGTGCATCAAACAATACACAAGACTATACTTAAAAAAAATATCAGAATAACTGCAATTTTGTGCAATTAGGTAGCTCGTGAGAAAAAGCGTTATAATGTACCTACAGGCAGATTGTTCGCATAAATCTTAGTTTATTGTTAAAAAAGTAGGTAGGTTTATTGTTAAAAGGAAACTGACTGTGAATGAAATTTGATACCTATTTCCTATCTGTATCAAGCATTTAAACTATAAATTGTACGGCGTTTTTGTTAGACACTCAGTCTATTTTTTGGTTATAAATATTTCTTACACTGACTTCTTTGTAATTAGAAGTGAAACTAAGTTTTTAAGATTAAAAAAACGTAAACCACTTAGTAATAATGAAACCTAACACAGGTCCGCATTCATGTTTCTAAATCCCCTAGTTTCTCTTTTTCTAGATACCTATTTTTTTTGCAGTGATCACCTATAAATTCTATTATATTACTAGTATAATCTAGTATTAGAACATTTCCCATAAAATTCTCAAAGTTTGCTAAAATTTATAGAACTGCCAATCGCTTCAGTTGTGAGTTGTCATAGAAACCCGAAACAGCAAACTCATAAGAAAAGTCGGACGTGACTTGAGTTCTGTTAACGTAGTTGTAATTGGCACTTATTAGTAGAATTACGTCATAAATGTTAATATGCAGTGGTAGATAAATCTGTACAAATCTTATTTTGTGTTATGTATAATTTATTTATACTGTCACAACTTTTTCAACGCGTCCATTAAGTATGTCATTGTCAACTTAGGTCTCCTCGTGTGACAGAAATTAATTTCATTGTCATTAGAATTACCCACCGGTTGTATGTATAGAGCTGTAGCATTTTGCCCCACCTCCATTTTTGGAATCAATTTTAAATACGTACTGTCAGAGTGTTTTTTTATAAATATATGTATATAAACAAATCCGAAACGATTACATCTGTATAAAAAACTAAAGTCATTGACATAGCTCACAGAAGAAGCAAAATGAAGTAGCTAGCAACGCGTTGCAATGGGCAAGCTATACAGGGTGTAACAGAAGTGTGTGACAATACTTCAAGGTTGGCTTTTACCCATCAAACTGAACAACTTTTGTTCTACAACTTTGTTGAAATCGCAAAAAATTTTTTGTACTTTTCATACAAACTTGGTTCGCCAGCTGATCGATTTGTATGAAAAGTCCAAAAAAAATTTTGCGATTTCAATAAAGTTGTAGAACAAAAGTTGTTCAGTTTGATGGGTAAAAGCCAACCTTGAAGTATTGTCACACACTTCTGTTACAGCCTGTATAATAGGGTCCTTATGAAATACCTGAAAAAAAAAATTAACCACGGCTTCTACTCATGAAGCTGAACAACTTTCCCCAAGAAACCTATACTCAATTCGCAAATTTTTTTTTGGACTTCTCATACTAATCAATCAACTGATCCGCCGATTTTGTATGGGAAGGCCAAAATTTTTTTGAGAATTGAGTATAGGTTCCTTGAGAAAAGCTGTTTAGTTTCATGAGTAGAACCCACTGTTAATTTTTTTTCAGATATTTTAGAAGGACCCTATATAGCTCGCTGAACCCGAAGTTCTCGAGTATTGGCAGGCTAAATGTAGTGTCAGATGATTCCCACCAGATGGAGTGATGAATGAAGTCAGACTTGCAGAAAGACACTGCATATTTGTGACTCAGAACCGTGCTAAATGGAATCGTGTCTTCCACTTGATTTGACGATGATGACGAGCAGGAATATCCATAGTCACTATTGATATTGAGTTCAATTAAGGGAAAAAGTTATACTTAAGGAAAATTGACGGAGAATTTACACGTTAATGGTATGAATATCATTCATTAATGAAAACAACCCATGGTTGTGGTTAATTTTCGTGATAGAGGAAAAGACTGGTAATAATCAGGATGAGAACACCGTAATGTTCAACGGTAGACTTTCTAATAAAAAAAGACAATTTCAATTTAGATTAACGAATTCAATAAGTAATGACTGAATACAAAACACCAATTTTGATACAATCCCCTTCTTTTCCAGCAATCGGAGAGATGGCGGAAACTCCGCAACATAGTGCAATGGACGCCGTTCTTCCAGACGTACAAGAAACAACGGTACCCCTGGGTGCAGCTGGCTGGCCACCAAGGCAACTTCAAGGCTGGTCCTGACCAGGGGACGATTCTGAAGAAGCTGTGCCCACAGGAGGAAAGATGCTTTCAGGTTAGTGACACATATTATATGAATGCTGTAATTTAAAACTCCTCATGCGATCTTTTTACCGTGGGAGAGCCAGGCTTCGGCACGAATGGGTCGGCCCGACCGGAGTGATACCACGGCCTCACAGAATAACGGCGTGAAGCAACGCTTGCGTTGTGTTTCGCCGAGTGAGTGAGGGTACCGGAAGCCCAACCTCCCCCCCCCCACAATTCCCCCATCCCCCCATCCTCCCATCCCATTTCAAAGGTCGGCAACGCACTTGTGACTCCTCTGGTGTTGCGGGTGTCTATGGGCGGCTGTAATCGCTTACCATCAGGTGATCCGTGTGCTCGTTTGTCACCTATCACATAAAAAAAATATCGTCAGATTCATTGCAATAAAAGCCTACAGCGAGAAAACTGAGTTATAAGACAGCAAAGACGTAGTCGTTAAGTCCTTTTTTCATGAATCTATTAAACAACCGAAAAATCTCAAGAC
The DNA here is from genome assembly GCA_958295455.1 of Coleophora deauratella. Lineage (NCBI taxonomy): Eukaryota > Metazoa > Arthropoda > Insecta > Lepidoptera > Coleophoridae > Coleophora > Coleophora deauratella. The sequence continues at coordinate 6,367,020 of OY282403.1, read as the reverse complement.
GAAGTTTATGAATCCGTTTGATATTATTATGAGAAGCCAGACTTTTTTAAGAATGGGGTATGGGTACTTAAAAAAAAAACAATTTCATGAGCAGACTTCACAGTGTTTTTTTTCCTATATTTCAGATTCAAAAAATAGAGTTTATGAGTATTTCTTAGCTAATCTTAAATTAGTTTGGATTTAATATATTTGAAAATAATTAGCGAAACACAAAGCTGACGCATCATAACAATATGAATCTCTGAAACTATGTATAGTTTCCTGTTTTATTTGTTGGAAGGATTACAAATCCGCTTTCGATGAATGATTGATGAAACGTAGTGCGTCAAACGCATTTTGTACCCGATGCAGAAAATACAAGGAAAAGTTAAAACAATTAAGCAGGTTAGATGTAGGAGTCGTTTTAGTGACGTTTTTGTGTATAATGTTGTTACTTTTAGTTCATTTAATTAATTATTATTCTTCTTCTTCTATCTTGCGTTATCCCGGCTGGAGTCAGGGTCCGCTTTCCGACTTAATCTATAATACTCTATTTACCCGATCTTCAACATCCTCGTCAGTGAAGTCATTTGCTCTTATGTGTCCCCACTCACTACGTCAAGCCAGCGTTTCCTGGGCTTTCCACAGGATCTAGGGCCATTAACGATTGTTACTTGTTTAAATATAGTAAGTTTCTTTATAATTAAGCATGATGTAATTAAATCTTAATATGTAATCGTAAATTCATCGTCATTGAGAAACCGCGAAAATAGTAATTCATGAAAGTTTGTTCAGGTGAACCTTGCGTTCTTTTCCTTCATTTGCTTGCCTCAAACAATGTAGACATTTACAATTGAGACGTTAAAAATTCATCATTCTCTTCAACATATCAACTACCTACTTATTTCTGTATACGTATAGAACTTAATAATATTATTTAATTGTCCCGACGACGCGGTGGTTCTGCGTCAAAATATCTGCATTTTATTGCTGTGTGTGTACTTGTAATTTATATTTTACATTGGGTTTTTTCCAATGAAAGTTTGTCTAGTGCTTAGTAAGAATATATTGAATTACTAATTTGACTTCAAACATAGTTTTAGCATGCGTCAGTCATTGTATTTAAAATAACTTCTAAAGTAGCTATTACTTTGGGTCATTTATTTTTAATCAGTTGCTGTTTGCCGAACTGCAATAAAAACATTGAATAAACGGACGTGCTTGATATTAATAATTTAATTTCTTACTCTCGAGATTTCAGTTATTTATTAGTTATTACTCTGAATTCTCCATGGTTAAACTACATATAATGTAGAGTATCCTGAGAGTACTTCAGTTGGAGCAAAACTAAAATAACGATAATTGGGCTGCTGACTGTATAAAAAATTATATTTATTGAAATATTAGAATAACTTAATCGTTTGGGTTTTCATATCATGTGTATTTATAAAATTAAAAAATAGGTAATACGTATGAGGTATAGTATATAAAATGGAATAGATGTTAGTCGGTTTTAGACAAAATAGAGCTTCACCAATCTATAACTTTATTTTTGTAGGTCTGTGTTATATTACAAAAGATCAATATCACAGTTAGTAGCCTACCTTAAAAATATTCCTGTGCCTTTCCGTACCTGGATATTTGACGAAACCAGTTCCAACTGACGTTTATAAAATAATATTCAGTAAACAGATTAATAAAGTGGTTGTTTGTTAATTTCAGTTGCTGATGAAAGACGTCCTGAGGCCGTTTGTTCCAGAATACAAGGGACAAGTCAAGTGCGACGACGGAGAACGTATCCTTTTCAAACATATTCAGTTGTATAGATTTTTACAAAGGATGTTAGCCTCAGTTGTAATCCATTTTATTAGGGTTTCCTTGGTTTTTACAATTTACATCGTAATTATAAAAAAAAAAACTGCCCTAGGAGGTCGTAGGTGTAATATATTATGAATGCTCTGATTCTAATCTGAGATACGTCTTTGTAAAGTAACTTTGGATGCCGGAGACTTCTCTCGATTATTATTATTTCTAACCTGATATTATTATTTCTAACATCTCACCTGATGGTCAGTTATGATTTTGCTGAAAGTTGGAATCGGGCTTACCAAGATTCACCAGCCCAATGGAGAACTGGCTATCTTATCTTCGTGTCAGAATATCTGTTTCTAAAAAGCAAAATTTTCTTAATGAACCACATAACAGTATACTTACAACTACAAGACTTACTGAGTGACTTCGACTGCCCCTGTGTTATGGATTGCAAGATCGGGGTCCGAACCTACTTGGAGGAAGAGCTGGCTAAAGCTAAAGAGAAGACCAAGCTTCGAAAGGTAATTAAGCAGAATAGATAATATATTATTTGATATTACTTAGTATTTATCCCACTATCCAAGCGGAGGATAAAGTTTTTTGAGTGTATGTATTATGTGTGTATTCAGAGTGACTGGTACATTCCTTCAAACCTTTCAAGTGGTGACTCTACTTATGAAGCTGAATAACTTTTGTTACCCATCTTTGAAATCGCAAAAATGTCTTTACCACTTTTCATTATAAACTTTGCTCACAAGCTGATCGATTTGTAAGAAAAGGTAATTTTTGTAACTTCAGAAATGTTTTAGAATAAAAGTTTTCAGTTATATGAGTAGAATCACCAGTCATACAGGTCACCAGTCACCTAGTACATGTATCTACTTTGTTTTCATTTATAATCGCCTGAAGCCAAAGCGGCTTTATAGATTTTGAGGTATCGTTAGATTCGTCTTTCGATCGATCGCCACATCAACATAGGCTACATTTTGTGCAGTCGGTTTTCTTGTTACATAGCTTAGGATATTACTGAGAGAAATGTGAAAAGACTTCGATTAATAGCTTGGGTGACGTACACCTCTATACTTTCTGCCTGACCATTTCAGGAGCAGAGTACTATTTTGGGTACGTGCATCTAGTTTTTGATTGAAATTGATAGATTTTGGAGTGTGGGGAGTCTTGAGGATGTTTGAGTGTCACGATATGTAGGTTTTTTTTTTAGTTTTATTCCCGTTTACTTTCTATTCATGAAACTTTTTCAAGGATCCCACGATTAGACCTGACATTTGTCTTAGCATTTCCCTATAAAAGTTGGTTAATTATCTAGATCAATTTGATTAGAAGTCCTTGTATCATATAAATTAGAACTATAATTTAGTAATATCCGTCGTCGTTGGACACGCTGCGGTAACCGCACAGAGCAACCAGAGCGGCAGGCACCCAATTCCCAGGTCTCGGACGGTTTTAACAGCGATAGTAATATTTGACGTCAGAATGCTATTTTCAATACAAACGTGATAAAAATTAATAACAAACCGTCTTGTTTATCTAATAGTGGTAATTGACACTGCTCTGATAAAATGCACGTAGAGATGAAGTACAATAAATAGCAATGGTTTAGGGTCGTACTAATACGTCAGTTGCAATAGTACAATACATCGTTGACATTTACGTGACACTTTTGACTTTGACGAGCGAATCGACCAATTTAATTTGAACCATTATGGATTTGTCACACTGGATGCGGTCTGCAGTCAGGCCAAAGCGATATTATCTAATGTGGGCTGCGATTAACTGCAGAACGCATCCAGTGTGACAAATTTATTAAAGTTATCTATCTTTTTTATGAAAAATTAAACCTTAATCAAATGAAGCTTAGGTCGTTATAAGATGGCTGTGGCTTCTACTCATTAGAGTGAACAACTTTTTACGACATTTTCAACAAAATGTACTTTTTATATAAATTGATTAGCGTTTGGCCAATTTTGTGTGGAGAGCCCAAATTTTCTTTAGCGATTTCAGCAAAGTCAGAGAACAAAAGTTGTTCAGAATGACTAGAGGCCACATTTAATGGGCCACACACCTATTTTGTTACACTTGTATAATAAGAGCAATTTAAAAGTCTCGTGTTAAATATATGTACTTACTACTTTAACTAATAATTACCTAAATTATTCGATTCCAGGACATGTATGAGAAGATGATTCAGATCGATCCCTCCGCGCCGACTGAAGAAGAGCACAGGAGTAAAGGCGTGACTAAGCCTCGTTACATGATCTGGAGAGAGACCATCAGCTCAACAGCTACTCTGGGCTTCAGGATCGACGGCGTTAAGAAGGCTGACGGGACCAGCTCCAAAGACTTCAAGACGACGAAGACGAGGGAACAAATTGTAGAAGCTTTTAAAGAATTCACCACCAATTTTCCTAGTTCTGTGGTAAGTTGATTGTTGTTGTTTTACCTAAGTTAGTAATTATGCGGGTATTATGTTGTTTGTTGTTTTTAATTTAATTTTTCTACTTTTATAAAAACGAGTTAATGATGTTTAAAAAAAGCGGATTGGTTTTGTTTCTCATAAAAATTGTGCGTACAAAAATTGCATGCTTCTAAATAGTGTAAATCTTTATGCCCTACACGTGACCGCGGGTGATGCTAAGTGTAACATTAGGCGAATGCGCCACACGATAATTTGTAATCATTATCCCTTGTTCTTACAATATCTCAGTCACATATTATATTATCAAATATACGTTCAGCGTCTCAAAATCAATTATTTACTGTCATTTTCTATTACCCTTCTTTAAATTGTAAATTTTTACTTTGCAGACTGGCTATTTAGAAAGGCTGAAGAACATCCGAGCAACTCTTAAGGAATCTCACTTTTTCCGGACGCATGAGCTAATTGGTAGCTCCTTACTCTTCGTCCACGACAAGAGAAAAGCCTCCGTTTGGATGATCGACTTTGCCAAGACTGTTCCCGTGCCCGACGAGATAACCATCAACCATGACTCCGCCTGGAAGGTTGGCAACCATGAAGATGGCTACCTCATTGGCCTTAACAACCTAATTTCCATTTTCGAATCCCTCATCCAAGATGATAATGGAAATATCGACCAGTGCTACACAGACATCGGCTTAAATAAAAATATAACACAAGATAGCTTAGCTACTTGATCTACTAAACATCTTGTAAAGATGTGTGACTGATGAGCACAATCATTGTGATTTTGATGCTGCAGTAGTTACTGCTCCAGAGACGAAATGCAATCCCTATAGATTGCGATGACGTACATATAGGTACGTAGAAAATAAAATTGTACGTACGTATAATATAGTCTTTAACTCAATTGTTATTTGTGTAAATATTGTTCACCTATGAAATTGAGGATTAATTCGTTAAAATACTCATAAATAATATTTTAGTTTACGGTAGGTACGAACAGATAATTGACTTGTCAGAACAACTAATTTGACCTCAACTATATCTTATACTTTGACTTAATTAAAATTGGTGTAAGTACAAAACAAAAAATGCCACAAATCAACAAGTTTTTTTATGGAAACTTGATTTCCTTAAATGACAATTTAAAAAAAGGTATTAAAAATATTACTTTTGTTTTTTTTTACTAAACAGTAAATTCACTAATAAGTTAATTTTTTATGTTGAATTGTTATTTTGTTGTTGTGTAGTTTTTTTTATTTTCACATTTGAAGTGGTCGATACACGCTTTATTAATTTCATTTTTATTACGTTCTTATTATGTATCTACCTACACTATATTAGTGTAAATAATTAGATAGATTTTAGTTTTAAATATACGAGTACATAAGTCTAAACATATCTGAGGATACGTACTGAACTAATTAAACATATCGCATAAACTTTTTTGTTTTTATTTCCTATCTATTTATCCTTGAACTAATAAATCAATAAAATACATATTTCATTCTGGACGGCTTGATATTTTAATGAAACGTTCGTAAGTTATTTTAATCACATAAATACTTACAACTATATTGTACTAATAAGGGCATTAGGTTACGTTTGGTCTTTGCCAGTATCTATTACTACGTCGGTTAGGCTTCCCCTTCTTGAATCACTTTCATTGCCTTCTTCTATGCTGGAGACACTTTCTTTACGCATTCGCGAAAAGAGTCTTGGTATTGGGCCTGTGCTGGGTCTACCAGGATCCCCAGGGGCTGGAGAATACCTGCGGACTCTCGGCTGCAGCGGTTCGTCAGCAACAGGAGCTTCAGAGTGGAGCGGAGGCTGAGATTGACTCAGCATTGACATACGGTTTTCTCTGGCAGTTGCAGCTGTCGGTATCTGTAACTCAGAGCCAGCTAGCACTGTCGCTAGTGTGGGAGTAAAGTGTGGAGCCGCGGCTCTAGCAGACACTCTTCTTCTTCTTGGCCCTGCAGTATCCACATGATCCACTTTACCATCCAATGGGTCTACTTTAGGTGCAGTCTCAACTTTGGTTAAACTTTCCCTACTTGGTATTGGCGGTAAGCTAAAATCAGGCCTTAAAGAGCCTCGCCTAGCTCTGCTAGGAGGTGGTGCTGGCGCAGTTGATTGTTTTATCAGATCCAGTAGGTCTGGAGCGGCTGAAGCCTGACCCGGATTTGCCGTTTGTATCACAGCTAATGCACGAAGTAAGTCGGCAACACTTGTATTTTCTAATACCTCGACCTGCTCAGATTCAGGCAATTTTTCTATATTTACATCTGGGTCAAACAAACTTCCTCGACCACGTTTTGTTTTGTTTTTGTAATTTTCTAATTCAGATGAGAAGTCTTCTTCGGTTGAACTCTGTCGACCCAGCTTATTTTGCTTTTGAAATTGTCTTATGCTGGCTTCAAGGTCACTTGTAGGTGGAGTTTCTTCAGATATACTGGGTTTACGATCCTTACCAAATGTTGGAAATAAGCTACCACGACGCTTTTTAGTTGGGTAATTTACAGATTCACTAGGAGGTTCAGGTACCACTGACTCTTCGTCATTCTTCTTAGCCTTGCCGAATGTAGGAAATAAACTAAGTCGACCTTTCTTTGTCTTATTTTGATACCTTCGTAATTCTTCCTCATCTATAGTATCGTCCTCATCATCGTCGTTAGTTTCACTAAAATCAAAAGTAGGGAATATACTGTGTCTACCTTTTTTGGTTTTTTCTTTATATTTTTTAGCCATATCATCCTCAGGATCACTAAAATCGAATGTAGGAAATATGCTAGTACGTCTTCCTGATCTGGTCTTTTCTTTATAAGCTTTCGCAGCAGCTCGGTCTTCATCATCTTCATCTTCTGTGAAATCAAACGTTGGAAAGATACTGTGTCTTTTAGTTTTTCTTTGATAAGCTTTAAGAGTTGATTCATCATCATCTTCAGAAAAATCAAATGTTGGAAATATGCTAGTTCGCCCTCGTTTTGTTCTATCCCTATATGCTTCTGCTTCACTATTATCTTCCTGGTTAGAAAAGAAGGCCGGAAAAATACTTCCACGTCGTCCTTTAGGTTTGTCAATAACATTTTCTGTTACATCTTGAACACCACTAACTCTCCCTTTTATAGTATTCTTAAGATAGTCAGCAGGATTATCACAGGTACTCGTTTTTCTTCCGAATATCTTGGAAAGTATACTTTTTGGTGGAGTTACTGTAGGGGTGTCCTCTATTGGTGGTGTGAAATGGTTATATTGTAATGACATTTTTCCGACTCGCTTATTTGCCTCTTTAATAAAATTATCAGCTGAATCACCGTTGGTCCACGTGTGTTCATTGTTGATCTGTGGTGCTGAATCTTTTCTATAATTAGGAACGGCTACACTTTGAGCTCTATTTCGTTTACTTGTTGGTGAGTTGCTTATAATTTCTTGGCCTATACTAAATAGAGGTGGATTTTCACTAGCCAAAATATGTTCGTCGTCAAACATGTGAACTCCTCTTTCAGGCGAAGGCTGTTCTAATCCTCCTAATACATTTACAACTCTCGCAAACAGTTCAGCTGGCCTAACGATTGCTGAAGCATTAAATGTCTTTTCTTTATCTATACCTAAAAGATCCGTGTCAGATTGTATACGAAGCATATCTTTGGCAGATAAATGTATATTTTCTGAATTCGCTCGCTTTCTTTTCACTATTGGATCTCTTGGTCCTACGTCAAATGTAAAAATAGGACAACTGGCACTTCTGACCAGTGTGGGAGCGGCGTCAACGTAAATAGGCTAAAACAACAAAAAAATAATTATTTAGTTGAAAGAACAGTAAAGTATATTTTTATAAGTATTTTGTTATGTTGGATAGTGTACTTTTTCACGACAATGTCTACAATTAATTAGTAACTAACAATTCGCTAAGGCATACCTTTATTTTAATAAGATTAGCTTCATTTATAATCTTCCGAATTGCTGACAAGTCTTTGGTAAATCCAGATAAAATTCGATTTTGCGTAGCTTTGATTTGATTCGCTAGTTTCTGCTCAAATCTGTGGACATGCTCTGATCTCATTCCACTGGTGATGAATCCGAGCAGCATTACAATGTAGCCAAGACCAAAGGTGATCCACACTACGATGAAAATCTGATAGGTGAAGAAGTAACCGTATTTGAAGCCGTTGTTCACAGTACCTGAAACAAAAAGGGTTGTAATGTGGTAAAAATGTTCACAAATGTGGAGTTGGTGGGTTTGCCTATAGTAAAATTAAAGGCGTTCAGTAACATGTTCTTTGAGCCTTAGCTGAGTTGGCAATCGGCCCTCCCATAAACTGGGTCTGGTGTTCTCATAAAAAACGATAGCAAACGTTTCTTTTGTTTCTCCATAAAATTTATACAGATCGCTAGTCAGAGACAAAATATCACGTAATTAATGCTCGAGATCTGGTGAGTATTAAAATTGACTTTTGTAAACTGAACACGATAGCAAATACATGTTAAATGGATTTCTAATTTCATCCCCAACTGGTAAGCCTTTGGAATTCTTTCACCGAGCTTACCAAGATTCCCAACGTAGCTGACTATCTGATCTCTACGCTGGAACACATTAATACTGTTAACATTACTGTTTGGTGAAAAGACTTAGATAAGATGTTGGTAGCCAATTGGGCTCAGAAAATACGCGACGAAGGGTAGTTAGAGTATAATGAATCATTATACTCTCAGTAATCATTATTAATGATAAATATTTATCTTGTTCTCTGATTGCAGTGATCTATAAAATTGTTAATAAAAAAATATATGATAAGATATAGATTTAAATTGTGATTGAATTGGAGATGAGACCTTAACTAATGCCCTAGTACAGTAATAACCTGACCAATCGAAGGATGGTTTTGGTGCTTCCGTATACCGAAGCCAGAGAGACGATTTATCCTCAATACATTACTGCGTTGGATGGGCTCACAGGGTCTGAAACGCTTTTTCTCATCCTTTGTACAATGCGCGAAACTGTATGTGTTTACGTGGATTCTTTGACTAGCCATTGATATCAATTTATTACTAGTAATATTAAAATGTATATTATCGTTTTTAAAGGAACGCCAAAATAACTATCTTACGAAGGTCCATAAAATTAATCTGAAGAAGGGGTTGTTATAATAAGCTATCTTTTAATTTAAATTGTTTGTGTTGTGAAAATGAAAGCCATTTATGTAGTGATGAATTATGAACATACCTGCAACCAAATCTCCGAATCCAATAGTCGTCAACGTTACAAAAGCATAGTAGATTGATGCGACAAAGTCCCAGCCTTCGAAGACGACGAAGATGCAGGCGGGTAAGAAGATGAAGAAGAGAAATCCAGGCACCAGATAAAGAAATATCTGGCCCAACATTCCAAGGTTCCCGAAGAAATAACTCAAATTGTCAGCTCTTTTGACATTCCGTCTTTTGTACTTTCTATATACGGAGATCAGCTGTAAAGTAATTAATAAATTACATTTTAAGTATTTAAAGTTAGTGACCCGTAAAATGTTTAATAAAATGCAAAATATAATAAAAGAGTATTGAATATTTCGGAACAGCGTAGTGTGAAAAATCTTGAATGGAAACATCAAAGTAAAGTAGATCGTAGAATACAAGAAAATTACGATGAGCTACGTTTCTGTAAGGCTCATAAAATTCAAGGTAGGTATTTGAAAAATATGTCAGCTTCCTAATGATTCTTTAAACAAAGAAATATTTGTTAAGTTCATACACTGACACTGTGTCATGATAGCGATGCAGTTCCTTGATATGTTTGGTATTATTTGTAACGGGTTTACTGATTCTATTATTTCTTTCATTATTGATATCTAAGCAAGAGAAACGATGTCAAAGAATAGGCATGAGAGAACAGATACGTTTCAATATTTCTGCCCTAATGAGAAAGAACACCGCAAAGTCCCATTTCAAAGATCGGCAACGCACTTGTTGTGTTGCGGGAGTCTATGGGCGGCGGTAATCGCTTACCATCAGGTGGATCCGTCTGCTCGTTTGCCACCTATCACATAAAAAAAAAATGGAGATTCCATATACTTCGCGGCTTTCTTTCTTATGACAGCAGATTTAATTTTTGATCGCTAGATATTTTACCTGTGTGTGTTAACAACCCATTACGAGTACGTCCCCACTGCGACGGGGGGGGTCTCTTCCCATACATCGGGAAGGTTAGGCCATACTCTACACACGGGGGTCTAGTCCGAAGTGATTTTTTACCTGTAATCCGAAGTATTCACCAAGGTTTGCAAGCAGGATACCGTTGATCGGTATACCAAAGAGACCGTAGAAAATCATCAGGATCCTGGAGAGGTGAGTCGTTGGGGACAGGTTTCCATATCCTGGAAAATTAAAAAAACGTTAGTTAGTTAACTTGAATCTGGTAATGATTATAGTGTAATATTTATGTATTTAGATGCGATTTTCACATGTCCATATCTAACTTAGTAAACTATTCTTTGTTTGACACGGTAACATCTTCATATTTAGATAAAATGATTGCCTTAAGTATCCAATCAGTAGGTATATCATGTTTAGTGAAACTAACACGAGCAAAATAACGTGGAGGAAAATTTGGTAAATAGAACATGTACCTAATTAGTTTAGTCTTGAAATAATATCTATTTTTAGTCCCTGTATAGTATGGACCATTAGTTTTGACAGCAGGTAGACTTTGTTGTAATGAATAAAACAAACTGAACCTGAAAATTTATAGGTGTTTTTCATGAATCATTAACCTCATCTATCTGGGATTTAAATATCTAGCTTTTAGTGACGGAGTGGAGAGTGTCTGAAGATATTCCGACATTATAAATAAAGTAGAATAAATTTGTCGTGATAAAAGGTTTTAAAACACGTTATAAAATCAAAATTAATGGAGGATGGACACTGGTAAATTACGATAGCGTGAAGTGAATTTCAATATCTTTAAAATGGGCCAGGCAGGATAATATGATAAATAAAGATATAGTTATAGCATCCTGTAAAGTTTATATAAGTTTAGTTTCAAAGCAGAGTCAATTGTTCCTACAAGCGCTAAAACTATAAGAGAAGAGGAGAAAGAAAAAGATATAACGAAGAATAGTTTAGGAGAAAAATTAATATACTCACCGATTGTACTGACGACAGTGTAGGAGAAGAAGAAGGAATGGTAGAAGTCCCACTTGTAAGGAGGCTCCTCATCTTCAGTGGTGTAGTTAAACATGGACTTGCCGCAGTAGTCAGAGAGCTTCTTCAGAATTGTATCTTGCATTTCAGGGTCATTTGGAATGTAATTTTCGTACAAGAGATCTGGAATGGAGAATAAAACTTTTTAATCTTCTTCTTATCGTGTGGCATAGTCACAAGGGATAGAAGACAGTGGTTTGGTATTGCATTTAGTATCACGCGTTGTAGGGTATTTTTGATTTACACCTAAGAACATGGGCAGTACTTTTTAATAATCGCGTGTAGTTGATAAAGTATTTTTTGCAACTTCCAAATTTTTTTAAATTGTGGATAAAAAAAATATTACCACAGAAATAAGAACACTCATTAGTAATAACATATGTATATCGTCCCTCGCACGACTAACTCTCCTAACTCATTTTTCGTAAGTTTTAAAAAACAACCCTATTTCAATTAGATAAAGTCCAAACTCAAATAATCAAGGTTATGAGATAGGAGAGTTACTCGTGCCAGGGACTATATGTATTGGCTGAATCAGAGTTTTTTCGGAGTTCCTCCAACTATTTTTTTATGTGATAGATGGCAAACGAGCAGACGGATCACCTGATGGAAAGCGATTACCACCGCTCATAGACACCCGCAACACCAGAGGAGTCACAAGTGCGTTGCCGACCTTTGAAATGGGATGGGGGAATTGGGGGGGGGGGGAAGGTTGGGCCTCCGGTACCCTCACTCACTCGGCGAAACACAACGCAAACGTTGGTTCACGCCGGTTTTCTGTGAGGCCGTGGTATCACTCCGGTCGAGCCGGCCCATTCGTGCCGAAGCATGGCTCTCCCACGGTAAATATGGCCAACTATATGGCTAGTCATTTAGATGTATGGGCAGTCATATACAATTATACATACATGTATTATCTATGATTTGCTCATGAGACTCCATTCGAATAAAGTATCTAATTTGTCTAAAAGCAATAATGAAAAACGCAATAGGCTGTTACAGTTAGCAATAATAATAGTTAACGAATGAACAAAGCAGTAAATGTTTTTTCCTCTGTAAACAATTATACGCGTGGATCAACACAAATTAGTCACTCCTCGTAAACATTTAGTTTTTTTTCGAAGCACCATAGTATTTTAAATACACAAAAAAGTTTTCATTTGTACGCATCAATGAAGAAAAGAGTGAGCGTACCTAGTGATTCTGATTGTTACTGGGCGAGAACCACAGACATGCACCCCGCTCCCAGCGAAGCGACGATATAAAACTTCTTTGGCGAAAACAATGAGTAAACTTACACAGGAGTACGTATTATAGGTAGTCTTGTCTAATCTAGCTTTTGATCAATCTAGTATTAGATCAAATAACCGGGCGTTTTTTTTTGTTTTTTTTTATGGCAGAGGTGGCAAACGAGCAGACGGATCATCTGATGGTAAGCGATTATCGCCGCCTATAGACACCCGCAACACCAGAGGAGTCACAAGTTTCTCGCTTGTTCGTCCCATGATTTCTGGACGACCTAGACACTACTGGAAAGTCGAAGTTCTAAAAGATCTAAACGCTCTCCAAATAGCCAACTGGCATACGAAGTGGCGCAGGATCGGGATACCTACGTGCCGCCAAAATGTGTCGGAGGCCAAGATCCGTAAATATTAGATCAAATATATATAGGGTGTAACAGAAAGGTGTGACAATACTTCAAGGTTGGCTTTTACCCATCAAACTGAACAACTTTTGTTCTACAACTTTGTTGAAATCGCAAAAAAATTTTTGGACTTTTCATACAAACTTGGTTCGCCAACTGATCGATTTGTATGAAAAGTCCAAAAAAAAATTTGCGATTTCAACAAAGTTGTAGAACAAAAGTTGTTCAGTTTGATGGGTAAAAGCCAACCTTGAAGTATTGTCACACCTTTCTGTTACATCTGTATATTGACTGACTCGGTGGCTAAGTGGTTAGTGATCCTGACCTCTGATCCGAGAGTCGTGGGTTCGATCCCCACACAGGGCAAACTTTTCTGTGATGAGCAGAATTGTTTGCTCTGAGTCTGGGTGTATTATATCTATATATGTATGTATTTAAAAGTATATGTGTGGGTATGTATATCAGTCTCTGGTTCCCAAGATACAGGGAATCCTAGTTTGGGGCTAGATGACCGTATGTGATTTGTCGCAGATATTATTATTTTTATTTATTTATTTATATAAAAGAAAAAACAAATAAAATGACAAACATAGCTACTTTGTATAGTTTACAACCCATTACGTCCCCATTGCAGGGGCACGGGTTTCTTTCTATACATCGGGAAGGTTAGGCCATACTTTGTATATTTTATATTAATGTTTATGAATTTGTCCCTTTTGAAAACCAAATAAAAAAAATACTGCATTAAATATTCTATATTAATCTGGAAATCAATACAAACCTAGCGATTCCTCGCACTCCAAAACAATCCAATTTCCAACAAGCCGTTTTGGCTACAAGCGCTACCATCAAAGCCAAAATACATAGGTATACAGGATGTCCCAGAATGGGTGAATCAAATTGCTATGGTAGATACCTTGTCTTATATCCTAACAGATAGGCTAAAGCTAATTTAAAAAAGTAATTGGATTTTAATAAATTATGTTTTTCCGAAAATAGGGAAAAAGTCCGACTTTCCTTGAATTTTCGCCTCTAAGTGTCACGTTTAGAGTTAATTTGTACTTTTTTCAATAGTATTAACGATATCTGATTGCTTCACCTAACCGTAAACTTTTTTTAAATAATAATCTACCACATTTTGGATCATGTGGGTTCCTGTTAAGGTTTCTGTGGGTGGTTTTTTTACACCTGTATAGTATATCCCTAAATATTTCCGTTTCTTATGTGGGGGTCAAAAAGGTTTGAGAGTTGGATGGTTTTGAAGAATGAGGTATCCCTAGATTTGTCTTTAATGTATTCTAAGGATAAAAAAGGCATTTTTTTGCTAATTTGGTTAAGTTACTTAGTATTAATAGTATTATACATTAGAAACATTATCCTCCGATTCGATAGTCGAGAAAAAAGGAGAATAGAGTTATGAGTTGCCAACCCACACAAATTAGATTCTAATGGGTACTACCTAACGAGGCCAAACATTGATCAAGTAACGACAGGAATTGGGAAAATTTCGTCCTCAAACGATGTTACATAGGCATTTAAGTCTCCATACTTACATGTGCATTCAAATCCAATGTAGTTAATAGATTGATCGATCAATCAGTTATAGGGTTATTTGCGGTTACGGAAGTCGTTAGAGGTTTTTTTATGGGCACCATTCATCCGTTTTATAGTGTAGCCCTCTTGAAAAGAAGGTGTGGTGTATTATCAAGTGATTATCATTGGATCTACATACGTAAAATCGTTTATTGTGTTAGTGAATCGCAGTCAGTAAATTGTATGGTGAATTCATACAATGCAAAATTCAGAAGGTCGGGACCCAATGCCAAGGACTATGGAGACTTATTTAGGTATGATGATGATATATCTTTTTTTTCATTTTATTATGTTACTCAATGATAGAGATAATCTTTGAATTCAAGTATACGTGTTGTAAACAACATATAAGGACATAATATAAGGACCCATTAACTCATTATTGTAAACAAGATTTTTTCTGCAACTTTCTTAAATAGCTAAACAGTTTTGGACTCTTCGTACAAAAAACAAGTGATCAATTTGTATGAATGAATGAATTACGTTTATTTGCTTAATTTTGGGTGATGACAATGGGATCTTAAATATTTTAGCAGTACCTTACAAAATCTGCTTAGGTCTAAGCGTGCAAATATTAAATTATAGTCGATATTTAAATTACATTAACATTATTAAAGTCATCTTTTAAAAATAACATTAAAAATAGAAACATTTTACTCATTTAGGAAAATAATCATAGTAAATTTCAATAGTATATTAAAAATAATAGGAGTCAACATCAGAAATATAATAATTATTTAAGAATAAAACATTATTTTGAGTAATTTATGTCAGCTATTTAAATTGATGATTGTATAACATAACAGAGGAAATAATAATAAATGATAAATTTAATTAGTATTAATAATAAGAGTATATTGAAATTGAATGTCAACTACACATTATCGAAATATTCTTTGACTGAGTAAAAGCATTTATTGATCAACCAAGTATGTAGCTTTCTTTTGAAATTTCCTCCCGTTAGAGTCCTTATTTCGGCTGATAGAGCATTAAATATTTTAATTGCCATATAATGTATTTTTTTCTGAGTTATGGTCAATTTTATAGTTGGAATTTTTAGAGTATTGGCTGGTCTGTCTCGAAGTTGTTTTGTCAGTGTCGTTTGCTTCATAGGGAAGTACTCCGGATTTTCTTTAATAAACACGCATAGTTGTTTAATGTAGAGACTCGTTAATGTAAGCAGTTTATATTGAAGAAATAAAGGTCTACAAGAATCAAGGAATTCAGCGCCGCAAACTGATCTCAAACACCTTTTTTGTAGTTTAAATACGGCATCGATATCTGTACAGTTTCCCCATTTTATGAGGCCATATTGCAAGACTGAGTTTACGTGGGCATGGTTCGCAGTCAAGGCTGTCTCTATTGAAGATATTTGTCGCAAACGTCTCAAAGCATATTAAAATCTGCTTAGTTTTTCACATATACAATCAATGTGCTGTTTCCAACTATACTTCATTCCAATCAAAAAAAAAGCAAAACGTAAACAAACTTACTATGGAACTGACACATGTCAATGTCATCTGCATACTATGTTTGTTTACCTTTTGCTTTTTCTTGATTGGAATGAACCATACAATGAAATGCAACTACAATGTATGAAAAGTTCAACATTTTTTTTACGATTTGAGCAGTCTTAGAAAAAAAGTTGTTCAGAATCATGATAGGAATCCCCAGTTAACGGGTCCTATACCAATTTGGTTACATCATAATAAAACCCAAGAAACCTATACATTTGGAGCAAAAATAAATTTGACATGCCGTAAAAACAATGAAAATTCAAAAATATTATGTTCATGCCGTAAAAAGTTTGCAAATCTAATGTTTAAATTTATTTATGGACCAGATTGTAAAGGTACCTTGGAGAAAGGTGGAGCAAGGAGAAACTCAGCTTCATGGTTATATGAAGACTTCAAAGTTATTTTGCCATTCGCCTTTCGTTTGTGAAAAAAAATAATTCTATATAAAATGTGCTAATTAAGTTTTTATGCTTATTTCCATTAGGTTCTTAAACTAAATTTGATAATTTCATGAACATACTTGTAGTCAAGTCTGTCGCACGATACATTGACAAATTCAACACTCGGTATTTGATTATGAACCTAATTTTAGAAGTCGCCATGATACGTAGAAGCTGGTGGTTTACGAGTGACATCAGTAATGAGGGCTAATAATCCGATCACGATCTACTTCAGAGGCTGAGGACAGTAGTGTGTGCAGTAAAGTAGGCACAAATGTGTCATATTTAAGGTTATGAGTCCTATCATAGGACTGGACCAACGTTTTAAAGTTGTAACAATTTTATGGGTTGCGAGCGTGTTCAGTATTAAAATTACTTTAAATTTGTGTGCCGCGCAATTGTTTATTACATTTTTTTACTCTTGTACATCTGATATGATATGGAGAAAACAAAACCCAGTTTTAGGGGGTGCCATCTTTTAAGTTTGTCAATGTTAAGAAATCAGCATTGCTTGTATTAAAACATGATTTGGTCACGCTAAAAAGCGAAAAAATCGACGGGTGACACACTATAGCTACGTATGAAGCTCGGTATTTATAGACAATAGACGTAATTGATTTCATTTATGTTACCTTTTTACAATAGCCAATAATCAATAAGTCTTTATGTACCTATACAGTTTCTTTGAAAATTTCAATTTAAGTCTGTAGGTAAAGACATCTGAATGAAATATATTTTTTAATCACCATTGTGTAATTCATATTCATACGCGAGCTATATTCAAAACTTTTCAAAGACCTAATAAATTACGTAATTAATTAATTAGTAACCAGATTATGTGTTTAAATCTAAATCTGCATTGCACCCATCCTATTAGCACTTTAAAACTATACTATTCTACCCTTAAATGAAATTAAAACCGATAAAGCCGCCTTTACGTAGGTTTTTTTTGGATGTATGTATAAAATAATATATTGTAAGCTACATAAGTTGAGTTTTGTGTCATTAGATTATTAACCTACCTACATTGTTTTTAAGTTTTTCCTTGTTAATAAGAGTATAAGTATAACCCAAGCATTGGACCAGCAGTGTTACCTATGCATCACGCGTCTTCCCCCAGAATCAGCGATGACCATTGCCAAGGCAGGTATTCCCAGCCTTGATGGTGAACTTGCTACAATCTCATGTTCGTTTCGTTTCGCTTTCCTTATACGGGTTTCGAATTCTAATGCAGGGAGCTCCAGTGCAAAACATCTAGAATTTTACGATATTTCCAGTTCAAGGTTTTTCCTGTAAATACATCATGGGATCCTTTGGGAAAATTTTGGAAGTTTATCAGTATATAGTCATTGCTTTATTGGACTGAATGAACGCTTATTGACATTCACGATTTTGATATTTTTGTAGCTAGATTGTTTGTAAATTTTAATTGGTTATACGATATTTATTTTTATTGTATTTTGTGATATGGTTTTGAGGAAAATTTGTTTGATCGATCGTTTTTGAGTCATAATTTTGATAATTGTGTTTTCAGTACCGTTATATTCAGTTTAAATATCTTAAAACCGCAAACTAGCTATATTTTTCTTTAGATAATATAAAACAATGTTCTCTCGATGCCCCTTTTAATATTCAAAATTTAAATTCTACATTTGTGTAACAGTTTATGAAATTCGACAATTCATATGATATGAAGCAGTAGCAATGATAACCCACGACGTAAGACAATTATAACCCATTGTAGGTAATCAGTTGTCTAAACTTCACGTTTCCATGCCAACAAGAGGAAAACGAAACCAGATTAAACTGCAGGAAAATAAGAAAACAAAATTTTGTTTATTGCTTTATTATGTTAATCGTTTTATATTGTTCTATATTACGGCTTACGAGTGTGTACCAGTATTACTGTAATACGTCGTCACATGTGAAGCATTTAAAGTGAAGTATATATAAGTAAAATGTAAATTCGAGTTAGGTAAATAGAGATATATCTTTGAAGATCATCTTCCGTAAGATTAGGGCAATCATTGTTTTATTATTCGGTAATTTTATCTTAATATGAAGCAAAGATCAAGGTAACTCAAATTAAATTACTTTGAAAGGATTTCGTTTGCACGTAGGATACCCAAGATTAGGCAGACAGATAACTGTGTGTTCAATAAAAAAAAAGTGTTACATTATTTTTTGTTTTCCACTTATTGATGAAAGTTAACTGGATGAATAGTACCAGTTACTCGTAGATCTTATAAGATACTGAAAAAAATACAATGGCTTTCCACTTGCAACTGAACTAATTTCATCGAGTAATTTGATTTTGAAGAGCTGGAGGCAGAGCTAATACAATATCTGCTCATCACACAAATGTTTGTACTACGTGGGGATCGACCCCACGACCCTCGATAAAGCAGTCAGGGGTGTTAACCACTGCGTCACCGACTCAGCCATTCAGAGTCAGTAAGTACTTCACTAAGACCTTTAATTTATTCTATTTAACCTGGTTGAATTCTTGAATTAAAGTATGAAAAACTTTATGAAACAAAAAACAGTTTACAATGAAAATAAAGTTTCTTATCCCCATAAAATAACTTTATTCAACAATACCTACCTATGTACTACCCTTAGAGCTTTCTGGTAAACCTCAGGTTTGTTTATTTACAATAAGAATGCTCATCTTTAGCAAATATGTATGTTGCATTTCTTATAACGAGAGACATGACCGAAATCATTTGCTTTGAAATGCAGTTGGTTTACAAATAATTATTTTAACTAGGTATTTCTCTCTGCGAAACTCTTAAAAGGCACATTAAGATAGGCATTAACAGCCATAAACTTAAACTGCATAATAATATTACCATAAATTAAACATAGACTTGCTTTTGTCTTCGCCTTTGCTTCTTAAACGCGGCTTGCGGCTAAGTATATGTGCTGGCCTTAAATTATGTCAAAACATTAGAGTAAATATCATATTTTATGTGTTGTGTTGTTAAGGTGTTGAATGCCGTCTCAATAGCTGTGCATTTCACACAAAGTGACGGATATTAAGGTGGGCATTTTGTAATAGGCCCTTTGAACATTCTCCTGAAATGTAGGAAGAGTCATTTTGCCGGTAGAGTCAGTTTAGGAAAATTTTTAACGACTAGCTACAGATTCGAAAAAAAACCCGCCAAGTGCGAGTCGGACTCACGCACCGAGGGTTCCGTATAAATTCATAATCACACATGTCTTGAACTCTATATTTTTTATATTTGAGTTGATTGAATGAAAGGTAATTTGCGGTTTACGATTTATGACGTATTAAAAAAAAAACTACTTACTAGATCTCGTTCATACCAATTTTCGGTGGAAGTTTGCATGGTAATGTACATCATATATTTTTTCTAGTTTTATCATTCTCATATTTTAGAAGTTACGGGGGGGGGGACACACATTTTGCCACTTTGGAAGTGTCTCTCGCGCAAACTATTCGGTTTAGAAAAAAATGATATTAGAAACCTCAATATCATTTTTGAAGACCTATCCATAGATACCCCACACGTATAGGTTTGATGAAAAAAAAAATTTGAGTTTCAGTTCTAAGTATGGGAATCCCCAAAATGGTTTGTTTTTTTTCTATTTTTGTGTGACAATCTTAATGCGGTTCATAGAATACATCTACTTACCAAGTTTCAACAGTATAGTTCTTATAGTTTCGGAAAAAAGTGGCTGTGACATACGGATGGACAGACAGACAGACAGACAGACATGACGAATCCATAAGTTTCCGTTTTTTGCCATTTGGCTACGGAACCCTAAAAAAAAGGTTTTGAAGTTTTGTGCGCATGCTCAAATCTGAAGCTCATAATATGGAACAACTTTTCTGACTGTTGAAATTGCGAAAAAAATAAGCGGTCCTTATAAAACATAATAGCTGATATTTTTTGGGTCTATACCCTATTCTTACACCATGCATATCCCGGGGCTAAGACGAATCTCAAGGCAACTTAATTTTTTATATAATTTTTAATATGTCCATAATACAATTACTGAACGAACATTTTTATCTCTGTAACGAAGATAAATATTCAATTTAGAGATATAATTCAATTACAGATTTATTTAATTAAAATTATCATCGCCTTCATTTTCTTTACTTTTCCCTCCATCATTATTGTCACTTGCAAAGCTATCTATCTATACATATAATAAAACTGTAGAGGTCGAATGTCTGTACATAGAAAAAAAAATGCTATAAACCGAGTCAGGGGGATGTAAGAAGAGCAACAGAACAAATCCAGATTTTTTTCAATTTTTTTGTTTCTCTGTTTGTCGGTTTGTCTGTTTGTCTGTTTGTACGGGCTAATCTCCGAAACTGCTGAACCGATTTAAATAAAATTTTGCATGGTGGTACCTTATATCCCCGGTCAATATCTTAGATACTTTTCATCCCGGAAAATTAAAGAGTTCCCGCGGGATAGTTAAAAAAACTATAGTAACTTATACAGCTTAGTACACAACAACTTATGCCCCTAATTTAGTAAATTTTGGCATGCTGATACCTTATATTGCCTGTCAAACAATGTGTATTATAAAATTTATAAATCCCATAAAAGTGACGGGTTCCCGCGGGAAAGTAAAACATTACAAAAACAGTGTTTAGCATAGCGTCTTTCATCATCATATTAATAAAACTTTAACGGGGTTGATTCTGTACATAGAATATTTTTTGAAAATAATAACGGTATGTTTATCGATATAGAGACAAAAAAAAATTTGGAATTTTTGTCTCTCTGTCTGTCTGTCTGTTCGCGCATCACGCAGAAACGGCTGGTTGGGCCGATTTTGATGAAACTTTGTACGATTATACAAAGTAGCCCGGAGTAACATCTTTGATACTTTTTATCCCGGAAAAGTCAAGGGTTCCCGAAGGAATGGCTAAAAACTGAAATTCTTGAATGCTTCAATACTCAATAACTATTAGTACGATTTTATTTATATTTGGCATAATGATACCTTATGTCACGACTAAACACCTGGTAATTTTTATCCCGGTTGAATCGGTAAAAATATCAGTTGAATGAAATTAACAAGATTTCCTAAGGCAGGACTACTATTACTAATAAGCAGTCGATAGGTGGCGCTATAAGTAATTTAAAACGCGCTATAATGTTGCGTTCAGTTGACTATCTTAGTAACGTGATTATATTTTTACGAGAAAAAAGCGAAATTATCTACAATTACTATCTGTGTATACACTGTGCATATATACATAATAATAATAATAATATAATAAAACTGTAACGGGCCGATTCTGTACATGGAATATTTTTTGAAAATAATAACGGTCTATCGATATAGAGACCAAAACAATTTAGTTTGGAATTTTTGTTTGTCTGTCTGTCTGTCCGCGCATCACGCAAAAACAGCTGAGCCGATTTTGATGAAACTGTACGATTATACTACGTAAGCCGGAGTAACATATTAGATACTTTTTATCCCGGGAAATTTAATATGG
Organism: Coleophora deauratella; assembly: GCA_958295455.1. Classification (NCBI taxonomy): domain Eukaryota; kingdom Metazoa; phylum Arthropoda; class Insecta; order Lepidoptera; family Coleophoridae; genus Coleophora; species Coleophora deauratella. The sequence continues at coordinate 6,344,909 of OY282403.1, read as the reverse complement.
CTTCAACCAATAAGTCCACGCATACTCATACAGGATGTTATAATGGCGTAGGCATTATCCTGGACCTGTTCTTCAACTTTTTCTTTAACTACCTAATATAGGCGGCTGAAAAACTTCTTCCTCACATCTTACCACTATCCAAACTTGGATCCTGTATGTGGAGAATGACCTAACCTTCCCTAGCTATAAGAAGAGATCCATGCAATTGTGAACATAAATTCTATGCAATTATATTTTCTTTTTCTTTTTCTGCGTTTTCTTTTTTCCTTTTCCTTTTCCTTTTGTTTTTTTCTTTTTCTTTTTCTTACATTCGTTTTATCTTTTACTTAATTTTGTTATTTTCTTATTTCTAAAGAAAAAATTAGCAAAACATATGAACTATTGTAAAAACCCCAACGCTAACGCGTACGAAGTCGCGGGCACCAGCTAGTCTGTTCATAAAATTATGTATATATCTTGTGATTAAGTAATAATAATTATATGAAGTACCTACCTATTATATGGATGGACTGTTACTAAAAGCAAATAAGATATTTCTGAAAACTAGCACATATTTACTATTTATATTTTACATTTACTCACATTGGTTATTTGCAGTATGTTACTGATATTTATACATATACATGCTTAGGGTATATTTTAGTTACGTCGTTTGGCCGGCCAATCTACAAGAAGTCTTGCCGCCAAACAGCTGTTATAGAGATTTAATAAAATTGAAAAATATACATATATTCCAAGTATTTTCTTTTTTAACGAGAATTAAAAGCAAAATCTATAGTATTCTCGCAATGAATTCACAAAGCAATGCAAGTGATCTATCAGATATCTAACTGGTCTCGCTGAGCACGTTAAACACACGATATAAACACTTCACGGATAACTTTACTGCATATAAGGGAAACATAGAGGACAACTAACATTGATTTACATTTCAATTTATTACATTAGAATCGAGAAGAAAGAAAAGCTACATGGCTTATGGCCTCAGACTAAAAGAGACCTTATTTCACAAAATTAACAGATATTGACAATGAACTTGATAATTCATTAACAGATGATGATGAATTGAGCTAAATTAGCTGGAATTAAACCAAACGTGCAAAATATTAATCGATTTTGGCATAGAAAGTGACGGATAACAAATGAAAAAGTCTAACTTTAATATCGGTAGTTGAGTTAGGTATAGGAAGATACCCGAACCCCAAAACTAGAGACCCTCTACGGATTATTAAAAGAACAACAATATGAACAGATTATAATTATATGTATTCAGTTTCAGAATTAAAGCTTGCTATAAATAATGCCAAAAATATTTTAGGGTCGAACCAATAAATACATAGTATTATAATATTTAAATATCATTTACCATCCAGATTCGTTTTTACCATCTGAGACGTTATAAGTACCTAGTATATTAGTCTATGGGATAGACTGCTACATTCCTACAATTCCCTGTAACATAGATATGAGATCAACGACACATCTTTGCCTCATCTATTCAAACAAAATTGAATGCAGGCTTTTTAACTGTATCACTGGAAAAAGTAGGAGTAGGTAAATAGATATAGGCACTTAGCGTCAATACAAGTGGTTGTTGCAACCGACCAATCGATTTATACTGTCAGTCGATTGTTTCAAGTTTTTTCATCGAGACCCGTGGAAAAATGACACACAATGGATAACACAAACTATTAAATGGAGAGCGTGCTCTTAAAGAAGAATGTTGCGAGGATATATCTAGTTACTGTCGTAGATATAATCGCTAAACTATAGTTTGTAAGAAAATATATAAAATAATAGAAAATAACTGAAAATTTTAAATGAAATATGAACAACAGAAAAAGGAGTAGTTTATTTGATGAAAAGATTGTTATACATCGCTGAGAAATGCTCTCTATATGTTGATGAAATTTTTAACGGAGAATTGAAAGTATAAGTATTGGTATCTGGATCATATTATTTGTATTTTAAAAACATTAGAACCAGAGATATAGATAACGAGTGAATTTAAAACTAAAGAGACTGTACAATTAGATAAATGTTGCTATCACATTAAATTCACCACGTTTGTATAATTTTTATAATGTTTATCACAAAACAGACGCAGTAATTAAAACCAACATTAGTGAAAACGTATGTTAATCGCGAGATATCCGCCTATTGCATTGTTTGTAGTGTTACTTTTTTAATCTTAGTACAAGCTATTTTAAAATACTAAATATTTCCAATAAACACTTATTTCAAGTATGTAGGGCCTTTGGTATGTCAATTTCGCAATTAGGTCATTGCAGGACAAACATTCGTGAAGCACTGTAGATAGGTACTTCACCCGACTATTTACTGAAATGCACTTATAGGGATTGAAATCTATTCACTTTACCTACTGATTAGCGTTGTTACACAAATGTTTACTGTTACAGATTGTTATGTATATACATTACAAAGTTTTTTGTCTATTACATTAGATTGAAGAAGACTTTTTTTTCTTCCGTGTTTGTAAGTTCTATTTACGGTGCAGGTAAGTTGATTATGGTTTTAATTTGAAATCAATAGGTTATACCTGTTCTTCGTATCTTGCTCTACATTGCGATTCTAAAACTAGTGTAAGGTCAGGTTTGTCTTAGCAAGTGTTTACTTACTTTGTATTTCAAGTCTTTCGAGTTTCTCCTCTGCTCTCTGAGCCAGTTCCAGAGGACTCTCTATGTGGTAGAAGATACTTGCTCCCACCAGTAAATACACAATATGCAGCGCCAGCATACACGCCAACTGCTTTTTGGACATCATTTTGACTAGGTTTCTTTATTAACACTCTTTTAAAATTAAAAATAAATAAGTTTATCACAGTTTGTTGCCCTTGCTCGTCTAAATACTATCATCACAAATTATCGCGTTTTTCAAAAAGTTTGTCATCAAATCCATCTTGACCAAAATGTAAGCAAAACTAACTGGAGCAGACGAAATCGGAAAATTTCAGTTTCAGTCCTTTTTAAGGGTGAACGGTGAAAATTGTTGTATTTTTCAAGGCACATGTCGATTTGTTCGTATATTTAAAAAAAATACACTAGATCACTGTTAAAAACATCGAGGAATGTAAAAGAGATCGTTTGCACTGTCGCATTTCGGAAGAAGTTGTTGAGAAAAAATCCCGAATGCCACTTCCCGATCGCAGCGTTCGACTGTAGCGATGCGATTGAATGATTTTCTAGGCGGCGGCGCGCGCGCCGGAGAATCTTGCGCAGGCCGCGGACACGTCCTTTTTTTATACGAGCATTGGCCAGCTCTAAATGTTTGACTGACGACAACTGGCATTAACTCGTCGTAAAGGATAATAAGTAAGGTTATTGCCAGAGAGACATGTACGTGTAGCAGTGACGTTGCTATTGCCAACATGGGGAAAGATTTTCGTTTACGACCTGGGATTAAGGCGGATTCTGCGTTTGATAATGGATCGTAGCGTGAAAAGAGTGTTACATCACTTTGTAAATGATAGCAAATTGTTGGCATATAGTTTAACGGGATATCTACAGTTTTACATAATTAGTGAACTCTCTGATACCTAGCAGAAACGGGGTCTAACAATATTTTAGAAAATTTGTCACTGTCTCCAACATAATTAAGATGATTATTCAAATATCTGTTTATATTATATAGGTATAGCGAAAAAAAGGCAGACATATTTGAATAGATTTTAGTTATTAAATTGTCGATGTGTGCAAAGCAACGCGACGCGACGCAACACTTAAATATGACAGATTTTAGTCGCATGTCTCACTTCAATAGATACCCATCAGTGTTTAAAAACGTTAAGAAAACAATAATAGCCAACGATTATTTGCAACTAAATCTTAAGAACTACTCGAACGTTAAAAACTTAAAACTGAAAACTAATTTATATTATGAAAACAAAGGGTTATTGAACGTTTTAAACACTTTGCAGATGTAACATACGTTTTGAAGTATTAGAAGGAAGATGCCTTGTTAAATTGATAAGAATACTAAATAGCAAAAAAAAGGTTTTGGTCAAAAACAAAGCAAAGATCAGTCGTAAACAATGACTAGTCTGCTTGTGACTTGGTTTCTGCTCACACGAAGATAAAGCCTAGAAATAGAACTTAGTGCACACTTTTTTGCGCTTGACTTTATTGTATTTCTTACAGAAAGTTGTTCAGTTTCATCGTCGATATACAAGCGTAACTATCGTAGAATATACTAGTGTATAAATAATTATCCATAAATAAGTAGGTAATATTTTAATATTACATTTTTTGACAAAAGTACCCTCTTTATTAGTTAAAATCAAATTTTATTGCGTAAACTAATTATATACAACTTGATGCATGTTGAGACCTCCTTTTAGGTATTTAAATATACAAGTGTGCCAGGAAGTCTCGCTCTTCCTTATCATTACAGTTAGTTAACTTTTAATTTTACTACACTATTCTTACTTACTTATTAATATTTTAATCAGAACAATTTTAAAACAAAAGGAAAATGAAATAAAAAGAGAAAGTGTGTGTGTGTAAGCGTGTGGGGCTCGTGTGGTACGCGTGTGTGTTAATGAGTTGAGGTACCTACCTTTAGTAGGTAGGTTTGTTCCTTAACGACATTCATCCATATTGGTGCGGCACGGCTTTCGTTCCATATAACAATACACTTTTCTTTCTTTATTCCTCTTTATTGGATCTCTGTATTACAATTGGTAATTTTAACTATTAAGTATGGACCAACATAAACGGTACTAAAAAGGCTTGAGAAAAACCTCTTTTCCTGATGATGTCACACATGTCATAGTACCTACGTATCAGTTTGGAGATTAAACATCAAAGGACACGACGCTTCTCACCGCCATCTCCCATGCACATCTGTCATCTCAAAAGTGGGTTTCCTCGCAATATTTTCCTTCACAGTTCCTTGATGCAATCTGTAATTATTATTGGATCTGTTATTGTGTAGTACATGAATAGAATCGGTAAGAGAAAACGTGTTAAGTAAGGTTTTGATGACTGTCGTTGTGGGTGCGCAGTACGCGAGCCGCAAACAGCTTGCGATCATGGAAATACGTTTTTCGAATAAAACTATCCTATTTCGTTCCCCAGAATCATGCAATTATACATTAGCAACAAATGGCGTTGCTTTGTCTAAACTATTTTTGGTGTTCCTAAAGTAATTCCTGAGGGGATACAATATTTTTAGAGGATAATTTTTTTAAATTACGTCTGTATCATTCCTACATACAAATATATCTGTATAAAAAATATGTCATTCTCTTGCTCCACTGACGCGTGAAAGAAAGACTAACAAACAAACCCTCTTACGCATTTATAATATTAGTAAGGATTTGTGAAAATAAGGATACGCAAAACGTTGAAACGTAATCGCTGAAAAAAGAAAATTTGTTAAACGCATTTAGCAACGGCATTACTAAATTAGACTAATTGAAGTTTCCTGGACCTAACTACTGGTCGGTATTTTGTGGATTAGCTAGTTTTTTGGTACAGATAATATTTCGATGCAAACAATGATCTGAATGCTCTTAGATGAACAATGACAGCTATCACTCATAATAAGCTATGATATGATAAAAGTAGCTTTCTGGAAACCCTATCGTTTCCCAGTAAAAAGGTTGTAACAAGAAAGAAGAAAGTGCTGAGAGTAAGAGAGTATGTAAAGATGCCACCTTATTTAAATTCCATAAGACAGAAACATGTAAAGAAAGAAATACAAAAGGATCAAAACCTTATGAAACCACACACTTGATTACGTGACTGTGAAACCCACAAGAGTGAAAAATGTTACAGCAAAAGCGTTAATGCAAATTACGTTTGTGCAATAATTGTTAAATGCAAAATATGAGTTCTTGGGAAAAGTTGTATGTACAGTTTAATGAGTAATAGGTACCTACTATTTCACTAAAATTTTTATATTTATGCTGTACCTAAGTTTTTGACCTAATGTAAATTTAAATTTAATAAAATATTAATCTCACTAGAATTGTGTTTTATGTTCGCATGAGTTTATTAAGAGGTGAAAAGTGCCCTAGATTCATACGAGTCTATAATGTCTATTCACTGAAATTCTGCGTCGAAATCGAAGTGTCGCCGTTCATTGCAACATTTTCATAATTATAGAACGTGTAACATAAACTCTTACAGAAATACATATTGGTGGCTTTTTATGTTCTAGGCCCGAATCATAACTCGTAGTACCACGCTTTGTTGGCTACGAGAAGTGTAGTAAATATTCCGTCCGTATAATATGGAAGTAGTATTCTTCGCTTTACTATTGAAAGTACCAAATTTATAGCACAATTGTTTACAGAAATTTTAGGTGAATTCTCCTTTCTATATTTGCCTGAGCCTGCTTTTCTGATCAGAAATCAATTGATCATAAAAAAAGCGTCGGTGGCTATATAAGTGGCACGGTCCTCTAGATATCCATTTTGATCCACATGTTTCCTGAAGGCGTATTTTTTAAGCATAAGAATACCCATTTGTAAAATAACAATTTTTGAAATTTTGTTCGGTGAAATTATGGACTCCGCTCATTGGGTCCGACGCACGCTAGTCCAACAGCAACTAAACAGTTAAAACAACATTTAAACCATACTACGTAAAAGAGCAAGCAGTTGCAAGACCAATGTACGCTAATAAACCCAAATAACGTTGATTAAATAAGGACTTTGACATATTATTTGTCTTTACAATTAAATTTTTGCGTTTACAAGTTGAGATTGTAGCACCTGTAATGGTTCTGAATTATACAGCACTACATGCGTAAAATGTATAGTTTCACTGCTGTATTTAATAATATTACAGAAATAAATTATATAATTATATACATTTGTAGAAAATACTAAGTTGTAACGTTTACGTTTGTCAGATAAAGCAAAAATATAGTGTGTATTTGTGTAGTTTTGAGCCAGGTAAAGTATAAAATAGGGTGATTGATTAACTTTAAGGTAAGAAGTGAAGCAAATTAAAACCACAGATTAAAACAATAGATTGACGCATGAATGGTGTCGTAATAAAAACGATATGTGGTCGACGGGCACCCATTAATTGAGTCATCAGCATTTTCGCATCGGTTCTTACATTTTATAATAAACGTCATTACAATTCTTGTATTTCAAATTGTTAATAAAATGTATTATCTATAAATTCGAAAGTGAGTATGTTAAAAGCGTCGGTGGCTAAGCGGTATTGACTTCGACCTCCTAATCAGAGATCGTGGGTTCAAATCCTGGCCAGTGCACCAATGAGTTTTTCGAAACTTATGTGCATTTTCATACCGACTACTTTAACCGTGAAGGAAAACATCGTGAGGAAACCTGCACATCTGATTTCTATATGTGTATGATGGTCGCGTTGCACACGTCCATAGGTGTAAATCTAAATGCCCTACACGTGACCGCGGGTGATGCTAAGTGCAACACTAGGCAACTGCCGTCTATACCTTGTGGATAGAACGGTTAAATGTGACACACGATAAGAAGAAGAAGAAGTGAGTATGTTTGTCTTTCATTCACGTCGTCGTCGCGACGGCGGAGCAACGGATCGACATGATTTTGACATAGGCTACTGTTACATATCTTGTAATACCAAGATATCTTTGCCGATTTTGGACCAACTTTAATAGTTTTTTTATTCGAATTATGATGACTCCGAGGTTATCTTATATAAATATTAAAATCGGTTTAGTTCTTTAGCACAAATAAGGTTTCCATAACGAAGTTTTTAAACTCAATCGTATATCAGGGAGCGTTCAAGTTGGCTTACAAGATTTGACGCAAAATAAAAAACTTCAGATGAAGTTAAATAGATATTGTATACTAGTTAAATGCTCATCTTTTTTTAAAGACTTAATTATAGGTAAAGCGCGGTCCTTGACTTGTCATTCACTGAAGAATGCCCATCACGTCACCAGTCACAAATATTTGCCCACTAATCTGCAATAATCCGTTTTCGGATAATAAAAGAATAAGCGTGAAAGCCAGTTTGCACTCAAAGTCACATACCTACGTACCTACTGCCATACGGCACGTAGATACGGCAGCATTCTGAACGTTGATAACGGAGTTCGTCTTCGGAGCTTAAATAACGCATGAATTTTCATTTTCTCTCCTATTTTCAAGCTTTTGGAACTCAATCTAAAGAAATGATGATCTTCATATTGACTGACTGAACTTTCTTTAATAATTTCTTACAAATGTTAATATGTCATTTGGCCAGTTTTTTCACTAAAATTCATTCAGTCGCCGTTTCCTACCTGTAGGAGCTCAAAGGAATGCAATTTTTACAAAGACCAAGTAGAAACCAAGTAGAGACCAAAATGTAGAAATAAATTGTTATATTTTTAATTTTCATTTACGAAGCTCTTTCATTCATTAACTTATACGATAAGTTTTCCTTCGGCCGCTGAGCGGAGATTCGAAGAAAGAAAATGAAGAAAAACGAAGACTTTTCGGACTATTCTTTTTCGGCATTATTATGACGTCAGCACTTTTCCCTATTTATTTATTATTGAATCGGTTATTTAAGAAAGGGAACATGTCAAAATGACCTTACTTTTTAGGAGATGAAAAAAACGGATTTCTGTTTTCTAAAATGTTCTGTTTCTTGTGAAGGTAAGCTTGACGCTTCATATAAGATTCAGACGAATGTTTTTACGTGTTCCATTTCTTAACTATTTCGTAACTTTTGCCTGTAAGAACCAGAAGGCATTTGACTTATTCCCTTTCTTGAATAACTATTATACTTACTTCTTCGGGTAAAAATTTTTGTATCTTAGGTAAGTATAAAATAGGGTGACTTTAAATTAGTTCTTGATATACGAAAGTGCTGATAACAAAAAAAATCGATTAGTAACCCATGCTCAAATCGCAAAAAAAAATTTACTACTATTTTGGCCGGTTGATCGATTTGTATGGAGAGTCGAACATTTTTTTGCGATTTGACTGTGGGTTTCTTAGCGAAAGAATTTAGTTATCTTACAAAAAACTTTCGCTAAGGAACCCATAGTAGGTAGACTTGTAGACCTTCACTGGGTACAAGCAGGTGCCAAATGGCTCTCATCTGATCTTACACTTTCGCGAAACATCCTTTCTTAATTGTTTCCTTTTTTCTAAAGAAACCGAAAAGTGTTGATTTATTTTTTAACCGACTTCAAAAAAGGAGGAGGTTCTCAATTCGACTGTATGTTGTTTTTTTTGTATGTTTGTTATGCGATTACTCCGCCAATTATGGATCGATTTTAATGATTATTTTTTTGTTTGGTAGGTAATACTTCAGAGGTGGTCCAATATAAATATTATCGAAATTGATATTTGAAAAAAAAAAAACAACAAAAACTAGCAAAAAACGTGACGTCGGTTTTTTAACGAGTTCAGCGTTGTTGATTATCCGTAAACTTGCCAAAGGGACATACCTTCCATCCCTTAAATTTATAGGCCTACATTCTACCAATAAATTTAAGGGATGGTCGTTCTTATACTTAGTCTTCTGTCTGTCTGATATTTAAGAGACTTGCTCTTGTCGGTGAAGCAAACTCCATCGTGCTCTGTCTTCGGCCAACGTTTTTATATCCTGGTAGGACACGACCTCAACCTTTTCCTTCAACTGTTTGGAGTAGCTTCGTCTTGGTCTTCCCCTTCCTCTCACTCCATTAATTTTTCCCTCCATTATGTTTCTTCTAGGGCACAGTAAAATATACTGAATGTATATAATACCTACACTGTCTCGTGGAAAACAATTAGTATTCCACCGGTTTCCCTGTCGCCTTTGCGAAGTGCAGTGTTGCGATTTATTAGCCATTTAGCAACTGTACACGGTTATACTAACCAATGGATTGAATACATAATTACATTGTCACTGTACGGGGACAGGGGATTCATACTGCTAATGGCATAATGTGTTCAACGATAGTTATGGTTATCTGTCTACTAAAATATGACTAGTACCTATGTCAGGCACTGGATTAACTTCATCATCATCATCGGTCTCTCATGTATATGTTGTGGCCAGATCATAGAATTGATCGCTTCATGATGTGGCCGACCATTTCATGAAATGGATGTAGGTATTTCATGAAATGGAAGATATCCGCTGATCACATCATGATATGGTCTGGCCAGATCAATGAATAAATCAGCGTTTGACGATATACAGCTAAATGCGTGGACACTTCATGAAATCATACATTAGTGATCAATGATCATATATCGTAAAATAGTTACATTATCCACCGTTAGAGGCGCTGATATCTTTTTGTTTTTATGATGTATATATGGTGGCGTACAATTAACAAAAAAGCTAATAATAATGCAACAATTAAAGATAAAATAAGTGAAATGTCGTTACGTACAACACAAAACTACAAAAAATTTACGAAAGTCAATCAAATAACGAGCGCTACGTAAAAAAACCTTAAGTTCAGAAAGTATTTCACAGGTTAGTACGAGTAGATATCAGTCTTAAAAGCTAAGTATTAAAAATGTATAATTTATCTGTTGACCAAGACTACTCAGATTAAACGAATGCCAGTAAGCTTTAAATGTATTTTTAATGTTTATTAAACCTTTGATATGATGGAAACCCTACTTTAATGATATGGCCAAACGTGGATTGCCATATCATTAAACGTTGACGTTTAAACGATATGGTCAGTTTTAGATGGACATTTCGTGAAATACCACCATTTCATGAAATGGTGGGCAACATCATGAAGTGATCAATTCTATGATCTGGCCACGACATATATAACAGATGATTCATTATGTATGGCAGATACACTCTCCACAGTCACTGCGTCTCCTGGGACACAATTAAGAAAAGGCAGGACTGTTCAAGATCTGCGTCACCCTCTTGATCTCGGCATGTGTCGATACGTGCGGCATCAGTTCGGCTGCAGGAGATTGATACGATTTCAGGCTGGACGCCTAACGGGGAACCTCATACTGGCTTTGATTTTTGGAGATTTCTTACTCCTAGACGAGTTGCAGACCAATGCTAACGAGTATTTTCTCCCCGATTAACTTCGGAATACCTAAAACTCTACAATGGGTTAGGTTAGATTCTCTTCTTCTTTTTCTAAAGAGCTAGGTTCTTGTCGGTGGTACGACACGACGTAGAGTTTGGCCTTCACTTTTTTTATGGCAGAGGTGGCAAACGATTAGACGGATCACCTGATGGTAAGCGATTACCGCCGTCCATGTACACCCGCAACACCAGAAGAGTCACAAGTGCGTTGCCGGCATTTAATATGGGAGTACGCTTTTTTCTTGAAGGTTTGAATGTTGTATCGGTTCGGAAATACCGCAGGCGACAATTCATTCCTCAGTTTGGTTGTGCGAGGCGGAAAGTTTCTAGTGAAACTCTCAGTTGTGGACTGCAAACCATCTAAGTGATGGTGATGAAATTGTTGTCGCGTAGAACGATGGCGGAAAGAGGCGGCAGGGATCAATCCGAACAATTCCTCGGAGCATTCCCCATTCCCAGCGATAGAGAATGCAGAGCGAGGCTACATCTCTACGCAGCGCCAAGGAGTCAAGCCTATCTGAAATATCCTGGCAGCCGACGACGATCCGTTAAATGCGGTTCAGAGGGAGAAGCTGGTAGATAGATAGATATATAGATAAGTCGTTTATTTGTTACTACAAACACACATATCAAGTATTACATCAGGGGGTACCCCTGCCCAAAGATGAGAATAGTATTCCATATGAGGCCGAACCTGCGCCTTATAAAGTTGCAGGCGATGGGCAGCAGTGAAATACCGTCTCGATCTATTGAGCACACCAAGCTTCTTCGAGGCTAATTTTGCCTTACCCTCTAGATGACCACGGAACTGGACTTCACTCGATATGTCGACACCAAGGATTCCGATACTAGCTGAGGCATTTACGGGAGTGTCCTCAAAACGGGGTGATACGACAAATGACATTTTCTTGGCAGTGAACGCGCAAACCTGCGTCTTAGTAGGGTTAAACTGGACCAAATTAAGTCGACCCCATTCTGAGACTTTCTTTAAAGAAGCCTCAATTTTCGACACAAGTTTGTTTCGGCTCTCGATGACGTTTTCCCGAGAAATGTTGGCATAGCCTGTATAGAAGGTATCACCTGTGCTGATGACTGCATAACAGTGAGTGCTGCTGATTTGCAGCATATCATTGATATGCAGACGGAACAGTGTAGGCGAAAGCATGCAGCCTTGAGGGACACCAGCGTTCAATCGTAGAATCTGAGCATGCACCGTCGACTACGACCTTTGTGCTTCTGTCTGCAAGAAAACTAGTGACCCATTTGCACAATTCCTCGGAAAGCCCATAAGAAGGGAGCTTCACAAGAAGTGCTTTGTGCCAGACCCGATCGAAGGCCTTCGCTATATCCAAACTAATCGCTAATGCTTCCCCCTTAGTCTCGATCGCCTGTGCCCAACGATGTGTCAGGTAGACAAGAAGATCACCAGCGGACCGGTACTTACGGAAACCGTACTGTCGATTACTAAGCAGCTGGCGGTCCTCTAGATACCGAAGGAGCTGGCTGTTGATAATGGACTCCATTATCTTTGAGAATAAGGAGGCTATGTATATGGCTATCGGCCTGTAGTTGGACGGATTCGAGCGGTCACCTTTTTTAAGGATCGGGTGCACGAAAGCTGTCTTCCATGAGTTCGGGACTACGCCAGAAGAGTAGGAAAATCGAAAAAGGCGCGTTAAAACTGGAGCCAACTCTGGAGCACACACCTTCAACACGATAGGAGGGATTCCATCGGGCCCACTCGACTTATGAATGTCGAGAGAAAAAAGTGCTTTACGCACTGAGCATTGGTGGAACCGGATATTCGGCATACAGCTCTTTCACCGCGGTATGGTCGTTTCCCCCGTCATCCAATGTCGAGTTGGACGCAAAGAGTTTGCCTAGAAGATCAGCTTTCTCCTTTGCGTCGTGGGCAAATGTATCATTACCCATGTGCAGTGGTGGAAACGATGGCGTGCAGAAATTCCCCTGGACAGCTTTGACCAGAGACCAGAACGCACGAGTTCCCGAAGGAAGACGCTCAATTCTCTCGCCAATTCTGCCTATGTGCTCCGACTTCGCCCTGGCAATGTCTCTTTTGAAGGACGTGGAGGTAAAGTTAAACTCCTTTTTTAATGCGCTGGTCTTTTCATCCCGTTACTACAAAAAGTTACAATTGGAGTAGCAATATCAAGTACTGTTAATAATATGCAGAAAAATAAAAAGAAAAGGAGTACTTGGGCTGAGAAGCGCAGAAAAACGTCTGTACATAACGCTTGTGCTAAAGCAAGTGAGGCAACGCGTCGGACGATATTTTGGGAATGTTCTACAGACCGTTCCATTTAGGATCCGATTTTAGGATAAGGACGGTCGGAATCATCCAATCTTCCGATTTTGTAATAATAATAATAAAGTTAGGATGACTTCCCTACACATTTCCCATTTCGTCTGATAAATTGGGATCGTATTAATTGGATCGGAAGATGTGGATCGTGCTTAATAATGGCAACAGGTAGACGCTTGAAATGCTCATAGAGTTTGTATTGCTATAGTCGTTAATTAAATATTACTTTAAATTAAATATTACTTAAATATTACTTTAAATATTATCATAACTGTTTTAGATGTAAGTAGGTAATCGACATTGGGGGTAAAGAGCCCCCAATAAGCTTGTTTGGTATGCATGAGGAGTAAGTTCCATATTGCCCCTACCTTACCCTGTATCAATCTAGATATCAATTCGTGACACACTGTTATGTAATAATTTTAAATGAATAATAGATGGATTTATCCAGAAAAAATATATTGGTGTTTCGCGCGTTAGCATCCAATTTGTGAGAAGTAAATTGATATGAATTGCGTTTTAGAGGATCATTCGTGTGTCGGCGGTGACAGACGAGTGACAGTCGTGACGAGGGCATATTAACACGTTGGTGACCATTGCTACTGGTAATTAATGTTATTCAGCTAAGCGTCCATGTCCGTGTTTAACCTTCAATATAAAAGTTAAGTAGATACCTACCTACCTACATCTTAACTTATACGTAACCTGGTACCTATTCTAAGTTCTAACCGTACCTACGTATAGTTATGTACATAATGTATTTTAATTAGTGTCGCATACGTATACCCTAACTTTTCATTTCATTTCAAATAAAATAAAATACGAGTATACAGGGTGTCCCAAAACTAATGCGACAAATTTTGGCTGGTGATAGCTTTGATCAAGACCTATCAAAATAACGAAACATATGTTCAGCAAAAGTTTATGGTTTTCGAGTTATACCAGATTTAAAAAATATATTAAAATGTAGTGATTTCTATTCTTAATCAATCTAATTAATTTTATTTGAAAAACCTCAAATATAAAATTTTAAAAAATCTGCACCTTGAGGTCAAAAATAGCAATTAACTCAGTTTTGGCAAGGAAAATATCCAAGTATTATACATTTATAAAATGGTCATGAAAGAAGGATTTTTTGTAGCATATGAGACAAAATCATTCAGTACATTTTTTTTATGTCGCCGATGTTTAAACTTTCATTATCGGATATTTTTAAAGATTTTTCTTGAATTAATGATGTATTTCTGATGGCATCTTTAATTTTTTGTAGAATAAATAATAGGTTCGGGTAGAGACACTAATCGAAAATATTTGAGTGGAAAAAAATTACAAATTAAGTGTTTTTTTAATAACAAAAGCTCAAAAGACCACCGTAAGGTAGTGATATTCATTTTTTTTAAATCTGGTATAACCCGAAAACCATAAACTTTTGCTGAACATATGTTTCGTTATTTTGATAGGTCTTGATCAAAGCTATCACCAGCCAAAATTTGTCGCATTAGTTTTGGGACACCTTGTATATGCCTATTGATAGGAAAAAAATACATTCAATACCATACAGTTCTGTTGTTCTTAATAGAAATAATTAACAAATAACTTTTATGTTACGACTAGTAGTTTAATTATCTACAGAAATAATTATGCTATTGATACAAAAAGGTACTAATATATCATGGGTTCTATTTTCAGCGCATTCTTCTGATATATTTTAGTTGATGGATTGTTATAACTGATAAAAATCAATACAATAGTTTATTTTGTATTTTAAAATCAACGTTCGGATTTAGATACCTTATTTAAAGTTTTGCCTCCTGCATGGAGAGGAACGTTACCTGTACAATTCAATTTACGCAGAAATTGTCGACGGATTATATATATATTATATGTATAAAATCAAATTAACTGAATAAAAAGTAGACTGGGACAGAGAAAAGGAGGACTTGTCTCTGCAGGGGATTACTTAATTTAAAAAAGCGTCGTTTAGGATTGTGCTTTTTTGTTATACCTTTTTTAGCATAGAAGCTAAAGGAAAGTAAAAAAGTAGCAAAGGAACGTTGATATTTGACATTGACGTTTTACAAAACCACGACCCCCAGTCCCCACGTCTAAATCCAAGCGAACCTTCGTCACTTTTACCACCTTTTACACAATTTTCTTCATTTAAAAACTAAAATCTAAGAGAGAGAAGACTATGGATTATCAGAGTAGGCAGCTGGCAGAAGATTTCTTCTTGCGTGAGCCCGTGGATCCGAGAATCAGGTGTTTAAGTCCTTCAGATATTACAAGCATATTACTCATTTTTTGTGAGCTATTCCTTTGACGAAATTGTTTATAATTGTTGCAGAAAGCCTAAAGATGAGCCCAAAGAGGAATCCCATCCACACCTCAAGGTGGAAATGCAGACGATTCGTCTGAACTCCGATTCTCAGAAATTGGTGTTGGATACTTTGAGATATATTCATGGGCCTGATTTCAAACTGGACAGTGCTAGTCTGTACAAGGTTTGTTTCTTTGTCTGCTTTCTTGTTTCCAGCTGTCTAGTGTGATTGTGTACATGCCTCTTATAAGCTACAGTGTAAAATATCAAATTTATGCAGGTAGGAAACAATTTACTTACACACTTCCTAAATTATTTAATTCAAGCCTGTGATCCAAGTTGTGATTTTTTTATAATTTATTCTTTGATATGACTATCATTATGTAAAATTGTTTTCAGGATAAGAAATCAAACCTTAAAAACCGTTACTGGATGGAGCGAGGCAATTTGGTAGTACAGGGTGGTTGTGACTACTCCATAGCACCTAAAAAAGACATTGAAACTTCTGAGGCAAGGCTCAGAGCTTTTGCATTGGCAAAATTAGAAAAGTAAGTAATTTTTTATGTTTATGACATCGTTTGGTAATATATTGTGCAACTACTATAGTATGGGGCCGTCCAATAATAATGTGATGTTTTTTTAGCAACTTTTAACCCCCACTCCCCCTGGTAATACATGGTGAGGTTTTAGTCTACTCCTCCCCCCTACCCAAAATCATGTGTATTTCTTTTGGTTCAGAGTATCTTAAAAGTTTTCAGAATATTATCTTTGAATACAGGTATAATCTAATTTAATTTTGGAAAATTAAGCACTGTGATAAAAATTCCAAGCCTTCATGCAACTTTTTAACTATCTAGATCAATGGTTAGAAACCGTTCTGACGTTTATTTGACATATGAATGTTTGATTCCATTTACAAAGTAGTGTTATGTATATTACAAAAGTAAAAGTGTTTCTTTCGAAAATGAAAATTGAATTTATACATATTAGGTATGTTTTGGAATAGATGAAAATCTTTTTGTGGACATTACGAGATGGAGTGTTAAGTTTCTGATATAAAAAGAAATAGAGATATGTAACACCTCACCTTAGCAAGCGTTTATCAATAGAGTTTGACGTCTAACAACAGAAAACTGTTTCAAACCTTGGGATGAATTAAAAAACAACATAGCAACCACACTCCGACCTTTGGAAGTTTCTCTAGAAATAATAAATACACGTGATATTGATATTAACCTTTGTGATTTTTCCGAACCGCGTCCCCCCTTTTTGAGCCTCACGTGATTAATGGACCATCCCTATGTAGTTAGTATATGAATTAAATTTCTATTTAAATTTTAGAATGTATACAGTGTGAGTCTTTATAAAGTGCACATATGAAAAGGGGTGAAATAAGAGCCAATTTTATCACCCAGAAAATAATTTAAAAAAAAAAGTAGAAAAAAATGTTTGTGGACGTTTATTTTTTCAAATAACATCTGCTATCCACAAGTAAACAAAACGTTGTAACTTTTAAATTAAGCATGCTAGAATCTTAAAACAAAAAAAGTGAGGACTGGTTGTAGATGGCCGTGCCACAGATATAAAAAAATACACAAAACTAAAACAAAAAAAACCCAAAACTAGCATTTAGAGCAACAGTGTAAAAATATAGTATCTGGAATACTACTGTTTAATCGCTCATAGCAAACGTTGTGTGTAGGTTAGAAACTTGAGGTTTTTATTATTTGAAAGCTAAACTAATGTCAAATATCATAAAGTAATAAAAAAATGGGGTTAATATGTGGTATTTTAATTTATTTTTGCAATTAAATACAAAAAATAAAAAATAAACTGTATAAAAATGCTTATATTTAATTCATGGTGTTTATTTTTTGTGTATTTTTTTTTTTCAGTGGCACGGTCATCTACTATCAATTCTCACTTTTTTGTTTTAACCTTCGAACCTACTTATTTTAAAAGTTACAATGTTTTGTTTACTTGGAGACAGCAGATGCTATTTAAAATAATGAACAACCATATATTTTTTACTTTTTTATTTTTTTAAATATTTTTCTGGGTGATAAAATTAACTCTTATTTCACCCCCTTTCATATGTGCACTTTATAAAGATTCACACTGTATATGTAGCCATAGTGCTCTGCTGGTATACATAAGTGATTCAGTGGATCAGATTTACCCTGAGTGAAAATCTACAGAGAAGGCTTATGTTTGACAAGTAGACTAAGCGGCTGAGTTTTTTTTTTATTAAGTGACTTAGTATGTAGTATCATCCTCTGTGTATACTATGCACTATGAGAGTAGTAAGTATGGGAATTTGTATTTAAATTTTAGCAAAAAATAAAATATTTCTGTGGTGCAAAGTGCAAAATTTTGTACAAAAAAGTATATTTGAAAATACAAGTGACTTACTAAGTGTTATTTTCAGATACAATTTTCACAAGTCCCACTGTTCTGAAGCATTAGATGTGGCTGGAGAAAATATAGATAAAGCATTGGAAATATTATTTTACAAATATTTCCATGTTGACTCTAATGATAAACCTAAGAATGTACCGACTCCAGCAGAACTCATAGAAATGAAGAACGACGAGCAAGCCGTGCTCGAATCTATTTATGATACAAGTTTTAGAGTCACTGACACTAATGTGTGGAATATCAAATTGAACATTGATTATTTAACAAAAATGTATGAGAATAAGGAAATTGAGATTCCAAAAAAGAAGGAGAACATAAATTACAATAAGACGAAGAAAAAGGAAGTCTGCAAACTTTTCCTAAAAGGACCGTGTAGATTTGGGGCTAAATGTAAATTTTTGCATGAAACAAAAGTTGAAGAAAAAGTGAAAGAAACAGAAAGCCAAAGTTCTGAAAATGTTAATAATTATGAATTGGAAGTAAGGTTTCCAGAAGATACGGTGTATCCTTATCAACCACCATTATTGTACTTCAAAACTGATAATAAATCCATTCCTGAGATAGCAAAACTTCGGATTACAGCTAGGTTATATGACGAAGCGAAAATCCTTGCACAAGATGGTATACCAAGTATTTACTCTTTAGTTGAATTACTTAACAATGAAGAAGATATCAAAAACTTCATTCAGTTTGATAATAGGAAATTTTTAGAAGCAACCGATTTATTATATCCTCAATTAATAGAAAATAATAGTAATAATAAGCCTTTATCATCACATTACAAAAAGGGTGAAATAAAGGACAATAGGGCTAATATAAACTTTGAAGAAGTACTTAAAGAAAATAGAGCGATAGTGGAAAGATGGTATGAAACTATAGAAAGCAATGCTTACAATAAAATGATGTCAAGTAGGAGAAAACTTCCCGCTTGGAAACAGAGGAAAGATATATTGAATGCTGTAAGGAAATCACAGGTGAATATTGTTTATATTTCTGTCATATTCAGGTAACCCCTGGAGGGTTTGTAAACAGTCATTGCTGGAAGTAGTGTGTGTTTTCCATTAGACCAAGCAGGTGTTAAACATCTACCTTATACCTTTTCTCCTAGCCTGTTAAACTACAGAGTAAGCGTTTAAAAGGGCGATGTTGTAAAAAAGTTCCTTCCTTAAGTACAGTTTATGAGTGATTTGGTGAATCCTTAAGTGAAAACTTAAGAGGTATAATAATAAATTTAGATGTACGTATATGCTTTCTTATTATCTGATTTTAGTTAGCTAGCTGTGTTGTCCAAAGTAGATAGATATTTACTATTTGGCGCCATTTTCTTCTATCCTTCATTACTTCATTCCAATCGGCTGTGGAGCGCGTATTAGGACTTTGCTTACTTCTTCATCCAATAGAATGAATTATTTAATTACTATTCAGTGTAAGGAAGTAGATTTTTTTAAAATTATCAGCACCTGTCTACATTTTAAGGTGGTTGTAGTAAGTGGAGAGACGGGATGCGGCAAAAGCACGCAAGTACCACAGTATATACTAGACGAATGGCTGGAGAATTTCGATAAAAATGGAGCTCCTCATGTGGAAATAGTCTGCACGCAGCCCAGAAGGATATCGGCTATCGGAGTAGCTGATAGAGTGGCTGAGGAAAGAGTGGAGAAGACGGGACAAGTCGTTGGGTATCAGGTAATAAACGTAACAGTTTCATGATTACTCTGTTTGATTTCGATCCAAGTATTAGTTTAAAATTTTTCAATAACCAAAGAAAATTGATTTATGCCCAAACAAATCTTCTGATGTAATAAAATGTAACTACCAAAATAAATTAGAATGAATGTTAAATGATAGAAAAGTTGTTGTTTATCTAAAGACTTACAAAAATATTCCTATCAGTGAGCAGAAGTTAAATTCAAATCCAAAAGAAATATTGAAAGTGTTTGACTTACGTTTTCAGATTCGACTAGAGAGCAAAGTGTCATCCAAAACTCGCCTAACATTCTGCACGACGGGTATCTTACTACGAAGACTAGAATACGACCCCCAACTAAAATCAGTCACACACGTCATAGTTGACGAAGTTCACGAGAGGTCCGAAGAGAGCGACTTCCTACTCCTCATTCTGAGGGACCTTATCGGGGTGAGGAAGGACTTAACTGTGATACTTATGAGTGCAACTCTAAACGCCGATCTGTTCTCTGGTTACTTTGAAAAGGTTCCAATTTTGGAGATTCCAGGTTGGTTTACGTTGACAAGTTTATATAGAATGTTGGATTATTCTCGATGTTTTCCCGTTTTCTGGTTGTTTTTATGGATTTGTTTATAATTTGTGAATTTTATATTTTCAGGTAGAACTTTCCCTGTAGAACAGTTTTTCTTAGAAGATATTATGGAGATGACAAACTATGTTTTGGAAGAGAATGGTCCATTCGCCCGTAAAGTTAAGAAAGGTACCTAACTTATCGTTTATTCTTAAATGATTTTTAAATATCGTCGCAGACCTTGTTGTATGTATAGTCTCGTTAAAATAATTAAATGTCTACAGTATGATGGCTATACTAAAATACGTAGTATAAAAACTAAAACATAACTTTTTTAGGTGACAAGAAAAGCACATACGATCTAGAAACAGAGCTCGAAACGTGTGATGTGCGATCCGAGTCCACAGAACCGCCCAAGGTTTCCATACGAGACGAGAATCTGACCGTGGCGCAGATGGTAGCACGGTACCCCCGGTGCAGTAAAGCCACCTGCAAGAATATGTACCTGATGGATACTGAGAAGGTATGATATCTTATCTAATAGCCTATAAAATAATAAAGTTGAAGAGGCAATGGGCAGGCTATATAATCGAAGAACTATAATCGATGGGGTAAAAAAGTTGTCGAATGTCTTTTAAGACGTAGTGTTGCATGCCCCTCGCTTGGACGAGGCTTTCAAAAAGCAGCTGGGTGGAATTCGTTTAGAATTGAGTTGAATTGCTGTATTGAGATCTATTGTGTCTGATAGACTGCCACTTAGAATAGTTTGTAGCCACACACATTCATTGGCTAAGTCGTCAAATCATGATTCCATCTGGTGAGGGTTGTCCAATAATACGTCTTCCAGCCCGTATTCGCCTTTTTTATGTGATAGGTGGCAAACGAGCAGACGGATCACCTGATGGTAAGCGATTACCGACGCCCATAGACACCCGCAACACCAGAGGAGTCACAAGTGCGTTGCCGGCCTTGGATATGGGATGGGGGATGTCGGGAATTGGGGGAGGGGGGAGTTTGGGCCTTCGGTACCCTCACTCACTCGCAAGCGTTGCTTCACGCCGGTTTGCTGTGAGGCCGTGGTACCACTCCGGTCGAGCCGGCCCATTCATGCCGAAGCATGGCTCTTCCACGGTAAACCACCATCTTTTATCCATCGGTTGTCAACTACAATCCTTATTATATGGGCTGTCACGGCTCTTAAGAATTTTTAACAATACAATACTTTTTCACACGTTGTGTGTGATGTGATGAGTCAGAATTAAGACTCACTGCAAAAAAAAAACAGGTCTCTGGTTCCCACACAGGGAATCCTAGTTTGGGGCTAGATGACCGTGTGTGATTTGTCCCGGATATTATTATTATTACTTTTAATTCCAGATTAACCAAGATCTGATAGAGCACGTGTTAACCTACATAGTAGAGGGGGACCACAAGTGGCCTCGGGAGGGGTCCATCCTGATCTTCCTGCCCGGCATCGGGGAAATCATGTCCCTTCACGACCAGTTAGCAGAGAGCCATACGTTTAGTCCCAAGTAAGTTGACTGTGGATATTTTTTAGACTCTTTGTGTAGGAAAGATTGAGTCGACAACCCATAATAAAAACTGGGGCACGGTACGGCGATCTATCCATAACTTCATGTTCGGTTAGACCATATTCCACACATGGGGGCCAAGTCCAGATTGGTGGAAGTTGCGAGGTAGTCACCTTGTAGTCTAACTCCAGTGTCAAGTTTTTAGGTCGCCAAGGCCTCTGACATGGTTTAACGTCTGCCATCTGAAAATAGCAACCAGCACAGACGGGTTACCATGCCTTGCAAAGCATGAAGACCACGCGGGAAGAACAAGGAATGTCAGCAGGGGCGCCGGGTTTCAGAAAACCTCGTGGGTGCTGGGTGCCCACAGTGCCGGCCCTACAAAATGTTAATGGTGGCGCCTCCTCCATATACAAAACGATGCATTTTATGTATTTGCTCATAATTATGCTCTTCTACAAAGGTTACATTAGACAAAAACGAGAATATTTTATTTTTACTTTCAAGACACGAATCAAATATTGTCATGGCAAAAAAATGGAACTTGAGATTGGGATAATGCAGTGCAGGGCTAAGAGTATTTGATGCCCTAAAAAATCCACGTCTGTGGGCCCTTTATCCACTAGTAAAGTCTACTATTGACTGGGTGCAGAAGAAGGAGAAATGGCGGGATAAGTTTGAAAACAAGTAGCTCGGGTGAGAAATATGTTACGAAGTTCAGCTGCGTACCCAGATTTCAAAAAAAATATTTTTGGAATTTTTTAAGGTGTTAGTTTTCGGCTAATCGTGTACAGTTAAGTATAAGTATGCTTATATGTTTAAAAGTTTTTAAATTTATGTTACAAAGCTCCTCAAATTGATTGAATTTTTTTTTTTAAATACTCGGTGTATTTTGCAACTCAAGAGCGCGAGCGAAGCGAGCTCGAAAATTTAAGATTTAAGAAGTTAAGGCATCTTTAATCATCAGAATATGAGATATTTTTTTGGGTACTGTTTATGGTGCCCTGAGAAGTGATGCCCTAAGGGATTACTTAATATGCTTATAGGCTCATCCAACAGTTGAATTATGATTGAGAAAACATGTAAATAAATAGTCTAAATTTTTATGGAAGGTACCTTGTTTCGTTTTTTCCCGATTGTATTTTACAACGTTTCGTCCGAAACCATCACAGCCATTTTTGAGAAAAAAATTATCAGACCATTACAAATTTTTTAAAGAAAAAATATCAAAAATAACGCTCCTTTACGTATTTCCCTCCAATTACGTAACTCAGGAGGCGGCAGGATTGATTATCGTGTACTTATGTCGTGGCCAGATCATAAAATTAATCACTTCATGTTGTGGCCAACCATTTCATGAAATGGTCTTATTTCATGAAATAGAAAATATCCGCTGATCACATCATGATATGGTCTGGCCAGATCAATGAACACATCAGCGTTTGACGATATATAGTATGTATTGTAAGTAGTGAAGCTACTTCAAGAAATGGTCAAGCATTAGTGATCATATCGTAAAATAGTTACATTATCCACCGTTGGAGGCGCTGACATCTTTCATATCGTAAAATAGTTACATTATCCACCGTTGGAGGCGCTGACATCTTTTTGTTTTTGTAATGCATCATGGTGGCATACAATTATTAATAAAAAAAAACTAATCATAATGCGCTAATTGAAGATAAAATAGAAGTTAAATGTCCATACGACACTAAACTACAATATTTTTCACAAGTCAATCAAAAAACGAGCGCAACGTAAAAATCTTGAAGTTTTTTTTTTAAATCTTTATTAGCATAAAGAGCTTAAGTTGCTGAGCGACTATGCCAGCCCTGATACAATATTATTAAACTTACAGCCTAAGCTTAAATAATTTAATCATAAGCAAATATACTTTGACAGCAAATTTTGATGTAGGGTTTGATAAAATAACATTGAAGTCACCAACATCGTAGGGTTTGATATCGGCTCCTATCTCCAGAAGCCGTCGTTGTGACTGGATCCGGGCACACTCCATTAAGAAAGAAGTTCGGAAAGTATTTCATAGGTTAGCAGATATCAATCTTGAAAGTAAAGTATTAAAAATGTATAATGTATATGTTAACCAAGGTTATTCAGATTTTACGAAGCCAGTTACTTTTAGACCTATTTTTAATTTTTAATCAACCTTTGGTATCATGGGAACCCTACATTAATGATATGGCCAAACGTGGATGGACACATCATTAAACGTTGATGTTTAAACGATATGGTCAGTTTTAGCTGGCCATTTCATGAAATACGACCATTTCATGAAATGGTTGGCCACATCATGAAATGATCAATTCTATGATCTGGCCACGACACATACAAAATTGCGCGAGCGAAGGGAGCGCGAAAATGTTTTATTATGAAAACGAAGAACTCAGAGTAATTACGTTTTTAAGAAGTTTTAAGTTAATTTTACGCCCTTCTTTGCGTAATTCCTGACAGTAGTGTTATTTACTAGACAGTAGAACCGATTGTTGTGTTAAACGCGAGCGAAGCGAGCGCAAAAAAATTAAATTACCTCAGACTATTAGCAGAACTTTAAGAAATTTTAGGTCAGTTTTCGACCTCGTTTTGTTCAAAAATCACTGATCAGTCTTATGTCTATTCTCGTGGGTGCTCAGCACCCACTGTTTAAGTATCGTGGGTGCCCGAGCCCCCGAGCACCCACGTACTCGGCGCCCCTGAATGTCAGTTAGAAGTGTTTACGTGAAAATCGACTTTCTCGTTAGCACTTTAAGAATAGAATAGAAAATATTAACTGACATTCCTTGTTCTTTGAGCGTGCGTGCCTTGCGAAGCACGGAAATGGTTGAGAGATAAATGCTAACAGTCAAAGTCATGCAAGTTATCATCGTGTCTGTAGTCATTTAACCTTCTTGATCGATACGACTATGCTAGCCACGACCACTAAGAAAAGTAACTTGACCTGACGATATCGCTCACTGGGTAAATAAACTTTGGAAGTCTATTGTTTATTTACCGATAGATCTTATGATGAAGTTGCCGCCCATACCATTTACTTTTACAATATTTTAGTAGTCGGCATTTTTTCAAGGACTCATTAAATTTTAAAACTTTATATTCTTTTCAGAACTGGTAAATACGTATTAGTGCCCCTGCACTCCACCTTGTCCAGCGAGGAACAAGCTCTAGTTTTCAAACGACCCCGAAAAGGTGCCAGAAAAATAGTGCTCTCCACCAACATAGCAGAGACATCCGTCACTATAGACGACTGCGTGTTTGTTATCGACTGCGGGCGGATGAAAGAGAAAAGGTAACATATAAAATATGAACATGTAAATAAAGTACACTTTACATGGGACTTGCCAGGGCTTATACTCATGAATTTGAATATGTTAGACCCTTTATCATTATTCTAAAATGCCTTTTATAGTTTGCTTCACGATCAGCATTATTTTCCAACTAGGTCAAGTTAAACTCTGATAATGGTGTCGATTCGGTTTTCACGATAAAACTTATTTGACAGGACGCTTAAATTTAGTTTAGTCCTGTCAAATAAGATTAATCGTAAACACCGAATTAACCCCAATACAATACTTAAACTAATTATTTTCATAAAATTCTTAGGTTCGACTCGAATCGCAACATGGAATCTCTCGACCTCGTGTGGGTATCTCGCGCCAACGCGAAACAGCGCAAAGGCCGCGCCGGCCGCGTCATGCCCGGCGTGTGCGTCCACCTGTACACGTCCCACAGATACAACTACCATATATTGGAACAGCCTGTCCCGGAGATTCATAGGATACCCCTGGAGCAACTGTTGTTGAAGATCAAGATACTGCCGCTGTTTGAGAATATGAGTGTTCATGAGGTTTTGGGTAAGTTTTTGGTTCCTGAGTGGCTGACCTTGTAACTGACTTTTGCCTAAAGCGTGTGTTATATTTAGATGGTCTTTTATAGGAAGTAGGTATAATAGTTCAGTAGCTTGTCATCTACTCATCATAAGAACATCTTTCTCAAGAAATGTATGCCAATCAGAAAAAGCTAGTATAAGTAACACAAGTGCTATTATAATTCAGCTCGCTTATCTTTTTTTAAATAATAGAAAATTGTTTAGGCATTACTGAGGTATAAAGACTGCCAATTTAAGGCTGAATGTTTTGTGAAATTAATGATTTGTAAACAATAAAAGGGCCCATTAACTTTCTATATGGGTTGAAGAGCCATGTTATTAGTATGTCTTTATGCGAGAGTAAGTGCAGCCCTTAAATTTGCGTTTTTTTTATTCCAGGAAAAACGATAGAACCTCCAGCGAAAAGCAACATAGATGGCGCTGTACTTCGATTACGTGATGTCGGTGCTCTCGATATGTCCAATGCGCTAACAGCCTTGGGGCGCCATCTAGCGGCCCTTCCCGTAGACGTGCGGATAGGCAAGCTAATGTTGTTCGGTGCGATCTTTTGCTGCGTGGACTCTGCGTTGACTATGGCCGCCTGTTTGAGCCACAAAAGCCCCTTTGTTGCACCTTTTGGGAAGA
Organism: Coleophora deauratella; assembly: GCA_958295455.1. Classification (NCBI taxonomy): domain Eukaryota; kingdom Metazoa; phylum Arthropoda; class Insecta; order Lepidoptera; family Coleophoridae; genus Coleophora; species Coleophora deauratella. Next base: position 6,318,500 of record OY282403.1, on the reverse strand, counting down.
AGGTTTGTAGCTAAATCTCAGTTTTTGCTATTCGCAACTCCATCTAGTAGTTCTTTCTAATAATAATTAACTGTGCCTATGTTTTTTACAGTCGGAAGCAGACGCTAAACGAAGAGAGTTTGCTTGCTCGAATAGCGACCAACTGACTACTTTGAGAGCTTACAGAGTAAGTAATGCAATAAAAAATAATGAGAATGTGTAGGTAGTTATACCTCTAAAGTGATAGAAAATGAAAACAGAATTATGTTAAGTGATTATTTGGGTTCTGAAATTGCTTTTTGGGGAAGTCATCGTTTTTAAAAGGGGGCGCTCTAAAAAAGGGTAAGAAATACGTCTGTTTGAGCACTCAACCTTATGGATATTTGTATCACAGCCAAAGTTTACATTTTCGACGTTTCAATAAATATATTTTTATTTCAGAGATGGCAGCAAGCTATGAAAAGCAGCAACCACGCAGCTATAGTCTTCGCTAACGAACATTTCCTCTCACACAAGACCCTTCTGATGTTGGCTGACATCAAGCACCAACTGTTAGGCCTGCTGGCTTCCATAGGCTTCGTACCTGACATGCCAGATCTAAGGAGGAAGATGAGGAAGGATTCCGTAGCTAAGCTCACTGGGGAAGAGGTCAGTACTGAATTGTGTGTTGCATTTGTTAGTCGGGGCTTGAAAATATTTGGGAATTAAGTTACGCTACCAACCATGTGGTCGCCGTACTGTTAAAGTAGCAGATATATTTCTAAAGATTTTTAGTGTTATTACTGAATAAATATGCAGATTTTTAGGAAAAAACTGTAAGCTTAAGGAAAGCTGTCGTGGCTCAGTATAAATTGCCTAGTCGCGAAACTACAAGCATGTTTATCAGTCAATTCTGGGCGAAAAGTTGCAAAATATGTGACGTCACACCAGGGAGGAGGTGGTCCCACAAATGTGACCATCTGTGACAAGGACGGGGGAGGGGGTCAAAAATCATGAAATTCGTGTGACGTAATTTATGGATGGTCCCTATGACTGACAGTCACATCAATCCGGACTTGGCCACTGTGTGTAGAGTGTTAGTTAACTTTCCCGATATAGGTACCACACTCTTGCAGTGGAAACATTTATATTATATCAAAAGATGGATTTTCGCGATTCATAAAATGATTTTCTTCTTATATTAAATCTTTTGTTTCAGTTAAATTCAAATGGAAACAATGATAAATTACTCGCGGCAATATTGTGTGCGGCATTGTATCCCAACGTTGTAAAGGTAATTGATGCATTTATTTCATGTTCTTTTCAGTATTGCATAAACTTACCTATGAAGTTTTGAAATATGTCTACAAAGGTTAAACGTCACACACAAGCACGCACGCACACGCACACACGCACGCACGCGCACACACGCACGCACGCACACACACACACACACGCACGCATGCACACGCACGCACGCACACGCACACACGCACACACACACACACACGCACGCACGCACGCACGCACGCACGCACGCACACACACACACACACGCACGCACACACACACACGCACACACACACGCGCACACACACACACACACACACACACTTGTTCACTTTTCTACTTGATCTTTCTCACACTCTTTCTCTAAGTAATCTTTCACACATCCGTCCCTAGTTGTAAATCTTATTGTCCTTGAGATTAAGGATATATGGTACAAATATATTCCTTTTAACTTTCAGGTGCTAACCCCCGAAAAATCCTTCCATATGCAAGCTGGAGGGGCGATCCCTCGCCAGCCAACACCAGACGAGCTCAAGTTCAAAACGAAAACCGACGGATACGTGGCACTGCACCCCTCGTCCATAAACTCCAATGTCGGCTACTTTGCCAGCCCCTACCTGGTGTATCAGGAGAAAGTGAAGACGTCCAGGGTGTTTATTAGGGAGTGCTCTATGATACCGCAGTTGCCGCTAGTGTTGTTTTCTGGTAAGTCTGTGGAAGGACCTTATTTTGCAGGGTCCGACTGGATGGGTACCACTGCTCGCTCTATACCTGCCGCCAGTAGCGCGCTGCGTTCCGGCGGGTGGTGCGAGATAGCCAGCGCAATTACTGGCATAAGAGCCTCCATCCGTCTTAGCCTTCAAGTATCGGCAAGGCACGGATAACCGTTTTGGAGTTACAGATGCTCATAGGCGGCGGATGCCACTTTCCATCAGACGGACCGTCAGCCTTTTGTCATCTTACACAATAAAAAACCGGCCAAGTGCGAGTCGGACTCGCGCACCGAGGGTTCCGTATAAATTCATAATCACACATGTCTTGAACTCTATATTTTTTATATTTGAGTTGATTGAATGAAAGGTAATTTGCGGTTTACGATTTATGACGTATTAAAAAAACTACTTACTAGATCTCGTTCAAACCAATTTTCGGTGGAAGTTTGCATGGTACATCATATATTTTTTCTAGATTTATCATTTTCTTATTTTAGAAGTTACAGGGGGGGGGGGGGGGGCACACATTTTACCACTTTGGAAGTGTCTCTCGCACAAACTATTCGGTATAGAAAAAAATGATATTAGAAACCTCAATATCATTTTTTAAGACCTATCCATAGATACCCCACACGTATAGGTTTGATGAAAAACATTTTTTTAGTTTCTGTTCTAAGTATGGGGAAGCCCCAAAATTTATTGTTTTTATTTCTATTTTTGTGTGAAAATCTTAATGCGGTTCACAAAATACATCTACTTACCAAGTTTCAACAGTTTAGTTCTTATAGTTTCGGAAAAAAGTGGCTGTGACATACGGACGGACAGACAGACAGACAGACATGACGAATCCATAAGGGTTCCGTTTTTTGGCATTTGGTTACGGAACCCTAAAAAGAGTGATTTGCTTTGTTTTGTATGAAAGATTTATTCTCGATGGTTTTACATTTATGATGTGAATCTTAATATCAGTTCCTAATTAAAATTGATAAGGTAAGAGGAGCGTGGGCCATCCCCTGGTTAGGTGGAGCGATGTTTTGCACAAAGTTGCTGGCGGTAGTTGTATACGCATGACCGAAAAAAGACGTAAATCGCGTGCCCTGTATGAGGCCTATGTCCAACAGTGGACTAATACGGGTTGATAATGACCAAGATGCAAATTGATTCAGTAGGACCACTTTATTTGAAGAATAAGTTTTTCACAAAATTACCAATACAAAATATAGAGAATCTTTAGTACTTATACTGTTATGTTAATGTTTTTTTGTGTGCAGGTTGCAGTTTGACCGTGGAACTTCACAACGGGACCTTCATAGTTTCTCTGGAAGATGGCTGGATCATGTTCCAAGTTGAAAAGCACGAGGTAATATTTTGTTTGAATTATCTTCAGCATTTTTTTCTATTAAACTTTATATACAATCGGTACCTACTTATTCATAGTAACATACTCGTAAATCCATTTATATGTTGTTTACTTGTCAAAATTAATAACCGTTGGTTGAACGAAAAATCTTCAAAGTAAAGCATTTTGGTTGGTCGCGAGACAAAATTATTTTGCCGATTATATAAAATATTTCTTAACGATTAACTTATTCGCCGATAGGTCGCCGAAATGCTGAAAACGATTCGAATCGAGCTGACGAACCTTCTAGAAGAGAAGATCAACGATCCCTGCCTGAACCTACTCCACTATGAAAAGGGTAATCGCATAATAAAAACCATAGTTCAAATTATAAGCACGTTTTAGCGCTATATTATCAAATGTTTTAGTTGAATATAATGTGTGTAGATAGACAAATTTTAATTTATATCAATGTTTTTGTCAGAAACTCCTTGATTTTCATTTGTGCGCGACTTCATGAGATTTTAAAATGAATATATATTTGTTTAAGTGATTTTTGTATAGGTTTCGTTCTGTGATATGCTTACGTACCTTGTACAGAAAAATCGAAGGCTGTATATACTAAAACTTCTCTAATTTAAAAGTAAATAAGAATGTGTAGCTTTTTTATAATGAAAACATTAGCAAATTGTTTGTAAAATTCATTCTGTAGTTACTAATACATAAATCAATTAAACAATAAAGCTTCTGTTAATATAACTGTGGTTTTTATGGAAAATCAAATCAAATCATCAATCAAATATTTTTTTTAATACTTTTTTCTCTTTTCGCCACATTTTTTTTGCCGATTATGTTTCCAAATCCACTACAATTTATGGATACTTTTTGCAAATTAAAAAAAAATAGATTCAGAACTATCTGTAATTAAAGAAACGTTCTTATACTGTTATAGTGCCATTTGCACGTTGGTATTATGATTTTATTTATTGTACATAAAAATAGGTACAAAGTGGGCAACACCGCCCTAATCTTTCGTCAGAATAGCAAAACCGTTTGCACCTGACAGGTGAATAGCCGCGGATTGAGTAAACGCGAAAATATGGTGTTCATCAATCACATCGCGGGCACCCATCTCTGTAATGTACCCGCGAAAGGTGCGTTTACATTGTCCGACTGACGGGTGTACTGACACGTACAAACTAACCCTAACGAGCGTCCGCCTTCTCGGAAGATAGGGGTGGCGATTTGCTGATCTTATTCTCAGAGAAATTAACATAAAATAGTTTAATAAGTTAAGATTCCTGTACTTTTCGACAGCCTTTAGCGGTGTATTTTATTGGGAGAAGGTATTATACAATACTCCAGTACTGATACAGTAACCCTCAGTAACCCTATTGTAAGGGTTAATCTGGCCCGCAAATTATGTCCCGATGAAGTCCGCGTTTTACTATGTGTCAGTGCGCTTTTAGTCAAGTTTTATATGAATGACTTCAATACTGTGTACCTGTGTAAGTATTTTTACATTCTCTCTTTCCCAATAGTTTTTGATAAGACTGTCCATTATTTGTAGTTTTTGCTCCATTCTGATAGAATAGTATTTTTAAACATTCATTATAAGATTCCATAACTAGTTAAGAGCTAATTTTCATTTCAAACAAGGGCGCTGTTACAAAAAGCAAAAAAATATTATTTGTAACACGTGCATTTTACGTTTACGCGCATGCCCACTGGCCATCTTTAGCAGAAATAAAAAGTTTTACTACTTTTGATAACTGTCTACCAAACAACGGCTTCATTGCACATTTATTAAAACTATTTAAGTAGCATCAAAATTCTTTTTCAACACCATCTGGCTACCCTAACAGCAAGCAATATTTCACGCGAAGGTAAAAAATTGGCAGGACCGCGCGATTCTCGGCGATACCAATAGTGTGGGCGGTGGGGCCCGAAGTCGTAAAATGCACGTGTCCTTCCCGCTACATCGCTACATGTGTACTTTAAAGAGCTAACTTTTGGGTTAGGACCGTCCGTCCGAGTTAGCTTTTTGTTCGCATAGTGTAGATAAGACTAGTAAATACCCCACTTTTAGTTTTTATTTCAGTCATCATTTTTATTTCTGAACACATTTCAAAAATAATCTACATTGTACTGCCATCTATACTCGAGTACGAGTAGCTTGCGATAAACCATATAATTATGGTATAGTAAAGTTGCCAGTGATCGTTGACATTATGCCACTGAGCACATCAATACATTGGATTGCCAATAGAGGTCGCTACTATTTTCTAATAAGAGTCTTGTTAGTATTTTTTTCCTACTTTCCTGTTTGAATAAAGTGTATAAGAATTTATCTGAACTACTGATTACAAAGATATGATATGTTGATAAGACACGGTTGGAGACTTTAGTGAAATGTTAGCGTTATTAGGTTTATAAAGAACGAAATGTGTGGCGTTCTTTCAAGTTGCATTATGTAATTTCGAGACTTTCTTGTTGGTCAACTTTGATTTATTTTATTATATTTATTTTTTTGTTCATTATGATATTAAAAATAAGATGATTGCCTTACAGATGATCAGCATGATTAGAATGTATTCTGATTGAGACTCAAACTTTCCACAAATAACATGAATAAGTAGCTATCTAGTTTAATTTTTAGGGTTGATACTCTCTAGCTGTACCGATTTTGGTTGTAGATAAATAACAGTCCTTATTTTTCCAGTCTTATCCATAACGTCCTTACCTTAGGCAGGCTGCACATCGATGTCGATTCGCAGTTGCGTCACGTTCGCGTCGGGCAGTAATTGGCGCCGTTTACCGCCGCCCTGGTCGCTCGTTACGTCGTCGTTCGGTCGCCGTCCCTCCTTGCTTCGGTCTTGGTTCTGAAACAGAAACCAATATCACATTCCTAACTCACCCCCTTATTTTTAACTATTGTTGTTTTTATTAGTATAGTTTACAGCTTGTTGTTGTTGTATTCTTGGACAGATGCATGATTAGATTGTTACTTACTGATGATTGCCTACCTAATATCCATAAACTAGCATGAAAAAGTATGATGACTATATTTAATTACGAAAGTTATTAATTGTCATTAATAGAAGCAAAGACCATGCCAAAGAAGTTTTATATCGTCGCTGAGAGGGTTGCAAGTCTGTGGACCAGGCTTATGAGTCTTAGTTATTATGTACTTATGTCTGTTTTCCTTGTCTACCAATCCAAACCCATTTATCAAAAATCCAATCACTATCACCCCAAAACGTCTCTACTGCCCAAATCCAATAAAGATGCCAAACTTCATATCCAACCCACGCACAATTTAACATTAAACATAAACCACAAAAACTAGCCGCCTTCCCTTATCATTTACCCAATTCCAAAGGTCGAATAAATCAACGCTGAGCCGAAATCCGACAATAAATTTTGCCCAACTCCAATCCTGGTCATCTTCGACCCAAAAGGCGTTAGCGCTAACCCGGGAACGGACCTTTCCGCTAAATAAATCCCTTATCTGCATACGGCAAACCTTTCTAGGGTCCAGCTTAATAAATTCAGGTTGGGTCTTGCGAAGTTTCCAAGTGATATAGCATGGAGCTGTTAATGTTACTTTATTTTTCGTAGTTGCGTGCAAATTTGATATTATTTAGGGTGAATATAATACGGTTTTTTTCTTTTTCTGACAAGTTAATTCTTTGATTTTTTCATTGTTTTAATTTACTTATTAATTGTATTTCCTTTTTCCGAAATATAGTTAATATCAATTATACTGTCTAGTTTAGTTATCTATTTTATTTACACAATCTATCTTCCTTAAAACATAGCCTCCTTGAAGTGGACTGATTTTCAGACCGTAGACTAAGGTAGGTGCTGCTCTGAACGTTGCAGTAAGCCACCTATGGAAGAATTTGGCTCGGGACCGCGGCAAATTTTCAACAGGACAAGCATAAAATCTTTTTGTTATCGTCTTTTTCCTAATTTAAATTAAATTTTTGTACCTTGAAGTACTACGAACAGCTCTGTGACGATAAAAAGGGTGTGCTCATTTGAAAGGCGGTCGAGCGGTCGGACCCAAATCAATAGTAATTCTGCGAGTAATCCCCGGCCTTACTGAAAAATACATAACCAACCACCTATAGATACAAAAGGTCTATTTATTTTATTAGCTTTGTTGATATGTAACTTACTGTATATATTTTTTATTAAAAATATAAACATAGTCTATAATATTAAGGCGGGTTTTATGGTTTTTGTAGCGCTACAAATTTTTCTCATTACTAACGCATTACCATACCTTTTTACTAACATCTATCTTACAGATACAGGATCGCAAAAAAACTTGACTTTTCATAAAAATTACTTGGTTAATCATCCAATTTTGTGTGGAGAGTCCAAAAACTTTTTTGAGAATTCAATATTAATTCCTTGGGAAAACTTGTTCAGTTTCATGAGCGAAACTCACCGTTTACGTTTCCAGGAGTGGTCATCTTACATTCTGTTTATTAAAGAGTTAGGAAATAATAATAATTTCCCTTTCACCGCCTACGAATACGCCCTCGAACCCTTTCAGTCTCAGAACACACGTATTTCTTTCTACATTACCCACCCAATATGTGTGTGTGTGTGTGTGTGTGAGACCCGTCCGCCAATGGTCAAGCGGTCATTGCATAAAAAGGGACAGCTATTCAGGGTTTCCTTGCGTGAGAGCAGGACAGAAATAGCATCATTACCAGGAGCACGAGCAGGTGGGGTGGACAAGCCCTTCTGTATTTATTCTTATTGATCCATTTGAGCTAACTAACCTACGATAACCACGTTTAACGTTTAAAATTGGAATAAAAAACGTCATTTAGTAAGCAAGTCAGTACTTACATACAGATCATTTTTGGGAGTATGTAGATATCTTAGAATGCAATAGATATTGCATTGCATTAGTGTGTTTGTGCGTTTGTGCGTTTGTGTGTGCTTGCGGTAAGCAATGAGGTTTTTAATCAAATCATGTGATAAGTCCTTGTTATCTTTGGTAAATGATGATGATATCGACAAGTCCATGTCTTTTTAATCTTATCAAAGTAAGATATTTACATACAATTTTCCAAACCCAATTTTCCAATACAAGTTGCTATATCTATCTATCTACATTTACAGTGGAACCTCCTGAAAACCAATGAAATACCTTCACAGTCTCGTTCAAACCATATATCAGTTTCAAGAAACACGAGTCGGATCGCATTGATAAGTGCTCTGTTGTAACTGAACCAGTATGTATTTTGAGAACCTAATTTCAATGGTTCCTATGCTGAGGTCCCGGGTTCGCAGCCGGGATATTCAACATGACAATAAGTTTACAAACTTTTGTTAAACTGTTTTAAGGCTTAGGTGCAGGCTTGTGCAGGCTGCACACCAGTTTACTAGATGTGTATGAATTTCGCATTACCTATCGTATTGGTACATTTATTAAATTGAAAAACTGTTGATATGACGACTTTGATGAAATCGTGTATAAATTGATCAGCTAATTGACTAACTTTATATCGGAAGTCCAATTTTTTTGAGTTTTGAATTGAAGTATTGAAGAATTTCAATTACAAGTGTAGGTATACGGAAGGTGACCCTAAGTACTAGGAATCGTATAAATTCTCACCGACCTCTTAATTTTCAATAATTTCAGTTACAAGTGTATATGGGAAGGTGACTCTTAAGTACTAGGTACTCACCGGCCTGTTAATTTTCAAGAATTTCTCTGTGTGTGACTCTTAAGTACTAGGTACTCACCGGCCTGTTAATTTTCAAGAATTTGAGTTTATGAAAAGTTTGTATAGGAGGCGACCATTAATTACTAGGAATCCTATCTATTCTCACTACTTTGAGTATAGATACCTACGTATACGTACTAACAGAGCAATTGAAAGTCGGTCTCCAAGGATGGTCGGAAACTTTGGGGTATAGGGACTGAGGCGGGTGTTCCAACTGATGTAACAGCTTTCGTCCCTTACAAAGTTGTGTCAAACTAATGTAATGGGCAAGATTTATTTTTGAAGCAAGATTTCAATGTTAATAGTAAAATGTGTGAAGTTAGTAGTTTTTAAAGCGCCCGCGAAAAAACATTTATTTGTTTTATATACGTAGTAGGCACTCTTAAAACTTAAAAATTTTAGTGATTTAATTCTTTTTTTTTCTTTAACAACCCATAACTCTCTTAACGTCTTCTCTTAGCTTAACTCCCTTAGCTTTCAGTAGAGAAACTTAGGTCATACTCCACCCAGTGTCAGATTCGGATTGGTGTCCTTAGAAATTTTCAAGCCCCCTTCAGATACACTGTACTCTGTACCGGTACCTCTGGTGGTATAGTGGGTTTTTAAAGCGACACTGAATTAAGTGGCTTTACATCTCTGCCCTCATAAAAAAAGGCCGCAAACTGTATGGAGTTTCCGTATGCTTTGCGGCCTTCTTTCTTACGAGGGCAGATCTGCCAACTAGTGATAGCACATCCGGCACCAATGGTTTGATGTTTTCTTTTTTTATGGCCGAGGTGGCAAACGAGCAGACGGATTACCTGATGGTAAGCGATTACCGCCGCCCATAGACACCCGCAACACCAGAGGAGTCACAAGTGCGTTGCCGAAGTGTCTTGCTCTCAGAACAGGTAAATATACATATTATTTTACTTATAACAAAATGCATTTAATGCTTTTTGTGTAAATAATTTGGTGTCTTATTTGTGTCTGCTCGAACGTTTTGCTGGAATCTTCGGATCAGTTTGTTAAATGTGCGGACGGCAATGCCTCTTGGAACAGAGGAAATGTAGAGTCGATTTTACCATATAATTAGTATAATTTTTGATAGAGGATTTTTCTTCTTTTTTCTTGTATTGTACCTTATTTTGATTATTGATATCTCATTATCATCATTTACGATACCATGACGAAATGCTTGGCCCACTCGCTTCTTATGGTGGTCGACGGTCATTTTCGGCGGGGTTCAACTTTGTAGGATTCGGTTTATTAGTGGTAGACATTCATTTAGAGCCGTTTCGCTGCCTCCTGTCATACTAGGTATTTATTTTTGCACTTACTTATTCTGTCATATTATAAGTACATTAATGGAGCGTCCGTGTTTTAAAACAGCCCGTGTAATCCGTTCGAATCAGTTTTCTATTTCACAAATTTTAAAAATCCTTTCTTATTTTTCGCAGTGTTCATTTACAACGGTTGTTCCGATTTTAAAGTTTCAGTCTTTAATGGTTTTAGTCGGTCATCATCATCATCAGCCAAAAGACGTCCACTGCTGAACAAAGGCGTCCCCCAATGATTTCCACGCCGACCCGTCTTGATCGGTTTAGTCTGTCAATCGGTCAGTACTTACCTCAGTTTATGGCTATATTTATAGATATAAAGTGAAAGTTGGTTCCAACTGATATGGGAAGTCTAGGCCTGATATCATCTTCAGTACCATTGTCATTTACTTACCAATACTATAGCCGAGCCGGTAAATTAAAGAAACTTTTTCAATGAGCGTAAAAGTTACGAGCTTTCAAGAACCTTTTCTTTTCACCCGACTACCTAACTCCTACATTAGTCCTAACAAATAGCGATGACGTCATACTTGAATAGAGTTGTAACAGCGACTCCATCGTATGTGTTCCATTTCCGGCTGGGCCGGCGTGGGAGGGTGTTTGGTCACTGCCTGAAACATATACATATGGCACATTTAACTGTACCATCTTAATAGTAGGGCTGGTAAAATAAACTGAAGCTAAAATACATATATCTAGATGTTAAAAAAATACTGAGAAAGAGAATAGACACTTGTAAGCTAGATACTACTTAATTATAATTGCCATAGAAATTATTAGTCGATACTCATGAACTTTTCTTAAATATAGCGTAGAAAGAATAAATCATCTTCAAAATACGTTTTTTTCTGACTTTTCAAGTCTGTAGTTCACAATTAAAAGGCCGAGCTAAAATAAAAATAAATAAATAAAATAACTAAAAAATAAAAAAAAAACCTACTATTTCCGTGGCTAGCTCTTCTTTAGACCACAAGTCACACTTCAGTTCACAATTCATTATAAAAGGGGATGCTGCAAAAGATCAACAAAAGGTCAAACTGGCCAGTGTTACACCTGAAAAAAATCTACAAAAGAGATCAGAACACGTTCCATATTCAAAAAATATTGACCGAGCATGGTGTATCTTTGTACTCTCCATGCAAGATCAAATGTGTATCAAGTGGGTATCATAGGAATGCTGTCCTGAAACCTGTTTTCATTATAATTTAAATGGAAGACACCTGTGTGCACGCGACGTTGAATGGTCAGATCAAAACTGTAGCAGGGGATGCTGTGAGGGTCAAAAGATCAGGACTTTCTCATTTACATTATTTGGGGTTTGAATTTTGGGGACATTTGATAAGATAAATAAAGTGACAAGACTGAATAAGGTATGTATTAAACTGCATTAAAAATATATGAGTATACTATCATTTGGGATGTCTCATCGCTGAAAGAGATTTCTTCCAGACAAGCCGTTAAATAAATACGTATAAGTTGATGTAAGTAGGGTAGATAGAGGTAAATAGTTAATATCGAAATATATTAGGTAAGTATTTATTTATTTGCCAACGACTTATAACTTAACTCTCCTCGACTCTGTTAGGGCAACCCTAACCCCTTCAGCGCTGATAACTAACGGGTCCACCTCGCCACTGGCTTGATGTGCCACATTTGTAACCGGCAGATGTACACAGAGATACGGCGGGGCCCATTCAACACCATCTATAGCAATTTCCTACTGGATATGGGACGTATAGACCCGTCGACGGTTCGTACGGCGCCCAGAAATGGTGTACTTTGTTTTGGTTATGACTGTACTCATTGCTAGACGTGCAGGCTTCTATGTTCACTAAAATGTGAAGGATAGACAGTAGTATTAGTGGAATTAAGTTCCTGTGTTATAGTGTCATACTATATAACGGAAAACCAGGTAATTTAAGACATAAATATATTTTGCCAGTAATTATCTGTTGCATCTATGGAAATTAAATTAAAAAACAGACGACAAGTAATGTTTTTTATCGCTTTATGATTTTCAGTTTTAGAAACTGTGCTACTATGTAGGATAATATAGCATATTATGGACTATACGTACATATATAACCCTTTTCATTAAAATATAGGCAAGCATAGGCTCTGGCGTCTACTGTTCATTGTGGAAACGTCGTAGTAAGGAGCTATTGCTACGCTACGTGTGAAGTCTACATTACAAAGTTATACCGCAAGTTAACAGACTACTTTCAGGGTTGTTAACACTTTGTAACCATTCTGAAACAATTGTTTTTTACATGGGTCTCTGTTTATGTAATTAAAGAACTTTACACCAAAATCAATATACCTATTGTTAAGGTTGCCAAAATTGTATCAACAGTTCCAAGTACTGAGTCACCTAACGAGTCGATTGATCGGTTTTTACTTAGGTAAGTTGATAAACATAGTTCTAGGGCAGTATTCATGTACAATATGTGATAGGAAGTACGGTTTTTGTTTTCAGAAACTTACGACCCTATTAAGTTTTTTCAAAACTTCTGAAATTTCACACCCTTTTGCAATGGTGTTCCTACGTACGTGTCACCCACTAAGTCTAAAATATTTATCGAAGTTTTCATAATTCAGCCCGCGGAGGGGACAGCCGACACTTTTTATTTGTCGCGCTCTAGTTTAAGATTCATGATCTCATGAGCTATTGGCCATAGAGCTATAAACTCTGAGAATAGATATTGGAAGTACTGGTAATTAGCTGTGTAGGATGTAATAAATAGGTGTGGGACCCGTCTACAGGGGCTTTTGTTTATCTACTGAAAAAAAAAATCCTAACCCTCTAGAATAGCTATGTATACATATATAATCTCTTTTAAGACAATGATTATATGAGGTTAAGTTTAGTAATCATATGCATATATATAGTTTGGATAGCGTTATGTCTATATAGGGTACTGTAAATTAGTTCTTGATACGAATCGCTGTGCATGTGCTCATGATAACAAACAACTATCCTTAAGGAACCCATAGTCAAATCGCAAAAAATGTTGAACTCTCCATACAAATCGATCAAGTGACCGGCCAAATTAGTATGAAGAGTCCAAATTTTTGTCTGCGATTTGTTATCATGAGCACATGCATAGCATTTCGCATCAAGAACTAATTTAAAGTCATCATATATGTGTTTGTTTTTATTTTATACCTTTCAGTTTTAGTCAAAGCGCACACAACTGAAATATATCGGCAATACAAAAGACATCAACGAGCGATGCAGTACTCCTAGTAGTACAAAATATTGGAGACAGCTGTGTAAGCTGTGATAAGTTCAAACGAACCCTAACTAAGATTCTAAAATATTACAGACAACGAATTCATTTTTGATTTGAACAAAGGAATTATAATACAATAAAAAAGTTTTACTAACTTTTTAGGGTTCCGTAGCCAAATGGCAAAAAACGGAACCCTTATGGATTCGTCATGTCTGTCTGTCTGTCTGTCCGTCCGTATGTCACAGCCACTTTTTTCCGAAACTATAAGAGCTATACAGTTGAAACTTGGTAAGTAGATGTATTCTGTGAACCGCATTAAGATTTTCACACAAAAATAGAAAAATACAATAAATTTTGGGGGTTCCCCATACTTAGAACAGAAACTCAAAAATTTTTTTTCATCAAACCCAGACGTGTGGGGTATCTGTGGAAAGGTCTTCAAAAATGAAATTGAGGTTTCTAATATCATTTTTTTATAAACTGAATAGTTTGCGCGAGAGACACTTCCAAAGTGGTAAAATGTGTTCCCCCCCCCTGTAACTTCTAAAATAAGAGAATGATAAAACTAAAAAAATATATATGATGTACATTACCATGCAAACTTCCACCGACAATTGGTTTGAATGAGATCTAGTAAGTCGTTTTTTTTTAATACGTCATAAATCGTAAACCGCAATTTACCTACAACGAACTACAAGAACTTTTATACTTATTATGTTACTTGCTGCTACGGAACCCTTCATGGGCGAGTCCGACTTGCACTTGACCGCTTTGAACTGTTCAATTTACATAAGTGTATAAACTGTATTTGTCTTGTGATCACTAAATCTATGGCGGAGGGCATTTTTTCACGCCCTATACATAAATTCATGTTTTGGACAACACACGTGATGCTATTTGCTTTATAATTCGTTTTCTTGCGGACCCTTTTCAACGAAATCCTGCTGAGAATGAAGAAGATACTAGGGTATCATACGTATACAGGGTGTAACAAAATTGGTGTAGGACCAATCTACTCATTGTACTGAACAACTTTTGTTCTACGACCTTGTGCAAATTGAAAAAAAAATATGGACTCTCCATATAAAAATGGCAAAACAGATGATCGATTTGAACAAGGTTGTAGAACAAAAGTTGTAATACGATGAGTAGAATCCTCAGTTAATGGGTCCTACACCGATTTTGTTACACCCTGTATAATACATTCGATATTACTCTGAACGATTTTGATACTGATTTTTGTTTGGGCATAAATATAATAAGACGGAGCACTTTTACTTTTCTTTTTTGGTAATATTTGGAATAAGTACATAGTAGAAGATACACTTAATTTTTTTAGGAAACCAAGGCAAAGGCCTTCGTGAGGGAGTTAGGAAGGCGGCTACGACAGAGGAGCTGCGGTCCTCGGTCCGGCTTCTTCCTTGTCCAGCGTATTTCGGTGGCCATCCAGCATGGCAACGCAGCTGGGGTTATGGACAGATTTGGGCAGGGTATGAGCCGAAGCGGACCTGTTGACGTAGCTATTAGCTGATTGTTTAATTGTGTGTCTTTGACTTTGGCCTTTGACAGCTGCTGATTGACCAAATACCAAATTAGTATAAAAGATGAATACATTTTTTTTTTTTCTCGGGAACTGACTTTATGGTTTTCTTGGGGAAAGTTGTTCAGTTTTATGAGTTGAAGATATAGTTTTATTTCTTTCAGTCGATTTTTAGACCTTATTATATAAATATTTAAGATGGCAATTTAAGGTACAGATGCGTCGTCCCATGTTTAGTGATGTCTTTGGTCAGTCAAGCCATTGCTTGACAAGACATTTCTTGTTAGACTTTTGTAGTCAACATTTTTGTTATATGTAAAAGCAGGGATCCAAAGCATTTTTGAGAGAGCAACTATTTTTCTGATAGCTGGATAGTCTATTATAAATCTGTGTAGTTGTGAAAGGGATAGAGTCTCGTCAAATCTTGTTAAGTGAATATTTATTACCTTGGTTTTCTCTAGGGGGTCCCTTTACAAATCATGGTAATAATAAATAACAAATAAGTAGGCATGTCAGGTAAGTATGGAAAAAATATATATGTGTATTTAATTCCGGGAGTTGACTGTATGAAAATTCAATTGCGAAATATTATTGACTAAATAGCTCTTTAATTGAAATTATTGAAAAACTTATTCACTTTAATTTTCATTGCATTTTCAATTTTTAATTTATAAAAATTAGCTAATAAGTATGCAAACTACTATTTTGAACAATGACGTCATCGTACAAAATTTCAAACATTTTTAGAACAAAATACCGTTTTTGACATTTGATAAAAAATAACTCAAATGACTAGCAGTCAACTACCGGATTACATACAGTGCGAGATGAAAGAGTAAAAATTACATACGTACTTACCTATCATTTTAATTAAGGTTATTTTTTATAGTAAGTAAATAAATAGTATAATAAATAAGTTACTGTCTTTTAGACTTTATCGTAATAAATTAGATCATTAAAGTAATTTTACAATTTGAACAAAGAAACAATATGTACAGAAACCACCAGAGAAATGACTTAACCTTTGTTCAATCTGCTATCCAGTACTCAGTGCAAATTTTTATCCTCTTATCTTTATCAGTATTATGATAAGTCTAGATCCTCGTCTGTAAGAAAAACATCGTTAAATCTCACCTTTAGGCAAGTTAGTTCACCCACATCACTACAACCTGGCAAGAAGGGTGGTACCTCCTTGGTGGGAGCAAAGAGATCCTATACCTATCTGTAGGGTGGCAGAATCAAGAAATATCATAATAGGGCGAGGTGGATTTGTGGACCGCGCTGCCTGCCTGTATTTTTATTTGGAGCCGAGACCGTAAGGTGAGGTGTTGATGAAAATGTTGTATCTCAGAATTTTCCGTAAAGAAAGTAAGTACATGCTAATAATACTTTCAAACATCCAGACACATCGAACAAATAAATACGAGTGTTACGTATATGTTGAACATAGAATTTTTCACAAAAGCTTTCAGTAAAAGTATATAATTTCATCATAAGAATTTCAAAACCATATTAAAATCCCGTTTGCGATTACTACAAAACGTTTTTTAAATCTGATTACTATCGTATAGCAATTTCACTCAGTATGATTCAAATCAGATCCACTTGCTTCCAAAGGCTACTTTAACAAAGTGTTCCAGAACACTCTCGTACGAGTAATATTACCTTGAGAGCAGGATAGCTAATTATAAATCTTTTAAGTGTGAAAGGGACAGACTTTTATCAGGTAAATCCTACCTTGGTTCTGGAATGGGATCCAAAAAAAAACACAAACGAATATTTTCTTGAGTTATAAAGTTTTGCCAGCTTACCGTGCTGGAGAGCTCGCATTATTACCGATAAGTATACGGAGCGGTGCTCGGGTGTGGATTTTGAATAATATATTATTTTCTTATGTAAAATGCCCGATTACTCCCATCGTAGAGATCTCGACGGATCTGCAAAGAAAAGCTCCTTTATGGCACTTATATTTCTTACCTATGTTTTTACTGAAAAACATTCTTTGTCTAAACTTATTTTGGTGACAGTAAAAATGTTTTTTTTTTTAAATATTTTAAATTTTACAAACCATCGTTTAATCTTTCAGGTTTAAAACTGGGTCGTATGGGTTTCATTTTTTTTACAATGAGTAGATAGAGTATCTGTTTAGATTTTATGGTTTCCGTATCAGCTTCGTGCGTAGCATGGTGTCGCGGTCGTAAGTACCTAAAATAGTTATAATTGTGCGTTGTTTTCAACGAAGACATTTAAAACTATAAAATAATGATATTACTTCGGAAACAATTTATAGAATAGTTAGTAACACATTTGAAAGTTTAACCTATGTTTATTATAAAATAAAAAGCACTTTGTCACACCGGTGACTACCTCTACCCAGTACTTTAGTGTTTTAAGTTTCATTTACAAAAAAACTCTATTATAAGTACTTTTTTTTTGTATAATAAATAAAAAGGTATACCAAACTACCCACAATATACAAGAATCACCATCCGTAACTCTTACGACCAGTTCCTGCCTACAAACCTCAAAGAAGGGGGATATAAAAATTGGTGTCTGTGATAGGTATTATTTTATTATCTGAAGCCAACCAGAGCCCAGCGCTGGCAACACCGCCGTATATAGATTCGATTTTCTACGTGAATTCGTTTGACGGCCTTCATAATG
This sequence comes from Coleophora deauratella, assembly GCA_958295455.1. Lineage (NCBI taxonomy): Eukaryota > Metazoa > Arthropoda > Insecta > Lepidoptera > Coleophoridae > Coleophora > Coleophora deauratella. Next base: position 6,300,691 of record OY282403.1, on the reverse strand, counting down.
CGACATATAAAACTGGGGACTTACGGACCCCGAAACCAATTTCGGGTTATGACCCGACGACTCTCTGATAATATTCTCGGGTTATTAGGTACGGATAGGAGTTTTTACTATGGCTATTTTTTGTGCTGACGCTGTATTATTGGAGCCAGTTTACGAGGCTGGTGGATCTTACTTTTGTTTTATGACGTCATCGGTTTCCTGGCTTGCCGAGTCACCTACTTATTGGGAGTTTGAACAGTGAAAGGGTTAATTTGATGTAATTTTTCTCGAATATGGACCTTGCCCTATTCGTTTAAAATAGTTTGAATTTACTGCATTTAAAATATAAAATCTCAAGGTTTTTTTTAATTTCAAAGTTAAACTAGAGCTTTATCAAAAAAATTCAAGGGTGTGGTAAAGATTTTGAAGGGCGCTCGAGATCAACTCGGATTGTGGTATTACATAAAGTATGATAGTTATATAGACAGTACGTGCATTATATTTTGTATTGAACTAACACAAAAAATAATGTCAACTACGTTACCTTTAACTTTCGCATCTACGGACTTAACCCCCACGGTGCTGGTCACGTAACCGTTGAACAGTCGATCGGCGCCACATTGGGTACAAACGACTCCGATACAAACGACACTCGTAAACCGTATCACCCTGTATATGCGGCACGTGATCTGATGGCGAATGGCGCTTTGATCATTTTGTTTTTGCATATTTGTATCAGTTTAGTTTTGGCAGTTTCTGCTATTTTTCTAAGGCCGCGATCATTTTGTAGTAGTATTTTATTGCAGTAGCAATTTCATTTAAAGGTTTTTATTTTGACGGCAGGATCTATCATCTAACTAATAAGGAATAATACAATTTTAGTGTTTATATTTAAAGTATTCATAATATATCCATGAAATTGGAAAAAAAGACATAAATAATATATACAAAACAGAAAAACCCTCCGTTCGTTGGTGGTAGAAAAATTGTCAATATTTCATATCATACGATCATGGCCAACGATATCAAATGCGATGCAAAAAATGACATCTTTGAAGGCAGAAATCTACGGAACCAACTACTTTATTAAAGAACACTCTATATTCATAACGCTCCACCGACACTATCAAGCAAATAATATCACCCCTGTAGATGCATTGGGAAAGAAATGTATCAGAAAATATAAAGAAAAAGCTGGATTGTGAATGTATTTAGCTAAGAATTAGAGTAACTGGATGAGACCTTCAAAAGAAGATTAAAGCAGACCAAAAATGTACAATCATACAAAAAAACTGGCTTGATCATTTGTTCATAATAAACATGACACTATGAAGAGTAGTACCGACGCGAAGCTCTAAATTTGAATAATTAAAATTTTAATATTACTGGCAAGTATTTTCAATTTGTGTGCAATATACATATACATATTATATACCTGGGTTCATTTAGATCTACATATATTTTGTCACCGTCAAAGCTATTGTCATAAATTTTTCATTTTTCAACCGGAAGTACTTATCCTGTGAGTTTTCAAATTATGGATAAAATATTAGTGATAACTAGACTAGGCGTGGTCTCATAAGCACTTGGCTAGTTTTTTAGTTAACAAAATTTGTTCTGGTATCTTTTTATCTACTTTTTGCACTTATTAAATTTAGTCGTACCTCGATGGATGATGGCAGAAAACCAGCAGTGCAAACTTACACGCATTTTGCTATGTCATCTTCCCAGTCAGGACTTAAGTTCACTCTATTTAGCTTAAATCTGTTTTTAATTTCGGTAATATGTTAAAAAAGTGCGCTATGAGTTTTAAGAATCAATCAAATATTGAAAAAAAAAATCCGATCTACAATTATTATTTTTCACTTTCCCATACAAAATCTTGATTCACTATTCAGATTTAGTACGAGAAATAAAAAAAAATGTGGATCGGATTTTTTCAATATTTTTCCTGTATTCTATACTTGATTCTGAGTAACCACTTAAAATTTCAATCGCACTTTTTCAAGTTGGTGTCACCTGGATATAGACTGGATATGGCTCTAAAGGGTTAGTCTACAACTTAGGCCCAAAAGTCTGAGGGAAGTGTGTAAATTTTGACAAACTGCGTTTTCTTTTTTAGCTTTTAGAGCCTTTCCAGAGGTCTATATCCAGGTTGGTATCACGGCGTGAGCGGGCAACCGTGTGATCCTCGCAGGGAGATAGATATGGGATCCAGTGATATCCTCTGTCTGCTACTGTCCGAGGGTGACTTATGGATGGTATAACACCGTACTGAAATATCACCCTGACTTTTCGTGGAGTACGGACGAATGCAGTTGTTAGGAGCGTTATAAGTATAATTGATTTTGTATGTACGTTGTATGTATGATTTAAGGAATTTCGAAAGAATTCGGTAATATAACTAAACTTGCCCATGAGCTTGTTTTTTTTTGTTTGTCTGTTTGTAAACTCTTTATTGTACGACAGTATCATCATCATCAGCCGAAGGACGTCCACTGCTGGACAAAGTCCTCCCACAAGGATTTCCACATCGACCGGTCCTGCGCTGCCCGCATCCAGCGGCAATATAACACATAACAAAAAAATAATAAAAATTACATAGACGCACAAAGGCGAGCTTATCTTTTAAAGGGATCTCTTCCATCAAACCTTAAAAAAAATATAAAAGAGACTTATAATTAATAATAGCAGAGAAATACGTAAAAAGTAACAGAGAGACAACATTATCTTAGCTAACATTTTGCGAATTCTTTATTGCGTAAATTCTCATAAAATAATAATAATAAATCAGCTTAATGATAATGGACGAAATAAATTTGTAAAACTAATATTTGTATGAATAGTTATTTTTTTTTCGTGATTTAGAGATGAACAAATGATGTTAATTTTTTTAAGAAGAAGTCTTACCTTTTATATGAAAACTCCCTCTTATATGAAAACTCTACACTATACTTACCCAAATATGTCTTATTTTTACAGTGACAACTCAAGTCACATACAATCAATTATTTGAAAATGTCAAATAACAGCTGCTAATTACTAGAGACATTTTATATAGGTATGTTATAGAAACTTTAAACGAATTGATTACCTTACAACCATAATTTTATTATTTTACTACACTGGCTCCACGTTGCATAAACACATCCAGGTATCCAATCCACAGTGCAAAGGTTAAAGCTTCTTTGCATCGGCTAGCCGGAGCCTTGAGACTTAACGTATGGCTGGTCGGTAGGATAGAACGTCCTACCTGAACTATAAGGAATTAAATATTGGGTGAATATGCAATAAATAAGCTCTTTATTAGATGAAGTCTGAATTTATAGTGAGTCACCATAAATAAACACGGCGTTAAAAATTATGTTGTACTTTATGTGAGCTTTTACAGGTAAATTAGAATATACAGTGTAACAGAAGTATGTGACAATACTTCAAGGTTGGCTTTTACCCATCAAACTGAACAACTTTTGTTCTACAACTTTGTTGAAATCGCAAAAAAATTTTTGGACTTTTCATACAAACTTGGTTCGCCAGCTGATCGATTTGTATGAAAAGTCCAAAAAAAATTTTGCGATTTCAACAAAGTTGTAGAACAAAAGTTGTTCAGTTTGTTAAGTAAAAGCCAACCTTGAAGTATTGTCACACACTTCTGTTACACCCTGTATATTACTATAATTTTGTATGAAAAACCTAAAAAGTTGTTTTGGCGTTTGTAAAAGAAAAAAATTGGTAAATCAGCTTACCAAATGAATAAACGTTGTTTCAATCTGATGTGAAAATGATACTTTTTTAATTATTTCATAATTTTTTTAATTACACAGGGATACATTTTAAAATTCTATACATACTCGAATAATGATAGCACAACACTAAATTGCATCACTAACTAGAAGAGTTCAAGAAAATTTTAAATTTATTCATTAAATCATCTTTAATATAAAAGAAACTGCAAAAAAATATTTAAAACATTAAAAACTAACCCATCTACTCTCGTTAAATTACAACACCATATGCTGAGTGATCTAATGCGTGCTTATTAAAATTATATAGCCGTGTCACCCCTGCACAGTGCTCCGGCAGCCCTTTTCTCTGGCCAAATGGACGATTTTTTACATTCAATTATTGCTAGCCCCCGCTTATGTTTTATATAAATTGGTCTGTCCGTCTCTCCCTGCTATCTAACAAAATAAATGATGTTTCGCCAAGCTACACGGTGTGGGAGGTACGTCCGATCAATGATACACTGATCGAACGCGATTGGTGAATACTGAATACTTGTATATTATTCAGTCTACTTTTTGTCGAGTTAAGATAGCTACAAAGATGCAAGATTTAAAAGTGATGAAACTGTCATTTTATATTTTTACAATAAAATAAAATAAATTTTGATTAGCTTATGATCATAAAGATATATCTTCTAATGATTTTATTTTAATCTCTTTTTTCTGTACTGTTTTTGTTTCTAAAGTAATATAATAATAATATAATAATATCTGGGACAAATCACACACGGTCATCTGGCCCCAAACTAGGATTCCCTGTATCTTGGGAACCAGAGACTGATATACATACACATATACTTTTAAATACATACATATATATAGATATAATACACCCAGACTCAGAGCAAACAATTCTGCTCATCACAGAAAAGTTTGCCCTGTGTGGGGATCGAACCCACGACTCTCGGATAAGAGGTTAGGATCGCTAACCACTTAGCCACCGAGTCAGTCAGTCAAAGTATAAGTGTAAGTATAAGTGTAAGTCAAAGTGTAAGTATAAGTTAAATAAATAAACCTTGCTTTTGCTTCAATGTTTGAAAGTCACGAATAATTTTCAAAATATCATACGAAATTCTGAATTCTCAAAATCCTATACTCAAAGGGGATTCAGATCTCCAAGGGAGACAGACGGATTATTGGTTGAAAAACCGGCTCGCTGTGAGATAGCCATTGTCGGTTGAGATCGCACATGGCGCGAAAAATATTAAATATTCAACACGTATACAATGGATTCGCTGGATGGCTGCTTACTGTTTACACAGTCACCGCTGCGGCTGAAGTGTTTGTAGTGAAATCGACTGTCGATTGGTAAAACTAACATGACAATTTCCCGATGAATATGTTGAGAATGGAGATTTTTTCACAATAGGGTAGTTGACATGTTACTTTAAGTTTCCACTTATTTTACGCTCATAAAGTATTGACTATTCACTGAGGAACTACATATGAGTTCATTGATTGACTGCTAGTCAATTAAGTTACTTTTTATCAAATATCAAAAATGAAACGTTGTTCTAAAAATGTTTAAAATAGTGATGCATTTATAACGTCATAATTTTATCGTAATTTTTACGAAGTCGTTTCCATACACTAACGGAATTTTTATAAATAAAAAATTTGAGCTTCGGAACGATAATTTTGGTCCCGGTCTTGTAAGATAGTTTGTCAGTCACCGGCCCCGCAGATCTAGCGCTCACTACAAAATAGTTTGTTAAAAATAGTAAACATAAAATACATAATGGTGAAATGACTGAATTTCACTTCCAGAACCCATTCCATCTAGAAAGATCTGGAACAAATGGAATAACCTGGAAGAGACGTAAAACCTAACTTACTTTTCTATAAAAATATAAACGCGACTACTTAAAACGTCGTTCTGGGGACAAGACGAATTTAACGTTATCCATATCGCACTTTAAAATCTATACATTCATACATCCGAAAAACATTACCCTTCGCTAGATCAGTCGGGTAAAAAAGAGCCGACGAGAAAAGTAGACAAACTAAAATCAGGTAAAGGTTAAGAACAACTAGGCTAAATCTTCCCAATTAAATAGGAAAGTACACATAACAGTGTTGTTACTTCACGATTTAAAAAATAAACATACAGCAGACTTTACAGCCCACAAGCGCAAGCGTCATCCCGCATATCCGCGGATGATCTCGATCAATGGCAGCGGTTTTTTTATTCAAAATAGGTCCTTAAAAAGCGAGCCACCCCAGAAGCCAAATGGCCCAGAATTTGTTTAAATTGTCACGTACAGACACCGAGCGGTTACACAATCCGAAGTCGTCGGTGCTCAAAGTGTTCTAATGAAGAGAGTAGACAACTGTTAGTATTTTAAGTTACTTAAAAAAAAAAACTAAAAATATCCTAAAAATAATTAATATCTAAAATATTAAAAAGATCTTAAAATAGTCACAAATTCAAATAGTGATTTCAATACTCATACATTTAAATTGACCATGACTGTAATAAAAATCGAAACAAGTAAGTTTTACCTGAGATTTCAATAAAATACCTGTTATCAAGATTTCATAATATACACATTTTTGATGCTGTCATCTGGCCTACTGAAATGGCTAATTGTTATGGTAGAATAGTTACGTGTGTAACTTTTTTTATAATACATTAAACTCAATAAGACATAGTATTAATACTTACAAAACTACTCATTCATTATGGGACTAAATGTTATTTATTTATGGGTTAAGTCTTGTCTCTGGTTAAAAATGAAGATTCCACGTACGCGTCTTACACATTGAAAACCACTGCTTTTTGCAGATACACGTTGAAGGGTTAAAAATGCATCGTAGGTCACAAAAAACTTCACCATACAGATATCGGATTTTAAATTTTAAAACGCATTGTATTAGGCGGTAGGGTTCGGAAATCGATTGGTGCCAGGGACAAAGGGTTAACCATTAATAAAAAATCTATTGATTTTGGATGCGACAGCTTGCGAGCTTCATGTGCTGTCAGTTGTATGGCAAATGGCAGAACTTGCATTGTCATAGGCAAATGAAGTTGAAGATTTTATTGGTAATTTATACTGCTTATTGGTAATTTTAATACTCTATAGGCTATTGTAACAATATTTGGAGTTCAAAGTAAAAATAAATTGTACAGCCACGCTTTGCACACTTTCTCGCGAATTCCTTATATTTCATTTGTCATACACAGGATTTTCATCGCAAATAAATAAATAAATACATAAATTAGCAATAAAAATTCATAATTTGTAGCAAGTGATGACGTCACATTTTTTTTTTTTTGTTTAGGAGGTACCTACCTTATCCTGGTAGGGCCCGGAATAATTTATTACCTAGTTTAGAAGGCCGCATAAAGTTATTAAAAGGTAGAAAGTTTAATTAAAATCGTTACAGCTATTTTATGAGAAAAATTAACAAAAATCTTATTTTTGTGTGGAAGGTACCAGAACCCGATTTTTCTTAGATTAACCAACTATCTTATGTACTAGGTTATATAGAAATATGGTATTGTACAAAGTTTCATCATCAAAATCGTTACAGCCATTTTTGAGCAAAAAAATTAAAAGTGTTTTTTTTACTATGGTGGCCACCCTAAAAAATATGATTTAAAAAAAAAAAACAGCTGGAGATATTAACAAAATATTGCCCTAAACCAAATTTCATCCAAATCCGTCCAGTGGCCCATGGCGCTACAGCCCGGGACGGACAAACACACTTACACAGAGAGAAAGAAATTTTTTATTTTTTTGTTTTTTGGTCTCTATAAGTGCAAGAGAATCGATCCCCATCAAAGTCTCAAGTTCAATTTTTTTGCCATGACAATACCTTTTTACTCCTTCGTCGCTCGCTAATGCTCGCTCCAAAGTCGCTCGAAAGTAAAAATGATTGATTTTTCACGATTTTTTTACCCAAAATAAATATTTTTTTTTCTTTCGTTCAAGTTTTGAGTTACCTATTTTAAAATTATTTTATGAGATTTTTTTGTTACCAAAATTGAATTAGATTCATACCTACCAATTTAAAATAAATATTATTTTTTTCCGACAACAGCAGCCGAAACCCACTGGGCGATAATTTTGGCGCCGCGGGTAGGTGATGACCTCCCACCGTGCCCTTGTGGGCACCTACCTATGCAACTGCACTCAGGTAAAGATGGGGTTACAATAAAACTGCTAAAGACATGTCGTTTGCAAAGATTTGGGGTTTATTTTAACAAAAAAAGATAAATGCGCCCTCTAAGATGCCAGGAACTCCTTGCGGTGAAAATTCTTTGTCTTCTTATAAACATACATTAATTCCGCCCAGAGGCAGGTTCTGCTTTTTTTAACGACTTTGTTCTCTTTCCTCAGAAAATGAAAAATATCTTTCAAAAGTATGCAAGTTTGAAAAAAACGTTTTTTAATGAAATAGAAAAGAAAGAGGAAAACCACGTACAACTCTTGGTGTGAGAAAATAAAAGAATGGACTAGAATTAATGACGCAGCCACTCTTTGCAGGATGGCTAAAGAGAGAGAGAGAGAGAGAGAGAGAGAGAGAGAGAGAGAGAGAGAGAGGAGTTCTGCAAGCTGATCGCCGACATCCGCAAGTAAATGGCATCCCGAGAAGAAGAAGAATCTTCTGGTTAGGCCTTAGCATTATATCGTATCACCTAGTAAGTTGTGATAACGCGTAAGATGGCAGCGTGATTACCAAGACTTACCCATTCAAGTAAATTAAATATTTGAAGAATGGACCGTCGATTTTAATTATCTCAAATCTTTCAATCAATTCTGCAAATGAAAAGAAAAACTTTATTATATTTACAAATTGTGAATCGATTAATAAGTATGATAATACTAATTGTTTTTTATTTTGTTTTATTAATTTTGAAATTTATTAATATGTATAGTATGGCTAATTGAATTTAGGCCTTTCTAATACACGCCGGTCTGGTTTTATATCAATTATAATCTTTGTTTAAGATCTTTTATGTTATATTTTAATGATAAATATAGGCATCTTTTGCCGCTAGGCCAGAAAATATTGCGTAAAAATTAAGTACATTTTTCCCTTCGGAGAGTAAGTATATTTTCCCGCAACACAATATTACACACGCAAAATAACGAGTCACTGTGTCGGCGACAACCCTACATTTTACTTTTTATTCACAAATAATATGACGGGTATCCTTCATGCTTTACAACCATTGAAGCTTTATTATGAACCCACAGAATTGTGTGATGTAGAATGCTAGCAATGGTAACTGATGTTTGCTATTTACTCGTAAAAAGTAGCACAAAATCTTTCGCGTTCTGTGCCGATCATTGTGTCGAACCTAGCAGAACCATTAATCAGTCTGTTCCACTATCATCAATATAGTATTATAGAGGATACGTCCAAGTATTCGATTCGAATACTCTTCGTATCGATTATGTATCGGTTATTCGATTACGCCAATACGTATTGTGGGTAGGCACGGCAGTCCATCATTCTAAGAAAAATGCCCATGTCATTATGTTTTAACGATGAAACTCAGTAAAGGGTTTCCGAATATATCTCCCTTATAGTAACCGTAGTCTGAGCTTCCATCTAGACCAAGTGGTAGACCTGTCTCTCTATAATAGGTAATAAATGACTTGTTATTTTTTATCTAGATGTAAATTGTATAGTAATAATAATAATAATTGTGCAGATTTCAGGTGCACCTAGGCTGTTTGAGTCTTACTTCTTAATTAAGTAGTAAATAATTTAGTCGAACTACTTATAGAAATATTTATTGTTGAGCTTCTTGGTATTTTACATGCACCTTTTATGTGATATTTCGTATACGTAAGGTTTATTATTATTATTGGGCCTTATTGAGTTAAACATAAAGCTATGGTAATAAACGTGGGATAAGGCCTCACATATTATTATGAGAAGGACCAAATATCAAAAGAATTTATTACGGTAAACAAACATTACAATTTATGTCGTTAGGTTTTATTACGATAAATAAAATTAGCCCTATACTCGTACATAAGGTTAACAGTAACGAAACAGTAACAGCTAACGAAAAAGTTAGCAAAAATACTCAAGACGAGAAAGAAATACAACTTGTATTTGATATAATATGTTAGTCTAAAATGTTAATGTTACCATGAGACCCAAATCTTGGGAAGGTTTAATTAGGTCATGTTAATATGTCAATTTAACTTTTCACCAACTCTTTAAGGTGATTAATTTCCCGCTGCCCCATTTAATTTTAAAACGGTCTTAGTTTAGAATCAGTATGAAAGGCATATTTTAGGAATTGATTAGGTTTATTATTAGGTTATTTCACTTATTTACAGTCATTAGTATATGTCTATCATTTTTTCAACTGTCATTTACCGAAAATAAATACCGTTGAAACGTGTAAGTACTATTTTTGAAATAAATATGTCACGTGCATTCCTGTGGAAAACAGAGCGGCGTCCGATAGGCATTAGTCATCCCTGCTGAAAGGTACCCGGTGGGAAATTACGTGCGCGGGACGCCGCGATCCACTGCGGCAAGCAATGGGTTAAAAATGTGCGTTAAAGGATCGTGGTTGTGGTCATGCATGATTATGGTAACAAAGACAATTTTTACCTAGCTATTGTCAATATTAAAACTGCTTAAACTGGCTTAAGCAAAATGCAAAATGTTTATACTCGCAAAGCAATTTAAAAAAAAAAAACATCTAACAAGAGTCCCATTTTTTATTTTCAACCAGGTAAAGTTGTTCTGAGATAATGAGAAGTCCATATTCGCGGGTCCTACACCTGTTTTTACGCCCTGTACAAGAAAATAGGGTTAATGTTTCCCATTTGATTAATCCAGTACAATATTTTCTTAAGGGTGTACTTACATGGTATGGTTTTAGTTCCTATATTTTTATAGATTTATTATATACCTTCATAGTCTATGGGTCTACTATTCGATTTGTTCTTGTGATATATTTTATGCATTATGTATCTCTAGGTAAGTACTTACATTTACTAGAGATCGGAAAGTAGAGGTATAAATAAAGGCTTCTGAAAATGTTTCCATACTCGTACTTTAACAAAATCGATTAAGCTTAAACGAGCTCGGAATACAATCAATGTATGTAAGTTCAAGTTGCATAATTGAAAGAGAAACCTAATTCGTCTTATGGTCATGCGTCTTATCATCGGAAGTTGAAGTTATAAACCAAAAGATCTTAAGCAAATAATTTTACCGTAACGAGTAACTGTCCCTTATCTAAACATTGCGTCAGATAGCAAGTGATAAAAGAACAACGGGACTATATACCCCGTTAACACCAGACATCTCAAACAATTTGCCAACTTTTCCCACACGGCCCGAGAAGGGTTAAAAGGTCCGTCTCCATTGTAAAGGGATATCTAATTTCCTTGAAAACAAAATTGGCGTAACATTGCCAAGAAGGTAGTTTTTTAAAAGTTTTTTTTACTGCTAACTCTTTTGACGGTGCCTTTGTATTTTTTTTCTTTTTGAAGCGTAAAGAAAAGGCGGTTAGTTTATATCCGGTTTCTTTTGACATTTGAGGGGTTGACCGGTGTTGTCAATGAGCATTAATTATTTGAAGTGGGATTTGGTTTTGAGTGGGTTGATGTGGCTTGTGGGTGTATTAAAATGGTATTCTAAAGAATTGATGTGGAGTGCGTGACTGATTACTATTGTTCACCATAGTTATGCATAATTCGATAATAAAGCGCGGCTAAGTTTAATTGAAACTTAGCTATAAGTGACTGAAGTTTAAATCGTATATTATGTAAATCTTATTTTATATTAAAGAGTGTATTTTTTTCTTGTATGTTCTTATATAGATACATATTATACATGTACTTAACTACTAACTGTTCACCTGAATTAGGCACTTACCTGCAGTCCTAGAACGAATCCTTTAAAATTAAATCTATAATATCTTTAACAAAATTGAATAGAAAGCTATTAATTTTAACACTTCATCGAACCACGTGAGATCCTGTCATAAATGTGTTTTAACCTTTGCACTAGTTCGTAGATAAAAAAATAATTTCACGCGAATCAGGAAGCATCTGTCGTCACCTGCCCTTAACCCTCAGATCACTCTCCAAAGTTGATTCTTGGGTCTTATTGACCCGGAGCGGATATCAAAGGGTTCTATTGTTTGTTTCTAACAGTTATATTACGGTCTTGGACCAGGTGGCGGGTCTTAAGGGTAGCATCTTCCGCGTTCTCACGATGATATCGGATATTGCGATTTGGGCGACGGAAGGGTTAAAATGCGAATCGGATAGTAATTAACAGACAGTTATAATTTTGTTTTGTTTGGTGATGGGTAATAGTTCACTATAGCGGTATTTTGTTTTTTACTCATTGCGTCAAAGGATTTGTGCATAATTTCACGCGAATTATTTTAAAGAAGTGAACAAGAATATGACCATGACCTTATTAATGACGATTGAGAACAGAAAAGGAAACATGATTGGCGACTTTTACGACATTATGTGTGTGTGTAATAAATATATTAAATAATTTTATCAGTTTTTCTATTTGTTTGAGGTCTAGTTTTACGCGGATTTTATTATTTAAAAATTTTGTATTGATACACCGTTTTGTTACAATTCCTGTGTTTATATTAATATTACCTATTTTAACCTACAGTAACTGAAGAACCTACCTTACTTAATATTATCTACGACATGCCTTACACATTCACCCACATACCGAGTAACGCGATACGGAACCAAGTTGTTTGCGAACCCCCAAAAATGCTATTTGCCGGTGGAATCCTGCGACCAGTGGCGGTGTCACGTTCCAGCCACAGACGCAGCCCAAATAAGGCTAAATGCTTGTTTGCACGGAGCAAATCTATATCTGGCGACGACATCTCGAATTGGTAGGTTAATGGTATGAAGCATGATGGAACATTTTCATCTGGTGACTATGGGAACAATTTACTGTGTTGTATATAATAAGCTTAATTTAAAACGTTCTTATTGAGTAATACTCGTATAATCATTTTTAATGTGGTTTACTTCTAAATGTAATATCTTAAGTCGTTTTGTGCAGAAAGATGCAATCGAAATGCAGTTTTTTTTATTGAAATTAATATTACAATCTAGTCTAAACACTAATAAGTAATTTACATTTACAATTTACTACTACATAATATTATTAAATAATGTGTACATTAACACTTATCTTTGTTCATGTGTTCTTTTGTAAGTATCATTATAATTAATACTCACACTGAACTAACTTGAACGGTTTGATGACGGTGTGATGCAGAAATGCAAATTAAACTAGTTACAATATAATATATGTAATTTCATTATATTTTTATATAATGTTTTTTCTTCAAACGAGATTTATCATATGAAGACAATCTGAAGAAGACAAATTGAAAATATCGTTTCCAGTAAACTTTTTCAAAATTAATATCTCACTAATCTCACTTTCTCACTATTTCACTAATCTCACTAATATTATAAATAGTATGGGTGTTTGTTTGTCAGTTTGTTTGTTTGTCAGTTTGTTTGTATGTCGGTTTGTTTGTTTGTTCCGCTTTCACGCCGAAACTACTGAACGGATTTGGATGAAATTTGGTAGGTAGATAGATAAAGCACTTGGCTAACACATAACTTTTTATCCCGGAAAACTTAAGGGTTGCTTAAAATCTCAAAATTTCCACTTTGTCACTAGATGGCGCTATCTTGACATTTTCTTTCTTTCTGGACACAATTTTTAAGTCCACGCGGACGAAGTCGCGGGCGGAAGCTAGTTACTAATATAGGGTGACTGGGGGAAAGATGAAAAACGGGGTAAGACAAAAAGTCTCCCCTATCGCCTAATTAATGATGGTAATTTTAATGCTGGCAACATTGTTCAGACCGCAATTTTGTTACGTCTGGTCACTCAATTGGCAGTTACCACTAGAAGTGCGTGGATGTGTGTTACGAATTAATTTGTGTCAGGTGCTTTTTCTCATATCAAGTGGTCGATTTTTAATCTTACCCCGTCTCATGTAACTTGGATTATCTTAGATACAAAAAACTATTTCAAACTTACCCCCTCACCCTTTCATCTTCCCCCTAATTCAGTTTTATGATAAAAGTATTTTATATGATCTTTTATTACAAATTGGGACAGCACTAATATAATGTTATAGACAGAATAGAAAATTAAATTGATGCTTTCTCACCTCTTACATTTTGTTTCAGCCGAAGTCAATTACATTCTGTTTTACAAAGCTTTGAACACAACACTGCTCATCTCATTAAAAAAAAAAACATTCGACTTCCCCCTACTCACCTGAATTAAATAAAATATGTAATTGTTTTCATTATTCATTAAAGTGATTCGTTTAATATTTTGTTAATTATTTCAAAATAAGTCGTTTTTTAACTAAGATTTAGTGAAATATAGGACTTTCTGTTGTTTTTATCTTTAATTTGGATTAAACTTTAGTTGAAGGCATAGTCCCCAAAATTGAAACCTATAATTTGCTAGTGTACACTGGATATAAATATACCGTAAATAAAACTCATGTGCGAGACAAAATTACGTCTTTCTTTGGGCATAAAATTGGTTGATCCAAACAAAACAGAGGGGAATGAGACCTCATAAACTTTAGATGAACCTCAACCGTAAAAAGGTGATGCGACACAAATCGAAAAACTACAAAAAGTCCGCATAGATATGTACAAATAGGAAGCCATATTTTCCAGAGATCTCCTCCCCGGTATCGTCCGAAAAAATAGTAGATAATCTAACTTTTTTCCTAACGCCCTTTGACCTTATAAAGCGACCAATTTAAACAGACGTCTGATGTCGAACTTTTAGGAGTAAAATAGAGGTAAACATAGCGTGGATGGCATTCGTGGGGGCGTAGCAAGGGAGAAACGGCTGCAAATCATTATTGACAGTTGACCAAACGGGGAATCGCACCCTAAAATATGTATGAGGCTTAGGAAGGCCTGTTATGGTGTCCGAATGCTGATAAGCCAAGTATTGGGGCCGTAAGATTGGAAGCCAATACCGAGGGTGGAATCGTTCGAATGTGTCACGAGTCGAGAAACCGTTCGAATGTGTCACGAGTCGAGAAACTTTTTTTCTGATGCGAATTAGGTGTATTTTTACTGAGCTATTTGGGATTGAGTACATTTGTTTTGAGATAAAATTCGCTTCTTCTCTTATTACCTGTGCAGTACTTTATTTGGACCTAAAATATGAGATATGCGAGAGGGTTAGAAGTTTATAAACACTATTAATATTTTGAACGAAAAAATCGTGGGAAAGAAACACTAAAAACATTTTCAAATCAAAACAAATATCGATCTCCACAACGATCATTGTTGCAGTAACAAAGTGTCTAAATCCCTTTAAATCCGAGAAATAGGATTTTGGAAAAAAAGTCACTCGTTGACTCTGACAAAAACACAATGGTTCCGGGATGGCAAAAAAATTGGTTCAAAGCGCATGAGTGTCGGTAGCGATGTAAGCTACCAACATACTAAATACATTCTCATTGTACATTTTTTTTAGTTTGTCTTTTTAAAAATATGTTTGAAAGAGTTACTAGAATACTTACATCAGAGAAACTTTACACATAACAAATATGATTTTTAAAATGATTCTATTCGATTACGAAAATTTTAAATTATTTCATTGATTTATGTAGAAAGTTTTCAAAATTAAGTTGTTTTCGAAAAAAATACAAAATTAACAAACTGTTAATCAAACAGAGTCATAACATCTACAATATCAGAAAAAGACAGCCCTTTTAAAAATCATAAGTACTTACTGTGTAAAATAATTTCTTCAAATTTACTTTTTCCAATTTTTGATTATTGTTACAAAAATACAGTTTTCTACTAAAGTCAGTTAAAAGTTCCCACTGACGATGAACCGCAATAAATAACATCATCATTAACAGTTAGCAAAATAAACGCTCCAAAATGCCAAAATACAAAAACCCCATCTTTTACCGAAACATACGAAAAAAGGGCAACAAATGACCCTTTATTTCCGGAAACCTATACAAATATAATTAGCGTTGGATCAAATACAATGTCTCTTAATATTTTTTACCCCAAAACACGTCGATTTAACCCCAATTCCGCGTCTGTCATTTTTTTGCGTCAATTGGCAGAATCACAATGTTTTATGGTGTCAAGAGCTGATCGCTGTGAAATTTTCGAGAGTTCTCATGGCCCTTACCGACCTGTATGACATTTATTATTAAGGTTCTTATTTAAAAAAATAATACAACTTCTGAACTAAGTCAATAAACAGAGATGAAAAATGGATAAATATGAAATACATATATCTAATAGGTTGTATGTAATTTTTGGTGAAATAATAAATAAATATATACTTATCTGGAACAAAGCAAAGACGGTTTTTTGGCCCCAAACTCAGAATTCTTGTTTAAAAGTATCTCATGTCTTACTCAACTAATGTAAAATTTTACTTCAACTCTTGATACTAAACAACTTGAGCAAAAAGTCACTAGTAAAATCGCAAAGGTATTTTTTTCCTGATGGATAAAACTGTATAGAATTTTCCAACGTTTTTTTGTGAATGGACCATCATATCTTGGAAAAATTTGTTCATTTTAATGAGTAATCATTTTTAAAACTCTTTTTTATTTAGGTACCTATGTGACGTTTTACATGCGATGATAAAGTTTGTATTTATAGAGAAATTATCAAAATCTACTTAGCTTTTACTAACACCTCGTTCCAACGCATACTTGCACCACTAGATAACCCCTTTCTGACCAACAATACCGACTTAACCCTATCGCCTAGCGAGTTTTATTATTTTATTAATTTGAATGTAGCGATTTTTGCGTACCTGATCTATCACAATGGGGCGAGTTCGCTATTTGGCATGTCTACCATTGAATTTTTGCATAGGGTCGCATTTGTGTTTGAATATTTTTAAAGCTCTTGTGCGGCAGATGTGCCTGATATCCTGTACCACGTTGCTATTTAAAAAATTAAAACCAGTACTGGGTTTAATAGGCAAGAAGTTATGCAACTGGAAATGTGATTTTTGATTTTATTTATTATTATTTCTTTCTTAAATTAGGTAATTTAGAAATTCGGTAACGCGTAGATAGATAAAATAAAAATAAAAAAATTAACTGATAGCTTTTTAATTGATAATGACAGAAAATTACAGTGTTTACCTTGATTGAATGTGTGGGTGTGGGTGATAATTACTTAATAATTTTAATAACCTGTCCATAAACAATTAATTGATGTAGGTAGGTAGGTACATACCCGTTTTTTTATTTAATTTTAGAAAAAAAAACAGAATACTTTTTGAACAGTACAATGAAGTAATCGAAAGGGTTCTTTACTTATCTGATACCGAACAACAATCGCAGTAAATTAGGCGAATAATTTAGAGTGCAGTAGTCGAAACCACGTGTCAAATGCACGATGATTACCTTTTCAATCTTATCTTACATCAGTTTCAAGGGTCCTTGGCAAAACTTTTGACATCACACATTTTGTAGGGTAAAACTTTAGTATAGGTATTTTTTATTTTCTTTAGGGTATATCGCACATATGTAAGTATAAGCAAAAATTGACATTAGAGAAAAAGTACGGAAATACATTTATGTGACACATGGTTTTAAAACGTCAATAGATCAGATACACTCCAGTTCAAATATCGAACGTATAACTGCAACGGTTTGTTATTTCTAAACTGATTTATGACCAGAGACAAAGTTTGAAAAGCGAATGCTTTTTTTTTCTTAAAATATTTGTGTTCGGAACGGGTGTTTTATTTGTGTCAAAAATTTCGCAAGGGTCGCGCTGACAACGGGATTGCGAAAAAGGGTTATTACTATTACTAGTGCGTAAGTTAGTACCTTTTGTTCCGTAATGAATTATTGGGTTGGAACCTTTCAGGTACATTAGTTGCATGTGAAGGGTTAGGTTGGCAATATTGTGCAAGATGACAGTCGCAAGTTTCACACGTGAACGTACTGTCAGGATCATAACGCTCCCAAAGTTTTAAGTTTTTTTATAGTAACGCCAGTGATAACTAATATGTATCAGATAAACAAGAAAAGAGTGACAATTGTGTGTGTTAGTTATACTCTGAAAATGTTTAAAAGTAAATTAGAAGTTTGTTTAATTATAAAAGGACCGACTTGATGAAATGCAAACTCCCTGACACGGTGAAGATACATAAGTAAGTAACTTAAACTTGGTTATATCGTAATACGAAAAAAATACTAACGACAAGGAAGAATTTGGTAAATATTTTTAATGGAAACCACGCAACAACATATTGCGTTAGTTAAGAGCTTCGTTCTTTTCTCGTCATATGTATTTCCTTATTACAGCTTTACATATTCAAGAGAACAAGCTCTCCAATAAAAGATCAAAAGAACACTAACCACGCGTACAACCTAACCGTAACCCGAGACCCGTCTTAGGCGTCTTTTGTACCCTTCTTAACCCCTCCGAAAATAATTAAACTTTTTGTCAGTTAACCCTTTGACGCGTTTCTTAAGCTCGGCTACCTGACCCCGTGGGGTCTCGTACCTCACCTCTGTTCCATCCATTCCTTATTTGAACCGTAACGGGAGAGATCGTCTGCGCTTGCGCAAATCAATCGATCGGTGTTCGATTTTTGAAAATGATTTTTCGAATGTGGAAGTTAAAAATATTGGTGTTGTGTAGTGATGTGATTATTTAGCTAACTGGTAAGTAACATATCTGTTTGATTAATATATACCTTCAATATACAAATATACCTTCAATATTTAATTAACGAGTAATAGTATTCATCCAAATCTTTAATATCTAAATAAGGGGGTTGACACATTGCCAAGAAAATTGCAAAAATTACCCTAAAGACTAATTTTATTCATATCGAAATAAAAATAACAAACAAAGAATAGTGTCTAGGAGAGCATTTCGCGAGACAGCGATAAAAGCGGCCGGACTCGTCAAAATACGAATGTCCTTACCCGGTATCTACGGAGGATGATACGCTGTTATTTCCAACATATTCCAATATATTATTTTTTATTGCCTTCCCCCTACAAGGCGGGAGGGGGCGAGCCGCGTCATGCGTGATATTTGATATAAAGTCGGAACTCAACTACGTTATGTGATATTCTTTTTTCAAAGGACAATGGTTTGGCTGAGACAGCAACATATTATTGGAGATAGCAGATATTTTTCTTGGAAACTTGGATGGGCCCAATTATTTGCGACATCGAAATATTTTTGTTAGTTTGTCAGAACTGTAAAGGAAGAGAGGAATATTTTTGCACAGTAATATTAGTTGTATATAGATACAAGTAAAGCTATTTAAGATAGATAGTTGACTATGGATGTGAAACTCTAGGGATCATTGTTGATTGATTACTTAAATCATTTACAAAAAGTACGAGTAGTTGTTAAATTATACTGCAAAATTTCGTTATTAATTTTAAAAAAAACCTGCAATCGGTTTGCATATATTTGACATCTGACATTCTAATGACCATAAGATTTATTTGAGCATAGTAAAAATACTGTAGGATACATTTTGTTGAATTAAGCTACATCCTAGGTACTAACAGTAAAATTTAATAAGAAATTCTTACCAAAACTATCGACGGGGTGTGTCGTAGCGCGCAGCCATTTTGTTACATGAAAGGGTTAAAATATTAAAAATTTAAAACTTCATGAGTAAAATTGCAAGTTAGCCGGCCATGGCATTTGCAAACAAGGTACTTACAGAGGGGTACATAGGGGGGCGGTCAGTTAACCTCCGAGGTGAGGAGGGGACGGTCAGTCGCCCCCCGGTCGGAGTTGGGGGCGTTACGTCCGTGATGGTGACCGAGGGTAGCGAGATTCATTCGGCGTGCGAATTAAAAAGTAAAAGAGGAGAAGTAAATTTTAATAATCGTATTATAACCGTGATTTACTAATTTATTTTATTACTGAGGTGCATAAAATATGTTATATTTCTAAATCCCTGATTCGAAAATTTTTCAAACACGCAAAATGATTTAACCGTCAAAAACTTCTTCATACATAGGTTCATTTTAAAAAGTAGCCTTCTTATCATTTATCTTTCCATTAGATGAATCGCACTAATTTATACATAACCAGTCCACCATTTTTTCGCAAATTCATTCCAACCCTCGAAATAAGCCACACACTCACACACACATACTGTCGGTCGCCATAGGGCGGGGGTGGGGGTGGACGGCTACAAATGTCGCGGTCAGCTCCCCCCCTCCTAGTTAACCCCCCGGAGCTCCGAGCTGCAATGTAGTAGCGGCTTCGGATTTAATTACTGGACAATGTTGGGCATTAGAATTTGTTGCATAGGAAACGGGAGTAGGTACCTAATTGAATTTAGGTAAGCTGTGCAGCATATTTAAAAAATATAAAAATAAGTAAATTAATATATATTCTTCTTGCTAATGAAAATATCCTTGTTATTAGTTCTATGGATTTTGTCTTATCATCATCATAAAGTTTACTAAAGGATATGACTACATTAGTTAATTAATATTCTTTTGCTTCGTAGGAAAAAAGTTTTCAGGACCAACATGACATTACATCTTAGTGAATCCTGCTACACGTTTCATATGGCTTATCGTTACAGTCGATAAAACCGGGCAATTTCGGATATGGTAGGGGGAATCAATTAGAGCGGACTTACAATTCGAATTTCGAACTGGCCAAACGGCCAATAAAGGGAAATGGCCCGAAGTATGTACATTAAAACAAAGTATTATCTAGTATTATTATGCAGAACTCTTTAAAAATGAGGAGTTTCTATTTAGTTGCTATCAGAGGTTGACTAAAATAAAGACTTCTTCTAGCTATATCTAGCAGTAGCTTAAAAGTGACTACAGTCTCTCAAACTTTTCGATTTCAGTGTTCATAATGAAAGTATTGAAACAATGTATGTATGCTCTACTCAAAGAGATCTCAATAATATTTATACCTATCATAGTATTATTACGTAAGTATATTCTGTTCATGTACGTCAGAATCTTTTTGTACATTCGGATAAACATAGTCACAACCAGTGTAGTTCGATCTCTGGCTAGCTTCCCACATTTTATTTATTTTTTAACTAGGTGGGACGTTTGAAGTAAGGGGTGGGGGTCCAGTTACACTGGTGGACAGTAGTTTAGTTTACGATGCCATTAGTGTGTTTGCCGTTTGGCGGACATTTTTGCTTACACTATTTCTTATACAGGGCGAATTGATGTAATTTATTCAAATAACAAAAAGCAATGAAATTCTTCATGGTAAAAACAATGAAATTCTTCATGGTACTCGTACTCCTGTCAAACCAAAATTTTGACTCGTATCTCGCGATATGGGAAGGATGAAAAGGGAAGCTTTTATATTTTTATTTAGAAACAAAAAGAAATCTCTTGATTTAATTAAAATCAAATACTTTTCGGCTAAGTATAGTTTAGAACGGGGTTAAAATCAAAGAAAGTACGTTTTATATTAAATTTAATATTCAACTAAAAACAACACATCTCAGTCAATTTAACAGAAATCAAATTCTCGTCAAATATTATACGTATATCTAGACTTAAGTACCTAGGTCGTCTAGATCAAATTCTAGATAGGACTGGGTACTAAAATAACAAGCCAATATTACTAACCAATACCCCATTGCCATTCTAAAGATGAATAGAGCAGACTGGCAACTATTTCAGAGATTGCTATAAGTTTTGGAAGATTCTGGAACTAGCTGGTTGATACAATACATTGTACCTATCATGAAAAGTGGATTTTGTCGATGCAGAAAATCGTACGCTGTTGCTATTTCTTTCATTTCATTAGAGTTACAAGACCCGTCAATTAAATTAAATATAACCGGTCTTATTACATTGGCGTTTTCATTAATATTTTAGGTAGATAAAGACGTTATTATTCGGTTTAAATGCCAACTTTTATTCCACCACTATTTAAATAAAAAAACATTTTTTTGGATTCTCCATACAAAAATGGTCAATACAAAGATCGATTTTTAGAGACTCGAGTGTTTTTTTTGTAGTAGTGCAAAATATTAGGTGCTTACCTATGAAATTGACGTTTAGTTAAAAAAGTTCAAAGACAAAAATAATATAAAATAATTAAGGTTTTAAAACAACGTATTATTTCCAAAGTACCATTGGACATTTAGAAATAAAATAATGCTTGCTAAATGCACGTTGTCTGAATATTTTGAGAGTACAGTGGTGTAAAAACTGTGAAAATGGCTTTTTTCGTCACTGAAAATCGCAATTTTTTCGTTAAAAAAGTACTTTTATTTTTGAAGGCTACACCTATCCCAGCATGTTATTCGTTACCATATTATGTATTTTTGAACATATTGCGCATAATATTTCACGATTTTCAGATAATTTCGATTTTTTTTTGGTAGAAAAAATTGACCCAATTGGCCTCTAAGAAAACTCCAATACAGTATTTAATGGAACCCTACTCAGTCATTTTTTACATAAGAGACATGACATCACTAATTCATGAAAAACCTTGAATGTAGCTAGAAAATGATATATAATTTAATGGAAGTAAATTCATTTTTGGGGTAATATAATATAATAGGTAAGGACCTAATATGTTACAGTTGACCCATTCAGTAGCCTAGATGGGTCATGGTTATACGAGTTCCAAGTAAATAAAAAAAGTAAAAAAAAATAATTACCAAAATAAGTATACGAACAGAATTAAATGATTAACATTAACCCCACACTCGTGGGTTCAAATCCTGGCCAGTACACCAATGAGTTTTTCGAAACTTACTTTACGAACATGATAATGTTCATACCGACTGCTTTAACGATGAAGGAAATCATCGTGAGGAAACCTGCACATCTGATTTCTAGATGTGTATGATGGTCGCGTTGCACACGTCCGTAGGTGTAAATCTAAATGCCCTACACGTGACCGCGGGTGATGCTAATGCAACACTAGGCAACCGCCGTCTATACCTTGTGGATAGAACGGTTCAATGTGCCACACGATAAGAAGAAGAAGAACCCCACACTAGGCAACTTGCCTGAATCGTGGTAGTTAGTGTATGAAGGAAGTGGTAGAGCTTAGTATTAAGTAGACAAGAAAAATTACCTTCAAAAAGTGTAAAATGCTACTTCGAATAAAGATATTAACAAAAATAAATAAATTGATTTGATTTTAGTTTTAGAATAGAATAGAATAGAATTCATTTATTGTGTGATTGTTACAATATAAAAATATGCAAGTTTACAGTGCTCAAATAGTCAAAACAATCTACCTATATCAGGCATACAATGTTATAGGAATACACATGTTAAATTAAATATAAAACTTTGAAATATAAATAACTACTAAATATAAAATCATATGTCCGAGATTTAAATCTAATCAAATGTCATAAATTATAATTACAATAAATCAATATATGTCAGAAAATAAAATCAAACATCAGTGTCCGCTACTATTATAATATTCAGTTAAATTATAAAATGCATTAGCGACTAAGTATTTTTTCAAAGTTTGCTTAAATTTATTACCGTTTAGGTCTTTGATATAATTAGGAAGGCGATTATACACTTTAATGGCAGTTATAAAAGTACTTTTGTCAAATATCATGGATTTCACTAATGGTCTATACAGGTCTTTTATCCTAGATGTTATATTTCTTAAATTAGGAATCTTTATGTCACAATTTCTTTTAAACAAGTCAATATTATTTTTAACAAAAGTACATATCTCCAATATAAATATACAAGTCAAGTCAAGTTTTGTTCACATCCATCATTAATAATCACAGTATTAGTAGGTATAATAGGTATTATAGAAGGGCGTGATCAAAAAACCAATATAATCTTCTTATAATCATATGTATATCCCTAAGGCAAAGAAGTATTGTATTTACTTTTATTATCTATGGTAAATATAGTGTAGCATGATAACAGAAGAGGTTATACAAGATGTAACAAAATTATATCAAAGTTTCTATTAAAAAAAACATATATTTTTAGATTTTAATACGACAAAAAAGAAAAATTCTAGCAAAAATGTGAATGATTTGTATCAGAAACTTTTTTGATTCTCATCATAACAGTAGAGCAAAGGTTGGCTAGTTACATGAGTTGTATCCTAAACTAAATAATACAACACCTTTTTTTAACCTTAGTGTATTATTAACCTCAAGCTAAAATCCTATTTGCATTGTAATGTCACCATAATATGGAGTAAATCGTAATTTTACGAATGTACGTGTAATTTCACAAAAAACAGAAAATCGCGTAATTAATGCTTTATTACGATCTTACGGAATGTAAACCATTATTTAACAAAAAAATCTGTTTCAATCCCCATAATCACAAATCTCTCACAAAAGTTATCTGGAAAACATCGGCTGCGTTTATACTCGTTTCATAAGGTTTATGCAATCTTACGGAATAAAACTGGTTTTTCGTGAAATTACGGTTTGCACTCCATAAGATATTTTCTCATTTTCGTGGAATTACACGTTTATCATATATGGTAGGTATACAATTCAGTACTAAGTATCTTAGTATTACCTGCTTACCGTCGGTCACCATCGCAACTATAGCCTAGCAACGGCGTATTAGGCTATATCGGCATAAATATAAGACATGATTTCCCCTGACAAAAGTGCGCGAGATACAAATAGCTGCCCGGTCAAGGAGTTAGGACTACTGGATGTGGAAACCATGCAAGCTTGAATTGTTAACCAGACTTTTTAATGTGTAATTGATATTACGAATTGAATTCTAACTTAGCAAATATGGCTCTTCTCAATTTATACAGAATATATAACTCTTCTCTATTTATACAGGTTAAAAAAGCGTTTGAAATTTAAGGCTCGTCAGAATCAAGTATAGAATACAGGAAAAATATTGAAAAAATCCGATCTACAACTTTCTTTTTCAGTTTTCCATATAAATCCTTGATTCGCTATTCAGATTAAGTATGGGAATCTAAAAAAAAAAATTGAAGAGCCGATTTTTCCAATATTTTTCCTGGATTCTATATTTACTTGATTCTGAGTAATCCCTTAAAATCTCAAACGCACATTTTTTAACACCTTGTATATAAAGTTTTGTCATGTCATTTTTAAATTAATCCTGTTTTTTGGAGTATCTACCCTTAAGCAACACGTAAAACGAAGGATCCAGTAGAATTCTTATAAGCACTCAGCGTGTTATGTTCATTACACCCTGAGTGCTGTTCTTAAGGATTGTTCTTAACGTTCTTAAGGTAGGACCTATTGTTCTTAAATTATGCATTCTAATTCATTATACTTCTTTAGCAAATTGTAGAATTAGATTATGCGA
Source organism: Coleophora deauratella (assembly GCA_958295455.1). NCBI lineage: Eukaryota > Metazoa > Arthropoda > Insecta > Lepidoptera > Coleophoridae > Coleophora > Coleophora deauratella. The sequence goes on along the minus strand of OY282403.1, from coordinate 6,275,617 downwards.
GAGAGGTGATTTTTTTTTAGATTGATTAACAACACAATAGAGTAAGGAGATACGATATAATTATAATATTTAACATCATGTTAATATTCCTACTAGCTGATGCTCGCTACTTCATCTGCGTAATACTAATAAAATATGATGATTTTTTATATCAATAATTTGAGAAATGATTGGATTCCCATACAAACTTTCGTCCCCTGTTTCAACCCTTCAAATTTGATTTTTGCGACAAAAAGTATCCTATGTCCTTCTCTAAGGTCCCATCTATCTCTATTCCAAAATTATCAAAATTAGTTCAGCGGTTTAGGCGTGAAAACGTAACAGACAGACAGAGATATTTTCGCATTTACAATATTAATTTAGATACTTAATACTTTTGATTTTAGGTCAAAAATCCCTGCCAAAATGAGTAATATTGATTAAGTTTGAATAGTAATTGTTTTCTAGCCATTATACAACTTGAATTGTTAATGCTTATTACAGAATTAAACTTTATTAATTTCACCATTTAACTGTGCCTTCTACTCGTGAACCTAAATAACTTTCCCAAAGGAAACAACAAGCAAAAAAAGGTATCCTCTTATGGAACTAAAATAATATTTTTATATTTTGTTCGTCTGATTCAAGTTCCTTTCTAAAGTCTCGGAAAATATCAATGTCAAAGGAAAATAAGTACTCATATCAATAGCAAGTCAAGGTGTAGTTCTGCACGTAAATTTTGCCCTATCCAGCTTGTGCATATTCCACGTAACGAAAGGTAGTGGGACAGTTAATATATTTGAAGTAGAAAAGGGTTTCTTTTGCTACCTTTGTGCGGGGATGCCCTTTAGTGGGATCTAATAAAACCTTGTTACGGCCAAAGGGATACCAGTTCCAATATTGAAAGTGTTCTTTTACATGATACGGAATTTAGGGACTTCTTTCTGATATTAAATCCCGGGAAATCATGTTAGCTTAATACTAACGTTGTAACGTCGAGGTTTTGTTTGGGCGCGGGTTTAAAGAAATGAGTTTGTGCTGGATATGGACGGATATTAGCATTGTTTTGTTACTGATAGGAGTGGATTTTATATTCGAGAGTTTGGTTATGCTTGTAGTATTGTAGTTTTTGTAAAAGGTGTCTCTATATTATATTAATTTAGATTACTGGTTATGCAAGGTTTGGAATAACAAAAAAGAATAATCAAATTATGTTGTTTTGTAGCGAATAAAAAAAGGACTTTATTGTTGTGTTAAAAGTGAAAAAAAAAATAGTCAATATAACCCTGATACGTTTCCTTCGCCATATCTATATCATATGTTATCATATTTTGTCAAAGACAATACTTTCTAACACTCTGTACCTATGTATATATCTGTTACGATTGTAACTTTTGCCCAGACGCGCTGGCGGCTAATGTGACAGCGGTGGGCAGTACGCATGCGCCGCGGTGGCCGAGACTACCTGACCGCGACCGGACACTGATCAATATTAAAGTCCGAGGGAGGATGCTGGGGGATGTCTGTTTGTCTGTCCCATCTATATAGAGCTGAGAGTTGCACCTTAAGCGAAAAAAGTTTGTACAGAAAAAAAGATTTTAGATTGAAAACTTACTCAAATCATAAATCCCAGCTAATTTACGTTGTCTTTAAAAAAATTAAAACTTCAAACTCCTTCAGTGTTTTTTAAAGATTTTACTTATCTTGACCCGCCATTTTGTCGTTTCTTTAGGTGCTTCTTATTAAGTTTGTTGTGTTGTGAATTTTTACACTGAGTGCACAATAGTAGACGTGACAAGTATATATTTTTTATTCAATAACCTGATCACAGAAAAGAAAAAATATAGGAGTTTTCTACATAAAAATCGTATCTGTAGATGTAAACTACGTAACGATATAAAACATTTTATTTGTAGTGAGTCTACAATATGCAAAATCAAATAAAGAATGATAAGATTTAGCATCATTTATGAAATTAATTTTGCCTTTGACAGATTCATGTTCTTATGTACTTAGTCAAACGTGTATAAAAAATGAAAAAAAAAAAATGTTAATGCAGAGCAGCTCTATACAAATCTCTCCTAACTCACCTTTCTGCGGACACTACGGGGGAGGGTCCAAGAGAAATGACGACCCTTAACTAAAACACACACATGCACGTGCGGCCATCCACACACACATCGCCGGCCACTTGTACACTGGTCTAATGTAAGGCTGTGTGCTTTAGCTAAAGGACGTGCGAGTTTGTGTGGGTGTCCAGTTTCCGTATGGTTGAGTTTCGTTAATTTAATTAGAGACACAAAAAGATTAAGGTTTTAGACGTGAGGCTTTTGTTAGTACATACCTATGCTTTGTAGGTTTCCTTTTGTGGGTGTTTTAGTTAAGTAATTGGGATGCTTATTTAGGAACTCGCATACATAAATCCATCGGGTTTTCACTAAACCGACATGTTTTATATAGAAAGTGTTAGTGTTTACTAAAAAATAAATTATATTTTGCCAAAGAATTAGAGATTGTTTTTACTAACTGGACTGTTTTAAAAGAGATTAAATATAAGGAAATCATTAGATTACATTATGCCGTAATTTCAGAAATTTTGAAATAAAAATTGACGATTTAAACGAATGCGTACAGCATCTACTTAAATAAAAAATATTTTGACTTTAATGTCAGTTTAGATAGTCGATTTAATGCGCAGAAACTTGTTGACATTATACGAATTGTTTAAAAAGACATACTTTACTAGTACAGGTATTAACTTGGTAAAGATTTTCCCAGTTATTTTTTGTTAAAGCATACTACGTGGTCCTGTTTGTCTTCACAACATTGGCCCATTTCAGAAACTGCGATTCTGTCGAATATAAAAAGTAAGTCGATAGCTTACCGTCTGAATTTATACTTTTGGATATTCAAAATATGTTCCACCGACCGGCGTAATTTGAGCTTTTGCGGTGTTGGAGAATTGACGATTTAAGAGTGAAAAGTGACTTTTGTATGTGATGATAGGGGTCTGATTACACTGGTGTTGTGAATACGGAATATATCGTATAAATTCAGCCCACGGGTGTATACTGTATGGCTGCGCCAGTATCTGGCTTGTTTTCACATAATAGAGCCATTTTCTTTTGTTTTTGTTGCCCGCCGTCTCGTTATAGGTACGTAGACAATGAAAACAAAAGACGGTGTCTTATTTCGGCCTTTTACTTTCGCTTTTTGATAGGTTATTTTATGGCGTTATAGGTGCTTGTTTCGTTATGGCCAGAGTTTTCACATAAATACTAAGATGTAAGTAAACAAGTTGGTTCGTAGGTTAACTATATGCAATATTATATGAATTTTTCAATTACGAAACAGCGAAGTAATGCTTCATGAAACTTTTTTCATAATCTGAAATTACTTCATCAATTTATCAAGAAATAAAACCTGACACTATAAAATCAAGATAAATCTATGGAAGCGCTTCAAAATCCTTCGAAGCTTTTAGTTATAGACGAAAAAACTATGTATCGTTATACATATATACTCTGAAAAAAAAAACAGTACCTTCCACCTGTGCATTCGGGTAATTAAACTTGTTGTTGTTTTTTTTTGTGTATGTACGAAACGTTGTTGTACGAGTTCCGAGTGGTAGAAACTTTGTACTAGGTAGAAAAAAGACGATTTAAAAGTATGTGTATAGCATCTACTTAAATAAATACCTAAAGATTTTGACTTTTGACTTTTTTTTCAAATCTTGTCCCCATAAATTTGAAACCCATTAGTTTTAATATAGTCTGAATTAACTTACGCGGGTTCCTCCACATTAATATACACTTGCGTTCAAAATAACAACCAAATTTCCAATAAGCTAGGTTGGGTACACCTACAGAACATAGAATAAATAGTAAACCTGCCGACCTGGAGGAACGGTTTGGAATTTAGTTCCATTCAGTTACCGTTTCTCTCTGGCCTTTGGCAGCTGCTGGGGTAGGGTGACCATACGTTCAGGTTATGGTGGGTCTTTGCACATACACTGTCCAATGTACTTTAAGTGTCTTTTAAGGAAACTTAGGCCATATACCATACAAATAAATTAATTAAATAATTGCCAAAGTTGAATATCTACAGAAATATATCTTTTGATAAGACAAATATATTTTCGAATAATATTTCTTTTCGGGCTATACATTGTGTAACAAAATTGGTGTAGGACCCGTTAACTGGGGATTCTACTCATCGTACTGAACAACTTTTGTTCTACGACTTTGCTGAAATCGCAAAAAAAATTTTGGACTCTCCATATGTATGAAATGACAATTTTTTTTGTGATTTGAGCAAAGTCGTAGAACAAAAGTTGTTCAGTACGATGAGTAGAATTCTCAGTTAACGGGTCCTACACCAGTTTTGTTACAACCTGTATTTGTATAATATTGGATTAGGAAAATATTTTTAATCGTAGCGTTTAATGTATGAGGTTTATTTTATCAAGTGATCCCATGGGATCACATTATAATTTACCTGCACAGAAAAATGTTTTATTTTGATTCACTAGGTTTGACGAACGTGCTGACCGATAACAAGGATCCTAAACCATTGAAGTTAAACTCGAAACGTTAAATATACGACTACGTTCTTTAGTACGTGTACCAAAGGTTTTTTCAAATATCGAGTCTCAAGTGGTTGACATAGGGTGTTAATGTCTCTATGGAAAATTGAAAGTACAGTCTCGTGCAACTAAAAGTATACAGCCAAGTAGTGCAAGTAGTACTAGATGGCACTGCTACCCTGAATACTTTTATGTAGGTGCACTGGACTATACCACACTTTTATCTCGTTTTTAGTGAAAAACATTTGACTTAACATAAGGAATGTATTCAGAAACCATGGTCACCGTATTCATCGACAACTTGCTAAAACATAGAGCAACTTTACTTGTTACCGCTCGGACCAAATTCGTAATGTTACCTATAGTTGGCAGAGTAGGTATGCTTTCAGAGAACTCGATGTGGCTCTGTTGGATGGACTTCTCTCTTCTCTTCTGTTCTCTTCTCTGGACTTGGAGATAACTGTGTTTTAATGTAAATACGCGCACCCGTAGTTTGGCAAACTTCGGCGAATCGTTCTAGATAGAGTTTGTGGTTTCTAAAGGTATTCTCATAGGTACAGTAAGATAGTATTGTGAAAAGTCTTTTGAATAGTTTGTTTTGTTCCAATTTGGTTATTCATAAAGATGTGATAAATAGGGCAACTTTAAAAGCTTCGTTTTGTTGAAAATACAAAGTTATATCTAATACAGGGTAAGCTCTGTTCAAAAAATATTTAAGGTCATATAGATGTCTTCAGACCAGATGAATGTAATATTGTACTATGATATCGATGGCTAGGTTTATGCTAGACATGAAAAAGAAATGTTATTTAATTTTGTCGAATTTGCAACACAATATAAACTATTCATACAAATCAATCAGCTGATTGGTAGATTTTTTGTACGCAGTTCAGTTTTTTTGTAAGTCAGCAACTGTCTCTGTAACTTTTAGTATAAGTATAATGAAGATTTAGGTGCTAACCTATGAAATTGCCGTTTCAGTACTGAAAGTTCAACAGAATAATATTCCCCCACAAATTAATTTACTTCCATTAAATTATATATCATTTTCTAGCTATATTCAAGGTCTTTCATGAATTAGTGATGTCATGTCTGTCATGTAAAAACTGACTGAGTAGGGTTCCATTAAATACTGTATTGGCGTTTTCTTAGAGGTAATTGGGTAAATTTTTTCTACCAAAAAAATCGAAATTATCTGAAAATCATGAAATATTATGCGCAATATGTTCAAAAATACATATGGTAACGAAGAACACACTGGTGTAAGTGTAGCCTTAAAAATGAAAAATAAGTATGTTTTAATAAAAAATGACGATTTTCAGTGACGAAAAAATCCATTTTCATAGCTTCTACACCACTGTGCTCTCAAAATATTCAGACAACGTGCATTTAGCAAGCATTATTTTTTTTTTTATGTCCAATGGTACTTTAGAAATATATAGTTGTTTTAAAACCTTAATTGTTTAATATTAATTTTCTCTTTGAACTTTTTTAACTAATCGGCAATTTCATAGGTAAGCACCTAATACTTTGGTAGATACTCGTATTTTAGGTAGATATCTAAATGTTTACCTTTGAAAACGTTTTAGTTTATTTCTCTTTACCCAGCTCACAGACAAGCCACAACACGTAAATAAATAAGAAGCTACAAATGCGATACAGTTTTTCCTCGGGTGACCCTCATCACGCCGCTATCGGTGTCCGTCTGTCCGTCTGTCTGTGTGACGGGTGCCCGCGGCCACGAGCCTGAACTGGGGTTCGGCTGACACCGGATTGTCGCGCCCATATCTTGCAGTTTGGTATAATCGGGCAAGTTTCCCGAGTGAAAAGTTGACGTTTTTCTGACACATTTTTTTTTTGTAAAAGATGAGAGAAACGTTGCTTTTATTGAAAACAAAAACACATTTATTGTGGACCTAAAATAAGTCTACATTAGAATTACATTTCTGTTGAAAAAATAAAATATATAAAAAAAGTCAATTTCTTGGTATGAAACTGCATGAAAAATAATTTAAAAAATGCTAGAAGAAAATATCGAAACTTAATTTGAATGTGTCTCAGTAAAAAAAACTGCAACAAAGAGCAACAAAAAGGGGTGTTGGGTGGACCCACCCGCCTGCCTGCCGCCCGCCGCCGGCCGGCCGACCCCCTCATATCTCTGCACTCGCCACCGCTAATCCCTGTATTTTATGAACGTAATTTGTACTTTTCTAACCCAAACCAAAAACAACTCTAAAAGGACAAAATAAAGCAGAAATTCGGGTAAGGATAATGTTTAACGTGTCAAAGGATGCTCCCAAACAACCGTCAGTTGAGGGAGTGAGGGCTACCCACCTAAAAACGTGGAAACACTGATGAATGTTCCCCATTAGATGTTATTTATTTAGAATGTGGCCGTGGAAGGGACTCGCCCGTTTAAGTTGGCCTAAGTTTATTTAGGATGGAGTGTATTGGGTTAAGCTGAAGACATTTTCAGCGCTGCAGACAAATTGAGAACGTTACAGGGGTCCAGTTTTTCGGGTTCCCTCTTATGATGGTGGTTTGTCACGGCCATGAGTTATGGCTGTGATATACCTAAGCTTTAACTAACGTTTGTTGACAATTTCGACCCTGGTACGAATGAACTGTGAAAATATAAATAAATATACATATGCAACTGATTTTAGATACGCTTCGATATATCAAGATTTAGGTTCAGAACTTACGTTGGTAACTGGTAGCCTAAGAGTAGAAAAGTTTCGAAACCAGGCATGAGGCATTCGTTAGGCGTAAGTAGAGGAGCCAAACTGATAATACTTTAGTAGATTTGCCTCCAACTTGTGCTGAATCTTCTGTAACACACGTAAAGGCTTATGATGTTTAGAAATAACTGATAGGAAAAAACTTGACCGCTACATGGATTTCTGACGTAAAAGAAAATTTCTTACATGGTTTCTTTGTCAGTGATTTTTGTTCAAGTTTAAAAAAATTAAGGTTGATACGTGTAGAACGAACTTATTTGGTAGATCGGTGGATTTCCGAAGGAGGGATGATTCGGGTACATAGAGTGGTTTAGCCTGAGATACCAAATAAGTATTGGAGCCTTTTCTTGGGCTGATAGAGCCTAGTTTAAAAATATAAAGTTCTATATATAGGTATACACTTACACTTACACTTACACACAACATACATAGGCATACACTTTCATGTGATTTTAAAAATCTGTCTGAAAATATGGTTATATGTATTTATTATATCTGAATAATTAAAATATGTTAATATATCTGAAAATATAATAAAAATTACATTTTTTACTCATTCATACTTATCATATAAGAGCTGCTTTACTTACATTTCGTATAAAAGTAATCTCTTTCCACAAGCACATTTCAATTTACATCAAAGTCTTTACTTGGAAAGGTAAATGGTGTAGGATTCTTTGGAAATGATGAGTAATGCCACCCAAGTAAACTCGCAAATTTTTGCTTTGCCAAGCACCCTGTGTATGATATTATGTCGTACTCATGTCTAATGTATACTATTTTTAATACATCTACCTATCAACTCGCATTATGGACGAGTGAGCAAGTAGAGTCTGCAAAAAAATAAATTTGATCTCAAATATTACATTAATAATAATAATTTATTTATTTATTCCAAGTAACTTAGACTTACATATAATGTTAGTAACAATTTAACTTAACCTCTGGTAGTACATTGCCATTTTAAAAAAATACATTGTAGTATCAAAACCTCTATAAAAGTATAAAACGATTTGGCATTTATAAACACTCATCTTTTGATTACATTCATATACACTTACGTAATGTAAGTTAAGCAAACGACTAACGAAAGTTATAAAAGGTATAAAGATATACTATTTAAAAATTACTGTTATTTTAAGTTTTATTGTTACATGTTTTATTGAAGTGTCTTTTAAATATTTACGTAGAATGTTTGTTGAAGTGGTGGTTATGTTTGGTTTTATTGTTACGTAAAATCTTTTCTTAATTATAATACTATAACATAATTATGAAACATTATATTCGTTCTATGCACTTTTAAATTACTTTTTTGGAAAAAGTCCTATTACATAATTTCTTTGAGTAGCTGTTTTGCTGTCGCTACACGACTCGCCCTAGCAAATGTTGTGGTGAATTTCATATTTTTGTAAGTATCTACCTCGGCTGCTTATTCTCCATGTGTTTCGGTTCACATGGACTTTTTTGATTTTTTTACGCTTTCATAGGCTTATGTGAGCGCTCGAGTTTGAAGAGCTCGCCGCTTACATATTTTATTAACAAATTTCTGCTAAGTCATTATTTTATTTACTTATTTCTTTAGTCTCTTTGATATTATTTTTGAATGTTATTCGTCTGTTTTCTAAGTACTAAGACATCTCTGAGAATATAAAAGTAAATAACTAGAATCTAAAACCTTTTTAAATAAAAAATTCGTTGACCATCATTAGTAAGTTCCATTGAATCATCTTTTCAAGTCATTAATACCTGTTTCTTTATTTCTATTTTCGTATCATTATCGTCTCGTATCATTCATACTTTGGATATAAATAGTAGCCCGTCAAACACGGTGAAAACTAAATTTTCCAAAGAAAATGTTATGCCCTGTGTCACCCAATTAGGGTTTTTTAGATGATAAATTCTTTTCTAACTGACTTCAAAAAAAAGGAGGTTCTCAGTTTGATCTGTATGTATGTTTGTCTGCGATTTTGATGCGGTTTTCAGAAAAGTATTTGTTACATTTAGGAGAAGGTTTTAGTATTTTAACCGACTTCAAAAAAGGAGGTTCTCAGTTTGACCCCTATGTTACGCGATTGAAGTCGGTTTTTAACGCGTTCAGCTTTGTCGATTATTTTCTCTTTTACTCCACTCTCTAAAGTTCATGAATATGTTCCAATTTTCTAGTTTCTATTTTCAGTGGTTCATACTGTGCTTTGTTTGTCTATAAGTAATAGTATGTCACGGTCACAGTGCTGTTTTATTGATAAACGTAGATAACCGTAGTTATGACGAGTAAAGTTGAAGTGTCCAGGAGCGGTCTCATTACGCCCTTTAAAGATAAAATAAATTACTGATGGTTCCAAAATAAATTTAATTATTTTTTTTATTTTCCTTTTATAATACAATTATTTTTTATTGTTCTGTAGTGCATCAGGGATGTTTGATGAGTACCAGACAGACGTCTTCGCAGCAGTCATTCGCAAAAAAGTATATCCCTGATCCGCAGAATACGGGATAGTCGCAACATCATCCTAGAGACCTAAGCAAATAGGTACACATCACCGATGTGGAAGTGCCTTGTACGGGGGGTGATCACTGAAATAGTGTCGTCTCGGTGATCGCACTAAGTGCTCGGCACAATAAGTATTATGTAATTATCAATAGATATGTCCTGTTACTAACCTATCTTAAGTCTTACTGACCCTTTATCCGAAATAAACAATTTTTTTTATTATTATTTATTTATATTATTATTTATTAATAAATAAAAGTAAGTAAAGTAATTTGTCACTTCTGTCTGCTAGTTCGTAGCTCACATCTTGGTATTAATATGCGGGTTTTCATATCAATGCATGTTGACCATTAATACCATCACTGTTCATCTATGTACTTACGCATTTTTTTATTATAGCTCTTGTGATATATTTTTTTCAGTGAATTGACAGTCTTCAGCGATCTTTCCCAGTCAATCACGTTGAAAAATGACCTCCAAACTCCATGGGATTTACTATTATCCCAAATGTCATTTCACCCCTTCTTAAACAAAACCTGGCTCTGTCTCTGAAGCGAACGGATTGCCGCGTACGTCGTCTAAACAATTCTTAAGTGATCATCGAATTATGCTAAAGGACTTAAACGCCAATATTATTTTCACGAATCTAAACTTTGAGCCATGACTTTACAAATCAAATTGGCACAATATTTATCGGATTCCAAGTTTAAAATTTAATATTTTTCACAACGAAATGATTTAAACGAACATCGTGGTGTTAAAGTAAACGCGACATTATTTCATAGTGTATTAAGTTCCAAATAGTATTTCAGACTTCACTTTAAAATGTCCGATCAAGCAGTTTTTCTGCCACACAACCAAAAGGGCACAAGGAAATCTACAATGATACACGACATTTGCTTTTAATCATTTGGTTTTAGGTAGAAAATTGTTTGAGACGTCGTTACCAATCCATGCCATTTATTTGGTGCAAGCTCGCCGGTTGTCGGTCCATAACAAAACACATAAATTAAGTGCTCAATAATAAATGGAAATGTCCCTTGCAGAGGACAGGGGCATTAGGGCGGGATTATGAGTGAAGCCCTCGGTCCTTCGCCTGGACCGTCTGCAGCCAACGAAGTAAAGATTACTGGACTGCTATTGTTTAATGGAATAAGAAATATCTGGAATTCAATTAAACAAAAGTGAAAGGGATTCACTTCAATATTAGTACTGTGAAAAAAGAGAAACACATAAAAAATGACAAATAAATTAATAAATTATAGGCAACATTAATGACTGGCAACAGTTTCTTCCATGCAACCTTTAATCAGGAAATAAACTAAGAGATCAAACACGAGGGGTAATGTAATAAAAAAAAACTATGTCGGAAAACACCCAGGTAACAATTACAACCCTCGTATTTGTATTTGTATATGTGTATATTATCCATATTTGAGTAGTCTTTATAAAGTACGTCTGATTGTAAAGTCTTAAAATACCTAAATAAAATTTAAACACACGATTTTACGCGTAAATAGACTTTCCCTGAATACACATACCTAGTTAGTCAATAATTCGCGAAACTAACCCATATTAAGCAGTCTGATGTGCCGATTAATAATTTGAGAGAGACATAACATTTGATTGCCTTTTGAGTAAAGGTTTTTTTGGATAAAGTTGTATAGTTTCATGAGCAGAAGCTCCAATTTGATTAATGTTGTCTTCAGTACCTACATATTATTTTTTCATTAAAATTTATTATCATTATCATTCACAAGAAAATTATTTAACTAGCCATTGAAAATCAAATATACCTATTGCAAATGAAAACGTATTAAATATTTTCAAAAGTTATCTGTTAAAATGAATAAAACCGCCCCGTTTAACAGGTACTTAAACGATTATTCACGGCCAATAGTGAATGAGATAAATACTATTAGTCCCATCTTTCATATTGTATGCTTTCATCCCAAAACAGGTCTCCACGTGTCAAAAGTATCACCACAAAACCCCACATTTAGGGAGAGAAATCTTTACAAAGTGTTATTCCATCCCTTGTCAAGCTATGACCACTAAGTGGTCAAATATATGGTCCGTGTCAAGCTTCCTTTGTGTTGAGTACCTGTCTCGAATCGTTAAAAGGTAAATGTTTATCTCCGTCCAAAAGTTAAACCAACATCCGAGGTCCATAGTTAATTTATACACCATAAAAACGTTACAAAAACCCGTGCAAGGATAGTCTGTATCGATCGCTCGCGTGGCGTTTGCCTGCAGATGGGGAAGGGAGTTGAAAAACTGGACAGTGGACAGGGCACGCGCCGAGGGATTTGGAACCGGTTGGCCATTGGTCAGTCAGGGGTGCTTGACGTAATCAAGCGTGCAGCTTTCCTATTGGCCAGAATTTCGCCAGGTGCTAATTCGCTTAAAGAAATAATATTTAACTTTATATTATTAAGTTACCTTTCGCTGCAAAATCAAGTGAATGTAACAATATTTTTAAAGTAATCGATGCAAATCTAATTTATGTAAGTAAATTCAAGATGGCGTGTATCAACAGGGAAAAAAATCCGTTTGAAATTTAATATGTTGCAAACTGAATATGCTCAAATATGCAAGCATGCACGGCACGGGCGCATTGGGTGCATTCGGCCGAGACGCGTATTGGAGATACTGATCGATTTTACATATGAAAATGTTTCAAGTTTTTGTTATGTTCGCGACAGTGTTACGTTTGAATTTTATGAAAGTCTGTGACACTTTCTTATGACTTTGTTCATTGCTCTTTAGATACTTTGTAACTCCTTTGAAACATACTTTTACAAAACCGTGATAGATGGAACTCAGAAAAGACAATAAAACGGAACACCTCATCCATACTACTAAATTACAATTTGAAGGGTCGTTTTGGGAAAACAAAAAACATTTATATCAATGGCATGCCGCTGCTCTTCTAAATTTACTAGTCATTGACAGGCCATAAAGAGGCGGGGTTAGGCCTCTGGAGGCTCGTTTTGCTATAGACACTGGCATGTAAGTAGATAAGAAACTGTACAACGCTGCCCTCGCCGCTTCGGGCTTAAGATACTTATGGAGCTGTTGATGACACCTACAGAGAAACATATTGTCCTGTCTCTTTATTCAAGTCTCTGAGATATTCTTGTTATTGTAGAACTTATAGAATTTCACTGCAATTTGATGTGTAATATTTCAAAAATCTAATCAGCAATGCAATGAAACAGCTCTATGTGATTCCAGGCCAGAGGGTCAAAGGAAAACTTTTCGGACGGCGGTTACCCCGGGGACATCCCGGGTTCGAACTGGGATAAAACTCCGGGTAATTCTCACGTGCTACCCCACATTTATCAGTTGGACCCTACACGTATCTAGCAGCAATATGTTGTGTTTTTAGAATGATATTTTGGTTAAATAAAAGTACTGCCAGTTTTCAGTTTTCGATTGCATTTTAGGGAATTAAAGTGGCGTTATGTTTTATTTTCAACAGTATACGACATAAGTTGTATGGTGGGATGTGATGTCATCACATGAATGAATGAATGAATTAAACACATTATTAAACAACATAAAACGGGAAAGACATTACATGTTCAATGTTCATGGATATCTTTCAGCTAAATGATCGCCTGTAACCGATCATGTAATCTAAGCAAATTGTCGGTATTTAATGCTTAGGTTTATCTTATCACCGGAGTGTCATTATTATTATGCTACTACAATAATACGATTTGACATTAATAAATAGTGAAATTTATTCTTCAGTCACTACCATGATGTGAGTTAAATACGTATACAATACATTAAGTCACTAAAACATTTGACCATTAGACATTGACATTTTGGTACTTAGACCATCAAACGCTTAAACACACTTAAAATAAAGATATATAATAATTAACAGGTTGGGTCCCGGAACGAATTTTAGGCAGAAAAGTCGTATAGTTGTAATTTAAAATAAAGAGATCGAATGCGTTGCGCTAATTTAAAGTATGATAATAGCAAGTACTTCTAACAGAACAAAGTCATGAAATAAAAACAAACTTGATATAAAATCTTGTACTGCACAACCTTTAACGGTTTCGAAGTTAAGACTAGTTTTTGCGGTAGCGTGTGTTAGTCGGGCGGGGTTCCCTCGTCAAATATTTACGTCGTCGGCGTAGTTTACGTTAACCCTCCGCGCCGCGCCGGGTCCGTGCGGGCCCCAGAGACCGGCCAGGTACGCTGACGGTTAAACTGATGAGAACTGACTAGGAAATAATGGAAACTCGTTGTAGATTAGAAAATTTATATCGTGGTTACTTTAGCTGTCAAAAGACTTTGCATTCCATGAATAAAAGTACAGTTATTGCCTACCCATGTAAAATATGTCTATGGTCCATCCAACCGAATTCAGATACAGCGGCTGCTTTTGATTGCCAAAATATAACTCAAACTAAAAATGTTTTTTATTTAAGTAGATGCTTTACACATGCTTTTAAATCGTCAATAATTTTTTTTTCTACCTAGTACAAAGTCCCTACCACGCGGGACTTGTACACTCAACGTTTCGGTTTCATATACCTTATCAATCAATCTTTTTTTATTTAAATGGTCGAACATCTTATGAGGTTCCTATTTTAAGGGAGATATTTAAATAATTATTATATATTTGAACATGCTTTACGATTAAGAAACTCAATTTAAAACTACTCCAAATTATGATGTGTATTTATTTTTACGTCAGTAAAAAATCTATTGTTTTGTTTCAGGAAAATCTCAGAAAAATGAGCGAATGAAAATGTTCAGAGTCAAATTAAATCCAATGAGATTACAACCCATAGAATCTCCACTGCTAGTGCTCAAATACTTTCCCATATAACGGGAAAGTTAGGCTTCAAAACATCCACAGAGGCCATATCCCGATTATTTTGGAAAAAATAAAGGTAAATTCAATAAAATACGTTTCCCATCTACAGGTTTGGTAGATCTATCTACAGTCCGAGGGTCATCCATGAACCCGCAATAACATATGCGAGGCAGGTCGGCCTGGAAGTAAAAATGTTGTTTTTAGGGCCCTGCTCAATAATGTATCCCAAGACGCTGAGTGCTTCCTACGTCAAGCTATTTTTAGGTTAAGTCACGATGGGTATCTTGGGGTCAATTTAATAAGTTCTTTTACTTACGTATATGATACAAGTATATTACCTAATATAAAAATATATATATTTAAATAGGGTGTTAAATTAAGAGCGTTTGAAATTTTAAGGGGTTACAATCAGAATTAAGTATAGAATACAGGAAAAATATTGAAGAAAATCCGATCTACAAATTTTTCAGTTTCCCATTCAAATTCTTGATCCAATATTCAGATTTAGCATGAAACTGAAAAAGAAAATTGTAGATCGGATTTTTTAAATATTTTTCCTGTAGGTATACAGAATATTTAATTCTGAGTCACTTCTTAAAACAAACGCATCTTTTTTAACACTTTGTATCTTTAACAGTGTTTTCCTCTTAAGGAACTAAATTCGCATTTTGAAATGACTGAATAAATGAAAAATGAATCGGTCAGTTTTGTATGTAGAGTCCAAAAACTTTTTTAAGAATTCATTACGAGTTTCTTGGGAAACTTTTGTTTAGTTTTATGAGTGGACAGAGGAGTTCGCCGTTTAAACCCGGAGAGGTGTTTTTATGTATGATATCAATTGTATTACTCGGTTGATTCAACTAACGATATCATTTCAACTTACTTATTACCGGATGGAATAATGCCAAGATGACCAATCGCCACTGTATTATATTATGAAAACACTTTTGCTTTTACACAGAAAAACAGATAGTTTTCAATCTGTTTAAAAGGCAATAAATCTTCAAAAACTCCCAAAAAACTCTCACCAAGGACTTTATCTGAAACTTCCGTCTTGAAACAGTCGAGCCTTGTTCCATTTAACGTAACTTAGTGAACTATCTCAACATCCACTATCAATAAAGTACGAGCCGATGGGCAAAGGGCGTGTGATCGATGGAACTTCTAATTTATAACCAAAAGGGTTGGCTGGAGTATGTCGTTTCGGATATAATATGGAGCATATAGTTTCGGAGATACGGATACTTATTCCAAAACGCGGCAGTCATCTGCAATTGATCCGACTCGACGCGTATCGAGTTAAGCGCGTCACTCACTTGCGCTATACTGTGCTATAAAATCCGTCACATTCATGGATTGATATTCAAGCATGAGGCATCTAACTTCACGGTCACCCCACTCGACTCGCCATCCGTCCATGAGTGTGGCAGATTTTATAGCGCAAGTGTGTGACGCCCTTTATCGTTTAACTTATCTATAGCCAGCGAGTCGATAAGGATGATGCAAGTCTTGGGCAGCCCTGAGTTTCCAAGCAATACAGTGTCTGTGGTAATCAGACTAAGGATAGTTCGACTGTACCGCTCTCGTATCTGGTCGTACAATCATTGTGGCTAAATGGCTTCTATTGGCTCTTAGCAGTAGATAGATATCTGTGTCTTTTGAAATAATGTTCTGAAGTTCCGAAAAATAAAGTTTCCAGCCCAAACTATATTAACGAACCATCACGTTGGCCTGAGAAATTTACGGATATTTGATAGTAACGGTAATGGATATGGAGCTACATTAAATCCCTAAACCAAAGCCCTAAGGCCGTATCGATTACAATGGGTAAGTTCGACTGCCTGAGCGCCGGTTTTTGAGAAATTTGCGCAAATCTGTGGGGATTCAAGTGCGTATTTGAATGATCGTTCCTTTAATTTTGTTTGGGGTGAAATTGACACAGTTTTGGCTACACGTGTCTGGTAGGTTAAATTTCACAAAAAAAAAAAAAAGTCGATTCAATCAAATTACGATATATTGTGATAAAATTGTCCTATTTATATTATAGTACTTTCTTTAAAACATTATATAAAAAAAAATAAAGAAAATCATAGTTACGGATAGAAGATCTCGTGGGGCTAAGTACAGGGCTATTTTTTATGTCGTTCTAAACTCCAATAAACTGAAAAACTTTCTCTAAACAAACTAAGATCTAATTGCAAAATAAACTTATTTGATTAACGTCTCATACTAATTAGAACAGCTGATATTTGAGGACGGTCCAATTTCTTTTTGAAAATTGACCATAAATTCCTTGTGAAAAGATATTAAGTTTCATAACTAGAGCTATTATGTATAAAGACGTATGTTATTGGGCTGTGCTGGTAAAATTTGTCAACGCATTAATATAGGAGCGCTGGCTTGACGTTGTGAGAGCGGACATGAGAGAAAATGACCTTACTGATGAGTATGTTGAAGATCGGGCAAAGTAGAGTAGACTGAGTCGGAAAGCGGACCCTGGCTCCAGCCGGGATAACGCTTAGTAGAAAAAGAAGATTAATACAGGATGTTAAAAAAGTGCATTTGAGATTTTAAGGGGTCACTTAGAATTAAGTATAGAATAAAGAAAAAAATTTGAAAATATCCGCTTTTAAAATATTTTTTTCAGTTTTCTATACAAATTCTTGATACACTAATTCAGATTTAGTATGAGAATCAGAAAAAAATTGAAGAGCGAATTTTTTCATGGTTTTTTGTATTCTATACTTGATTCTGAGTAACCCCTTAAAATCTCAAATGCACTTTTTTAACACCCTGTATACAAAATAAAAAACAACCACAACAACAGCTTTGAAAAAAGAAAAAGAACAACAAAAATATTCCAACGTTGTTACAATAATAATAACTAGGTATTTATCTATAACGATCTTTAATAATTTTCCCCCGTAATTTAGAGGGTTGAACCTTTACGAAACTCAGGTAGGCAAAGTTACCTTCAGTAAGTTTAAGGTAGAAGGTATAAATACAATCTTCGTTAAGCAAGGGTCATCCCACGGGTCAATGTTGGGCCGCCTCTAATAGATTATGTATCCAACTATTAATTGCTTGCGTAAATTATTTACGGATAAACTAAGATATTCGTGTTTGTTGAATATTATATTACATACTTTCACGTAACTACCTATGAAATTCTATAAATTAAGGTGTATAGGACGCCCTTATTATAAATAGCATAGCATATATCTGTTAGTACATTGCATAAAGAAGGGTAGATTTGTACAATGTGAATTTTGAATAAATAAAAGTGCAGTATTTAACGTTGCTACATTTATGTATAAAGCAAACGTAGCATGCATTAAAAATAGCTTTCTTGCGCAAACATTTCATAATTATCAGGTGTAGGGATAAAAGTTAATCAGAAACCTCAACTGACGGGTTCTACACCTGTTTTGTTTTTCACTGTACACAGTCATGAAGTCACAAACTGAAAGTATGATAAACTCATGCAAAATTTATAACGCTTAAATTTCTCTTTAGTTCCAATTGATCCCTCTCATCTAACAAGGTAGTTAGCGCATCAGTCAATGCAAATATCGTCTGCAAGTTAACTGAGTTAAGGCGGGGTCAGCCGATGGATGGGGAAAACTCGGGAGACTCATGCGATACAGGATTAATTAGGAACGGGGTCTAGTGGTCGGCTTGCGAGGAGTACAGGCTAATAGAGAAGTGTTTGAGTAAGGAATCAATTAGTTTTTTTTTGTTATAATGCATATATTTGCTTCTGTCTGCAGGGATATAATATAAGTCAAAATATAAAATTGAATTGGTTGGCAAAAAAGGAACACTCTACATAAGACAGATATTATAATACAATGTATTTTTTAACTCAAAAATGTTTGCATTGTGTAAGACACTATGCAAAAGATCGGACAATCAGAAAATAAGAATTTTCAGAACATTAAAAAAAGGTTATTTTTTATTCTTCAGTGCTTTACTTGACGTATTATTTTATAGTCCGCGACTATATGTATCAGTCTGGATTGTACTACTATTCTTAAAATAAGGGTTTAACATTGAAAAATTTTAGCTTTTAAACGCCTGCCCGCTGTTTCAAAAGTGTAAAAACAGAAATAAATGTTGTTTTACGGATAACACTTTTCGCAGCGCCTGTACAGCTGAGGGAAGGTATTCGTCCAGTGGTTGTGTAACTGAATTACCTATCATTTTGATTGAACGTTTGAGAGCCGCTGGAGATCCTATTAGATCGAACCTGCCCCTATTTACTTCCTGTAGGATCCCGTTGAGATACTAACTTTTACGCTATACGCTTACTGAAGTTTCTTGATTAAAATTCAATGCAATTTTAATCCTAATCAAGCTGCAAATTTATTGCAATGTGACAGTATTTTTTATTTGACTATCCCGGAAGAAATGTTAACATTAGGTTTGAAGGTATTGTTAACTGTGGCATCTACTCGTGATACTGAACAATTTTTCGTCTACGATTATGCTGAAACCATAAAAAAAAATTTGGACTCTCCATACAAATTTGATTTATCAATTAATGACTTTTCTTGTGATTTTAGCATAGTCTTAATACAAATGTTTTTCGGTATGATGGATAAAAGTTCAGACCACACCTGTTTTCTTATACACTCTGTATATCTTCAGTAATGAGGTTTCATTGTGCGTAATAAATTAATGGTTTACGAGAAAATCATAGCTAATCTTCTTTTTTTATATGTATTTTCTGTGACCTACTAAACTGTTCGACTAACTAAACTATTTGCTTTCAAAATTCACCTTCGCATTGTTTTAATAAACCAGCTTATTTTAACTGTAATATATCCTAACGATTCGCTCGGGTAGAGGCTAGGGTATAAATGTACAGTAAAATACACGGGTTTCGGGCACAAAACACGTCTTAAACAAATATAAGAAGGCTGTGGCCGGTGACCTTTGTCCCTTTTGTGCATGTGTGCGTAAGGGACGGCCGTACGGACACTGTAACACTACGAAAAGCGTTTGTATTTGCAAATGTGACCTGTAGAGTGGACGATGTTTAGAGGCTCTGTGGAAAAAAAGATTTACGCAGTAACTTGGTAATGGCAAACGGGTTTTAATTTCCGTAGGGAAAGGACGTTATTTTTTATTCAATCCTCAATTGGTAAGCCCTTGGCATCTAAATTCTTCTTCTTCTTAGTTATTAATAATATGTAATATTATAGGTGTTTTACAAGACTCAGTTTATTTATTGGAAAGAATTTTTAAGCAAAATATCACAACCGGACTTACAAACATCAGTTTTAACAACATCGATATGATGTTGCAATAATACTAGAATCTAGATGAACCAAGATATTTTATATTTTATGTATAAATTTAAATATCGGTCGGTGAACATCGCGAGAAGTCATTGGATATAGGCAGTGCAAGATCGTTTGTCATTAAAATCCTTAGGAGAGGTCTTTGTTCTGCAGTGGACGTCTTTTGAATGATGATGATGATAAAATACTTTTTTGGCCACCAAATTAAATAAAAAAAAAGAATAAAACAAAAATAAATGACATCCATATAAGTTATCTGTGACTTCAACATAAATATTGTGTTAAATTTGTTCCGGAAATCATTCTCTTTTAAATCGACAATTGGTAAGCCCTTGGCATCATCTCACTTAGTTTTAAGGGATGACGATACTATAGATAGAAGCGGGCTCACTAAGAATTCCCAATGCATTGGGGAACTGGCTATCTTATCTTCATGCCGGATTCTTCATTCTTAAGTTTTCATTAATTAAGGGATGATGATACCAAAGATAAAAGCTGGCTTGCCAAGAACTACCACCGTAGGATCTGGTTATCTTATCTCTATGCCGGATCAGTCTTATGTTTTCATAACATATTAGTAGCATTATAATTTTTCTTGTACACCTATTCTTCATGTTCCGAGCTCTACGGGCAGTAAGCCCGTTAAGGCCGAGCCACCTTCCGATACAATAACAGCAGCTATTCCGCGAACCCTTCCCTTTCTTTGGGTCGACCCGTACCCCGTACCCGGGCCGACCCGCTTATAAATTGTGGTGTCCATTGGGCACTGAGTCCCCGGTCTTGGGTCTTGGGTACAGTTGGAAATATCCCTTGTTTACTGTGTAAAGTATTGCGGAATTTATTTAAAAGAGGTCTTCCTGTGTTCATTGACTTTTTGGAGCCAAAACGGAGTAAAATATTGTTTAATTTGGTCTTGGAGGGAGAAATGGTCAGTACGACTTGCGTGGTCCTGTCGATCACGCGAGTTAACTGATTACAGACACAGTCATAGCCTGAAGCGGTTTGTATGGGAGAAGTTGTATCACATTTTGTTAGTTTATTAAGAAGAATCCTGCCTTAAAGTTTTGCTACACCTTCTGTTGTTGTTGTTCTGGTGTAAACTGACCCTTAATTTTATTATGTTATTTTATTAATAGGAATATTTAAAATTAATATAAAATATTAAAACAACTAAACTGATCAAGCTTCCTATACCCATCATTTAATTTACAAGCAACCTAATCCCCCACAGCCACCTGCCAAGCTTAAGGCACTTTCGTCCGATCCTGGAACAAATATTGGCACATTACGCGACCCGTGCCCCTCAAATTGTAATAAAAAGTCAGAACGTCTTGTTCCGAAACTGTTCCGACCACTTGTATTTGTGTTATTTACTTTCACTGGGCACAAGGACAGTAAACTATGGATATGTCATGGTCATTTTGTAAATAATATTATGTAAACATTGTGTATGTTTATTATTGAACACTCATAATTTAAACGGAGTTAAAATACACCAAATAAATCAGTTATAGTAAAAACCATTTAAGAACTGCCCGTTTGTGTGGACGAGGAAATTCGATAGAACTTCTACTTATTATTTTGCATATTAGCTACTTAATACACGATCAACTTTAATTGGTATATGAAAAATTCATGTATTAGTAATAAAAAGAGCATTACAGAATTTAGGTTATTTTATTTTTTAAGTTTAAACTTATGAAATACGAGACTGAATTTATAACTACATATTTATTTTACAACTTCATTGTAAATTCTACAGTCCCTCTAGCCTATAATTTGTCTTTAGCAATTGCGATGTAACGTCCATCTAGCCGATTTCGACTATGGCGTCGTCGTCGTCGGCCTTGCGTCGGCCGTCAATTACTTTTATTTTTGTGTAAACGGACTTTATTTATAAGCATACGAGTTCAACCATTACCATTAGTAGTTTGCTAAGTAACTTCAGTTTAATTGATTTTTGGACATAAAAAAATAAGTTTAACTTATCCAGTGCTGTAAGTCGCATGGATAGCCGGTATATTGGCAGGATGTACCGCGTTGGGATATACCTATTTCGGACGAGGGACTTTTTCATTCGTTCGCAAAACATGTTGTTTTTATTAAAACATTCGGGACGGACACGGACATTGCTTTTGTTAAATAGGGGAACTTTATATTTATAACTGTTTTCCTTTTTGCGTTTTCTGAAGAAGTGGACTTTTATTTAAAGGTAATTCTAAATGACTGAAAACATAAGTAGTTTTAATATTCCATTGTATTCAAAACTACAATATAAAAGATTTTTATCAAACAAAAACCAAAATATTTTTTATTTAAGTAGATGAAGTAGTACACATTCTTTGACATCGTCATTTTAGTCAAATATCATGACTATGACTAACTTATTGCATTCTTTCATAATTATTTAGAATTATGAGTATTTGGTTTATTGTGATATATTATTATATTTTTTGTTTCAGATTATGACTTGATGGGACATAAACAGACTTCATGGAATTCGTTAACCAATCTTCTACGATTCGAGGACTTTTCGGTAATCAAGAACACGTGTACTCCATAGTAAATGTAAGCGATGTTGTTTATCTCGACTAAAACTTAAAAGGACCAGTTGAAGGGAATTGCAAATCAGGGCCCTTTCACAAACAAATACTTAAATAAGTTAACTAATTTAATCTCACCAGAAAGGTTCGATATCTGCGTCTAATGTATGCACGCCGGATGGACCCTTGAAGCCTCGTTTAAAAATCAGTTAGATTGGGATGGCTTTTGATTATAACATAAATTAAATTATTGCATCTTATTGCATAAGTCGGCCTAGCAAAATACGAAATTAAATAAATGTTATAAAAAAATCCGAAATAATCACATTTAACTTTTAACTCACAAATAAAAATAAAATAATACACGTTTTTGTAAAATTATTTTGAACCAATAAAAAAAATGACTACCAATTATTTGGTACCTAGAGTTTTTAAGTACAGAAAAATCTGAAAGGAAAGAAATAAAATGCCTTGCGTTAATCTAACAAGTTTCGTCTAAACGAGGCACAAACGGACCCTACGGACTGTCCCCCCTAACTGCGGCCAGTTCACCCTCAAAACAACCCCAGACAAAAATAGCTTATTCGCCACCCAGCTATAACTCAAAATGTACCCAAATTACCGGTAACAAGGTCGGTACTTGTGCGGATGGCTGTTCAGTGGGCAGTATTGTTAGGGGGACGGGCGGATCGACCCATGGCTACTGTACGACGATTCAATAGTTTTGATTTGTTATTTTTATTTATATTATTTGTTTCGCAAAGTTTCTTGGCAGAATTCATAACTTGAAGTTTGGTTTTCATAAGTTTTTGGGGCTAAGTGTACACTTTCGTCGAAGTGTTTATCTGTACATTAATTGTTAGCTACAGGGTTAATGTGTACTATGTACAATCCAAAAAAGAGATTAAATATCGTTCTTCTTATAATATATGAGTTTTTACGCCTTTAGGTACTCCATGTTTCAGCTTTTACTAGCTTTCCTATAGAAATTAAACATTTTCGTTAACAAAACTGGTAGCTAGCCCGTTTGTTGATGACATAGCCAAATTAGCGGAAGAAGGATACATACAAATAAGCTAAGCAAACCTAATCGTACCATTACCTGTTTAAGTTATTAATGTATAACTTTAAATGGACAATCTTAATCGATTTGTGTGAAAAGTCTAAAAATGTTTTTGTTTTTAATGTTTAAAGGAATAGGAACATTACAGTTGTAGATCAAAATCTTTTTAGTTTTATAGTATCATTTATTCTGTTTCTGTGGACCGAATATAGTCTATACAACATAAACTTCTATCTTCCCTTCCCTTCTATCTTCACTTTCAAAGGTCGGCAACGCACTTGTGACTCCTCCGGTGTTGCGGGTGTCCATGGGCGGCGGTAATCGCTTACCATCAGGTGATCCGTCTGCTCGTTTGCCACCTATCACATAAAAAAATAAAATAAAAAATAAAAATAAAAAATTTCAGGCGAGATCCTTCTTGTAGCGATTGATAATGCTATGCTGTACACATCGCGGAGTTAGTACTGGCCCAGGAAAATGTACGAAAAAACTTGTCACCATCGATTCGATAGCAAAAGAAGCAAACAGGTATCACCACATACCATAAACTAAAAGTACACAGAAGTAACCAATATCACCCGCTTTCCCAAACAGCGAGCGACCGTGTTTGCACGGAGCGTGTCCGCGCGAGAAATACCCGCCTTGTACCCGTTAGGGTGTACATGTTCGCTGTTGTGGTACAAAGGGGGAGCTACTGACGGAAAGTAAACTAAGTATATTCTTTCTTAGCTTACTGCGATGAAATTAAATGAAAATAGATTTTTTATTCGAAGAAGGTAGCAGTGTTATGGCACTACACTACGCTTTTCGAAGGCAATTTTTGTTGTTTACCTAATATGAGGTTCCTGCCACGATCAGTAATATCAGTAATTGTTTAGTAATATGGTTCTCAATAGTATAGAATTATTTTTTGTGGCTATCTGGGCTTTGCATAGCGGTTTTGTGCATAAATTATTTGCACAAAATGTTGTTGAGCATAATATTCAGTGGAATAATTTAAAATGTCCTAATAATAAGTAATTTTCACACTAAACATGTTATATAATTGGTAAATATGACACCTATTATATATTTTTATGCTATATAAAGCCTATATACATGGATAAAAATTGCACTCAATAAGAGTGTGAAATGTAATATACACCTTTTCTAATTAGAATCTATGTAAAAAATCATATTATTATGTTCCTATTGGAAAACATAAAATAGAATCGAGAAGTTTAGAAAATATGGCGTAATATTGCTTGCTATTTATTACTTCGTTGGTCGTGGACATTCAATATACTGATCGTCAGTACTACACTATGACTGCATCTTTAGAAAAACATACAATACTTAAATTCAGAACTGATTTGATTTAAAAAATATTATTGTATTCGGGTAAGAAGACGACATAGCCATATAAAAATACTTCGAAATCGAATTTGTCAAAAAACAAAAAAAACTTTGTCTCTTAGTGAGGTATAAGTAAAAATTAAAAAATAAACTACACCAATGACGAATAATACTGATTTGTTGATATTATTAATGGAAATCCGCCTTTTGCCTATATCTTGCGGCACAATGCTGCCTCAGGGTGGCTGGCGGCATGACGGGCTCGACCGGACTCCGAATAGACATATTTCGGCGACCGTCCCGTTCCGTTCCTTTGTTATTTTCAAACGAGATACAATGACCACTTCTGAATGAATGAAAACTTTTTATTGTACAACAGAAACAGGAAAACATAAACAATATACATGAAAAATTTATACAGGTAGGCAGTCTTATCTCTAAAGAGCGATCTCTTCTAGACTTATAGAGTTATTTGTTAAGTTTTTTTTTATAATAAATTAATTATGAAATATCATTCTATTAATACTTTTCTGTTGAAATTGTAACAATCCCTTGTAATAATACGGTTAAATTGTGCTCACGATAAGATGAAGAAAAAGAAGATTGAAATTATAGAAAAAGCTCACTCCCTTTTTATTGCATAGGTACTTATACCTACGATTTGTTATTTATAAAAGCTTTGTAATTAATATGAAAAATACTATATTGAATAATGATTCAGTTTCGTTTTTGTCATTTGGTAAAAAGTAAATCAATAGGCTAGCAGTCCACTATGGGACTGACTCGGTGGCTAAGTGGTTAGCGATCCTGACCTCTGATCCGAGAGTCGTGGGTTCGATCCCCGCACAGGGCAAACTTTTCTGTGATGAGCAGAATTGTTTGCTCTGAGTCTGGGTGTATTATACTATATATGTATGTATTTAAAAGTATATGTGTATGTATATCAGTCTCTGGTTCCCAAGATACAGGAATTCCTAGTTTGGGGCCAGATGACCGTGTGTGATTTGTCCCAGATATTATTATATTATTATTATTTAAGAAAAAAAATTCACAACCCCTATGCAGAAAATATATTCTCTGTCATCCTGGGGATCAAAACAAATCAATGAAACTTCGCACTCCGAAACACAGCAAGCCAATCTAGCTATAAATTAAAAAGAAATCAGATAAAAACATAACTCTCCTTATAAAGGTTGTTGTCCCATATCGATGATAGGTAGGTTACCTACCTACCTAAAATCTCTTTTGAGGTACCTTTTGCAATACCTATTACGAATTAAATAAATGAATAACTTATTTTCAGAACACCTTTTAGTAAATAATAGGTAGTTAGAATAAATCATTATTTTTAATAAAATTATTATTTATTATTTGGTATTCATTCCACATATTTCTAATAAGACGACACAATCTAATAAGCAACTAGATAAGTTTCCATTTAGACCACGCACCACAGTTTTAATGTACAGCGCCATCTAGCGTGGAGTAGCGTAATATAAGCTTCATTGGGAGCTTTTACTGAGTTGCTCCCACTCGCCACGAAGAGCGCTGCTGGGCTAGCAAATTTGATTTGATTCAAAGCATCATACTACCCAAAGGACTTAAAATGCATTGTCCAATAAATAAAATTGTGTATTTATTTGTATAGTTAGCTCTTTTTAGAATCAGAAACGTAAAATTTGTCTTCGTGACTGTTTCTATTTGTAAGCACTTGCTACGGGCTACGAGTTGCCTACGCCTACGCCTCCGTAGTTACGGTTTTTATTTTTATCACATCTTTCGATGTGAAAATTTTTGACATTGATTTTGTTGATGATTTC
This sequence comes from Coleophora deauratella, assembly GCA_958295455.1. Lineage (NCBI taxonomy): Eukaryota > Metazoa > Arthropoda > Insecta > Lepidoptera > Coleophoridae > Coleophora > Coleophora deauratella. The sequence continues at coordinate 6,248,911 of OY282403.1, read as the reverse complement.
AATGAAACCGTGAAAGCAAATATTATAAAAATACTAGAATCATAATAGGATGGAATAAAGTGACTGGCATATAAAAAATTACAATCATCAAATCCAATGTTCGAGAACGAGTCGCTACTTTTGTATCGAAGGAGATTTTTTGTTTTTTATCTCAGTTTTTATACGAAGTTAACTTCAGCCGAGCCTTCACCGAGATAATATTTTTACCATGAATGAAGCTGCTGTAAAAACTTTCCAAGTTTATCTCGAAGTTGGACAGCGAAAGTTGCCGGAGTGAAAAATGCAGCCGAGTTCCTCGAAAGTGCAAGTGACTGCAGCTCGCGCTGGTTTCCAAGAATGAGAAGCTGAATATAAAGCTTGGTTCAAGTATTTTTAACCAGAGACAAGATATTTTTAGATTATCCCTTTTTTCTATGTTTTAACTATCGAGGTTTTTCTTGAACGTTTTTAATCGTTAACAACCTATATCGTCTCCCTTGCTGGGGCACGTGTGTCTTTCTAAACCTAGGGAAGGTTGGGCCTTACTCCATACACGGAGGCCAAGTCCGGATTGATGGAGGTTGGGGGGCTATGTCAACCCTAGTGTCAGAAGTTTTAAGCCGCCTTTAGGCCTCTGACATGGGTTTACGTGACGTGCCTTGCGCATACGAAACACGAAAACGGTCAAGATAAATGCCACTAACACTTCCATCCATGTTATGACCGTTCACCCACTGAGCTCCGACCGCTTCAATATATTCATTTATTTAGTGTAATTTTACGCGCATTACGCAGCAGTGAGAGCCACGTTTTTCATATTTACGTATCTTTTCCAGGAATAGGAAAAAAGGCAATGCTAAGGTAGGCTTCTAAAAATAAAACTGGTCAACTTCTGTTTTACAACTTTGGCGAAGCCGTAGAAAGAAAAGCTAGATTTTACACAATTTGGTCAAGCACCGGAACGATTTGTTTTAGAAATCCTATTTTGTATGGTTTTAGGATAGCCACAGAAATACATGTTATTCAGTTCAATAAGTAGAATATTACTAAAGTATTTGGTATAACTTGTATGAATTATAAAATATCTGTTCGTTTGTTTGACATGTCATTAAAAGCGGTCAAAAATTACTCTGAGTGTTATATGACATTTTCTACTCAGTCGGGTAATAATTTTAATATTTAATGTTTAATGTTAATAGTTAATATATAAGAAATAGACTTAATGGAACTTTTGCAAACTTGTAAAATAATGTAGTTAGTACGAGAATATTTTAAAATCTTATAAGAAAACTTTATCCAGCCAATGAATATTTTTGTTGTTTGTTTTAACTTAAAATTAAACTAAACGTCTGTTATGATAGTAATTAGTACTAATATCTTGGTAAGCCCGCTTCCATCTTCGGCATCATCATCACTTACCACCAGGTGAGATGATGCCAAGGGCTTACCAATTGAGGGTAAAAAAAAATTATGCTTTCCTTACAAAGTTCACTTAATGGTGAATCAATCAATTCGTATAAAAAGCTCAAATTTTTTTTTCCTCATTGAGTATTGATTTCCTGAGGAAAGTTGTCCAGTTTCATAAGTGGAAAAAAATTCAATAGGACTTTATTATAATATGAGTAACAGTCTAAAACACTATACTATTTCTTCAGTGTGGATTTGTATTTTTGTTACTCATAGATACAACTACAATAATCTAGACTAAAGCGTGCTAAAGCTTACTCATATCCGGAACACTGATAGATACCCACTGTGGTAGGCGGCGCAGGCGCCTAGACCGGCCATATCCGTCCCGTGATCGAGTTACAGCCCACTGGCTGATGGAGATGATTGAGCGACCGATTGATTGAGTGGTACATGGTGTGGTAGGGATGGTATATAGTGTGGTAGGGCGGCTATAGTATATAGGTAGTGACTAAGCCGGTAGTTGACTGGTAGTCATATGATTAACTTTTTATCAAATGTCAAAAACTAAATTTTGTCTTAAACACGTTTGAATATTAGCTATGACGTCATTTTTCAGTCAGTAATTATACTTAAACTACTAAGTTTGCATATTAATGTAATGGAAATCCAAGCGAGTAAGTTTTTTCTGCAAATTTAATAATATTAACTAATTAATGTACAATATGTCATTATTTATTTATGATGCAATGTAATCAGCTTCGGAATAGGTATTATTTGTCTGAAGAACAGATGCTTTTCTCTACTTCTATCTGTTTTATATCTCTGTATGTATGACTGATGCTGTGGTTGAGTGGTTAGCGCTCTTGACTAATCCGTGGAAGGAGGGTTCAATTCCTACAGGGGGTAAACATTTCTGTGATGAGCAGATTTGTTTATTGTATAGGTATAATCTAGCTAGCTAGTTTCATTACAGAATCCTAGTTAGAGGCTAGTTAACAGAGTGTGATTTGTCCCAAAATATGTTATTGTTTAAATTATTTGTGGTCACTGAAAATTGCGTTTTATATAAGTATTAAACAATGCTCAGTTTAGTTAGTTTCGCTCAACATATAGCATCAAAACTTTGAGATTATTGTAGTTTTTTTCTTTTACTGTACATTTGTTTAGTTTCCCTTACAAAGTAAAAGGTAAAATAAATTTAAATACTCATACAGACTGTGTGCTAATTTAGTATACTAATTTATCACCCTTAACCCTTCAAATAATACCACTACATGCAAATCTAAATCTCGATTCTAGTTCACTAAACCTTTAACTATTGTATCTACGATTCATTTTTTATGTCAAAAACTTTCCAAAGTTCCACTGCCTACCATCCAGTAAAACCCAGAGAGCTAACAAGATTATTGACGGATGTCAACTGGAATTCTCGTGTGATGGAACACGCCCATTTTAACTTCTCCCACCTCGCCAATTAGAGGACTTCCTGAAGGAAATCGCGCCTTCGACCGAGAGGCTGGCGTTATGGAACTTGATTGTGATTTTGATAATCCACGAGTATATTTCGTAGACAGAGTGTCGACTTCGCAGTGTAACAAATAGACTAGCCGGGATCTAAACTACTGTTTAAAAAAAGTATGAATAAAACCGCTGGTGGCACCGCAAAAAGGAGCACCAATTCGCGGAACTTTGTAAGATTCAGTTTAATTTGTAGCTTTTTTACACAGTACTTTTTAAAGCAGATAGCCCGTTTGTAAAGACATATAAAACGTAACTATATATATTCTGTTTTTTTTTCAAGATGTACTTGTAATTTCACGAAAATCTGGATAATCGCGTAATCAATATTTTGTTCTGTTCTGTTAAATGAACGGTTTCAATCCGTAATGTCGCTATTTGGAAACAATGGCCGGCCGGTTCCTCGCATCATACTATAAGCACCTTATGGATGTCAATCAAAGAAGAAACCTTCAAGGAGGTCAACCCCTTAGTAACATTTCCGTACTATGGTGAGGGGACACAGTCCAACACTGCGATAGGTACATAATCTGAAATTGTAAATAAAAATATTTACCTATGACATTTCTTGGAAGCAATAAACGCTAAATTCGTAATACTTATATAATATTCTAGCACACACAAATATGTACATGAGCAGGTATATAAGATTACATAATTTTTTTGCTCTACCGATGCCAATATTTTTCCTTTGTCGCTCGCGAGTAGTTGCCTCATTATTCCTGCCCCGTCACGTGTAAGGGAATCTCGACTGCTTTCATCTTCTCTGTGACTATCTATTCTTTGACAAAATACCAACGAGATGCTACATGATGACTTGTTATTGGTTTTCAGAGAATTTGAAAACACGTTACAATATAGAAAATCAGAATTATATTTATTTAATAATAATTATAATTATGTATTATTTTCTGTTATCTTGCGTGCCTAAGAAATCCTTGTACCATTTGCAAATAGGTATGGCCTTCAATTTAAGTACAGTATCTCCCCTTATGTATTTACTATATGTGATAATTGAAAATGTAAAATTTATAACAATATTATATATTCATAGTCTAAGAAAGATGTTTGTTTACGCTTCACGTAGCACATAATATTTGGGTAATTTTACGCTGGAAATATTTTGATGTTTACAATTTACAAATCTCAATTTCTATGAACTATATTTAATACTAGCTGTCAGTTACTTCGTTCGCGTGGAAGTTTGAAATTATAGAATATTCGAGAAGTTTCTCGAAAGTGCCGAATATTGCGTAAATATTTGCCACCCACCGGTTCGCTCTCTTCGCTTTTCAGTGAGTCTAAAACATTCTGAACATCTTGGGGCTTCTCGTAAGAAACCAGTTTGTGTATTTTCCATGAAAGCCATGACCGGGGAGTGGATAACTGCAGAAACATTATTTTTGACGTATTAACACCGAGCTAAGTAAAGAGAGCCGCCCAAGCAGTTGATATGATATACCTTGTTAACGCAACGTACAAACACTTAACTTTTATACAGGGTGTATAAAATATGTATGCATAGGATCCGTTAACTGGATGTTCTACTTATCTTCATCATCATCAACCAAAAGACGTCCACTTCTGAAAAATGACCTCACCCAAGGATATCCACGCTGACCGGTCATGTGTAAACAGCGGCTTCCCGCGACCTTCACCAGGTCATCTATCCGCCAAGTTGAGGTTTGCTTACGCTACGTCTTCCGGTCGACGCTCGAGAACTTTAAAGCCCTAACAATTCGCCTAAACGTCTTACGAGTACATACACGTAGGACGTAGGTTGGCGTGGATATCTTTGAGTGAGTTCTTTGATCAGGGGTGGACGTATTTTGGTTGACGATGATGAAGATAAGTAGAAGATCCAGTTAACGGATCCTATGCATACATATTCTTATACACCCTGTATAAAATTCATGCCAGAGCATGCTAGAGCACATGCTATGGCACTAAACTGGCACTCGAGTTTAGCGATCCTGTGACCTATGTGAGTTACTTTATTTCTCCTACGTAACACCTTATTTCTGATTCGATCAAGTAGGGAAACTCATCCTACTAAAAACTCTCTTGAGTTACATTTTTTTCTGAAATGGCAAAAGTCCTCTCATACAAATTGATCAGTTGATTTTCCTTTTAGTGGTTTTTTTGCGAATTAAGAAAATCGTAGTAGCAATATTTTCTTTAACGACTAAACGCTTAATTTTACGGCTTCTACAACTATTTTGTTATACCCCTGTATATGAATATTGAGACATATCATACCACCTGTAATAATTAATAATGTATCTGCAAGCTAGAGGAAATATTTATTCTTATGGGATTAAAATATAAGAATACTAGTTGTGAAGATCAAAAATTACATAGTGAAAGCAAAGGATATTGTTGATAAACAAACAGGACGCTAAGAACTTGAGTATTCATTATACCTACATAATTTACTAAATGTTCCTATTCCAAGATATTTTTCGTCGCACAAATCCCAAACCTTCCATTCAACTAATTTCCATCAGCCCACACGGCGAATTTTACATAACCCTCCTACATAAGTGTAGATTAATTAACAAAAAGAGGCCCCTCAGATTGCGGGGGGCGGCGGGGTGGTCCTGCCCATGATTAACGACCTCCGAATCCGGCCCTGCATCGCATGATTAATACGTAACTACGGGATTGCGTGTGAAATGATTGCGGATGTTTTGCGTGGCGCGTACTTAGTGAGTGATGTGGGTGGGGTCGAGTCTTATAGTTGAGGATGCTGAGATAAACAAGTCTGAACTTGGAAACTCTAGAACAAAAAGTAGGCTATGTATTTCTGTGTAAGTTTGATTAGTGAACTTTCTGTATTAACATATTATTATTATAATTTCTAGCCAATATCACAACCCGGGTACTCTAATGAGCTGTCATGTTACAATAATCTAAAATTATAATGAAAAATATATGACGTGAGGTCTTCTTTAGAAAAAAGTAATAAGTTTCCATACAGTATGATAGAATTATTAAAATTATGTCGCACTGCCTCCATATACCGTAATGTCATTATTTTGTTAAGAAGGTTGACTTGTAAAGAAAATGGGCTTGTTTTGTGTCAAATAATTATTTAAGTAACGTTTAAATCTAAGACATACCGGTGATCTATTAACCGTAAATATAAATTAAATTTTTTATCGTTTTATTTAAAACTGGCATGATATTAAAACACCTGAATGAAACACTCCAAAAACAAATAGAAACCACTCTTACGTTCCACAGAGTACACTAACACACATTTTCTTCAAAATAACTTCACTTAAAATGAGAATACCAGAAGAAAATCATGGCTCGCATTCCTAATTCCACATACCTTCCTAGGCGACCAGGGTGGCTGCCCCCGGCGGCGTGGGGGCTGAAGGGGGTCGACAGGCCCCCGTGCGGAATTTCGGGGGCTTGCATTCCGCATGGTCATTCTTTGAGTCATATTTCCTTCATGACACCCAGTCTGCAAATTGTTTTTTTGGGGGCTTTAACAAGTTTGTGGACATGATGTGGGTAAAGTTATGTAACATGTCTCTTCGTCGTAAGTTTCTGAAAATATAAAGTTTTAGTCTAGTAAGGAGAACTCAGAGGTTTCAGTTTAGTGGTTCAAAGAGTTATAGGCTGACGATATAAATATCCGAGTACCTAGTCCATTTATCGATATCAGATTCATTTAATTTTGAAATAAATCATAACGTTTATTTTGGATATAAGAACTTTTGCCCAGGTTGCTCTTAAAGTTGCTTTACAGTTACGTTTTTTTATTTTGACAACTTTACATTATTTAAAAAAAATATATAAATGTATTTATTTGAGTTCTCCAATAATCAAAAACTGAACAAGCTTTTTACTAATAAATAAAATTTACAAAAAAAAATCTTTTTATGTTTTTATGCAATAAAATGTTAACAAATCAATGACAAACCAGTTACTCTTAATATTAAAAAAGATTAAAAGATGAAAGTTAGTAAAGTAACAACAAGCCATACTGTCCGCACTACCGCAAGGGCACAAATCCTTTTCACATTACTCAGACTTACGTCACCCAAAATTACCCATTTCCAATACGATTTTATTTATTCATTTAATTAAAACAGTTTTATTAATTAAAAAATGTTAATCCAAAATTTAGAAACTACTTTTACAAATATTCGAAAACTAATATAGTTATCCATTAAAAATTAGAATATTCGATGCGTTAACACTTTGAATGCCTTCCAAACATTGAACAGTACCCCCGAGTAAGAAGTAGGAGTATGATAATAGCATACGCCGTCGGAATTCTTATGGTTGCTATCCTGCATGGTCATTGCCGTTTTCACAATTCCTGTCGCAGTCAAGGCTTTGCTATGTGGAATAGGACTTTGTAGGAGAATAAGGCAATTGCCACTTTGAAAAATAAATTAATAAAAAGCGGCCAAGTGCGAGTCAGATTCGCCCATGAAGGGTTCCGTAGCACCAAGTAACATAATATAAAAGTTCTTGTAGTTCGTTGTAACTTGGATGAAAGGTAAATTGCGGTTTACGATTTATGACGTATTAAAAAAACTACTTACTAGATCTCGTTCAAACCAATTTTCGGTGGAAGTTTGAATGGTAATGTACATCATATATTTTTTTAGTTTTATCATTCTCTTATTTTAGAAGTTACGGGGGAGGATACACATTTTACCACTTTGGAACTGTCTCTCGCGTAAACTGTTGAGTTTAGAAAAAAAATATATTAGAAACCTCAATATCACTTTTGAAGACCTATTCATAGATACCCCACACGTATGGGTTTGAAGAAAAAAACTTTTTTGAGTTTCAGTTCTAAATATTTTTGTGTGAAAATCTTAATGCGGTTCACAGAATACATCTACTTACCAAGTTTCAATAGTATAGTTCTTATAGTTTCGGAGAAAAGTGGCTGTGACGTACGGACGGACAGACAGACAGACAGACATGACGAATCCATAAGGGTTCCGTTTTTGGCCATTTGGCTACGGAACCCTAATAAAAACAGTATTTTTCCTTAAACAGTCCTATAATAAACCTCCTATGTAATAAACCTTCTAAGAAAATAGAAAATCATGTTCATGCCCACATGAATAGGTATTAACCTACTTTATATTTTATTGATATTTTATAAAAATATAAAATTAGTTCGTCAAAAATGTTATCATATATCTCCGACCAGTGTTGGGCGTAATTAATTACTATGATTTTAGAATGTTTAATTATTCTTAATTCAGTTAGATGTAATTGCAACTATAATTACAAATTGTAATTAGTAATTTAATTACTTTTTGCAATTGTATTTAATTTGTAAAATTTATAATTATTTCAATTTTACTTGACATTATGTACAATATCATATGTGATACGTACAATTTCAGAATATAATATACCTCGTTTTTGACAGTATTTACTTATAAATAAATAATTAAAATGACGAGGTTCAAATACATTATTAATTTAAATTAAATAATTTGATATCACGCATAGCACTGCAATAAAAATATTTAGTATATTAATGATTTAAACGTAATTACTTGTAATATTTTAATTCGTTTAAATATATGTAGGTCTCATTGTAAGTTGGCTATAAATTTGCTTTTCATCCTTTTAGACACATGTTAGCAAGATGTCAAAGGCTAGCCAGGGAGCAGAATGAATAGCGAAAAACCGAAGAGGTCTTACATACATAGTTAAGAATAATAAAAAAACTAATTAGATTAATTTTTGAATTTCTTTTTGTGGTCATTATCATCATCATCAGCCGAAAGACGTCCATTGCTGGACAAAAAATATATTTTTTTAACCATATCTTTCACGACTGTGCGTGCATATAGATTTCTATGACAGAATTTCTGAGCTAGACTGTGGTAAAGCGTAGTTTGCATGTGGCGCGTAGCATTAGACAATAAATAATAACTGCAGAGAAACATACGTTATGTAAAATTGGTACACAATACCTTGTGTCCCATTTCCGTTTTCTAGGGTCACTTTACCAAGTGACCCTAGAAAACGGAAATGGGATTTTTAACATATTTTTACAAGCCTGCAGGTTTCATACAAATATTTTTGGCATTCTCCATTATATTCCTAAGCAAACTCGGTTTTAAAAACACGAAAATTTAGGCTTAAGCAAATTTATTTTACAAAAATAGATAGTATCTATAATAAAATAACATCATATCGTGAATGGTTTAAGTTAAATTATGAATTTTCAATATTGTTAAAATTTTGATAGGTATCTCATGCGAAGCCGAAACATATGAAAGTGAACGGTTTTAAGACTTATCCGTCTCCATACTACGATAGCTAGTAAAGATATTCGGGTTATGTGGGTTTACGCTACAGTTGATATTTTACGCCACTCGTTTTAAGAGAACATTAAACGAATAATTATCCGGCGAAATTACATAAGTTCGTACGACTGTAGTGTGTGTTATAGAATTATAGATGTAACTTTGGTTTGATGTGTTTTGTATGAAATGAAATTTAGAATATTTATATATAAAATTGGAATTTATCTTTACACACACACACACACACACACACACACACACACACACACACACACACACACACACACACACACACACACATATACACACACACACACACACACACACATACACACACACACACACACACACACACACACAAAAATTTTCTTTTATGTTGTTATTCTTTAAACTTTTATTTAGAATATAAATTAACATTTCTGTTTTAAAAATTAAGTACACTTGTATGTGACGATTTATGTAATGGAGGAGCGAGATCTCCTAATACAGGTATTAAATTACCTAAAAGGAGTTCTCAACCTAAAATTTGTAAAACTTGGTTGAACGAATAAATTTTAATTTTTTTTTAATTTAATCGTATCTGTTATTTTTGGTTATTTTTATGCGTTTAAGCAGTAAGGTATGTATACTTAGTTACTTAGGCATGTCTTACCTATTAAAACGTTTTCTGTTGTGAGTTCCTAGATGTCACAATGAAATCTCTATCTCTCTCTCTAATCATTATTAATGCTGCTATTAAATGTAGCAGCTTGGGGTATGATCAATATGTGTTTATGTTTGTCAATATGCAGTTAGATTTAATCTAATAAGTTTGCCCAAAAAAATATTAATTAAAATTTGAATCTTTTAAAGCAATTTCAAAATAACACAACGCGCAATCAAAATGGCGGCCGGCAGTTCAGACTAATTTCGGAGAAATCCCAAGCAGCACCGCACTAAATCACCGTACCTATTATGTACTGGGCCCATCCGCACCGTCCCCGAGAAGGCCCGGACTCCGGTCCCAGACTCGGGACTAATGTATAAATATTCTAAATATACGGAAATTTCGTACCTCCACACGTCCCATCACTACTGTTCTAACTGACAAGCAAACAACATTTAAATTCGACCGTCGCTCTCGGATTTTGAGTCCGTTTTCCGAGTTTAGAATCGGGACTTTCAACCTTTGGGAATGTGGAGGACAGTCCTTACAATCCTTTCTGTTAAACTATTCTCTTTGAATAATTGCCGCGTGGACCTGAAGGGTTAGAGCGCATATTCATGCTTGTCCTACCCATTGTGGTTAGGTTAGGGTGTACGCAGACCCGTGCTGTAGGGACATACGTTCGGGGTATGTGGTTTATGTACCTACTGCCAAAGGGTCGAAATTAAAAATGAATAAAATATTAATGTTCATATATTTTTTTGTTACAGATGTAAAAAAAGGTGTTCGCTAAGCCTGATCCAGATTTCTACGTGTTTTATAAATAATGATAAGGTAATCTCAATCTTCATTATTTAAGTACTTATCTATTTACTGACTTAAAAGTAATTCCTTATATTTACGTGTTTAAAGTACATGTATATATCGATTTCGGAGCGGGAAGTGTCGAAGTCACCCCGGATTACACGTTTTTAATTGTTCAATTCGTTAACAACCAATATCGTCCTCACTACTGCTAGTTGCTGCTGCAAACTGGATAATTACTGTAAATTTTGTCCAAAAACACATTTCAATATTAATATATCTATCATACATTGCTTCTAGAAGTTTTACTTAACTTGCAAGCTACTACTTGTACAGTCAAGAGTAATAATTGTAACGAATGGACGCAAGTTAGTTCAGTGGCGAACGCCCCGGGCACTCTAGTCCCCAACTGTCTCCGATAGGGACCAGATTAATTTATGGGTACCAGGGACTTTAGGATCATGGATTTGTTGTTTTTATCTATGACTATATAATCATGTGTGAATTATTGAAGATATTCCATAGTGGTGGTAATCTTTTTATGTATTAACCTCAGGTCCGACGAGGTGGATTCTACTGCGTACTATAAACCTGCCAGCGTATTACTGCGCTTCGGTGGATATAGACAGATATCACAATTCAGCAGTTGACTACTAGTCATGTAAGTTACTTTTTATCTAATGTCAAATACATTTTGCTCCAAAAATGATTGAAATTGTGACAAAGACAACATTGTTCAATACAGTAGTTTTAATTACTATTTTAGTAACAAATTAATAAACAAAAATTGTTGATTTCAATAGCATATTGAAAATTCCTTTGATTAATGCGCGTGCGGTATAGTTAGCTAGCGCAGATAAATGTCTGTTATTTGATCCATCCTCTACATATAGCCTTTATACGGAGTGCTAAAAAAGTGCGTTTGAAATTTTAAGGCGCTAAGTATAGCCAAATCGCAATATTCAATTCAAATTCTTGAAATAATGGTTAAAGCTATCACCATGGAAAAAATATATAACATACTAAAAACAATGAAAAACGAATTGTATTGAACAGAATCATAAAAATCACAAAACTTTGATGAAAAAAATATCCTGTGTATCCTCTCGGAAACACAATATTTGTTTATGTTGGAACCAACACACAAAAATCGGCCATTTTAATACCTTCAATTTATCTTGAACGGATTTTTTTAACTTATTTGAAAGCCAAGAAAAGTAATAAAAACATCGAAATCTCGCGAATTTTGCGTTCGGCCTTGACGTAACCGCCGCGATGGTACTCACACTGATCTGAACTTAAAATTAGTAGGGCGTTACGGTCGATATTATATTGTCATGCATCAACCTGCTCATATTGAGTGTACTTCGCGCCTTAAGAGGTTAATCGGAATCAAGTATAGTGTACAGTGCGTACATGAAATGTTTTTTACTGTGATTGTGGCGGCTCTGCTGCTTGTTGGAGATACGATGGCGTCCATCGCTCTCAGAACCGAAAATGTAAAGCTCTTTATTTAAATTAATACAGTCCACTTTGAAGCATAAAAAATGAGATTTGCTCACTTTATAACTAGTTCTAAGGAGCCCGCTGCGTTTTGGCGTGTAAGAATAGCCAGTTTAATCCAGTAGTTCACTGCTAGTCATTTGAGTAACTTCTTGTCTAATATCAAAAGCGACATTTTGTGCAGTAAAGTGTAAAGACGTCATTGTTCAGTATAGTAATTGGCATCGTATAATATTTTATAAAGAAAATAATAAACAATATTTCATAATGTTTATGTTTGATGTTGCCAACTTCCGGATTCCTGTCATTTTTGCGGAGTACTGAAAAAAGTATCACATGCGATATATTTAGCTAGCGTAGTTAAAAAGTCTGTTATTTGATTCACACCTATATGTATGAAGTGTTTCTTAGGGTTCCGTACTCAACAAGGGACCCTTATAGTTTCGCCATGTCCGTCTGTCTGTCTGTTCGCCTGCGACTTAGCTCAGAGATTATTAGAGCTTTAATTTGGCACAGATTGCACAGACGACAAAGTGGTAAAATTAAATCTTGAAAAAAAAATACAGAGTACCTCCCCTAACGTGAACCTAACGTGAAGTTAGGTATTAATGTTGCAGTCTCCTATGATATTTGAGTTCACATGGAATTAAAAAATACATAATATTAATTACGACAAAGTGGTAAAATTAAATCTGGAAAAAAAAATTCAGGGTACCTCCCCTATAACGTGAACCTAACTTGAAGTTAGGTATTAATATTGCAGTCTCCTATGATATTTGAGTTCACATGGAATTAAAAAATACATAATATTAATTACGACAAAGTGGTAAAATTAAATCTTGCAAAAAAAAATACAGGGTACCTCCCCTATAACGTGAACCTAACTTGAAGTTAGGTATTAATATTGCAGTCTCCTATGATATTTGAGTTTACATGGAATTAAAAAATGCACAATTTATCATAAATTCACAAACCAAAATACCAAACATAAAATGCACCAGAACAGAATGGTCCTCAAATAACCATGAGCGCATTATAATTTGATTCAGATCTGATCCAGAGGAACTAGTTTCATCCAAACACGAGATGACCAATAAAGTGGTCAAAGGTTGTATCGTGATCTTTTAGTTGTCCCTTGCCCCAATCAATTTAAATATTCAATAGAGATGAATGTGAAGCTGGCTATTTATTTTTGAAAACGAGATGAGTAAATCTCGTGAACAGGTGAGGGGTTAAATGAGGGGATGGATGCTGCAAAGAGATGAGGACTCGGTCAAAGGGTCAGTTCACAGGTTAAAATGTACATCATTATTTGTGACAATTCTTATTGTGATATAATATATTGTGTTCTGACCATGGGGAAATTGGGAATTTAATTATTGGTCGAAAGTTTTCAAAGCAAAGGTAACTTGATTACTTAAAAGTTCTGTGCTGTGATATTGTATTAACATTAGATACGAGTATAAACCTATATACTGGTATCTCAAAAATCCAGCTATACAGGTGTTGAATAAGATTTAGCAATACCTTAAAATGTGCTGTGAAAATGTAAAACAAAAATTGATCACAGTCATGATGTGATCAATTTTTGTTTTACATTTTCTAAAATGCAAAGAAATAATATTCTATCTATTATGTTAAGGGGTTACTCAGACTCAAGTATTGAATACAGGAAAAAAATAAAAAAAACCGATCTACAACTATTTTTTCAGTTTCCTATACAAATTCTTAATTCCTTATGCAGATTTAGTAAATTTTGATCGGATTTTTCCTGTATTGTGTACTTGATTGTGAGTAACCCCTTAAAACTTTTAAACGCACTTTTTAACAACCTGTATATAATTCAGCAAAACCGCAGAACAAAGCTAGTCAGATAACGAGACGAATTTCAAAGTATCGCTACACTGTTTCAAAAATAAAAAAGAATAGGTAATGTTGTAGGTATGAGGGTAATAATGATATTAAATTTATTATCTTAAACAGAATAATTCTACGATTATAAAAAAACAATTCTTTCCAAAATCTTTTCTTTCCCCAATACCACTACGTTCATAATACCAAACACGCCACTATTTAATAAGAACAAAGACATAATTATTATTCATGTGTACAACTCCACTGGAACGCCTGGCAACTTGCTAATTGCATATGCAGTTCCTTAATTCGTCCCTGGCAAGCTAGACGAAAACTTTTACCCTAGCTCACCTAATAGAGGGCTGTATCTAGTAGCATGATTTTATTATTAGCGAGTCATGTGACCATGAAGCATTTGTCTCCTTTTACCGCATGGAAATGAAAAAGAAAGCGGTACAATAATAGGGTTTTAGCAAATCGGTCGCAACAAATGTCGTTCCTTAGATATACATAATAAGTATCTGTATAAATTTTCAACTACACATATCTTTAGATTAATACATCCATAATTAAAGGTAGCATGAAGAAAGAACGATTTACCCTTTTAAAAAAGCTTTTGCATTTCTGTAACATTCAAAAAGGCAAACATCCTTTTAATCACCAGCAAAATATTTGCATAAGATCCATTCGACGAGCAAAAAAAAGATTAAAATAAGACTTATCTAGCCACTAATTGCAAGAGAAAGGTGGAATCTACCAATAGGTGATAAGTAGCGCATAAAATGATCTGGATATTTTTCACTGCAGTGAGCTTTGACCGTTTCAAGCTAATAATGTAAGCTTAAGACACAGGGCGGGTCTGAGATTACTTAATTAATAATTACCAATTTAATAATTAATATATCAAACAACAGATAAAAACAAGTCAATTCGAAACAGCAACAAAGAAATATAATGTTCTATTTATTTTGTTTTTTACTTTTTTTTTTGTAATAAATTGTTGCTTATTCTAGAAAAGGCTTCAAAGAGAGAACATTAAAATTTAAATTTAAGACAGCTTTCATCTTTCTAGACGTTTTGGTTGTTATTTTTCTTAAACAATTCTCGTAAAATTATAGACTAAAAATATTATCTGTCAGAATTTTTCACCAGAAGATATCTATCGAATAATAATATCGTAGTATAATACTATATCTATTCAAATAAGACTTCTTATTTGGATAATTATTTTGTATATTTCCCTATACATTTTATTAAATGAGTGTTAAATTATTTTCTTCTTATAAAATACATCGAAGCGATATAACTAAGTTACATTTGTGTTTGCCTCAAACATTCTATTCTATCCGTAACATAGGTACCTTTTAAACAAATGGTTCCAACCAAAACCACAGACAGAAACAGCTCACTTCGGAAACTTCTCTAACTTTCCACTCGCTACGTCCCTGCGCGTTGACCGAACCACCCCTCTCCCACCCCTCACCACCCAGTTTCCGAATTAATTGCAATCAAAAGGAAGGACACAAGTGTAGTCCACCCCTAACTTCGCGAGCCATGTTGAAAATTTGCCCGTCTACTGTACCAGTGTGTGTGGTTTGGTACGTTTATTGTGTGTGTGTATGTGAATCTGTACGCAGTTGCGACGGTAATGGCGGCCTTCTCGTATTTCGTACGTCCATTAAGCATTGTCTCGGACAACCCCATAGTCGACTATGGGGAATGGTAATTTAAATTAACGATGGAAGAAATGTAAGAGAATTAAGGAATATAAAAGTTTAGAAGTGTACTCGAAACTGATACTCGATTTGTTTTTTTTTTGTTCCTAAATTATACATATTGTTTTTATACCAGCGTAGTAAAAATGTTAGTTCATAATGTTATCAGTCCAGCAGTCCCTTACGTAACAGAGTTTTTAAGTATGTATGCAAAAGTAATGTTATACAACTTTCTTGACCTTTCGACGTAACAATTTTTATGAAACTTTAATAAATGTCACTTATTAGTAAGTTTATTTCCAACCTTTAAGGTATTCCGTAACTTCGACAACATAATTATAAAGTGATTCGTTAAGGAAAATTTCAAAATAACAGGAAAGGCATATACTTACGCCCACTCATATAGGATTCTGAAACTACATTAATATTTCACGGGCCCCAAAGTTGGTTGGGGTCCTTTCCAAACAGCCCTTGGTCCTCCAAAGTTATTCCAACTTAGTTCTTGTTGGGGCTTTTGGGGAGCAAGATTACTTTGTACTTCAGTTAGTGGCGCCTTATCTTTGTCTAAGTTTCTGCCAATTTGCGGATACTTCACGGATTCGGATCGGAATGTACCTTATGTTGGGTGTTTTAATGATTGGACGAAATCGTTAAGGTAGCTGCATGTGGGTCCCGTACGTAGGAGCGAATGACGCTGTAGCGAAACATGCTGTGGCGAAAAAATTTCAATGTGGTACGCTGGAGCGAAAGGCCACTGGAGCGAATGATGCTGAAGCGAATGTCGCTGTAGCGAATGTCGCTGAGGCGAAAAAAAATAAAATTGTATACTAACTTGAAAGCTTAAAAGGTAAGGTAAAAATAATGATAAGATGCAGACATAAAATGTCAATTAAATAAATAAAATATACCGGGACAAATCACATTCGGTCATCTGGCCCCAAACTAGAATTCCCTGTATTATGGGAACCAGAGACTGATACATACATATACAGCGCTGTAACCCTGTATAATTTTAATACATACTTGTATAGATAATATAACTTACAATTTTATTTATGTATAAATATAATATACCCAGACACAGAGAAAACAAAATCTGCTCATCACAGAAATGGTTGCCCGGTGGGGATCGTCGAACCCATGACTCTCGGATCAGTAGTCAGGAGCACTAACCACTGAGCCATTGAGTCAGTAAAAAAATTCACATGATTGTGTATTTTTTTATTTCTCCTTGTATAAAATTAACAAAATTAGTTGCAACTACTTAAACTGTGACTTGAAACTACAACTGAACAACTTTCAACACATCTTTATTTAGGGTAAACAACGTACTTATTTCCCATACTAAATTGATAAAAAATTCATCGCGAATGAACGAAGGGTTCTTTGGGGAAAGTTGTTCAGTTTCATGTTCCACTTATGTATTTTATATTTTTTATAAAATACCCAGTTTAAATAGTTCAGTAATTTTGTTAAACTTTTATGTATTATATTTTCTAAAACTTGTCTGTTAAGCATAGCAAGGTCTTCACTTATGTGCTGTATCTGTGTGTTTTCCATTTTTCATTACAATACCTACATTATATTATGTATGTATTTGTATATTTACTTGGTCTACAACCAACCCTCGAATGACGTTGCGAGAGTTTTATTTAACTGTATGAAATTACTTTTGTACGTTGTCTTTAAATGACGGTAGACCTATAAATATTTTTTTAAATACCCGCGTTTTTGATTGACGAACTTAAATCAATTAAGTTTCGTTGATTATTTTTTTTAACAATTTCAATTAAAGCGTTATTAAGTCAATGATATTTCGTACCTATTTATTTTTCATCCAGTCAACTCCCAGATTTCTTGACATAGGTACATTTATTTTTTTATACATAATTCGTACATAAATACATAAAATACTTTTTCCTTTGTTAATTAAAATAGAAAATCGTACAGACTGTTTTCATTTATTCGATTTTACTTCTGAGCTATTGATATGAAGGAGTAAGGAAGTATTGTCATGGCAGAAATGTAGAACTTGAGATTGGGATGAATGTTAATGTGATCGATATTAAAATTTTCTTGCACTGCACAATACGTAAAATAATTTATAGTTTTCTAACAAGTTCATAGGACCACTTAGTACGGGTTTTTTTACCTTCAATTGGTGAGCCCTTGGCATCATCTCACCTGATGCAATGTGATGATGATGCCGAAGATGGAAAATTTGTGAATTGACTAGGGTTGGTTGTAGAAAATTGTTCAGTTTCCGAATAGAAGGTAGTCACAGCTATTTTTTAAAACTCTATATTAGTAGTAGTATTAATGAGTAGCAAAAGATGATTAAGATGTTAGAATCTCGTGAAACTGAACAATCACAAAATACATACAAAATTATTTTTGGACCCCCTACCAAAACTTCACAGTGGCTTTTACTCATGTAACTGAGCAACTTTTCCCAAATAACCAATGGTAAATTCGCAAAACATTTTTGGTGGGGAGGTCCAAAAATAACCCGGCATATTTATTTATATACTTATTTATATATTTGGTGTCCGCATCTTATCATTATTTTTACCTTACCTTTTAAGCTTTCAAGTTAGTATACAATTTTATTTTTTTTCGCTACAGCGACATTCGCTTCAGCGTCATTCGCTCCAGTGGCCTTTCGCTCCAGCGTACCACATTGAAATTTTTTCGCCACAGCGTGTTTCGCTACAGCGTCATTCGCTCCTACGTATGGGACCCCTGCATGTATGTGGGTAGCTCGTAAAGCAAAATATTTTATATTATGAGGGTTTTAAAAATGGAAAATTACGTTCTGAATACGATTTGTAGGTAGAAGTAGAATCAAAATTAATCAAGCAATTAGTGAAAGGATTATCTTCCCTGTTTCTTCCTTTTATGGCAACAATAGCAGTAAAACTTCATTAGCATATTCACTTTTTAGGGTTCCGTACGTACCAAAAGTCTAACGGGTCTCTATTACTATGGCGGCTGTCTGTCCGTCCTGCCTGACAATGATTGTATTTTTCGAACCATAATTTATAGGTAGCATATAAAAAATCTCACAGAGTATGAATTAACATTTCGAAGATTGCTAATTAAAAACTTTTAAGGGTAACCGCAAACAACAAAACCGGCCAAGTCTGAGTCGAACGCATGCTGACGATCCTAACATTAACCAATTACATTAAATTATAACACTTTTTCAAATAATTCAGTGTGGGCGTACAAAACTTCCGTCATCAGTATCAGAACCACCCTTACAATATAACTATTTATTTATTTTTAAACTGCCTTAGCAACCTTTTTCTAACCTAAAACCATACTACAATAACACTGCAACTATCGCGATAGATCTCCATAGTATCCTAATTCCTCTCGTCTCAAGTACAACGAAATAACAATACTAATATTCCGATTATGTACAGTCGGGTAGATAAATAAGCGGAGAATCGTAATCCAAGGGTGGCAACACTTACTATATTAGACATATTGTTAACAGTACGAATGCGATGTTATCTTTCTTCCCGTTGAACATAAGCGAACCGTTGATACCTCTCTAGAGCCACTAGCTTTGGCTGTAGGGTGACCCTGCTTCGTAATGAATAAAACTATTTTACTATAGATGGGCTGATAACGTCTACAATACATGCTTTGATTTAAAATTGCTACTTCGACGTGTCGATGTCAGATTTCTTGAGATGTGAAAGTATTGTCGAAAGACGGGGACAAACTGATATTAAGTTACCGACAAACGCTCGGCTTTTAAACAAGCTTACAAAATAATTTTCTCCCTTGAAAAATACATTAAATAGATGACCTAAAAATACTCCTATGGCCAAGTTAAAATAATTATTTTAAGCTGAGTTGCTTTATTTTGCCAGTGAACAAGATGTTCAATATTTAATTTTAGTGATGTTTTATGCAATTCCTAAAATACTATGATAACATGGTCACCCTACCACTTACGTATACGTGGCAAAGTCGAGGAGCCAGCGAGATTTTGACCAATTTACAGCGTGCCAAGTGGAAAGATAAGCTAATACGGCTTAGCGAGGGGCCTTCGTATTGGAAAACTAATTTTGCATAAACGTGGACCCCTTAGTTACCCACTGTGCAGTGGAGTGTTGGCCCGTGATTAATGCGAAAACAGGTAGCAAAAGCATTTGGATCTGAATGGATATGGAATGTGTAATTAATGTCATAATACCAATGATTATTTGATGTGAAGAAACGTGAAGGAAAAGGAAAATTGATAGTGAACGTGGTGAAGTCGAGAGATTATTAAAATAAAGGAAGTTCACTTGAATGAAAAGTTTCACTTTTACAAATACAACATCATCATAATTTTTCTTGTGTTTATCCTCTTTTATTTGTGGTCAGCCCACTGCATAAGTATACTTTCTTCAAAGTAAAAAAAATATCTGTATGAACGTCAATTCTTTATCCTTTTTTATAGTCAGCTACCAAGTTATCGCAGGCTTCCCTGGTCATTTACTACTTTCCTTCAACCATATCTAGGACTCAATTGAAAAAAACTTTCTGTAATAGTGACTAGGTAAGTATAATAGATAGGCAGTTGACTTGTAGTGCGTGCGATGGGGATAGGTGGTATGTTATTTATTACTTATTAAAATAAAAAAAATTGTACATTCTTCTTCTTATCGCGTAGCACAATTAACTGTCTTTCCACGGCGCGGTGGGGCGTTTCCCTGGTGTTGTACTTTTCATCCATTCCTATTCACACAATAATTGACACATTTTATATACACTAATATATACTTCATAATACCTAACAATGATAGTCTCAACATGTCTTATTGCAAAACTTTAATACAATAACAATATGTTACCATAATTCTACGGTCACCCCAGAGACACATAGAGTCTCAGAAGTTTCATATCATTCATTACAATTCATACAATGCGGCTCATTATTCTCAATGATCGCAACCCTTATCAGATTCGACACCGCGCCCGCGCTGTTAAGATCAACGTCGAAATTAAACTGAGAGCTACGGTACTGATGCAGTTTGCCCAATGTTTATAATGTCCACATAGTGTGTTCGATTCACCGTTTCGAAGATATTTTTTAATGTATGTTGTGCTGTAAATATATTGTAGTTTTATTTATTGTAATTAAATAAAAATAAAATAATAATCATTTATTTTAGACTATTTGATACATAGTTGATGTTAGTAGGAATAAAATGGGTAGCTGAAATAAAATAAAAATATTTTTATATTTTCTGACTGTCATTGACAGTTTTTGCCTAATATGGAATTGGGTTTAACAACAGTCTATCAGAATATTTGTACAACATACTGGCCAGTTTTTACAATGAGTTTTGTTTTAAATGAAATTAATTATTAAAGAATGCATTACGTTAATGCGTTACGTTACGTTAATGCGTTACGATTATACGACATACGTTGTTACGACATACGACTTGTAATACAATTTTTGTATTTATGTTATGTCTACACAATTTTGTGCATTACCGAACCGATATAGTTTAGAATGCCGAATAGTTCTAATAGTTAAACAACTCAGACGTTTTGTGTCTATTTTAACACTTTGAGGATATGACAATTTGCATCTTAACCTACAACATAACCTTACATTATATAGCTGCACTAATGACTGGAAGGCACGCTCGGACCTCGGGGGGTGACCAGTAAGGGACGAAAACTTCCTAAAGGGTTGCCCTAAAAGTGGGGACGCAAACGATAATTAATGCGCGAAACGACTGTAGTGACCGGACCCTAAATACGACTTTGTACCTTATGACGACTGTTTAAGGCTAATATTAGATCCTTAGTTAGAACACGTTTGGTCCAATTTTATGGTGCGTGGTGGTGAATAATAAGAGGTTTAGGCAGGAACGGAGTCGGGCAAGTTGTTGATGAATGACACTCTGAGGGCCCATTGCCCTTCGGATGTTTTAAGTGGGTTGGGATAAGAAATGTCGGATATCTAGTGAAATATTTTCGACTGTGCGTGTGCTGTGCGTCTAATTAATATGTAAAGTTGGTATTGCTTTGTTGTTTGTTTGTTTTAAGGAACTTTAAAGCCCCGGGGCGCTACTGAACGTTTCTTATTGAGTTTGCGAAATGGCTTTACATGTCTAATAGTTTATTGACGTGTATTGTTTTATTTTTAGTTAAATGTGTAAAGTGAAATACAAAAAAGTCAAGCAACTTTTCGACTATCTCCTTTTTAGATTCTCGAAGATATGTACTCATTGTCATAAGGTTATTATATGACTACGCTATCCACCTATAAGCCTGGTAGCATAATTACGATATTTCAGAAAGCTGTACATTTTAAGCTGTAATTGGTAATCATATGTTTATGAAGCAAAAAATATCAAATTATTTATTCATTTGGTATCCAAAACAAATTACAGCCACGTAAAAGTAGACTAGACTATAATTGTTTAATAATTTTCGGTCGTAAGTCTGATAATAGCGTTAGAAGTGTGAAGGTTGGAACTAGCGTCTCCATGGTTAAAAGGCATGAATGAGTAATAATACAGGCTATGTATAAGCGCCATCATCCCCCATAGATGACTGGCAACTTTCACACCATATGGTGGACAAGATTGGAAACGCTAATTATCTTATTTTAGAAGCATCCTCAGTGGGGGCCATGATGAGGGACTGTACAATAGATTGCTATTTTTTATGTAACTTTAAAATTAGTTTCGTTTTCGTTAGTTTCTTTTTGGAGGTCCAGTATAGTTCTTGAGTCCACTTAAAATAATTATTAATTACAAATTATTATTTTTTAGTTTCACCCAGAGATTTCAAGAAAAGTTTTTACAATCATAATGTGTAATTAATTAATTTTGTTATATTATATTTTCTTATGATGCAATAAAGTATATTGATATTGATATTGAATTAATTTAATTTTTAAAAGTATAAGTTTTTACTTTTTAAATCCACTCTGAAACTTTCCCTTTTTTTTAAATGTTTGAAACATAACATATAATAGATAAACTAACTTTTGCAACACAAATATAGTTGCTTTTGCATAATAGCTATTAGTGGAGATTACAGTCAGTGTGTGATCAAAATCAAACGTATCTGATATCAAAGCCCTTCGCGCTGCTAAATGTTCATTAGGAAACGAACGAAGATATCGCTTCCCTTCATAAATTAAACCTGCAACTAATATTATACAGGGAAACAATAAACAATCCTTAATAAAATCAATAAAGTTCTTGTTATACAGGGTGCAACAACATTGATGCAGGATCCGGTAGCTGGGGCTTGTACTTATTCATCGTACTGAAAAACTTTTGTTCTACGACTTTACTAAATTAACAAAAAAAAATTGGACTCTCCATCCTAAATTTAAATTTCGTTTTTGTCATTCGAAAATATCTGGGAAAATATCTAATAATAATATCTGGGACAGATTATTTTAAATCTGTAAGTGTTTTAGGACAAAAAAAAAAGTATTGTATTAAGATTGGTAAGATGATTTCGAAATTACATTTTGCTTATTTATCGGAGCAAAAATAAAGGCGTAGGTTAGGAATAAGCCTGCATGTTACATTCAAATGTCACTTTGCTACTTTTCAGTTTTGTTTGGCAAAGTAGGTAGGTAGCTATTCTTTGTCGACGGTTCCAATTACAGTGTCGTGCTTCTGGCCTATGCTGAATTGAGAGCACTATGAGTTTTTTCCTGAAATCACTTTTTTCGGTTTTATTCTGTTCAGGAAAAATCTCATGCTACTCAGTCTGAGAAAAAAGAACTTGATGATGTGACCACACGATAGAAGTAAAAACTAGCAATATGTGACTGTATTAAGCGCGATTCAGCGTCACAGGCCGACTGGAGCCGAGTAGACCCGATTCAGCGTCACCGACGACGACCCGAGCGTGAAATATTAAAAAATAAATTTTACAAAAGGTACACAATAAAATCCCAGTGTGAAACCTCAAGGTATTTGGCCAAATCTCTCTGATACTTCTGTAAAATTCTCTTGTAATCTTCCGTAACTTCACAGCACAAATCTAGGTTTTTTTATAGTAGCATGCAAAGGGAACTAGAACAACAGTCAGACAGCATACATCACTAGGACCAAAGACCTTATACATTTTTCGGAAGGACTTATTAGTATTGAAAGTTAGCTATATTGTTGGTTTAGCTCAAGTGCATCTGTAAACTTAATTATTTTTATTTATTTACCTATACACATTCTATTCGATCGTTTTCTTCATTTTTTGTACAACTCGAGACTTACAAACATACATACATACAGGTCAAACTAAGAACCTCCTTTTTTTTGAAGTCGGTTAAAAAATGCAAAAGCACCGATAATACCTTGATTAAAATTTTAGTATGTTTATTTTAAACATACCTAGGTAATTAAATCAAAATGTTTGAAAACCATTCTTAAGTTAGACGTCAATGACTACGACTGCCACCGTTCCGTTTGCCGCGTCACTTTGTGACGACTCTGTTTTTAATTAGCGTATTTTTTCTTTGTGGCAACCCCGTGTTTATTAGCCTCTATATGGAGAGCGGGGAGCGGTAGTCGCTCAAAGAACCGCGCTGCTGGAAACTTGGCGATTTAGCGATGTTGGCGCTTTGACAAGACATACGCCTAGATTTTAGTGCATTTTCATAGAAATTAGTTTTATTGGTGTTTGTTATAATTAAGTCAATGCAGAATATAACTGAGAAGATGTTAGAGATTTACCCTTGTGTAAAATAATAATCTGGTAAACATTGTGCGAAACATTCCTGAAATAAACTGTTATTTATTTACGAGTATTTCGTTCATTGGTTTGACCATTGTTAAGTATGTAAAATATTATTTTTATAAAATGATTGAAATTTTATGCGTTTTGCTCTTTTTTACATTCGTTCTCATATTCTTGTTCAATTTCCATTTATAATAACTAATAATTTTGTATGCCTAAATAGCTCAATTTTTTTTCGTTCTGGTTGCATTGGGTTCTTGGGGAAAGTAGTTTTTTAAGTCTGTCATCTATGTACACGTATATAATATGTAAATAAACACATCACTTTAAAAAGCGTGAGTTTAATTATAATAAACTCGATATAGTATTTTAAGTGGTCTATTATGAGGTTAACTATTATTTTTTTGCTATCATTTCTACAACCAGGGTCATATTAAAGCGCTTTTTGAGTATGTATGGATCGTCAAAATGAAGGTCTGAGAGTGACGAGAATGCGCGTTGCAGCATTAGCAAATTAGGTGCCTATATTCACTACTGTAAATTCCAAGATGTTTAAGAAATCAGCCGAATATTCTTGATTTATTTAAATATATAAAAAAGAGACCTAATTGGTCTTACGAAATGTAGGCATAGTAATAGTAATAGACATTCACGCATAACTTTAAAACACTTTGAAAAACCATAAATAATCTGAAACAGAAATTATAAAATCACCCAAAAGCATAAATTACGCATTAAAAATTTTTACTTTGAAAATTAACGAATCTCAATCATAAGAGAGATTTGCATGCTCATATCAAAGTTTGCCGCCCACGCAGAGCAAGACAAAAATATAAAGCGTATTACGTGTGAGAGCGAGACAGGGTAGGGGTTGCCATAACATGGTACTGACATAATGATATATTAATTTCTGTCGCGGGCTTCCTTTGTTTTGTTAGGTATTTTGTGTGACGTATGGTCATTAGGTTTTCATAGTTGTTATAAAGGCGCGAGAGTAGGCGTCTGCGCCGGGCGCCGACAAGCCTTTGTGTGTTTAATGATGAGAGTATGAGAGTGTGGGCCAGTGATAAATCACGTCGTCAACCAGAGAATGGCGTAAACAAAGTGCTTGTGGAACAACTTTATGGACGACCAATTATTTTGCGGTTATGTCTATTTTTGTCTATGGTATCACTAATATGTATCAGTCATAGACGTCGATATAAGATAACCATTCTGTGATCATAAAAGCTCATTGCAACCATTGTTATGACTGGGGCTCTTTGTAAGATGAGGTAAAGTATGGCCACCTCTAGTATCTAAATTTGAACATTATTTATGTCGAAAGAAAATGAGCTAAATTAAACCTTAGTTTTATGCAGTTTCTTTTCTTCATTTTTTCCAATTTATAAATGATGCCAGTATAGCAAAGAAATTAAACCTTATGACCTTATTTTTAATTTATTATTATTTATTTATTTGTCATATTATCGCTGTGTCTGTACTTACACATGACATAAGTAGATTAAGTAGTTTAGGAACACTGTTTGTATTATTTTAATACTAGATAACCTTTAAAGATGACGCATTCTATGAAACCTAAGTACATAAAAATGAGCACAGCAAGGTTCTGCTTTTGTCGAACAAAAATGATGTCAAGTCTCAAAAGAAATGACAGCATTATAAGATGGCATCCGTTTTCTGTGAACCATTGTGTTGTATCTTAATAAATGGTAGATCTCTTAGGGAAATGATATGAGTGCCTATGTAACGAGCTACTTCGGTGCAGGGATGCACACAAATGCATTGTGCAGGAGGACAAAGGGACGACTGGCTAATATGATAATGTAATCAACTACATATACAGGATTACAGATACCCTGAAACTAAATTTTTATGAATAAACTACAAAGTAGTATACCTTGGATTATTTTTGTAAGTACCTAAAATTGCGCAAAAGCTAGCGCAATTTTAGGTATTTAAAAAAATTAGGATGACTTTCAAAGAAATATGTCTTAGGTACTAAAGAGATTGTAATATTCCTGCACTAGCCTATTAGATGACTGGAGAAACGAACACGATAACTTGAGATAATATCGTTATAACGTTATTTTATTTTCAATAATAATTTTCGTATCTTCGACTGCACATATGATGTGATGTTATTATAATAGAAGGTATATCTTTTAAGAAACCCCTTAAAGTTTTAGCAAAGAGCTCTAAAATATGTACAATTATAAGACCCATAAATTGAGCTTTTCCACTTTATCAATAATAAAATCATAATTCTTATCGACTCTCTATAGGATTTTGGTCAGACAGCAGATAAATTAAAATTTGTATGAAGAATCCAAAAATACATTTTTTAAATAATTAAGAGACTTGGAGAAAGTTGTATAATATAATTAGCAGAAGTCTCAGCTAACGGATCCTTCACTTCTTTGGTTATCCCTATCCACCTATCCAATCGAGTAACTTCAAACAATGAAAATGATAAAATGAAAACAGCTGTCTGTAAATCGATGTTAAATCGTCTGAAACAGACAAGAGAACAAAAGGCAAAGCTTATGATGAAAAGTGTCCTCTTTAATAAAATATCTGTATTTTTATTGTTTCAGAAACACACATCGAAGCAGAGGGAAACATCAAGAATTAAAAGCCTTTTAATGACAGCCGTGCTCGCCGAGTTGGACCTGATTATGCTAGAGTCAATCAAGAATGTAATGTTACAAGAAAAAAAAGCTCTGAATAAAATACATATGTTATTTTGCAAAATTTCACAAACACTTACGACATTAGTAAAGCGTCTCTATTTATTTGTTTGTAACAAAAAAAATACTTTCTTTATGACAATTATCGTGTAATTTAGTACCTAATTGTGTGCGTGTATTATTTTCGCCACCCCATTCTTTATGAAGCCGTAGGTACATTTGTCGTTATTTTCAAGAAATATAAAAAGTATTGCATAATTCCATTCCTGGTAAGTGCTGCTCGCTTTTTTAGCTCGTAAGGTGGTTTTACCCAGTCGAGCGATGTATTCGGGATCGGTTAAGACTGGGTTACATGCTCATGAAAAACCGTTAACATAATGATAGTCCGAAGTGTATACAATTTAAAATGATAATCGTACTTTTTATATCGGTTAAAAATAGTTTTATGACACCGAGTACGCTATAGACTGTCTGATATAAATACTAAACATTGAAAGTATTGTATTCAGTTTAAGTATTTTACATATCTACGTTTTTTACATTTTATTTTAATGGTAACAGCAAAGGTCATATTTTAACTTATATAATGTGAAATAAATTATAGGTAATATGAAAAATATTAATAAAACGGAGTACCTTTATTGCCAAATTCGATTATCTGCATATTTTTATTGAAATTAAGTTAAATATATCAATCTACTCGTCTTAAAATTTCAAGTCTGTTTATTTCAAATTTATTTATCTCAAATTTTGATGCAGATAACTGGTTTTGGCTCTAAGGGTACGGTCATGTAAACTAACCTTTACCCATCAATGTTGCCGATGATTGTTCACTGAAATATTTAAGTGTTTCGCGTTACAGAGCTCCAGAAGGGTAGGCAGTACCTATACGTCGTCAAAAAAGAAAGCATGAAAGTTGTTGAAAGGGCTTTTTATTTTATGGAAATCTTTGATTTGGCACTGCTACTTATAAAATACAAGAGTATAAATTCTATTTATTATTTATTTGTTGATTTTTTTAACACTACATAAATGTTGTATAACTAAGAAAATAAAATTCATCTCAAAAAACTATTATAAACCATTTTTAAGAAAACATTAACATCAAATGCTAGATCATGATATAAAATAAATTAACGAGATTTTTTAATTGACATCCAACAAGCAAATCCATCCTATCACATGACGTCACAGTGTATAGAGCGTCATAACAAGCGCCTAGGTAAAGTGGCGAAAGTGGCAACACAATCAGGGCTATAGTGGCAATTCCCCACCTCTTGGTGTTGCCAGCATTGCGCTAATTACTAGCCGGTAACGAGTAGTGTGAGTGCGTAACGGATATATCTCACACATCAAGTATTTTTAAAATTAATTGGCTATTGAAATATAAGTTTGTGAATATTCACTCTACATAGTACCTCTTTAAAAATGCAATTTGTTATAGGATGATATTTTATTTATTACAAATGAAGTCTCTATTTTTATTTATAACTGATCACCGCATAATTAGTTTGTGTCACCGTTAGTTTTTTGTTATTATTATATGATGTACCATTATATCATGGAGCCATCATAATATTACAATCTAGCCTAAATGCTAATAAGTAATTTAAATTTAACCTAAACTGCTAATTTGATTTACACTAAGAATGTGTCCAATAGCACTTTTCTTATTGTCTCTAGTTAAGGGGAAGACACTCTGTTCTTGTATTCTTTACTGTAACATTCACTACACTGCACTAAGCAACACTGACACTTTAAACAACTAATTCAAAAGGTTTTGTCCTTTTCAGTCTTCTCACTAGGTCCGTGTTGTCGAGGAACTGGATGGCCTCAACATTCACATGGTGATGAAGTCTATGTTCATGAGCTTTGGCGAATTTTTTTATAATGTTAGCGACGAAGTCCACTTTGAGGTCCCGATGGAGGTCATCATTTCGTATATACCAGGGTGCATTTACTATACCTCTGAGTACTTTGTTCTGGAAGCGTTGTATGATTCGGATGTTGCTTTTTGGTACATCCCCAGAGCTGTATGCCATAAGTCCATACAGGCATAAGGACTTGTTTCTAAAACAATAGCTTATTTTGTGTTGTCAACGATGAGTGTTTACCAAGTAGCTAGTACATTTTCTTGTACTCATCACATTTCTTTTTGATATGTGCTTTCCAGCGAAGCTTTGCGTCTAGAGTCATGCCTAGATATTTGGCTGTATTTTCGTAAGGTATTACCTGATTGTTTATGAATATCAGATGATAGTTTTGCTTCTTGTTAGTGAAGTCTATGTGAATTGACTTTGATTCATTCAATTTGATTCGCCATTTCTTCGTCCAATCGCAGATTTTATTAACGGCTGTTTGCACCTGTTACCGTTAGTAAATAAAAAGCAAATTCTGTTTCATAAATAATATAAGTATTTGAGAAAAATAATTGATTGATATGTGAGTAACTAACTAAATTGCGTATTGAAGTGTAATATTTCAACTGTAAACAAATTTGAAATAAGTACTTCTGGTAGGATATCATTAGAATCTCCACCCATTAAACTGGTAATATCCTACGAGTACGCTAGCTCAATTACCCATTTCGCCGAACAATCTAGATACCTCTACAGTTTCCTCGGTCCTCAAAGCTGGTCCCAGGTGGACGCATCGGAGCGTCCAAGCCCGGCTAACGCACAAAGGGCTGTTTCTTCTTGAGCACCGCAATCCCTATTAGATGGTAGTCTGAGTGGAGAACGATTGATTATGGCCTTTGAGAAGGACGGTCGGACGATCGGACGGTCGTTGCTTTGTGTCGTGTAGATCTGAAATCGAATCTGAGGGATGCTAAAGGGTTAATTGATTGGAAATGTATGAGTTTTGTTTTTATAAAATAAGTAAAAGTACTTCATTTTGTGTAACACATTAAACTGGATATTTAAACTCACTGCAGCTAAATATAATACATATTCAATGTAACTTCACGCACTCATATTTTATTCATTTATTTGATTAGGTTTTCCAAGTTAAAAAAAGCCCTCACGAATAATGATAGATGATTATCAGAAATTCAAAAATCAACACTTCTGTTATCCTGGCCTGCTATAATTTGTCATATTAACCCTAAAACGACCGCTTGCTCGCGCCTCCTGTTGACAAAACTTTATTACCGAGAATTTGACAATATTGCCCCAAATCGGGTAATATTTTTTTGTCATTGCACCGCGCAGTTGTCGTTTGAATTCAATAGAAGTGATCTAGTTACGTGACCTGCGGATGCCGGTTTGTAAAATTTGAGGACAATGGAAACCAGAAATACTGGTTCAGTGTTTAGTTGCAGTGCCGATGTACGGGTTAATAATTATTGAACATTATAATACGTTCAGAACTTCACTGATGTTGACTAAAGTTGCCAGGTAAAAATAAATTCGTTATTAAAGTTTATTCATCTACCTATCTATACAATTTATTTATAGCGTTCATTTCCCCTTATTTTCAAAGAAATAGTTTCCAAGATCACCTTGATATTAAGAAAAAAAAAAAATTTGTGATTTCTGCAGGGCGAAATTTAAATAAATGGCGATATGTAATACTAAGAAACTATATTTTATTATAAATTGAACAAAGAATCCTAGAATAAAATAAAATTAAAAAGTTTTCACACATTAAGTGTAATTAATTGAAAGGATTTCAGTCGTTCAGTTTCATTAGTATGTAGATCCTTAATTCCTTAGTGTAGAATAGTATCAATATGTAATTTAATTTTGAATACACATCTTTTTTATCTTATCAATAAAGTTAGCTGAAACCCAAAAAAACGCTGACATACATTTGATCATCAATTCTCACTGTAACATAAGGTCTGACTGTAGGTATTATATGGAAAGTTTTAAATTAACCAGAAAGTTAACCAAAAGGTAAAAGGTTAGTTAAGTTTAGGCCCAACCTCCCCCCCCCAATTCCCCCATCCTCCCCATCTATTTAAGTCAGAGCCAACTAAAGATTCCACTCATGAAAGAGAATAAGTAAGTATTCCTTCCACTTTGGGTCCATACAAAGTTAGCTACTCACACCACATATACCTTATTATCCATCTATTAAGACTAGGTATACATGATAACAAGGAAAATAAAACTATATATCGATACGTCTGGGCTCAAAGGGCGTATACGCCTAAGTTCTATTTAGCGTATACGCCCTTTGAGCCCAGAAGTATCGATATATAAGTAAATGCAATGTCCCTTAGAAAACCGTTAAAACAATACCCATATTCCACTACAACTCGTCCGCCTGAACAATACTTTAGAATTAAATGACCCATTGTTACACCGTCCATTTTAAATGAACAAAATACAAAATGGCGGACGAGATGAGAGCGCGGCTGGGGCACTCACGGATCTGAAACAATGTCGTTCTAATCCTTGAAGGGTTAAATGCGTGCTATTGGTCAACCCTACCCCCAGGGTACTTTTGTCCTGCGTTGGTGTGAGTGGGACCAAAGTTTTCGTGTAAATTTGCCCGTAAAAGTTTTGTGTGTGTGACTTTATGAGTTGAAATGGGTTTTGGATTTCGCAATACAAAATTTCAGCAGTATAATGAGTGAGATTAATATTTCATGAATACTTCAATGTTTGTTTTGTAATATATTGCGCAAACTTCATTAATATTCCAGCAATAAGTAAAAGAATAAAGACAAAGAAGATTGGGGTAAGTAATAGAATCTATAAATACAAAAGATATATCATTTAGAAGATATACAAACCAAACATATAATTTTCTTAAATATAACGATTGCCAGATATAATAAACTCTAGATATAATTTTAAAAAGAATAATTTCATAAGGTATAATAAACGCTGTATATAATAAACATACAATATAACAATTATATGATATAAGACTCATTTAACCTACTATTTATAACGTATAACATATCTTAGATATAAATTTAAAAGATATAACAGTGGAGATGACAAAACTGAACTGACAAAATATTGAATCGTAAGTCGGAAAATACAGAATGCGAGTTTTTAAGAGCTTTGGCCGCTAACTTGAGTTTGAAAAAGAATTAATTTAAATTTAATTAAATGTTAAAACTTAAACTCATTTTTTTTATTTTATTTATGTAGATGCGTAACACATGCTTTTAAATCGTCTTTTTTTCTACCTAGTACAAAGTCCCTACCACGCGGGACTTGTACACTCAGCGTTTCAGGAAGTGTAAAATATTGTTTTCTTATTAATATTACATAAGTAATGTGAACTCTTTATAAAATATATTTGTATACTAAATTAATTGAATTTTATTTGTCAAGTATAACAGATGCAAGCAAGCACGTAAGCAAGCATGCAAGCAAGCATGCAAGCAAGCATGCAAGCAAGCATGCATGCAAGCATGCAAGCAAGCAAGCATGAAGGCAGGCAAGCAAACATGCAAGCATGAAAGCAAGCAAGCATGAAGGCAGGCAAGCAAACATGCAAGCAAGCAGTCGATCTGTGGTCATTTTATCAATCAAACCTAAATTATCCGAGTCGGGGTGCTCCGAATTCCCGAGCTCGCTTCGCTCGCTCCCACATCCTATTTAGAATCCGTGAGAATTTTGTATGTATTCTGAATAGTAGAATTTTCATTAAATCAAAAAGCCAGTAGAAAATAAAACCCAGGTAATTTCTCTGCTCACTCGGAGCATTATATCTAAAGTTATTATATCTTATGAAAATTATATCTCCAGAATGTTATATGATTATCCAGAAAATCGTTTGATATAACATTTATAATACACTCGGCTTCAAAAAAATCGCACGTCCGTAAAAATAGGCTTCAAGCACTGTTAATCCTTAAGACAAGCAGTTATTCGTAGCAATATTGGTATCATTTGAGAGCCCTATAAAAACTCTTTAAAAAAATATCCATTTCATTTGATTAAAGAAAAAGCTTGACACTTTAAGTCACTGTGAATGACAATGGAACTGATTCTCCTCTTCAAATTTTGTTTGTATTGTTTTGTTTTTTGGGTATAAAAGGGTCGATACAGCTTATCGGGGGATAAATTTGCTACCAACAGTAGAAGAAGACACAGAAGAATATCTTTCATCAGAAAAACGTCCTTGAAGATGGACACTACTGCTGCTGAAGCCACCCAAGTTATCGCACTACTGCAATCAGGAGTACGTCAGTGTGATGTTGCTCGGCAATTGCACTTGAGTCGCTTTTCTGTTCGAAGAGTGTACCAGAGGTTCCTGCAG
Organism: Coleophora deauratella; assembly: GCA_958295455.1. Classification (NCBI taxonomy): domain Eukaryota; kingdom Metazoa; phylum Arthropoda; class Insecta; order Lepidoptera; family Coleophoridae; genus Coleophora; species Coleophora deauratella. The sequence continues at coordinate 6,215,541 of OY282403.1, read as the reverse complement.
ACCGGTGACTTTGTCCGAAAGCGTGGGTCTGGTAGAAATCGCTGCACTTCTGCGAGAGATGACCGATTCGTCGTATCGAAGTCTTTGAGAAATCGGTTCTCTAATGCTGTTGAGTTGCAACAGCAGCTTCAAGCAGTTCGTAGAAGGGCCGTGAGTGTCTCTACAGTTAGAAGAAGACTAAAGGAGAGAAATATTGTGGCTAGAAGACCTGCCACGGGTCCAAAATTAACCGCAGCGCATCGGCGAGCACGCCTGCAATTTGCTCGCGCCCACGTCAATTGGACCCTGGACCAATGGAGAGCTGTTCTCTTTTCAGACGAAACGAGAGTGTGCCTTTTCTGCAACGATAGACGCAAAAGAGTATACAGAAGACAATGGGAACGTTTTGCCCAAGCCTGCATCCAAGAGACGGTAGAATACGGGGGCGGTTCCTGCATGTTCTGGGGCGGCATATCTGCCGACGGCAAAACTGAACTTTCCTGCGTCTCTCGGACCGGCGGTGCTCGCGGGCAAGGGTCGATGACTGCTCACCGGTACATCACAGAGATCCTGGAAGAACATGTGGTCCCCTATGCTGGATTTATTGGCGACGGGTTCACATTAATGCACGATAACGCTCGCGCGCACACTGCTGCACTTGTGCAGGGCTACCTTCAAGAGGTTGGGATCCCTGTCATGCAGTGGCCAGCGAGAAGTCCAGATCTGAACCGGATAGAGCACCTCTGGGACCAGCTGAAACGCAAGGTTAGATCCCGTGATCCCGCTCCCGCGACTCTTCAGGAGCTCCAAGACGCCGTTATTGAGGAATGGGACAGAATCCCTCAAGAAGAGGCCCTAAAGTTGGTGCAATCCATGAGGGAGCGCATGGAAGACGTCATTAGGGCTAGGGGGGGTAACACTAGGTTTTAGGTTAGTTTTAAGCAACTTTGTTTTGAAAAATTAATCAGATTTCATTTGGGTTTTTTAAGGATTTTTATTGTTTTGTAAATTTTTCTCAGTTCCAATAAAAAACATTGAATGAATTATTGTTTTTGCATTCTCTGTTTCCTTACCTTTCAAATGTTACCGAATATTACCAATATTTCATAATACAAATACGATTGAAAGATGTAGAATAGATTTCTTAAAAGGTGCGATTTTTTTGAAGTCGAGTGTACATATCTATTATAAATGTTATATTAAACGATTTTATATAATGTAATCGTTAGAGCTTATAATTGTTATATTCAACAAAATTATATCATCCGTTGGTATATCTCGTGATAATTATAGCATTAGAGCGTTATTGAAATGAAAATATATCTCCCGTTTTTATATAAAATGAGACGCACCCAGAAGATTGAATAGTGCTCATGTAAAAAGAGTAGGTAAGTATAGGATGCACAATAGATTGAAAACACTTACTTTACATTTTAGTTCTGGTTTCCCTTTAAAACGTATGCCAGTTTATATATCAAAATCAAATCAAAATCAAAAACCTTTTTTATTTAAGTAGATGCTTTACACATATTTTTAAATCGTCATTTTTTCTACCTAGTACAAAGTTCCTACCACTCGTATCTTGTACACTCAACTCTTTTTTTAGCTTCCGTCTGAAATATCTTGTTGAGTCATACACAATTAATATCATATTAATTACAATTAGCACTTATTATAAAACTTAATCCAGAGAAAAGGGCAATAACTTCTTACTATAAAATAAATTAAATTAAAATTAAAGAAATTAAATAAGGTATTTTTTTCTACCAAAAATATTCTATCTCCTCTGTCAATCCATTACCAAACCACATCTCTCAATCAGGCGAAAACTTTCCAACTCGTCTGTACATGTCGATGGGCGGTACAGTCGCGAGGACAATTCATCGAGCCGTCAACCGTGACAGTAGTCGCAAATCGCAATCAAAACTTCCTTACCTCGCTACTGTAACGCCTACATGTGGGGGCACCATGATCCTGTAAAAGCCAGGACACGTCTGCAAAAAAAAAATTCAACTTCGTCCTTTGCCTATTACCACGTCAGTCCCGCTTATTTTCAAAGAAAACAATCATTTGATGATGGTGTAGATTAGTGGTGAGTGGATTAGTTAACTATGTAATTTAGGCTTAATCTGCCCCCATAAGAAAGAAGGCTGCAAAGTATATGGAGTTTCCGTATACTTTGCGGCCTTTTCTCTTATGAGGGCAGTACATAATACCTTTATGTCTCAGTGAAGTCAAAGGTTTCATTGATTTCTGCTAGTTTAATAAAGATCTATTCTACCTATAGACGCACATGAGAGAAAAGTATTATTAAACAAAAGTAGGATCAGCTATAAGATTTATTAAGGGTCATGACTCATGAGTGATATGTTATAGTCAACTTCTAACTACAGGGTATTAATAAAATTGCATATGAAATTTTAAGAGGTTACTTAGAAACAATTATAGAAAAGAGGACAAATATTGTAAAAAATCCGATCTACAGCTTGTTTTTCAATTATCCAAATAAAATCTTGACTCACTTTTCAGACTGAAGACTGAATTTTTTCAATATTTTTTTGTATTTTTTACTTGATTCTGAGTAATCCGTAAAAATTTCAAACGCACTTTTTAACACACCTATAGAAGTTCAAATGTCCAACTATAAACCGCAAAAAATATAACTGGGACGTTCTTCTTTTTTATCTACAATGAGTTGTCTCCAGTAATGTATGACCTTAAAATTGTTTAGCAAAAATATAAGTACTACAAAAATATTCATAATCTACCATAAAATGACAAATGAATTGTGTTATCATCTAGTATATTAGTAGGTTATATCTAGTAGGTACTATCAACAAAGCCTGTGCCTGACCAATTTCAAAACCTTTTTGCGTGCACAAGGCGAACTTAGCTAGCCCCGCCTTTTATTTTGTTATTAAGAAAGCGCCCATTGTCGATTTCATTTGCGTCAACACTGTTAATGGCTTCCAGATGTTGTTGTATTCATGGTCAGCACTTTCTTACGGATACCACAAGGATTTTTTGAAATATTTCTTGAATATCTCACGTCCGTCCGAAGCTAGCGACCGGATCTGCATTTTTTGCAGGGTCAAGTTAAAACCATGGACAAAACCGCCCTTTCGTATACCTACGCCGTTACCTACTGTTTATGGCTTCCAGATTTGTTGTTTATTGTCAGAACTTTCTAACAGATTTAGTAAAATAAAACAGTTCAAGTTTTTTATTTAAATATGAGTTATTTGGTTCGTTAAAAAAATGTGATAAAATGTTTACAAACCGTTGCAAAATAAGTTAGGAAACTTATGAATTTGACTAATATTGTAAAAATGTGCAAAGTATTTTTAAGATACTAAAAAAAATTGCTTCTCTATTTTAATGTCGGTTTTTTTAAATCAAAAGCTACCTACTTTGTAATCTTCATTATTAATTTATTATTTATCTCACCACCTTGTCAAAATCAAAATTTACTTATTTGCATTAGGGAATTATTAGTTTAGTTTCTATTTCTACCAGCTAAAACATACAAAAACTGTATTCGTATCCTGACCATTTTGACGAACAGCTGATCGGGTCAATAAGTAAAGTTTTGTCACAAAAACCTGATAATACGGTAGAGTGTGAATAGCTATTGACAGACAAAAGGCGGGGATGTTGCAAACCACTGCACAGAAAACTGACCCATAAGGTGGGCAGGCAAAATAGTTGTTGATTGTAAGTACTTCACTTCATTAGGCAAACTCTTTGCGTCCAACTCGACACTGGATGACGGGGGAAACGAGCCGCCGACCATACCGCGGTGCAAGAGCTGTATGCCGGATATCCGGTTCCACCAACGCTCAGTGCGTAAAGCACTTTTTTCCCTCGACATTCATAAGTCGATTGGGCCCGATGGGAATCCCTCATACCGTGTTAAAGGTGTGTGCTCTAGAGTTGGCTCCAGTTTTAACGCGCTTTTTTCGGCTTTCCTACTCTTCTGGCGTAGTCCCGAAGTCATGGAAAACAGCTTTGGTACACCCGATCCCTAAAAAAGGTGACCGCTCGAATACGTCCAACTACAGGCCGATAGCCATAACCCCCTTATTCTCAAAGATAATGGAGTCCATTATCAATAGCCAGCTCCTTCGGTATCTAGAGGATTGCCAGCTGCTTAGTGACCGACAGTACGGTTTCCGTAAGGGCCGGTCCGCTGGTGATCTTCTTGTCTACCTGACACATCGTTGGGCACAGGCGATCGAGACTAAGGGGGAAGCATTGGCGGTTAGTTTGGACATAGCGAAGGCCTTCGATCGGGTCTGGCACAAAGCACTTCTTGCGAAGCTTCCTTCTTATGGGCTTCCCGAGGAATTATGCAAATGGGTCACTAGTTTTCTTGCAGACAGAAGCATAAATGTCGTAGTCGACGGTGCATGCTCAGATTCTATGTCTGTGAATGCTGGTGTCCCTCAAGGCTGTGTGCTTTCGTCTACACTGTTCCTTCTGCATATCAATGATATGCTGCAAATCAGCAGCACTCATTGTTATGCGGATGACAGCACAGGTGATGCCTTCTATACCGGCCGCGCTAACATTTCTCAGGAAAACGTCATCGAGAGCCAAAACAAACTTGTGTCGGAAATTGAGGACTCTTTAAAGAATGTCTCAAAATGGGGTCGGCTTAACTTGATCCAATTTAACCCCACTAAGACACAGGTTTGCGCGTTCACTGCCAAGAAAATGCCATTTGTCGTATCACCTCGTTTTGAGGACACTCCCCTTAATGCCTCAGCTAGTATTGGAATCCTTGGTGTCGACATATCGAGTGAAGTCCAGTTCCGTGGTCATCTAGAGGGTAAGGCTAAATTAGCCTCGAAGAAGCTTGGTGTGCTTAATAGATCGAGATGGTATTTCACTGCGGCCCATCGCCTGCAACTTTATAAGGCACAGGTTCGGCCTCACATGGAATACTGTTCTCATCTCTGGGCAGGGGCACCCCAGTACCAGCTTCTCCCTCTGGACTGCATTCAACGGAGAGCAACTCGAATCGTTGGCTGCCAGGGTATTTCAGATCGGCTTGACTCCTTGGCGCTGCATCTCTATGCAGAAAGTTTCTAGTGAAACGCACAGTTGTGGACTGCCAACCATCTACGTGATGGGGATGAATATATTGTCGCGTACATAGAGATGTAGCCTCGCTCTGCATTCTCTATCGCTTGTACATACAATGGGGAGTGCTCCGAGGAATTGTTCGGATTGATCACTGCCGCCTCTTTTCGCCATCGTTCTACGCGACAATATATTCATCCCCATCACATAGATGGTTGGCAGTCCACAACTGTGCGTTTCACTAGAAACTTTCTGCCTCGCACAACCAAACTGTGGAATGAAATTGTCGCCTGCGGTATTTCCGGACCGATACGACATTCAAACCTTCAAGAAAAGAGCGTACTCCCATATCAAAGGCCGGTAACGCACTTGTGACTCCTCTGGTGTTGCGGGTGTCTATGGGCGGCGGTAATCGCTTCCATCAGGTGATCCGTCTGCTCGTTTGCCACCTCTGTCACAAAAAAAAAATATATATATATTTTACTTGCGAAAAAAGTTACAAAGCGTGACGGAGGCGTATTTTTGGGGACCGTGACGGAGGTGTACATTTTGATCAGAAAGTTTAGCTTAAAATTAAATTTTAAATGGTATGGTAGTCTATCTGAAAAAGAGTACCTCACACAACATATAGGACATATTACAAATCATCAGTAATACGTTATGTAAATGTTAAATATTGATTTGTAAGTTCTACCATCGTCGCAAAAAAAGAAGGATGACCCAACTAACAAAATTATTCGGTCGCATGACATAAGTACATGGCCAACCTACCTCGTCCCACTTTTCTCCAAAGACTATTATTTGAATGTCTTTCAGCCAGTGAGAATGAGAAGGGTCTGTCCCTACGCGTGTGCCCGCCTGATAATGTAATTAAAACAATACCTTTATACCAAGTACGAATAGGTAGGTGTTCACGTTCTCAGATCCCTCTTTGGGTCTCTAAAAAGTTGGTATTTTTGGTTTGTTTTTATTATTTACTTAGATTTTGTTGTACTTCACAAAAAAAAAGAAAAAAACTGTAGTTATTGTGCATTATGTGCTTTTCAATTCTTTTTACAGCATAAGTCTATACCTTGTGGATAGAACGGTTTAATGTGGCACACGATAAGAAGAAGTATGAGTAACAAACAAGATTCAGAAAACAATCCCAATAAATACTACCTGAATATTACTACCTAATATAATACCTGAGATAATGCTATAATAAACTCAAACTATAAAGAAAGAAAAAACTGTAATTTAACTTTAAGAAGTTCTCCAAATTTTAAAATATTCCAGGGACGGATTTCGTCGTTTTCGGGGTAACATTATACCCGTACATTAGGGCTAAGTGATAGCGTCACATTTGTTGGATTAATTCATCATCTGAATTGCCGTGGCCAGACTGATGGGCTGGAACCCCCCCTCGCTCCGACCCCCCTGGGAGGGGAGGGAGTTACTTTTCCCTCTGCCTTCTAAATAACGTGTGGAGTTATAATCGTGATTTGTTTTATACGTTGTGGAATGAAGATTTGTTTGTTTAGGAGGTGTTTGTAAATATGTCATGTACTGACTCCATCTGCATTAAAATTTTGTGTTTAGTGTGTTTATCGACATTAACCAACAGTTAACTGACTTAATTTCAGTAAATAAATGCAGGTGAGTACGTGCCATAACTAAGTATTTGTCAAAAAAAATCTTACTTACCTAGTTGAATGAAAAACTTTAACAGCAACCAAATATTTAGTTTTAAAATGTAGCTAAATTACGATAAAATCCTCAGTCTACTTTAACAATCGGTCAGTGCATCAGAAGTAAAACGGATAGTAGGTGTTAGCGCGCGCCCTTCGCCCCCCTCAAAATTAGCGCGCACCCCCCGGGGGGTCACCCCGACCCCCACAGGACACTGCGAGTGTAGGATAAATGGGAGGGCTGGTTCTTCTGGTTAAGTGTACATTTTCCGAATGCGGTGTTGATGGCAGCAGGGTTAAGCTTGCAGTTTTTTGTCGATGAATGTTGTCTGTTTTTACAAAACTTTTGGTAAGAATTTTGGTGTGTTTACCAGAACTAGGATAAATTTTTTCAGGTGTATGAATGTATTCAAGTTTCTTTAATCTGTCGGTAACCTAAACGATTGATGAAGTTTGGAGTGAAACGTATGATACAACATAAAATTTACCTATGTATCTGCAAAACAGACGCAGAAAAGTAAGATCGCATCTTTTTTTTAAATGTGATATGTGGCAAACGAGCAGACGGATCACCTGATCTTTTTCGATTTAAAAAATATACGATATTATGTTCTCCCACTAACTTCAATTATGGTTTTTGAAAACATACAGGGTGTAAGGGGCAGGTTTCCGAAAACTTTAAGGGCTTGCTCAGTAGATGAAACTAAACGAAACGAAAAAAAAATCGGCTTCTCCATACAAAATTATAAACTTGATCGGACAGTTTGTATGGAGAAGCCGATTTTTTTTCGTTTCCTGAAATAAAATCTTGTGGAAAGTTGTTCAGTTTCGTCTACTGAGCAAGCCCTTAAAGTTTTCGAAAACCTGTCCCTTACACCCTGTACGAGTATATGTGGTAAGCTAACAAGGTTAAATAAAACTTTGTTAGATCTGGTTAAGGCACCTGCTTTTATTTAATATCTGTATAATTATATATTTCAGAACTTCATATTCTTACTTTGCTTGCATACTTTATAATTTGGGAATTGAAGATGATCAACAACCATGGCCCTTTGCATTTTAAATTACTAAACTTTTAGTTGGCTCTAAACTTTCTGGTTTTGAATGTTAGGATCAAGTAATTGATTTAGGATTAAATTTTTTTCGTTTGTTTTTGTCTATTTCTTTTCTTTTCCTTAATTTTCATTCATTCTGTGTAATTGAAATCATTTACTACTACATGCCCCATAGTAATTATAGTGACAAAATTGTATTTGAATAGTAAAATAATAAAACGTAAAAAATACAGTATTAAAATGTTAGTAATAGCATTTTATAAATGAATTTTTGTTAAAATAATAAAATATCGATAACAGCTCGTCCGACACTAGCGGTAATTTCCCTAGACCGTTGGACAGCAGGTTGTAAATACTCGTGTAAAATTGTCCACATTCCCCCAGGAAGCCTTTTGTTATGTATTTCTTTGTTATATATGTATGAGTAGGTATTGTATACTGTACCTGCTTTTGTCCTGGTTGCTGAATGACTTGCTCGTGATGGGAGACCTGAATATAAATACTATGTAGGTAAATGGACTATGATTACCTTGGGTAGCCGAGGTAGAGAGCCTGTGTTTACTTCTTTTTTTCAGTTATTGAAATAGTAGTTACGCAAAATGTGATAAATTGCAGTTCAATTAAATAGATAGAAACTAACGAATCATACATCTATTTTGTTACAGCATGTATAAATTCAGCATAATAATTAATTAGAATCAAATATACATATATTTTGAATATATATTAAAAAAAGAAGCATGAAACGTTAATTCTTTTCAACAAAAGATACACCGAAACAATAAACTTTTCCCTATTCTTCGGTTCCACACAGTGTGCGGCGCCTTTACACAAAATGTCTCTGTTTCACCTCTACTTTCGCCTGGATAATCTTATTTCAATTCTGTCCTTGTTATTTTAGCTGTAACCTCTCTGAAATAAGGTCTACTTCACGCTGTAGCACAAACAGGAGTTGAAATGTATTACCTTTTATTGTGATCCTCAACATGGATTAAGAGAGCGCGCGGTTTTGAATTTTGATTCGGATTGTAGCGCGCTCTGAGGCCATTTAAATTAGAGCCCTCAAGCCTTATTTGTTACTTCATTTCTAATCTGCAGTCAGCAGGGCAGAGGCTCGAGGGAGGTCTAGATAGACCGGTCGAATGCTAACTATGCACACCTATTTCGCCTATTGCTTTGATTACATTTTAGAGAGTGGTCTTTAAGGGTATTTGGATGTTTGAGGCGTGAAGGGTATTGTCGCGGAGAGTCGAACGGTTTGTTTTTATCGTTTCCAAGTGAAGCTGTGAGAAAATTGGAGAAGGAAACACTGTTTGCTACAAAGGATTCTTTCTTCGAGTTTGATTGTTGGTAAGGACTCAGTTATATTTAAACGATGAACATGAAAACGAAACTAATGTTTTATTTTTATTTTAAGGAAATAAATTAGAAAGTTTGAATCCTTATTAACTCCCTGATAAAAAATACGAAGTATAAAAGATCCTATCTTCTATCAGATTCTTCAAAAAAATAGGAAAGTTACGGGAAGAGACTGGTTACCCACAACACAGGGAATCCTAGTGTGGGGACCAGGGATACTTTTTAAGTACCTTATTGTAATTTATTTTCTGCTCCAATAAATATTTTTTACTTTTACTTTTACTTTTATTGAAACAGCAAAAGAATCTCTCAAAAAGCACTGATCTGATTTTCATTAAAATATCACGCAATGAAGCTTGCTTTCAAATAAATAAAAAAAATGTAGGTATTTAAATCAGTCCCGCTTACAGCTACGGTGGCTACAAAGAGACATACATACATACGTATAATAGGTAGGCTTGAACTAAAACATACAACACAACTGTTTTTAAACAGATTAACAAGAAGTTAAACTCCTGAAGTCTTATAGCAAAAATACATTTTCTTATACATAGTAATGTTTATTCCAGTATCATATTAGAGACCAACCGACGAGTAATTTCTTAATAATATTTGATATATTAATTATATCAAGAATCTAAACATTACAAAAAAGATTAATTTTAATGATTAATAATGACATTAAAAAACCAGATGGCCTACGGCGATGTGGCGCCTTCAGACGCTCTTAGCGTCACCTATGGTTACCTGGGAACGCCTTACTGTTACCTTTTTAGAGGTAAAAAAAGTTGCGATGTCCGTTTTCCCCCACTGGTGGACTCTTACGGATGGAATACCTACACAAACTAAACTGTAGCTTTTACTCCACATTTATAAAACGATTCATCGTTTGAATATAACTAAGTCCTTGCCTAAAATCAAACTTACATTTATAAACCGAACTTTTTTAATCCATCGTTATAGATATACGAGTATACAACACGACGTCCGCATGACCAGTTATTAGGGCGTTTTAACCCTTCCAATGCAGCCCTAAAGAGTGACCTCTCAACCCGTTTCCCTGTTTCTGTTAAATCTAACCCCTCGCTGAACGCGCGCGTGCGCCGTTACGGGGTAAAAATGTTGTTTCCTCATAATAATAAATTTTATTATTTATCGTAAAACATGTGTCGTTGGATATTACTTTTATTGTCAGTGTTGATGTGTCGATAAGTTATTAGTTTTGAATTATATTTTTGATGGGGTTACGTATATCGTATGATTGTTGAAGACAGATACGTAATGTTGTGTTTGACACCAATTTTTTATGTTGTTGTATGGTTTATAGTCGTAAATATTTCTCTATGATTTAATTGTTGTCTTTAATTAAGTATGTAACAGTAAGTGAAATAAACAGTATAAAATATAAGTTACCTTAAATCGTGGGCTGATTATTTTCTTCTTGACTATCGGCTTCACTTCACTTCACTGCCGCCGCCGGGCCGGAAAATGTTGTGCTATAACAACCCATCGCCAGGTGGATCGCCAGGTGGACTTATGATCTGGTGAGGCTTGTAAGACACCGCTGGATGCATGAGCTTTAGAATCGTGCAGAGCGGAAATCTATAACAGAGGCCTGTTCAAAAAAGGACGTCTTCCGACTGATGCGATTATGAATTTGCTGTCTTGTTTAATCTTTTTAAGTTTAATCTCATTAGTTAGATATTATACATACATAGAAGTGTGAAAATATACTTATATTTAAGTGAGCTGTATGTAAGTACCTAAAGGGTGTTCTTTAATAGTTGAGACGCAAGCGGCCAGTGGTATATGCAACATTTAAGTAAACTAAGTAGAATGTAGGATACTTTTTAACCGACTTCAAAAAGGAGGAGGTTCTTTATTCGACTGTTTTTTTGTATGCGTTACGCGATTAATCCGTCAGCGTTATCAATTATTACGTTAGACTTGTTCAAAGATATAGAAGGTAAAGGCTTAGTCTGCGGATGAGCCTAGAGGAGGAAAGTTCGGAAATCAATCACGGCGTGGGGTCTCCTTGGTTACTTACACCTGATAAAAATAAGTGTCTATGTTTCTAATGAACACAAACTCTTTAAAACACTGACCCTTGTGGCTCTTCTAAGGCAAATTTTTATAATCTTTCATTCATAAAATTCGTTCTAAATTTCATATATTTTTCTTATGTGCTTATTTTAACTACGGCTGTATTTATAACATAATACACAATTTTGCACAATAGGCAAACGTTACAAGAATAACAGCTCGTCAATTTATGAATGCAAACTGAAAACCAGTTTTTCTTGTACTACCCCTACACTTGCATAGAGATTTTGCAAAAAAATTGCATTGTCAAAAATGGCAGATGGTCAGCGCTACAATGGCGACATTAAAATCTATGACATTATTTAAAAAATAATAAACTTTCTAACGGTCATTGAAAAGTCTATGATTCCAATGAGAAATTATAATTAGCTATTTTTTTTAATTCAGAGATGTTAATGAAACTGAACAAATTTTGTGCCTCAATTTTGATTAAAAACCTAATACATTTTTAAATTCCCATAAAAATATGAGCTGAATGTAATTAAACTGTCAAGCGTGATATATATTTTTTTATTTTTTGTAGATATTGTATTGGCTAGGTGGTATTAATGTTGTATGGAAAGTTTTTTTTGCGATATTAGCAAAGTTATAGAACAAATAGAAGCAGTCACATCGAAAATCGACGCGAACAAAGTCGCATGCACCCCACTAGTTATTTTTTTTGTAGTTAACCAATATTTTAGAAAGAAATTAAATGATACCTAAATCATAGCTTACTACGTAAGGACCATGGAGGTTAGGTAGGGGCCGTCCATTAATCACGCGATCTTTTTAAGCAACTTTTTAGACGCAGTTCGAAAAGTTTTACAAAAAAAAGCTAAAATAATATTATTGCTAAATTTCAATGAAATTGGTTGAGTAGTTATAGCTGAAATATTTTTACACGATAAACTTCCCACTCCGCCAACTATCTATGCCAAAATTTATGTCGATTCGTTATTTTGTTGTTACGTAAAGAAGGACGGGACCAAAACAAATAAAGTTTCAACCTACATAATATGTGTTAATTATGAGGATACCAAAAAACATTATAATCATCGTAATCTGTTTTCTGAGGTTTGACGACTACGGGCCACCCCCATCGCTTAAATAAATACTATCGATATCGATATTTATAATAGTAGAACTTCTAGTCAGTGCGCCACCGGAAGGGAACGGTAGAGAACATTTATGTAGGATATCTTTCATATACTGTCTCAATTCTTCATTGCAAAAAACCCTCTTTTTAAACTCTCTCTCACATTCCATTCTACTTTTAAATAAACACCACTGCACTTACGTCAAGCTTAAAAAATTAATAAACCTCAGCTCTATCGTAATAAAACCTTTTTTATTTCCAGCCAGTGATCCGTCAATCAGTCCCGCGGCCGCGTGGCCAGTGTCCACCGATGGGGAGGGGCGTGGCCAGTTGGGACACTGCCCATTGGTCAGTCGCGTGTGTTGCCGTGACGTCATCTCGTGGAGGCCGTGCGTGGCTTATTAGAAGGGGCCGATGATGCTGTCTTGTTGGATTCCTTTCTTACAAGCGTTATAAGAGTTACGAGTCAGTCTGGTACTAATACCTGCGAAACTTATAACTTATAACTAGGTTCTAAAATGGCAAACAAGAACGTTACATACAAATTGTATGAAACCCAAATTTGTATAAAAATATTTTTTTACGATCTCATCAAAGTAATAGAACAAAAGTTGATCAGTGTCATGATCAAAGTAGAGTCAAAGTAAAGTAAAAGGTTTCTTTCCATACCTATCAAGGAAGGTTAGGACATAAGTCCAGAATAGTCATGTAATAATACAATAAATACATTTTCCTTACTTTTTAATTTTTGAGCCAGCATGATTTTTTGCTACGACTTAATCAAAATGTGAAATTTTTTAATAATACTTAAGGGCTAAAAAGAGCTAAAACGATTTAAACTGGAACATTTTCCAAAATAGTGATAATAGCTGGTTTTTTTAGATTTTACAGATTAATTATAAGTAATTTAAGTCTAATAAACCATTTTGATTTTAATTTAACCAAAACGCAAATAAAACGCATTCATCTTATCACAGTTTTTTTATTTCTAATAGTAATGCTAGTAGTAATAATTTTATGCAATAGGTTTATGCTTAGGTTATGCTGCGGCTACATAAGCGAACTTCGGCGAATATTCGTGCTGTCATTTGCCATGCACTTCGTTGTACCGCGAATCGTTCGCGCGAAGACGAATTTGGTTCGCGCTGCTGTCGGTTTTCTAGCGCACATCAAAGGGTTTTATCACGATAAACTTCGCGCAAGTGGCTACACTTCGCCGTTCGCCTTCGTCAGTTCACGTGTAGAGCTCGAACGCGTCGCACCTATTTAATCGCCATGGATTGAAGCAATGATAAAGTAATACATTTTCCAGATAGCACAAGTGTAGTAAATAATTATTCACGGAAATAATAATCAATATCTGGGACAAATTGTAAACAATAGCATTATTTTATTAAAACTTAAAAAAAAATTACTTTTGTTATTTTAATGATATAAACAAAATAGCCTACTGGACCTAATTTCTTTTGAGTAGTATACATATAATACATATACAGATACTAAACACAGAACAAACAAATCTGCTCATCACAGTCATGTTTGCCCTAGGTGGGGATAGAACCTACGACTCTCGGATCAGTAGTCAGGAGCACTATTCGTACGAATACTTCGCGACAACGCGATGCGAATATTCGCCCGATGATGTGGATATTGTACTTCGTCGTAGAGCGAAGACGAAGTTTTATCGCGTTAACGCGACGCGAATATTCGCGCGATAATCTGGCCCCAGCATTCGAAAAGCTCAACCAAAGATACCATTGGTGACATCTGCTTTAGTACACATAATCCTTCAAAGAACGCCATCTATTGGAAAGTAGCTGTAACTATAAGAAATATTCCAATATAAATCAATTCCAATTAGATATTGTCTGAGTCCAGATTAGTCAGAAACTATGATCATTTTACCAATTTATTTACCAATAAGAAGATAGGGAGTTAAGACGATTATGTGCCTATATACCTATTAATGCCGTTCTAATTCCTTAAAATGAATTTGATTTATTTAGATATGTTATTTTCTGTTCTTAACTTTTAATTTCTTACTTAAAGTATACAATATATTTTAAATTATTATTTTGTTACAAGCCACAATAAAGTACTCATTATTAATGTTACCAATATGTTTTAAGTATTTTGATACATCAATTCTGAATATTCATTGGGTTGTGAAAAGTTTTGTACATGCGCTTTTATTTTGTACCATACACCAATGACAGCAAAGTTTACGGTGCATTTGTTACCGCTACTCGACACTAGATGGCGCTTCTAGTATTGCTTACTGAAGTTAATAATGGTGGATTGGTGTGAAAAGTATCGTATTTTTATGCAATTTAAATGATTTTAATCACCAAATTAATATTAATAATGAGTACTTTATTGTGGCTTGTAACAAAATAATAATTTAAAATATATTGTATACTTTAAGTAAGAAATTAATATTAAACTGACTTTATACAATCAAGGTCCAGCTAAATATAGCTTCATTAGTTTATTTATAAAAAGTTAAGTACATATTTCAATAGGTATCCAGTTTGGACCCAGGTGACTGTGTGATTTGTCAGTGAAATAGGTATACAGGCTGTAAATCTAGTCGTGCGTAAAATTTCAATCAATGTTTCTACTCCTGATTCTGATCAACTTTCCCCAAGGAACCCATAGTCAAATCGTAAAAACATTTTTGACTCTTCATACTGATTTGGCCGCTCGCGCTCGGCTGATCGATCAGCATGAAGATAGATTTGACTATGGGTTCCTAGGAGAAAGTGGATCAGAATCAAAAGTAAAATTTGACGCACGATTAGATTTACAGTCTATATTTTTTTTTTCTTATGGCATAGCTGGCAAACGAGCAGATGGATCACCTGTATATATTTATATTTTTATATTTATATGGTTATATTTTATTTTTACCCATGCTACGTTACCCCTTTCGGACTTTTAGTCATGGAGGGCGGGAGTTTTAGATCGGTTTAGGACACATGGTTAACAAGAAAGCATTTTCAAAAAAATATAAAATAAGGACGCGTCACTCAAATCAAGCATTATAACCAAAAATCATTAAAATACTTAGAATCTCCTTAGAAGATTGGGTCAAATATGACATCTTTTGTTCTACCACTTTATAAATAAACTTTATTCAAAAATGATTAATCATACTTACTCACATACATACATAATCACAGCGTATTAACTGGTAAATCAATAAATAATTTATTAATATTCTCGATATAATTTGGGCTACTCTGCGCACTTGGAGCTAGGCGAAGCAGCAGGAGCTACTCCAGCAGAAGCACAGTCGTCTGGAGGTCAGTGCGAGGAGGAGAGAAAGCGTTATTATTATTATTATAAGTACTGTTCTATTTTTGTATGGAGAGCTTTTTTTACTAAAGACTATTTTCAATTTGTTTATAAAATTAATATGTTCAAATTTGCCATTAAATAACAGAATATCCATTCTCAAAAGAGTTTTATCTTTTCCTTCGAAGTTAACCCAAGAGGCTGACCGATTTGTAAGTTAAAAAGTTAAAAAACTTCTTGGATAAAAAAAGAATTAAACTGTTTTTTTGCATGTTTATTATCACAACGGAAAACTTATTTTCTTAGGTTCATGATAATATTAAGTAATAATTTTGACTTTTTCCGGTTCTTGATCAAAAACCTAGGTTTTTGACCCTGATTTTATCATAAACCTAAGCCCGCCTTTGTGCATCCATGTATTTTTTTTCATAAATTTTGTTGTATTATTTTGTCGTACAATAAAGAGTATACAAACAAACAAACAAACCTGCGTCATATAAATGCCTAGGGAAAAGTAATAGTTTATTGTTACATACTCGGAACTTTTACATCCAACATTTTGGAGTGTTAGAGTATTAACCTCGTAAAGCCCAACGTCCTATTCTTAAGACATAGCTTTAGTAGTAATTCAGTCACAACTACCTAAAATTTGAACTGATTTTCGAATTCTTATTACGATTTGAATATTGGGTCCATTTCTGAAAGAACCACATTTGAGTTCGAGTTCGAGTTTTTTAAGGTCGTTGGGCCACAAAAACTACCTGCCTAAATTTAGCTTGGGTCTTACGAGGTACAGATATTGTATTTCGAGCCCTAAAGAAACTCACACAAGAGATTCTCCCAATTGCCCAAGCGTACTTGTGTAAGTTCAAACTGCATGGTATCCTTGCATCGTCTAAGTTCTTATAAGATATTTATGAGAGCTTTAATTCTTCTCTGAAGTTGGTTGGCTATTTTTACAATTTTTACATCATAATTCATAATTCATCATAATAAGCCCTAAAATGTTAAAGCTTTATTCGTAATAGAAATTACGTAAAAAATAAGTACTAAGTACTTCCATTTTAGGACTTTTACTGTTTTTTTCGGACCTATAGATACGAGTACATGCCCATCTATGACTGATGAACTAAGAAGGTTACTTAAAGACATCCGTTGCATATGATTATCTTATCGAATCGTGAGACATTTCCAAGGGAGGCTTTTCAACTCAAATAATAAAATATTCTCTCGTCTACCGTAATCCGAAGAACACTCCAGTATTTCGGTAACGTGATGCGGAGAGATCCCACAAGTTTAGAAAGATCCATTCTTTTTGGAAAAGTGGAAGGGAGCAGACCACGGGGCCGCAGACCAGCTCGATGGGCTGATCTCGTCACGAAGACGCTGAAGATGACGATCCACGAGGCATCGAATCTGGCAATGAACCGCGAGGCTTGGCGCAGCACTATCCGGGAAAATACTAGTTGTAGGGGTTCGATCCTCAGCACGGAGGGACCGACTAAGGAGTAGGAGTAAAAAAAAAAACCTACGTATACGCCATGCCTTTCAATAACTTTACTCTTCAACTACTTATCTGCGACAACGACGGTTCTACAATGAGCTTAGTAAAAGTTACTAAAGAGTATATCTATCTATCTACTTTCTAGGTATCTACTCAGTGGCTGTTTCTATCATCATCATCCTATCATTAAGAAGTCCACTATGAACCATAGGCTTCATTTATAGACTTCCACTTAGCACGCTTCTTAACCTTATGTAACCAGTGGCTTACTGCAAACCTAATCAGATCAGCATTCCACCTGGTGGTGGGCCACCCAATACTATCTTCCGTCCGTATGTCTTCCGACCCGTGGTCGCCACTTGAGAACTTTTCTTCTTATGAGCCATCAGTTCTGCGTGGCCTTCTATTTTCCAATTGCTTATTCTATTAGTTTTGTATCGTACTTGCTGTTATTCTATGGATTTCCTAGTTTTAGATTCTATCAGGGAAAGAAAATGTAAACATTAATAGTTTATTGCGTGACAGTAGAATCCAATATTATTTGGTTAATCTCTTTCTCCACCAACTGGTTCGATTGCTTTCTTCAAATGAGGGTTAAATTAAACAACATCTTTGATTAACAAATCATGGATATTTATTGAAATAAAAATAAAAAATAATAAAAACAGTTCTTCTTTCACGTAGTTACGCAATAAAATTTGTCTTAGTTTTTTGTTTGCTATTTTGTCTCCTATCGTCATCCTTTTAGTGGAAACTAACATATTATTATTTTTTTACTTTGCAGGTATTTAGAGTCAAATGATCTTCTCTAGAACAGTTGTGTCTGAGAAAAACATTCTAAGTGACTCTTAAAATACACAAATAACTGGCCACAGGGAGAAAACACTGGCATAGACGTGCTAGATTAAAAAAAAAACTGTACGATCTCAACACAAAAATGCCCAATGATCTAACTTCACTAAAGATTTAACTAGGCCCAGTTAAGATGACATAGGTATCGTTTAGGTACGCCTA
The DNA here is from genome assembly GCA_958295455.1 of Coleophora deauratella. Lineage (NCBI taxonomy): Eukaryota > Metazoa > Arthropoda > Insecta > Lepidoptera > Coleophoridae > Coleophora > Coleophora deauratella. Next base: position 6,197,397 of record OY282403.1, on the reverse strand, counting down.
CATCATCTGAAGTGGGCCTATAGGTACTGAAATTTAAACGAAAGGATTTCGAAAATGGAGACAAAATTAATCTATCATAATTTACTTACAATTATCTAATATACAATCTATTATAATTTACATTAAGTACGTATACTGAAAGATTTCACGATTGGACTAATTAGGTACAGTGAAAGTCCCCTACGAGACAATAATTACGTGAAAACATTATAATTCGTTTAAAAACAAAACTGGAATATGTTTCAGTCTTAATAAAATAACTCGATTATGTAACAAAATCTAAACGAAGATTGAACTTTCACGAAATAGGAAATTTACACCCTAGTTTATATAGCAAATACCTGATACGAATAACACCTACCCTTAAATCGATTCCAATTTTGCTTTCTTAATAAATTATCGATTACAGGAAACTCACCGTTTTCACAAAATTTTTTGCATTTTAATTTATATTTTTGAGAAACTTTGTTGTTATTTCTAAATATGAACATCAATAGGTAGGTACTCGATTTACGCAATACACTTACTTATATCAATATCATTATTTACAACAGTATTCATCTAGAATAGGAAACATTTCGCTTGTTATTGTACAGAACCCTAAAATTATGAAACGACTTACTTTTAGACACGTAGATACTAAGTAGAAACTATGAAGATCTTAGGAAAATACTGGGAAAACTATTTTAATTGACACTATACAGCTTAACTAGTAAATCATACATTTAAATCAACATAGCTAACTTTGGCATTGGTTTCCACATTTTTTTCTATAAATAAAAAACATGTCAAAACAAGATGGAAAGAAATACAAGTACAGCCTCCGCAATATAAACAAAAGACGCAAAATTGTATCAAATTAACATCAACAACACAACGGCAACTTCAACACTGGTTTCATACACGCAAGATATGTTACTTACTTTAAATAATGCCCTACGGTGACAGTAGCTTTTGGGCTAATATTGCAATAAATTTTCGCCAACGAATTCAATTCTTAAGACTAGAAATTGAACAACGGTCGATTTGAATTAGTTCATCACTAAACTTTCGTGCAATCTTTAGAGATCCCCTAATTAAAGGTTCTAATGCAACGAAATATGATACTTTTGAGGATTTAGGCCTTAGAAGATCTGGCTCGGCGGCGCGGGCGGCGGCAGGCGCAGCCCACCCCACGGGTAGAGTCACGACGCCTCGTCACGGCACGCGTTAGAGTCATCAGATAATGCTAGAGGACCACCACCGTTACTCTGATTCACAACACATTTCCGCATGTGCTTCTCAAGCGTGGAGGGCACAGAGAAGGGCATCTCGCAGAAACGACAGCGGTACACGTCCTTCCCCAGCCGTCCATGAGTCTTCATGTGCCGCGTCAGCTTGGAACTTTGCGCGCATGCGTAGGAACATAGTTCACATTTGTACGGTTTTTCACCAGTGTGCGATCGACGATGCACTGTCAGATTTGAGCAGTTTTTGAACACCTTCCCGCAAAACTCACATGTGTCGTTTCGTCGACCTTCTTTTGATTTCAAGAGAGGGTTTTGGAGCAACCCATTTCCACTGTTCTTTAGGCCTTCAAAGATGTTGTCCGGCGGCCTTTGAGCATGTAGTGTTGGGAGCCACCAGCCTTCACCCCGCTCCATGTCCAATTTCATTCGTTTTGACGCTTCAAAAGGATTTTCAAAAGGATTGAATAGAGGGTGTGGCTGTGGTGGCATCTTAGCAAATTCTTCTTTCAGTCGAAGTGCAGCTGTGGGTGGCAAACCATTTGGTTTATCACTAGGTGGACCATTATTATTATCACGATCTTTGGCTAGCTGCCATTTCAAGGAGTTGCCGGATTCTTGCAGTGCTTGTTTGAAAGCTTCACTGTACTGTGCAATATTTGAGAGGCCAAACTTATCCATCAATTCACCGACAACAGATGCTGATGGTGGATGTGCTGGTATAATAGGAGCCTGTTTTCGTGGGGGCCCAGAAGGAGCACTGCTGTTGGAAACCGTCAAATCCTCAGCCTCTTCTACATCATCTCCATCCTCATTTTCGTCATCTTCCTCACCATCAAGCTCTTCATCTTCTAAATCTTCATCCAAATCATCATCACCGGAATCTCCACCTGAATCACCATCTTCCCCGTTAGCATCTGGGGCGCGATGGGTTTTCATATGGCGTTTCAATTTGGACACTTTTTCAAAAGCTTCATCACATTCGGTACATTTAAATGGTTTTTCACCTGTGTGAGAACGGCGATGTACAATCAAATTATTTTCAAAACGGAATTTCTTTCCACAAAATTCACAGGAATGGACTGCCTCATCATTGTTCCGTTTTGCTGGTGGGGTAGAAGATGCGCGATCTGAAGGCGGTCCATCTGCTGTCATTGGTTCAGTGCGACGTTCGGGTGGCGTCGAACTGTGGGGCCGCGTGGCTTCACGTGGGGTTTCCACCGTCCCGGGTCCGGCGCCCACCGGTGGAGTCTGACCGACTCGGGAGGGCGACGGGGAAGCGAACGGAGGAGAATGCTTCCTGGGGCTAGGAGAGCTCGAATTGCCTGTGGCCGCCCCTGGACTGGTCGTACCGGCCAGTTGCCGCAAGCGCTGCGAGTAAAAATCCAGCTGGGGTTCAAGTGAAAGGGGTTGAGAAACTGGTGGTTGTCGTTCTCGACTTGACACCGATGTTGGTATGTTAGGAGGTCGATCTGCTGGAGAAGGGAATGTCTGATGTGGTGGAAGAGAGTTAGCCGCTACAGCAGCAGCTGCAGCCGCCAAGTTTAGGCCGTGATGACGGAACTGCTCTGAAACGAGCTGCTCCATTCTAAATCTATGATCGTGGTGGTTTGGCCGTGCAAATAATGGAGTTGGAGGAACCGACGGATGAGCCATAGGAGGAAGACTTCCAGGAAGTGGCATTCTTAGTAAGCCACCAACTCCAAAAGGGGAATGCAAGTCTGGTGGTGGTAGTAATGGATGGTGGCGCAGTGATGGTGGTGGAAGTGGAGCACTTGAAGAAGAACACCCAGAACTGGATGAAGAAGTGCTCGATGATGAATGATTTTGCTTGTTACTTTGCGGTTGTGGCAAAGTTTCCACGTAAATCTTGACACCATGAACGTGTTGGACATGCTGCAGTAGCCTCCACGCCGAGTGCACGCGCGCTTTACACGTTGAACACACGTAGTTACTGGGTTCTGTTGACAAAGAGAAAACTGTGTAAACAAACGATCAAACTTGTTAAATTTAGGTAATTTATCAGGAGTAAAGACGAAGATGGAAACGCTTTCCGATAGAAGATTTACAGCAATATTAACACGGGCAAAGTGTCTAGTAATAGCTCTCACATATCGTAGTTGGGCCTAGGGCGGCCGCGCGGGTCGCATGCTAAACAGGCGAAGGTCCAGGGCCGCGCAAGGCAGCCCCGGTGAATGATCGCCCCTGCGTGCCCCGCGTGATTCATGCACCTCTAAAATCTTATGAAATATACGCGGGCTGGAATCACGTACACATGGGTTAAGACTGTTGATATTGAAATCTATGTAACACTATACTGACATGTGTAGAGGCTGGTGAAATGAATTGTGGTTTTTGTTTACCGTTTCTCGACTCTAAAAGATACGCAAGGAAACTTAAGTGTATGGTAAACAGTTGAATTTGGAATTGAAAATTATCTTCCTACTAATTTTCGTGTAACTTTGAAGTTACTTGGCTACAGTTGCTGAACGAAACATGTTAGTAGATAAAGAGTAGTTGGTGGTTTAATGCACGTATTATAATTGATCGAAAACTATGGAAAATATATTTTTGAAGGTTATGTCGGCTATACAGCTATATCAGCATCTCGCAATCCAATTGGAACTTAAGTGGTAAATCTTAATAATATCTAATAATAGTAACAGTATATAGAAGAGCACACGGTCAAGGTAAGGTTCCACACCCGAAGCACAAGCACAGTTTGACAGTAATTTGATTGCTCATTGTATCCGAGACAAATTTTATTGTGGAGACAATAACGTACCAGTGAGTTTTAGGGATGTGACTCTGATCAGTAAATTATCGATTACACTTACTCGGTAATTGTTAGAGATTAATATAGGTACTTTTAAATTAAGGATTAAATACTTAAATACATATTTTAACATGTAATCGTTTACATGTTAAAATATGTATTTAAGTATTTAATCGCGAACAAATAAATACAGGGTGTAATAAAAAAGGTATAGGTTAGGACTCGGTAATACAGGCTTTCTACTCATCGCACTGTTAAGTTTTCCATACCCATAGTCGATTCCCAAAAGAATGGATTATTCATATATGTAAACTGATCAGTTAATTTGGTCTAATTCGTATGGCGACTACGAAATTTATTTTTGTTATTTCAGTGTTGTTCAGTGTCGTTGTTTAGTATACTCAATAACATTCGTAACATAACACCAATAAACTGGAGATTCTTCAATTTTTTTTTGTAAATCTCCGGCTTATGAGTCCTACATCTATTTTGTTAAACTTACCTATATATTTTGCGTGAAGGTGAATTTCATAGTATCATCTATACTTTTAAAACATCGACAATTTCGTTACAGCAGACGTCACAGCACTATTGTAAGGAGGTGCGGCCTGATATGATCTCGACTGTTAAGACGATTATTGAAATGTAACGGTCAGATTGTGACCAGCCCGAAAAAATATAAATACAGGACGTCCTAAAATTATCTTCTACGTGTAAGATAAAGTTAAATTTATTTGAAATACTGAGATAAGGTGTACTTACACTATTCGAATGATATTATTTTGGTATATGAAGTGCCTAGATCAAATTATTGAAAATATGCAAAACTGTGTAGAAAAAGGAAAATCTGCTGAAAAATTAACAAAGAACCTACAATAACTGCGAAGTCATAAAACTACTTGATATGTACCTCCTTGTAGACGTTGCTAGGCAACTCGATTATTGAAATAAATAATGTGACTACAAAATATATTATATGTTTCATTATTGGCGACGAGTTAAATAAAATGGATCTAAAGAAACTGAAACGAACTAGAAGCTCCTTACGGGGCTTGTTGACGCGTACTGAAAATGCGCTCGACGTCCAAGACCCAAACACTATCTCACGGGAAGAAATCGAGACCCGTTTGGAGTCGCTCGAAAGAACAACCAACAAACTTCAGGAAATACAAAATGATATAGAGCAAGAAACGGAAGACGAACACCTGGAGGAAGAAATCTCCTTCAGGTTCGAATTCGAAGAGTTGTGCACAGCACTCAAAACAAAATTACGCAAACTTCTAGGTCATCGACCAACTCTTGTAAGTACACCCACTTGCACGGTGCACGCCCCACAGCTCAATGAGGATAGAATCCCGAGACTAAACCTACAACCCTTAAAAGAAACAGAAAGCATCAAAAATTTGTCAAAAAGATTATCAGTTTTCTTTCTCATGAATAAGATATTAGATTCTACAACACAAGTGTACGTCCTGCTCTCGGCCTTGACCCCAGAACTACACGAAAAATTACACAACCTATGTTCTATGGACGGGGGAGACCTCAGCGATAAACTCATAACCGTCAAGACACGGTTGAGGCAAACAGAGACCCCAAGGGGAACTCCCTACCAACTGATGTTGGGAAGGGAGGTAAGAACAAAGCTACATGTCATGACTAGACCTAGACCTCGACCTGAACCACGCAATCTGGAGACAAGAAGGGATTTCACTCCTGGAGACAGAGTTCAAGCCAGGAGTTACTCCTCTCCCGCTCGGAAGTGGGAATTCGGGACAATAACCCGTCGTCTGGGTACGGTTCATTATGAAGTTAGAACCGATGGGGGGCTCTTATGGATCCGTCACCTTGACCAGCTCCTGTTGGCCCCCCTGGTGACCTAATTCGCGGGGGAGGAGTGATATGTACCTCCTTGTAGACGTTGCTAGGCAACTCGATTATTGAAATAAATAATGTGACTACAAAATATATTATATGTTTCATTACTACTGTTCATTCCAATCACTTGAGAAGATAAATAAATGAACATTCATGTACTCATAGTAAAATACATTTTTAGTCATCAGACTTCAAATGATCGTTATTTTTCTTCAATTTAACTATGGTTTGTATGCAAAGGAAATTTTTTTACCCAACTACAGTGTTTTAAAATATTTTAACAGCACCCTTTAGGTCCGCTATGTATCGGAGCATCAATATTGTGTGACCTTTTTGTCCGGAGCATTGTTCATTGTATTGCGTTCTGGTCATCATATATTTACCGACAGCAAAAAAAAATAAAAAAATATCAATGACGTTTTACTAAGTAAAGATTGACTGGCTCAGTTGATTGGTTCTCTTTATGTCAATTTTAAACATCGAAAAATATCAATATCAATATTTCGATAGATCCATCATTCCGTTACTTTATTTTAACCTAAGGATTTTCATACAAGAAGAGCCTAATTTCATGCTTAAAGTTTACTAAAAATATCAGTTTGTAATTTTGTGTGGACCGAAAATGAATGGCTTGTATTCTTTGATAATTTTTAGGTCTACCTACTAAATTTTTTTCTCCAATCTTCTTTATTTTGCTATCTGTACACAAATCTTGTCCATACATCGTAAGTAGGGTCAGCAATGAACGGTAGCGGTATACCAGTTAACTGATCGATACCAGCTTATTCTGATTAGGTACCGAATGTAATTTCAATTGGTTCCAGATTAAAATCTCTTTGGTTAGTTTGTGTGTGTCCGATATGGGTGATAATTAAAGTAGGTTGTGTTATTATTGGTTTGATTAATGGGTGGTCTCCGAGTATGCCTAAACGTTTGAATGGTCTTACCATTTGGAAAAAGTGTATCAAGAAATGGAATGTGTTTAGTCTAGACCCACCTTTATGTTTACGAGTGACTAAGCGCAGCGAGTGTGTAAGAAAATATTGCCCCCGTGAAAATCATCTAAATTTGCCCAAAATGAAATCTATCTCTATTATGAACAAAAATAAGTTTGCCAAAAATCAATCCGTCTCGTTTTCTAAGCGGGTCCGATTATAATTTTGTTCCTTTATTTCTCAAAAGCTTCAAAATACCGTATACATGACCATGAATTTTAGTTTTTAACCGACTTCAAAAAAAGGAGGAGGTTCTTAATTCGTCGGAATCTTTTTTTTTTATGTATGTTCACCGATTACTCGAAGACGCCTGAACCGATTTGGAAAATTCTTTTTTTCTTTAAAAGGGTATACTTTACAGGTGGTCTCATATAAATTTTATCGAAATCGATTCAGCGGTTTTTGAGAAAATCAACAAAAACATATCAAAATTGGAGTTGTTGCGATTGAAGTCGGTTGTTTTTAACGTATTCAGCGTGGTCAATTATATTGATTTATTTTCTATGCTCACTAAGCCAATTTTCACCATAAATTCAAGCAAAATTATTGGACAATACAGTATAGATATTAGAATTCCCATAGCCATAATTTTGTAACAATTACCGTTTGTACAAGCCTCTGGCAAGAAATGGTAGTTTCATATTGTTTCACATGCCAAGTTTAGACCTATGTGTCATCTCTTTGGTGGATAGTAACATTCAAGTACCGTTAAAGAAATAGATTTTCCACTCTCGTCTTTAATAACCCAAATACCTATTACGTTCTACAGTAATTTCACCAGAAGGTAATGGATATTTTTTATTATTTATATTTTTTATGTATCACATTCGCTATTTATGCGTCTAAGCGCTTGGAAGCGTAAAACCCTATAAAAATAAAGCCTTTACTTCGTACGTACTGTATCGATCATTAAAGTAAATGAAATAATAGACTTGGAGAAACTGGCAACATATAACGAACAATAAATCTCTTTTCTCACAGATGGCACAAAATCATAGACGAAGACATAAAACTAAAAGAAAAAAAAACAATGAGTTCAACAACCGTTTCGATTTCAAAAAGGCAATCGTTGATTACCGTCCATTGTAGACCTGGTAGCCAGCGGGGGGTGAAATTTTTAAACACCACCCCACCCAGTTCCCTCCCCCGTCTAACCGGAAGAGGGCAACGGGATGCGCACCTATCCGCTATTTACGAATGGACAGTCGAAGGTCTGGTCACACTGAATGCTTGAAAGGCTAGATATAGACTACCTAGTAGATTTAAACATGATGGAAATTTAGACAAAGGAAGATTACATAATTGTGTCATATGTTGTGTTGATAAATAGTACTAGCTGGAAATTTTGAAAAATTATAGGTACATTGATTACAAAATCGATATTCTGTTGCTTGAATTATTAAAGTCTGATACAAAAAAATACAATTAGTAGACTATCAGCGAGCGGTGTCTTGCTATGAAACAAACCGGGTCGACTTGTTATAGTTCACACCGGGACCACAGATTAACTAATGGGGAAGAAAACTGACAGAACTCGCCGATAGAGGCGCTGATATCGCTTGACTCATAACAATCATCACTAACTGTCAAAACGTATAGAAAAACTGTTTACGTGAACTAAACATAAGATTTATTAAAAAAAATGCCGCGTTGTGTGGCGATTGGTTGCAATAATAATGGAAATGATTAATTTCCTAAAGATTCTCGGATGAAGAAGACGTGGGAAAACTTACGTTTTCAATCATGTATTTTTGAACTTCGCCTTTAATTAAGGAACAGTCCAAGTCGCATACATTTTCCATTTAACAATTTTACAGAAAAAAATCTATTTTATTACACCTCGATAATAAAAAACGCGGAACAAATTGAAAGTTGTTACTTACTTCTTCTTCTACTTGATACTTCATTAAAGACCGAGCACACGAAGCTTTTCATTTTTTTATAAAAAGCTGAAAAAAGATCTTAAGGAAAATTCATGGTCAACATTCAAATTCGAATTTCGAATAGAGCAGTGAAAGCTCGCGCGAACCGTTTAGAGCTGGCCTAACCGGAAGCCGCCGGCTCCACTTCCGGCGACGACGACAGTTGTTCGCGCACTAGCGCCTCTAGCGGACACCCAAGCGAACTATCTATCTATCCCTTACTAGGGACGCGGACGTCTGGGAAAACTCTTTGGTCATAAAACTCATATAAATTGCTTGTTTGATGACTATAGTATTTTTTATTTCTTAAATTTTTTGAGTGAATAAGATTGATTTTAATAACATGACGATAAGAAGTATACTGGATAAAAGAAAATATACTGTGGACTAAAAAATCGACTCAAGATTTGTTGCTCGACTTTTGAATAAATAACTCAGTCTACAAAACTTCTAAACACTAAAAGCAAAAAACTAGAAAACCATCAAACTTAAATCATAAACAGTAAACACACAGTTTTTGAACTTTTGGTTTAGTTTTATTTAGCTAGATTGAGTTAATTTTCCAAAAGTCGTGCATGAAATTTGAGTCGATTTTTTTGTCCATGAGTATAGTTGTAAAGACCTGTCAACTGGGGCTTTTACTGGTCATACTGTTTTTTTTTGTTCCACGACTATGCTGAAATCGCAAAAAAATTACTCTTTATACAAAATTGACCAAACAGCTGATTATTTTTTTATGAAACGTCTAAAATATTTGTCATAGAGATAAAACAGTATAAGTCATAGAGTTAGGTGGAGCGCTGATTAGCGCAAGGTTGCTGGTGACAGCTGGATGCGCATGGCTGAAGAAACGTATATGTGGCCTGCCTTGGAGGAGATCTATGTCCAAAAGTGGACTAATAAGGACTGATGATGATTAAGAAAAAAGTGGTTCAATATGATGCGGAGAGGATCGGGTTTGTCATCGTAAAAAAATGTCGTTTGGTAAAAATACTTCTCCACAGTTCTTTTACGTGTCAATTTCATGAATCAGTAAAATTTACTTCCTCTAATAAAATCTCCTTTACCACCGTCCGTACTTAAATTGATTCTAAATCCGATTACCGCTAAAAAATAAACAATAATTCTATTTTTGAAATTATACATAATTTAAAATAAGAACTGCGAAGCTGTGACTCGCCATCGCATCGACTTGTTATGCGGCGGATGTCCGTCGCGCCGCTGCGCTGAATGACCGCCTTCCCCTTCCGCCCACCCCCACCCCCCACCCCCTCGCGCCCACAGACAACTTATAACCCGAATAGCGCAAATTGTGACTGTGACCTAAGATGTGGGGTGTGAAATTGAAACACCTACTAGTTGAAAAAAATACGTAATATTATATTTAACAGATAATAAGAAGAAAAAAACTCTACAATATAGAGAGGACAGACTTTGCTACACTATAAGAACAGACTCTGCTTCAATTTTGCTGAAATCGAAATAAAAATTGAAGGTTCCATACAAATATTCCCCAATGAACTAAAAAAAATTGGAATGTTAACTAAATCACAGAACAAACGTTTTCCAGTTTCCTTAGTGGGTTCTGTTCTTAAAGTTTTTTAACAAACCATTAATAAGCGACTGAAAGAATTCGCGGCCCCAAAATACATAGATAGCTTGCCCAAAGACAACATGTAAACTAGCAATGAAGAACTGGTAGAAACGATCGAAATCGATAACCACCACTGTGAGAACCATAAACCAAAAGTATCTTATTAAGATTCTTGCTTTGGTTCAATTTAAGTCACAAGTTTAGCCATAAGTTAATCCATAACTTTAGCGTTTCGAAATTCCTAAAATTGTAGAAAAAATTATCAAGAAAAATTTGTCGAATCGCGTTTCAGTATAGGATCTTTATTATCTTAATAAATAATTTATTTTTGATCTCTTGAGAGTCAAATATTTTAGTATCGTTTTAACTTCTTAAGTATATCTACATAATAGGGATACCTTGACATGTAAACACGATCAAACATAATTTTATTTGAAGCAAAATCTCCTCCACAATATTAATAAAGCCAAATTATATTCTATTACAGCAATGAAGCTCAAGATGGCGTCGATAAACGCACCCACATTGTACTCTATACCTCCATAACCGACACCACTAAAATTGTGATTTTGTAAAATATCGTGTTACTCCACAAATTGATTCCACCCCACCCTCGGACAAAATCTGTTATGCCTAGTTTGTGAATCTGTGGTTATAAGTTTAGGCTTACGTAAAGCATTGTATTTTACTAAGCAATTATAACTTAGAAATAGAGACAGACAGCTTTGTCACAATGATTTTCAGTTCCTTTTTAACAGTTTTATATGTTTTCGTACAATAAGGAGTTCACAAGTACAGTAAGGACTAACAAGTCTCTATGCGTCTGACCGAGTTATCTTCCATCAGAATTCCTTTGATCATTTTTAAAACACCTTGAAGAAAATATTCTTCTGAGATACCCAGTTCTTTTTCTTATCGTATGGCTCAATTCTATCTATCTATGTCTATCACAAAAATATAATAATCATAAAACTAACTTCAGGCGACATCGGGTAAAATGCCTTACTTATTTCATTATGCCTTTCAAAAATACAGAAATGTACATCCTAAAACGGTTTGCACAATTTCCTTATTTGAATTGGCTAAGTGATAAACAGGATAATGTTACCCTCGAAAATGTCCTTACGTTCGTCACCAAAATTGTTCGGTGATCTCCAAAATTGTTCGGCGACCGTCGCCCAGATGTGTGCGGCTATTTTAAACTCGTATAAACCGTTGTCAACACATGTGGGACAACCATTACCACATATTACAAAAAATGAAGGAAAAACAATAAAATCCCGTGGGGAAGGCGTCACGTCATTGTGGCGTGAATTTGATTTTGAATCTACTGAAGATGATTTGTTTAAAGTGAAAGTGGAAAGGGAGATCTCAAGCGCTGAGCAGATTTGAATATGTTTTATGCTATTAAAATAGACATGCCTAATATTCGTAAGTGCATTTGTGTACACATTAACGAACTTAATCAATTATTTATCGTGTTTAAAATCATAGGCTTAGATTTTTGTAATAACTTTATGATTTTATTTTTAACTTAGGCCCAAAGAAAGAAGACTGGGTATGTCATAAAAGAGAACTGGATAAAAACTACAAGTAAAAGTACAGGGTTTGATCAATCGAAACTAAAATTTAATTAATAAATTCCCCCTGGACGGTCAATCCGACCCCTTGCTCCCGTCACCAAGCACAAAGCAACTATGACAGCTATTCAACTGCACACGCATGCATGCCGGACAGAACAACGCCGATGTCACTGCAATCCTTTACAACGTCACTGTCCTACCCTAATATAAAAAAAACCATCCATACGACATACCTACAAAACTATTGTCTAAAAACACGAAAATAAACTCACAACCAACGTACTCCGCAAAGCAATCTATCATAGAAATCTATGATATATTTACACTCACTGAATGCATTATCACTGTTCCTAAATCAGCTATCAACAGACTCTTTTCACTAAAAGGGTAAGCCTCACTATAGAAAAGGTTGACCCCTCATAAAGACTTATCATCTCATATACAAAATAAGGTTCTACTAATCCTGGAGAAGATGAACGATATCGTATTTTCAAGCTTAAGTGTTAAAGATCAAATTTGTGTGGGCGCATCCCTGCAGATGGGATCTCGTCAAGTTAGCGGTAGTTTTTTCACAACAATCTCCTCTCGGACTTAACTTACGTTATCTCGCACACGACGGTCGCACCGAATGGAAACCCGCACGTACATAATAAGGACGATATTTCTAAAGAAAATTTAAATTCGCCCGCAAAGGTCCCAAGATAGGATTAAAGATTGGGCGCCGAGATGGCCCTTTTGTGGGCGACCCTCAAGAAAACATGTCTTGATATGGAAATATCTCGGACGGGACTTAATCGAGACATCATTTGCGGGCAATCATTTATCATGAAAACCGTCTATGAATGCGTAATTAGTTCGAAATAGATATCAGTATTGTGGTCTCTCGCTGTCTTTTATGGGAACGTTTATTTCGCACGAGTGGTCGTGTAGAAAGCGAGATATATTTTTATCCACATCTGACCGAATGTATTGCGATGCGGTAGACCGTGTGAGTTCAAGTTTAAAAGGATAATTTTATCTGCGGCCAGTGCGCGAGGGGTTCCCAACAAAACCGATACGGCTACAACTGTCCAGACCACATAATTGTCATTGAACGTATCAGAAATGATTGCAGCAGTAATAAACTCAATTTTTGAAAAGTATTTCAAAATGATCGGTATAAAATGAGAGTTGAATGACTTTAGAATTTCGTAACATTTTCGTATGGAATAGTTTAAGTGACAACTCAAAGAGGTGACATTCAAATTTATGAATACTAAACACTGCCTAGGCGACAATTCTTCATTAATTTGTAAGCCAAATAAAAAGGACAAACACTGGACGCGACGTACACTTGAAACAATATTTGTTTTGATACAAATAAGCGGCGGCCATCGGTTCGCCGAGTATTGTGATGATAATGACTGTAGCCGAGACGCCTTGTGGACACAGTATCCATATGTCGAGGAAGCCTTTGTTGAAATGCTAACGACACTGAAATAAATAAATATGGAAAATACCAGAACGCAACAACAGCGACTTGAGTTGTATGTCTTGAAACTTTTGAAACCGATACTGGTTAACTAGGTATCTCTAAATATAACTGCTAAACTCAAAGGACACGCGCCGGGCACGAGACAAGCCACCCCTCATCTTCTCGCAAGAAGACGTCACAGACAAAATTAAAACCCCACTTATTTAAAACCAGCCACTTAGCCACCTTCCCGTCCATACAAAAACTAAAAATATCGTCGTCCATTGTGTCACGCTCAAAGAAGCTCCACCATAGGTCACGGCGACGCATGTACCACGTGTCAGGAACACGCCAAACATTTTTTATCTTTGAAAAAATCATAAAAGACCATTCTTAACAATAGAGACTCGGTAGCATCTTTGACAATTATAATATCATGGTTAGTCACTTACTGAGAGCCATTAACGCCACAAAAATGCACTTTCAAGTTGAGCTCTAAATGAATATCACCTAAGCTGAGTATTGAATGAGCGAAATATGGAACCTATGCTGTTAAGCAACCGTCACAGTCACGGTTAACATAAGGGTCATCACAAAGGCGAATGATAACAATGCGCGTACGTCAATCGTGTGTTCATGCAAATATATTTTTTCTTCCAAAACATACCCCTTTATCTGTTCATAGAGCGATGGGGTTAATTAATATGTACAAAATAATACAATTAAAATTAAGAATTATTCCCCTTTTAAGCTGGCACGAGGTCGCGACTTACTGTCACCATTAGAATTATGTCCTTATTATGACAATGAGCTTCCGTGCGATTGTGGTTTAAACGTTTATTAGATTTATGGGCTATATTCGAATCTTCCTTTGTCTCTGGCTATCAATTTAATATCTCGTTGCGATATTGTATGGCAGGAGACCCTCATGGTTTATTGAATATAGTTTTGACAGCTCACTTGAAGGGGTTAATATGAACGTTTAGGATAAACGCAATAAGCCGAAACAACTGGTGTTGAAGCCAACCTGCAATTGACATTCGGATGATAGCGCACCGGCATTATTGTGTAACGCCTTCAATGTCGCTCTCTGCAAAACTGTTACTCTGGTGATACAGCTGGTGTCTTTATTTATCCAGCGAAGTATTTACTCACCTAAACTCTAGCTTCTCTTACAAAGCGCTTAACGAAATGCGGGTCGGAAATTTTGAACGGTGCACAATTTTCGGGTTTAAGAAAGGCATTGTTGTGCAACGGTTTAATACAAAAGTGTCAAATGACGGCACATCTGCTGGCACAAAGGGTTACGCTGTCGGATAAATTATTTTTCGAACCACCCCCGCAAGATTGCTCGCTTATACAGATGTTCACAGATTTTTTACTCGTTTTGCCAAGTTTAGTTTTTTAAAGGATTAGCGGATCGACGACTTTAAAACCAGAGTTTTAAGTTAAAAATACAAAACTTAGATATTTCACTTCTATTTCACTACAATGTTTCAAGTTGTATAGATTTGATTTTGCTTCATTTCATTTATTCAGTTATGAAGATATTTACTTAAATTACGATCGATCTGTGAAGAAAACACACTACACTTACTTATAACTCCTGATAATTTGAGCATCCTGTATCTGAATGAGTTATTTAAGTGTAGATATTACTTCCAAACCCTGGATGTATGGTCCGATGATGACGTCAGCATTTTACTAACCTCGTCCAGTATTGTTGTTGTGCAACATCTTGCGAACATCGACAAAAGAGGATAAAATTGTCTGCAAAGACCAAATCCTTTCAGCCGTCAGCGATTAAAAGAATCATTAATAAAATACTAAATACATAGTGGTCCGTGAAAAGGGCATGACGTGTAAGTTAAGAATAAAAGCGGAATTTGGACACACGTGTCCTTTCCGTTGCGTTCGTTAGGTTTCGTCCTAATATCTGATTCTTCTTGACTTATGACGGCAATTCTGTAGATTTAAATAAATTAAAAGAAAAAACTGTTTAAAACTTACCACTATGCATGGTATTTGACTCAGCATCAGCTACTTCTGTCCGGGACTTCTTGGTGTCGTCCGGTGACCCTGATGTGTCCATGTGTTCCTGCTTGATTTTTGGCTTGATATCTTCGTCAGGAGAGCTCGTTGGCATTGGAGAAGTTGACGCTCTTCTTTTTGGTGTTGATACTTCTGCGTCTGCTTCTAGACAAAAAAAGTTCAAAATGAAATATGTTTTGTGCTAGAGCCCTGTTTCGGCAGTATAATAATGAGAATTACTGTGTAATTTTAATAAAGATAGTTAAACGGGATGCGAAATAAACATAATTAGGATCACTACGAGATAGTAAATACGCATAAAGAACGAATTTCAAGGAAGCCTAATTTATAGTATCATATGATAAGAATGGAAAGAAAGCTTACCATCTAATAAACGCTTAGGCGTACTCGATGCTCCCCCATCTTCGATGAGATCAGGTGGAGCGATAGAAGGGCTGGCCAGGGGTGGAGTGTGAACTCTACTGCTGGGAGGTCTTCGAGCGGTAAGGAGCGAAGGTCTCCGGCTGCTAGAGTTGGCACTCGAGACCTGCCCTGGCCGAGAACCATCTTCCGGGTCTGAGTTTGGACCTGTTTAAGTATTTGTTTAAGGTAATATAACATAATATTTATCTTGGTGATATTGGAGACTTAGATTTTTTTTCATCTCAGAGCCATCAAAAAATAAAATGGTATTGGGTTGCAATATTTATAAAACTAATATAACATTAATAGGAGTATTTTTTGTAAGAGATAAGTAAAATCTTGAAACTCCATTAATCAATTTATCTAGTCTGTAAATCTTCAAAATTCTTATTTATTTGATAGTGACTGTCTTTTTCTGAGATACATAAACAAGGTTCCGAAACACAAGACTTACCAGCACTGTAGCAGTGGTAAGATGTGAGCTCCTTATCACAGGAGGAGATCTTGTGCTGGATGAAGCGGACGATGTCAGCCAGAGCGAAGGCTCTTCGACAGGCCCCACAAGTGAGGGTGTCCGAGGGCACTCCGGGGGAAGGGGAGCCCCCTCCCTCTGCCGCGCTGTCCGCATCCGCTGTGAACGAAAGAGGATTTTAAAAAAACCATAGATTGCATCTGTAACCTTAAGCGTAGAGGAAAAGAAAAATTGCTGAAACCATCTGATGAAGTTAACAGAAGAGTCATTCAAGTTTTAAAAGTAAACTCTT
Source organism: Coleophora deauratella (assembly GCA_958295455.1). Taxonomy (NCBI): domain Eukaryota; kingdom Metazoa; phylum Arthropoda; class Insecta; order Lepidoptera; family Coleophoridae; genus Coleophora; species Coleophora deauratella. The sequence goes on along the minus strand of OY282403.1, from coordinate 6,180,755 downwards.
TTAAAACTTCCAAGGTAGATCGGCTACAAAAAGAACCAACTAATTGTGCCTGACACAATGAAGAAAGACTACAAGTTTATATTTAAACAGCTGATTTTGTAAAAAGAAATACATGTAAGTACTTTACATTGTGACACCTAAACCGCGTGAGGTATATTCTGAGACCAATTATAGCGAAAAAAGTGGTTCTACAACGTATCATGTGGTCTACAACATATGGACACTGAATGACACTTTCTTACAACCCTTCAGTGTGCAATTACATTTAATTATGTGTTTTCTCGTCATGGTCTTAAGGTGTCAGTTGTGGGATTGACCACTTATCTCCAAAATAAAAGCACAAAGGACCATAATGACCGTCTTATTGCGGTTCACTTTTCAAAGGGTTATTTTGTGTACAATTTGTTTGGCTTGGAGATATTATAATGAGTTTTTTGTTAATTGAAGTTTAAAAACAGATGTATTTAGTCCTTTTCCTTTTGTTGATGTATCGAATTGTGTAAAATGTAACAATAATGAATGTAAGATAATTTCATTATTAATTTTATTGTCTACTTCGAATGATTAAGTACTTGAGTTGATATATGTATTTCTACCCTTATCATGTTATTTTTTTGTCCGTTCCTCGTCTTTTCTGTCGGGCTCTTTACCGTTTATATTCTATGTATTACATTGTACTTATATGCTAATTGCCATACAAATAAGCTTGCATCGGCTTCGACGCCTAAGAATTATAAAAGCGCTCGCTCTTACATTCAAGTCTCGCACAACTGGTCGGCAACCCCACATCAAAGTCGTTCGCGAGCTAATTTCGAATAAGTACTGTGCGGACGCCCTTACATTCCTACTTCACTTATTATTCCTTCAATTTCTTTGTGAAGAAAAGTAGGCCGTTCTTTCCTGAGTATACAGGGGTTGAGTGAAACCCGAGTACTAAATTAATATAGCGAAAAAACTGCGTGATTTGACCGCTTTGTTTACTATGTCGTACCTAAGTTTGTTTAGGGGGCTTATTATGTAAATGTGTCATGTCACGCGACGATTTTTTACAGATTTGTCAACGCCATGGCTCGTGGCAAATGGTTTCGGTTTTAAAACTCTTCCTTCCGGTGGAAACTTTGACAGTTAATATTACAAATCAAATATCCGGACGTTTGAACACGCGTCAAGAATTTCATTGATGTTCCCTGCTCTGACCCCTAAAGAGAGAGCTGTTTACAATCCACCTACTACACGGTCGTACATAAATTGAACCCTATCGAATTCCATTTACGTGGAAATCGGGAATTTAGTGAACACTGGGTCAAGCCACACCCACCGCCCGCGACTGGACAGTGGTCAGCCCACACATGCGCGGTGGACAAAACTCTACACCCACAACCCTAGATATTTGTTTCGACAATTTGATACGGGTGCGGTGATTTATTAGTATGACGTTTGTAATTGTAAATTCTAAATGAGCTCTCAAAGAAATCGCAGTTCTGGATTAAAGTTAGCGGTTGCTTTATTCGTTGTAAGTTATTCGGCCTCGTTAGCATTATTGTGTCATGATAATTCGTAAAACTGCTTAGTTATTGTTCCTGAAATGGCTAGGAAAATGTTTTATCTTGTTTGCTTCAAATCGAGTTTCACCTCAAACGTAATGTCAAAGTTGCATATTATTATCTGTGGTTATTGAAAAGCCTCGTCTAGTCGCATGGATAAACTGAGCCCCCGCCTCAGGTGACGACGTAGGGAGAGCCACCCTCCGAAAGGACTGGAGGACCGAAAAGTTTAAATTAGCTCGTTACTACACACGACACAATATGCCAGTTTGTTTCGAGTTTCTGTTTTTTCGCCAGTAAAGGTCACCACAGTGTCTAGTTTAGAAGTAACTTTTATGTGAAAGGAAAGTTTCAATCAACTCTTGAATTAGGAATGAGTTTGTGTCCTATCTCACATCGCTGTTAATTATAAATTACAACAATTTTGTTTCATCGCGTTTGTAACTCGTACCTCTGTGTTGGTGACTGAAAAGTGTGGTTCCTATTTAAACAAATTTTTATTTGACATACGAGCGAAATTTTTGATACATATATTTGAATCATATTCATCAACAGCCAACAGTTCTATAAAGACTGATATGCGGTTATCCATAACGCGTGTGACAAAAACAACTCTAACTTTGACACAACTCTGACCACCGTGTCCGATGTTAATTGGCAGGGGATCACATACGCGTTGTGGTTTCCCATTGAAATTGCACGTTTTTCGCCACAATAACTCGAATAAAAATAATAAGTATTGCCATCATACGTGCGTAGCTGCGGGGGTGCGACATTCATCGTTACTCAGTTATTAAGGGTAGTAAACCATTCATTTTGTAGGATCTGTCAACTCAGTGAGTTTGAACTTTAATAAACACTGAATTCAAATATTTCACAGAACATACTTTTTTTATTGTTTCGCCTCTATTTTTACAACCTCAATGGTTTGATGTCGGTGTTCTTTGAGGAATTCTTTCATTCAACGCTTCAAGTTGTCGGAAATGGTCATTCAGCTCAAAAGGAGTCTCGAATAATGGTCGGTCATGTGTGCAGACGCACAGTAGTTTTATTTGTTTTTAGATGATCGAGATTATTTCAGACAAAAAATACACGTTAGTTAAAACGCCGAACTCAGATATTTGCCTACATTACATGGAATATAAAGGACTGTCAATATGGTAAACCCGTTGATTTTACTGCTGCTGTTGATCTTCCTAAGGGTTTTAGGTCTTAAGCCGAAAAAGGGTGGGGGACGCGGGTCTCGTAGATTTTTCTAATCATGTAACTAACTTTTCTTAATAAATATTCTTGTGGAACCTACCTAACTAAATTCGTATAAATTGATCGGCTAATCTGCCGATTTTGTGTGGGTATTCCAAAAAAAAATACCAGAATTCAGTATGGGTTCCTTGGAAAAAGTTGTTCAGTTTCACGAATGGAATGAGTTCCATGATGATTCCACGATGAATCGTTAAAATTTCCAGGAAAGAGCTTTTAAAAGTTAGACAAACAATAGCTACCTTTGAAGCATAATGAATGAAAGTGATAGATTAAACTGTCGGAATAGATAATAAATAAACTATTGATAAATACGAATAGAGTTATATGTCCAAACTACTACCCATGCCATAAATATAAAACTATACTTATGTACGTATTGTATAATGCTAATGTATTCATACTTCAAAACCATGCTTTGTTCTAAATATTACAGAACATTGACTACCATGAAACTCAGCGCTGCACCACGCCTAAATGCTTAGCTATTCAGTAGGCGGAGTCGGTAAACATTGCTTAATGACGTCACTTCTCTCAATATGGCTACTGCCAACCCTTGCTTTCGAAACTACTTGGAAAGAAGTGGGAGAGCCAGGAATACACCATCAAAGTTCAACTGTATGAACATTAAAATGTAGGTAAAACAAAGAAAATTAATTACGCTGTCTCAACATTACTAGAACCAATTTTGACAGTGTTAATGTAATAACTGATATAAACCGCGTAGTTACTGTTGTAGGAAAACTCGAATAATCCAAAACAACTTGTAATTTTTATCAGTATCTAGAACGGAGCCGATAAATAGCATTCCTACGGGAATTGGCAGAAAAAACACAGCGTCCGCAAAGGTGGCAGATTAAATTAAGGCCGGGTCAGTAATCGGGTTACTGATATCCAATACTGGGTCGAATATTCGAAATAACCGGAGGAAAACAGAGCTCTCCTGTGTATTGGCCTCTTCGTTAGAGGGATTTGAATTTTTTCTCTCTCCTTCCATCTTTTTTTGCTTTAGGTGTGTAACAGGATACCCCGCCTGGGGACCATGGTGGACAGGCCGTAATAGAAAAAAATGTTGCCTATAAAAAATGAAAATGAAAATTTATACTTACTATAAGACTTAGCGGTGTCGATTAGCAAAAATACCTTCAAGCAATTGGTTATTTAATAAGTTCCAATTTTGAAGTTTGCATTTTGATGATATGGAGTTCTTTACAATACTTTGTAACATACAACATTGCTGTGACAGATATTTCAGTCTACACTTCAACAATACCTAAGTTCTGATAGGTATTCAATGAGTCTAATCTAAAAGTCACAGTGCTACTGAAATAACACCCTTATGCCAGAAAGAAGTATGGCGTCTCCTCGGTAGATATTTGTCACCGCACGAGTGTCAATAAAAACGCCACACCGGACTGTGTTCCACTCAGTAAACTACGATATATTAGTGATGGGACAACTACAATACACGACTGTCGATTTGAAATAATACAGTTTACAGTAGTCGTTTGATATTTTTACGGAATTAATAATAAGGCTTTTAATTTACCAACGATTGTACGACTATACAACGATTACTTACATGTTTAAAAATATTAAAAAACGAAAGGAAACTTATTTTATTTTATCGTTTCATATTAAATTTCAGCTGAAATCTCCATTCAAGCCTGAAATATTTCTAGTACTTTTTTGTTTCTTTGTTATAAAATTAATGCTGGTAGTTATATGTCAATCTTGAACGAACATTTGCGAAAGGATAAGTTGTATAAGAAATCTAACAAATATCGATATACTATATGCTAACTTCAAAAAATATCGATATACTTTAACCACATCACTAGAACAATACCAGTTAAAGCGGACACTTAACCCCTAATCCTTGGCGCGGCAGTTTTATCACTCCGAGCGTTTATGGCAAAAATCTTAATTCCACCACTGCTCCTAACTGCCCGAAGGTAATTATCGCCACGGACTGATTCTATTAGTTGAAGTGGTTGGCTCGTATTAGTAGGTAACTAAGCGTTCGATCGATAATGTGGATTTCTACTATTTTGTGCTGAAGATTATATAATTTAGAAAGCCTAGTGAGGCTTAGATAGCCAGCGTAATAACAAGCACAAAATCCCATCTACATCTTAGCCCTCCAAGATAGGTAAGGCATTGATAACGATTCCGGAGTTACTGATGCCCATAAACGGTGATAGCCGGCAACCTTCTGCCAACTTACACGATTTAAAAAAATACTCGATATAAAAAAAGAATCTTGACATATTTAACACTTACACAAATTTTGTAACTTCAACGAAACCACTGTGCGTTAAACAAAACTTTGTCCCATATGCAACACAATAAATTGTCATGAAAATGTTCCAAATACTTCCTTCGCAAAACAAAAGCGGAATTTAGCTGTATTTTTCTGGGAACAAAAGATATAGTTTTTCCTATAGCAATAAAACAGGGGTCATAAGGCGGCGTCCGGTCGGGCCCGGTGCCAGGATAACCCTTGCACTCGGAGACTCAGCATGAACCAGCGGTTACTACGTATGGATATTGCATTTCGACACATTTTAATTGAGTCACATTCAGACGTTTTTTTTAAATTTTAATATGTGTTTTACAGTCTGCATCGGAAGTAACTAGTAAAAATCATGATCGAGGGCAGCTATGACTTTGAAAATGTAATCGCTTTATAGGTAGTTATTAAAACAAAATGTGTTATAAAATATAAAATGTGTTAAATTTATAATTTTCATGCGTGTTTGAAGTAAGTAAATAAAAGGTGACAAACGACATATCACAAATAATAGAACACAATAAAAACATACCATACAAGAAATAAAATATTATGAGTCTAACTCTATAATTATAAAAAAAATTGGATTTCATTTACATCTATTCGCGTACAAGGAAAACAAATAACTATTGCACAGTTGTGTGCATCCACAATATGCAGCGTCGGCTCTGTATTACTTGCCGGCCATTATTTTGACATACGACTCTTTTGGCAGACACATGCGGTCAGAAGGCGAAGAATGCAGTTTTAAACCAACGCGCATTCTTAATATTGCTTAACTTCATAAAGCTAAAGTCCTATAGCAAAAGCTCAAGATTCTTTTCAAGATGCTATTTCATTTTTTAAAGATTTATAAAGTTGTACCTAACCAATATAGTTTAAAGTATTTTTTTTATCTTAGCACTCTTAAAAGATTAAAAAATACGTAAATAATTGCAGACTCTCTTTATCACTTACAAAAGGTTATTAAATAGACGGTTGTAGTTAATATGAAAAACATCCAATATACTGTTTTAATAAAACATTAATACCCTCAATTTATAGCTTGTACAGCTACCGATCTATAGTCTAGAGTCCATAAATACATAGCATCCCGTCCACTTACTCTCTCATTTATATGTTAATGTCTTACGCATCCATATTTGTTGAGATTCATACGGAGATAGCTTTCGCCAGATATCATTTTCAGTGGCTTATTACTTTCCAATTTGTCTTCAGCATTGGTTATTGCCTCATTTATAGACCACCCCGTTTCTATTAACTTCGATTCGCGATACTTTCTGTTTGGTTTGTCGTGAAAATATATCGCATTACTGTCTATAGGTATTTATAGATAAATTAGAAAAAAAATGGCAGACTTTGAAAAGAATTAATGTTTTAAAATAACTGCCCACTGTACCTTTACGCCTTAAGTCGATTCCTGAGTCGAAAAATCTTGACTTACTCCTCGCAGATAGATCCATAGCTTCCATAAGTAGAACGGAAACTTCACAAGTCTCGAACTTTAAAAATAAAATTTTTCTTCGAATTTCGAAGTCTCTAACTTACACTAAATATTAACACTGAAAGTTGAAGTCCAAAGTTCTAAGTCCAATTAGACCACTGGGCACTGAATAGCAAACTTTTCGAAGTCATAAAGCATGTGATCATCTTCGCAGATGAACACAGACTAACTGGCTACCTCGATAAAGTTCAGTCCCGAAATTTTAATGAAAAAAGAACCCCCAGAGTCCCAGGTAAAAAAATCCCGTATCAAAACCGCCGTTTCCTAGTGACCCCGATCGCTCTCCCATCCCTTTGTTGGGCTCCTTTTATTTATAATAGCACATTTTTTTCACACACACCACCCCTAATAACGTGTGAGCAAAAATATGCGTAATCGTCTCCAGAGCCCAAGTATGGGGACTACGGCGAAAGCGCTATACAAAAAAAATACAACTGTCCCCCATTTGAATGGCAAAAAGTGCATGTCACTGCGAAAATGGCATTAGTCGATGAATATGATTTTGCACAGACCTGAATGGACGGATGACTTATAATTGTACCGCGTTATATTTAGCATGAATTATTGGTTTGACGTGGTTTTTGTAATACTATACCCAATGCTCTAGCTACAGCAGTAGAAACAAACTTTACATCAGAGCCTATAACGAACGAAAAATGAAACACTAGAGGAACTGCAAATGAAATTACGCAATAAATATTAAAATATGTTGGAATATTTCATTTATTGCCGTTATTTAGTCACGGAATTGCCTCCGAGATTTGCCGAGAAGCTGGGAATAGGGATAATAAAATTATGACAATCAAATTTGGCGACCAAAATGTTCGCCACGCACTGACCCCAGTCGGAATTGTTTGTTGTTTCTAGGTAAACAAACATGGAAGATTGACACTGAGTGTACATCTGGTAGACTGAGGCAAATAATGGGGGATTCGATAAACAATATAATTCGATTGCTCTACGTCGGCTGTACGGCAAATTGCACAAAAACGATTTTGGCCGTAAATACACAAAATATTATATTGGACTATTATTTTATTCAAAATGTTATAGGATATGGTTAAGCAAAAATTTTATTGTAATTTTTTTTTTGTTTATAGACGATATCAAATAGTGTAACTGTTACTGTACGATATCAATTATAATTTGCCGTATTATACAGAGTGTAAAAAATATTTGAACTGTTCAGACTTAATCACAAGTTCAAGTACAAGTTCCGCGTGGTAGGAACTTTGTACTAGGTAGAAAAAAAACGACGATTTAAAAGTATGGGCAAAATGTCTACTTAAATAAAAAACATTTTGTTTTATTTTTTATTGAATCAGGTTGTTTGGCTAACTTTAAATGCAATGGAGTCCAAAATAAAACCACGATATCACAGAAAAGTCATACAAAAAAAAAAGATCAGTGTAGTGAGTAGAAGTCCCAATTTACGAATACAAGCCTACACCTATTTGTTACACCCGGTATAGTCTCAACATCATGCTGCCGATTTATTTATTTATTTAGTATTAAGAAGTTCTAATTACAAGACAGAAATTGTGAGTCTTTAATTTTTTCGTGACTGTGAAATATTATAGTCAGCATATTATGAATATCAAACACTTACGAATTTACAAAAAAGGAATAGCAACGGAAGAGGCCATGCCCGTAACAGTATCCCCAAGAGGTCGAGATTGATCCAAAATCGGAGGTTACCTGTCCAGGCCGTGTGAAAATGGAACAGGTGTTCGGACCACACGACCCGTAATTACGGGCGGACAAAGCCGCGTGCAGGCACTATCACGCGTCGCGGTTTCTTCTGTTTCCTTGAAGCCGATTGTGTTCAGGAACTATAGGAATTTCGATCATTGTTTCGGATACTGAAGAGTCACGACTCGGAAACATGCTTTTAAGAATTGCGTACAGGGAATTCTTTGTGGTATATGTTATCATTGTAATTTGCAATTTTACAATGACCAAAATAATTCCATTCCATCTTAGATTAGCAAAGGCAGTAAAACCTTTAATTATAAACCTTCCATTCCACGACCGCAACATTGATTCAATTAAAAACCTTTTAACCGTCCGCAGTCACCGGAAGCGGCGAGACCGAATCAATTTTTCAAATTTGCTGGAAAAAATGCTATTCCCACACATGTGCACTGATTCTGGTCAAGGAATCCATTGTGGACACTTTTGTTGAGTGTATTGACAGATCGGTATTCCAAAGGGTTGTATACTTGGATAGCAGCACCTTTGGACAAAAAAAATACACTGACTGACAGAGCGTGGGATAGCGAGAAAGGACAGTCAATATGCGAAATTTTGTAAGAAAAAACACGTAGTGGCTACTGCCGTCGAATTAAGTCATCATTATGTTCAAATGGGTTAAACTTGTCTTCATTTCATATATTTATTTTTTAGTCATAGATAAAATAGTATAGTCACATTTCCATCAAAATGATCCAGATTTCTTAAAGCTGTTTTTGGTACATCTTTATGATAATCAGTCATGTAATAAGTTTGAGAAAATATTGCAGAATAATGTATAGAATAAAGTCTAGGTTCTTTGTATTGTGTGAGCGACCACAGTTTTCTATGATCATAAAACCTGGTCTGGTCGGCTGGCACCCATTGATCTTACTCCCATAACTTCTTGCTGTATCCATTTCGAATCTATGACTAAATATTAAGACCTCTATTGGTTGAGCCAGGCCGTCTACCAAGTCTTCGTTTTGTATGAGAATGACGAGGGATGGTAGTTCAGGTTACAATGGTCGCCGTCTTTGAAGTAAGGCACGTTGATGAAACCAATTATCTGTGGCGTGAATTAAGTCGCGCAGTTTAAGGCTTTGCGCGGTTCACAGCGTAGATATACTAAGGTATAGAAGAGCCAACGCCGTTATTCTCTCTGATGTTACATATATTATTTATTTTTTATTTCATTTCCATATTATTTATTAATGTTTTAATTTTTTTCTAACTTGTGATTCTGAGTAGATTCCCCAATTCCCCCATCCCTCCATCCCATTTCAAAGGTCGGCAACGCACTTGTGACTCTTTTAGTGTTGCGGGTGTCTATGGGCGACGGTAATCGCTTACCATCAGGTGATCCGTCTGCTCGTTTGCCACCTATTACATTAAAAAAAAAACATTTAAGGTATTTTTCTTTGTTCTTTCTAAGTTCATATTTTTAGTGTCAAGTTATTTATTTATTTTTCCTTAAAAATTGTAACACACAATCTTTTGTAAATTTATAATTCTCTTGTCCAATTCTATACTACTATGTACCATCGGAACCGACTCTTGCGCAGACAATAGACCATGTTAGCTCGCACGCGGGTCACTCGTCGGTTATCTGTCGATCGGAAGAAAGCCGATCTCAGTTGCGGCCGCGCGCTCAAATTTATTGTGTTGTTCGCCTCTGCGTTTACAGTTAGTTGCTGCATCTATGGCTTATATAAGGTTGAGACACTTTTCCTTACCAGTACTACATAAGGTACATAGCTAATTCGATTTTTCATTGAGCTTCAACAAATTATTCATTTTTATTATTTTCGTCGAATATTTTTCTTCCAAACCGCTTAAACGTGTTTAAAGCTCTGCAAATTCACTGCATTTTTAAGTCCAAAATTTACTTTTGTTTTAATATTTAACACTTAACTACCCATATGACTGAACATTAATTTCAGTTAAATTAATTTCAGTTACAAATACCAACAATTTCATCTAGATTAGATCTACAATAAAGCTTGTTTCCGATGCCGTGACCTAGGCTATGCCATGCGGGATGTTCAACTATGAATAGTAAATCAAAAGCCTAATCAAAACGGATAAAATCTGACTGGCATTAGCAATGTTTGTTTCGCTGACCTTACCTACATTGCTGCAAAATTCATTCACATTACCCAGGAAGAGTTAAACTATTCCGATTTCTAATATAAGGAAGTAGAGTTGAAAATCGCAGCAAAAAAGAAAGGATCAAATGTGTTTAGTATTCATAGTCAAACTGACCGTGAAGATGAAAGCGATACGAAGTCACTTCGTTTTAATTAAAATGATAATGGATGAGAACAGATTTGTGCAAAAATAGGCTGTTTAGCAAAAACTCAAATAATAATAATATCCAAAACGTGCGATTAGTCTTATTATCATAACTCATAAGGTAACAACTGTTTTAAAGAAACTTATAAGAAGAACAAAATCAGATGATGCTGTAGGAAATCGGATTTCCTTCTCTGATAATTCCCACAACTGGGTCTCAAATTGCTTGCCGCTGCACAGTACACATATCAGCTTGCAAAAATCTTACTTTGTTTACGGCATTTAGTTCATTTCACATGCCCTCAATTAAGTAGTCATCATTCAGACGGATGTAAGTGCATAATCTGGTGGGGTCAGCGCGTTAACAAGGCGAACGGTCACGAACTGTCCGCTATGGGAAAGCTCCCAGCATACAAGTGCAGTTACGTCTTTATAAGTTTGCAGCGTGTGGTTAGAACTTATCCGGAAATGCAATGTGCTTACACCTACGACATAAACATGCTTGCTTATAACTGTTGTGTCAGGAAGTAAAAACATAGCGACAATATAGGTAAGCGATATTTTTGAAATATGAATAAGTATACTGAATTGGGTGGTCACCGAAATTTTACAAAAAGATGCATGCAAAATGTAAAGAATAATTATTTTGGTTCGTTTTTTAAAATGTTAGTATTTATTATTACTAGAATTAAGATGGTAAAATAGATTTTCATATCTATTTCTACCAAAATGAATGTGGTAAAATAGATGTTTCTTTAACTAGCTTCAACGAATCGGTAGATAAGTTGCAAACTATCGTAGATCTACTAGAACACCTACGGTCTACACCAAAATTGACGCATGCGAACAATACTACAACATGAGATAAATCATAAATGAACATTGACTCCTTAGACTGTATATTATCTTATAATTTTTAACACCCACTTAATCTCTGAAGTGAAACAATAAGCCTTTACTATTGCAACATTATGTTAATATGGCAGTCGTTTAACATGTGATTTTAGAGATAAACTGAATACTTTATTACTAACACATTATAGATTGAAATTACACTTGTGATAAAAAATCTACCAAGCGTTAAAAGTTTGCTGTTAGTATTGTGTAGGAAGCAACTATAAAGAAAGAAGTATTTTGTAAAGGATCGATCAAATTATGGCAAAAAAGAAATGTGATCCAACAAGAAAAACATAGTTTGGTCTATCAAAAGCCACGTTTGTCCGTCTGACAAGTATGGCTTATGGCAAGCGATCAAAGAATATAAAATAAAAATCCTAAAAGTATAGACGAACGCACGGTGAATCAAAAGATGTTGGACAATGGTCACGGAGAATCGTTCGCGTGATAGACAGTTTAGGATGAAGAATGGACAGTATAAAACGTAAGGGATCAGGTAGAATTTGATGCGCTGCAATTTTACCATCAATCAAAATATTACCTGCAGAATTTAATTTTTAAAAAGATTTTTGTGAGACATAAGTAAAATTAATATGATAATCGTTAATTTCCTTGTATAAAAATGTTGAGAAACTAAACATAACATTTTTAAAACAGCTGTAAAAAGCAGAAAGTGACACTTGTAAACCCTTTTCTATTATAATTGCTGAAAGGATGTCACATAATGACACACAATAGTTATTTTGCCTTTGGTTCGGATAGCAACCCTATTCGGCATTGTCGGAATATTATCGACAATTCTACTCATGTGGGTGCGGACTTTGAGGCTGTTTTGTCAAAAAAAATCTCTTTGACCAAATTGTTTGTCAAAAGCAGGCTGGATGATTTTTTGTTAAGGTGTTTATCGATGTTTGACCATGGGAAAATATTGGAGATTCAGGTGCCTCTATCGGGATTGGAGCTATTGTCAACCTGTTGTTCCAGTTTCTATTGATTTTTTGATAAAACCTTTGTAGTCTTTGTTTGTTTCTAGTAAGTTTTTTTATATATGTATATTCATACTAATACAGATCATGTGCAGTCTGTTTGAAGGAAACACGAAACTCGTTTGTTCGTTCGTTCGATCGTGTGTTTTTGTTAAATAATAATCGTTAACCACACCAGTTGGAGGACACTCGCTTAATGTGTGTATTATCTCTAACTAATCTCACGGTGACCTTTTATCAAAAACATCCAACAGCTTACACCTACAAAACTTAAATCGTCTTCGGCGTTGAAAGGCTGACAATAACAAATTGGTATCAAAGCCTGACAAAGATGGACTCTTCAGAAACTGTCCACCCACTCCCGAGCTATTGATCGTGGTCTACTCAACAATAAATTAATTCTTGTTATGAACATTTTTTATTCCATTGTGTTTGGGTCGAGTATTTATTTTACTAGGCCTCGTAATGGGGCCTAATGGGCGGACATTGGTCAAAGGAGATTTGGTAAAGTTCTGAATGTGGAGCCTGGATGAATTCATGAATGGATTTCTAAAAGGTCATATATTTAAGTTTAAACCATTATTCTAAAGGTCACCTATTTAAGTTTAAGCCTAAAATTCATTCATTCAATGCTTTCAAACACAAATATCCTTTTGAACCGACAGTATTATTTAAAAACAAAAACCAAAGAAACTCAAATATATTGTTAGAATTTTCTCGCTTGATTCCAATCAATATTCCTTACCTTTTCTACATTACTTTCAAAAATACAAATAAGATTACTCCTTTAGATAAGTTTACGTGAAGTGTTAACTATCTCTCTGTTTCATCTCAGTGTTGAAGATTACGTCTGAACCTTTACAACAACAAAAAAAGAAAGTGTTAGCTACTGTTTATTGTTTGTAACACGATTGTTGTCGATAACATTATAATCCTTTTCTTCTGAAAGGGATTGTTTAGGCATGTATTCTCCTTTTTAAGGACAGAAGAACGCCTGTATCGGGATTTAAAATAATATTTTGATTTAATCTTATTCCAATAAATAGAAGCAAAACTTTCAAGTTTTCATTTTGGAGAGCTGCCTCCAACGTCGATTGTACTTCTTAATAGGGCCGAACTAATAAATCCAATTTAAATGTTGCAAAGACCTCCGCTGATATAACATATGTAAATTCATACGTCTTTATCTTAGCAATCACATAAACAGAGAGCCGATCGATGCGGACATCGAGAATAACAAAAAAGCAACCAGTCCAGTCTGAATTCAAAACGGGTGGCCGCCGTCCGTGGAATCATTATTCTAACTAAATAAGAAAATTAACTTTATTCCCATAATTTAAATACCAACTGGCTGTTCTTCTTTAAATAAATTGTCGGACGTTTCATTCTCTCTCCGGACGTTTTCGTCTTGTTCTAATGGACGGAGGATGTCAATTGCTAAATTTATATGTTCTGTTGACGAATTCAATTTATTGTTGGATCTTCCTTTGGTTCTTCAGTTAAAGATGAAGCTTTCCCACGATCCGCACCAAGGATAGAAGTTATTTTATTGATTGTTTATTTTTTTACTTTGTTTACTTAAATTACATGATGTTGGTGTGCTCATTTAATTATCTTAGTGTTTTTTTTAATTATTTATCAAAATTGGCTGATACTAAAATTGAATTTTTCAAGTCTAATCCATCAGCTTTAGTTTCTTTTTGATTTTTACACTTTAAATAAAATTTGCATTTTTTTTAAGTCTTATTTTTCGTTTTTTGTATCTGAAGTGAATTACTACTTCATTATTTAGTTAGCACATTTCTCTTGTAGCTCCCGGGTATCAAGATCAAGTACGGTAGCAATAATTCTTGACCGAGGACCAAGATTGAAAGTTCCGCTTGTAAATGCGATGCCTCGATATTCTCTTAATGAAGACATATTGAATCGCTAAGCGGCGAAAGACAAGACATAGGCAATGTTTAAATTGACGTGCAGAACTTTTATTGTAATATGCTTTATAGTATTTGCATCAAAAATTAAAATGTAACGTTTATAAAATAAAATAATATGAAGCGAAAGACTAATACAAATTATATAGTAAGCAACTCTAAAGTTTGCAATTAATAAATATGCTCAAAGGTAAAGCATTACAACGACAGAATAACCCTTGTCAATTAGTAAAGAACAGAAACAAATTCGTACAACACGTTATATTTTATTCAGGCACAGAATGAGCATCGCAGCAAAGTAAACTTACATTTTTAAAAGTTTCAGGAAAAGTTAGAGAGTCCTACCCTTGTCCAACTCATCCCACATCTGATAAAAGTGATTCCACGATTCCTGTTTCACATTTTGAGTGCCAGTCTGTACAGTGAAAAAGTTTATTGCCGAAAAAGTTTAATTTGATGCTGGTGTTGAGTGTATGCAATATTAATGAATTTATACGTAGCTTTTAGCCTTTATTCGTTACAGATATCCATTGATTGAATTTTGTAGTGTAGTTAGTAGTTTTGTACTAGTGTATTACTTTATGTAGTCTTAACAGCAAACATAACTGCAACTGCAAGTAATAAACGGTCTTGCATTTAGTTGTACCCTACATAAAGCTTCCAATTACATGTACTGCCAGTTGGTTCTTTTGTTGCTTCAACAAAATACGTCCCTCTAGCTGTTTCATTCAAAATAAGAACAAACGTGTCATCGACGAAATGACGCGTGTCGACCAATCGTGCACGACGGCCACAGACGTTGGTGATGTCATGTTGCCATCGACCAATCGGAACAGTTCGTCGCCTCCGGTCAACTTGGACTAATTGCCCATGCCCATGTGAGTGAGCACTCGAGATGAATCTCTGCGCATGAGTTTACGTTACGCACACAGTTTGCTCTACTACCGTGAGGTATACATCTAGTGTAATGATATGATGTTCACTTTGCTTAGCTTCTATCATACCTTTGTTAGCCTAACTAAAATTTATCGATTTGATTAATTTAATCATTAAACAACGTTACAACACTTTTATCGTTACTAAAATTTCAATCACCACATACAAAGTGACTTTTAATGGTGAATGTGAACATATCCCCGTTAATTGGGTCAGATATTGTAACAACTTTTGTTCTACTACTTCTAAAATAAACAATAAAAATTAATTGACTCCATACACATCGATCATCGGATTGATTTATATAGGTAGAGTATCCATAAATTGTTTTCAATTATTTAAAAACTGGTACAAAAAAGTTTCGATGTTGGACCTGACTAATAACCTGGATACGTTAACATCCGCCATTATATGTATATCCTGCAAGAACAAAAAGTATCTAAGTATCCTGACAATGCAAAATAGTTTTTGACAACTGACTGTAAGTATTATTAGTAAAGTGGCAGAAAGTACCTAATGCATGAGAAAACTTTATCAGCAATTTGCACATCATAAAAAGAAAATAAGTAACTGTTGGACACTGGGAACTAGAGAAACAATAGGTACTCGTGGAATAGTTGTTCATTAAGCATTTCTTCTGTTTACACTAAGCATTGGAATTTTAATAAATGCAATAAAAATAAGTAGTCTAAGTAAAATACCTATTTAAATATTCCAAAGCAATTTACTGTATTTTAAAAATGGTTGTCTATAAATTTTCTCATAGTCTTTTTAAGTTCGAACTTAATTATGAATTTTCTGTATAGGTACATCATTATTTTTTTTATTTCTACGTTAGCTAATAATTTATTAATGCCATATTTTTAAGTATCATAATTTCATTAATTTCTGCTGTATACTTTTGACATACTTAACATATTTACCTATTTACACCATCGCTTATTTTTAATGTAAATCGTACATAATTGTACTTATCATTGCCTATATAGGTCTATCTATATCTATCAAAGTCATTTCCATTACTAACCATTCCACTTATCTCTAACTGTGTGTAATCGTGAGTAATATAATAACGTACTTTATCTTTTACAGCTGCAAATTTTCATGCTTCTTTGTTTTCACTTAGTCCTTTTTATTTATTTATTCTCTAATTTTCAACTTACTTTGATCCTTCCAGGCCACTGATATCAGTACATCCAGGTTTACCGTTGGCATCAAGGGTTTTTACATTTGCTAAACTTTTTGTACTGTATGGACCGAATTTGCGAAGCTTAAATATTTATAGGAGTCCACTGACATACTCGGGCGTTATTTTCTGTTGCCCTTTCACCCTTTCGGACATGTCGGGCTGACCACAATCGCCCTGTGTCAATGTTGACACGCATCCTCGGGTATTAAGTAGCTCGTTACAGGCTGAATAGAGTCTCGGGCAGATGGGATGTTGCTGCGAGACTTAGATGATCTACATCTCGTTCTACATATATTATTTCCAAGGTATTTTTGCAAATTTGTTCTTTTTTGTCAGCGGTCAACTCTTTAGTAATTTTTAATGTGGTTAAATAAATAAGAAAGCCTTAATAGCATGATCTGTTTCATGCAAAAAAAAATTAACATACCTTGCGCGATGCGTACAGCTGGCATCTTGATTCTCATCTTGATTTGGTCACCTATTTTTAGATCTTCAATGACTTCTTTTATCGACGAAATGTTTTTATCTATATATCTTGCTATCTGACGACAGTCCTATTCACTTCACATGTGCCGCCGACGGTCCGGCGGCTTATCGTCCTTTAAAACTGGCCTGATAACGGAGGTCGAGACACAGAATCCTCCGTCAAAGTCCGGCGGTGACAAACATTAACAAAACATTTAGTCATCTTCCTGACTTCTTTGTTGACTTCATCTTCGTGCACGGTATCGGCTGTTACTTTTTTCTTTTCATTTTGCGGTGAATTAGTCCACGAGTGTCATCGGCCGAATGTTTACACTTCAAATTCGACTGGTCATACAGGTCTTATCAACACTTTCGAGTCTCTTGCCTATCTAATCTATCCGCACCTTTTGGCGATCTTGCGATTTCGATGAGAATTTATTCGGTCACAACTTTGTAAATTTTCAGTTTATATCTTCTTCACTTTTCAGTTCAAAAACATTTTCACAATTGTCTCTATTATTGTTTTTAATTTGCAAATAATTGTTTATTGTGTAATTTATTTTTGTTGAAACAAAATAATTTAAATTTGGAACTTCGTATATGTTTACGATTTATCTCTCGTGCAGTCTCGCGATCGAGCTCGACGCGATAATGTGGCAGTGGCAGGTGCGCGGCCGGCCGCCCGCTCTGGCCCGATGTCCGAGACCGTCTGTCCTGTGTCCCTTCGCGCGAGGGCTCCGGGCCTCCGCGTGTCCACGACTCGCGCCGTCTCGCTCGGCTGGCCGACGTTGGCGCGTGCGAGTCCACACGAAGTGGCCAGGGGTTACTCGCGGTCGCCGCCGGCTCGGCAGGCCGACAGAGATCGCGCCATGCGTGGTTGTCCCCACGCCCACGAGCGCGAGCGAGACGGCTACAGATCATAAGTGCCGTGCGTCGGTGTGCGTGCGCGGGTGGGGCGAAGATGCAACGCGTACAAAAGAAAAGGGATAATATTTGCTTGCATATTTTATGGCTCGATTAGGGGATGGAATTTTTAATTGGACTGACCGTATACTGCGATCATTTTTCGGTACGATGTAACTGTAATATTTGAAAAAAATCTTGTTTTGACTTAGTGACAAAAAAGGCTTTTGTGAAATGTTTATCAGTCCAAATAAACAAAGGCGTCAAAGGAAAACACCACTAAAATAAATATACAGGTATGCAACTAGGTACATATAATTCCAATATATAAAAAAAATTGCCAAAAATTTCACTGTTTGACATTTAAATTACTTACTTGCCCGTCGTGGAGAACACAACGCTACGAGCTACGCTACGCCCGAACCGTAGCGCTCTACAAGTGTTTTTATCCGCAGAAAAAGTGTTTCACTTAGTCATATAGATGTTTAACTTTTCAATATTTTCTGGGGTTTTTTGAAAGCCTTTTTTTCTGATATTTTAGATTTTAAACAAGTATTTCATACATGTTCCTTAAATGTTCTTAGCTTACTTTATTTAAACTGTTCAGTGAAAATAATAATAATAAAAAACAAAGACAAAATAAAATTATTCTATAACCTTTTTTCAAAAAAGTCATTTATCAAAATCACAACATAAACAGCGGAGGCCAATGTCTCAGCAAAGAGCGAAAGGCGGCTTCACTCTCACTTTCCTGAAAACTTCGCGAACATTTTTCCCGGACGTTATTTTACTTAAGACTCCCGCGAACTTATCTCGGTCCTTGACTTTAATAAGTTTTATGACTGTCGGTGGTTACTTAACTGCCGCGAGAACGGGCGAAAAAAAAACTTCGCCGTAATTGTTTCTGAACTGAAGTGTCTCGGTGAGGGAACTTTGTTCGATTATTGAAAGGAGGTTCTAATTCTTATTTTATTGCGTTGCTTTTCGATTGTTACACAGAGTGTGGTGTTCGCTTTGATTTGAAAACGGTCTTTGATGAGATTTGTAATTCGGGTTGTTAGTTGAAACAGTCTTTTAATTTAATTTTCTTAACCTTATACCTATATCTTATTCGAAGGAAAAGGAACATTCAGTAATATCACTTGAACCAAATACATCTTTTTAATTTGAATTATACTTTGTTTTTACTATTATTTACGACATGAAATCTACGAGAGTATCTTACAATGCGTCGTTTACGTAGATATATTTTTTTGTCTGTAGGGAACTTTATTCACACCATAAATTGAGATGTTCCGCTTGACCAAACATCATCTCATAGGCTACGTGAAAATCACCTGAAATCTGCGTGGTCACCGCGTGTCCAGCGAGAAAAAAACATTGAAAATATCACCGTCCTTTTCCAATCACCCCATATGGTGGGCGAAAATTGAGACGGCAAAGGGTTGGACGTTTTCTCGGATGGAAAGCGCGGGCCCTGCGACCGATATATGGCTATCCCGTTCGTGTGTAGGAGTGTGTGGGTCAGTTGAGAGGGATAGTGGGATGTGGGTTTGCTTGTGTGAGTTCAGGGAGGTTTCTGAACCTCGCTACTCAACACCAGGCGGCGTTGGTGGAACGGGAAAATTTGGTTTCAGATACGAACCTTTTCAGGATTTGGGAAAAATAATACAAAACACAAACAATGACTAATATTTTGGTGTGAATTATATTGTACCTATATATCACATTGCAGATATCTCTTCTCTCATGTCAATCGATCAGCTGGCGAACCAAGTTTGTATGAAAAGTCCAAAAAAATTTTTGCGATTTCAACAAAGTTGTAGAACAAAAGTTGTTCAGGTTGATGGGTAAAAGCCAACCTTGAAGTTTTGTTATACACTTCTGTTACACCCTGTATATTTTTAAATAGACTTGTTCTGCGTTCTTTCTATACAGGCAATTTTTTTTCAGATTCTTATACTTAATCTCAATAGTGAATATTGATTCACAACTTTTTTCAGTTTTCCATACAAATTTTTGAATTTGTATGGAAAACTGAAAAAAGTTTTAGATCGGATTTTTCAATATTTTTCTTGTATTCTATACTTGATTCTGAGTAACCTCTTAAAATTTAAACTCACTTTTTAACATTCTGTATACTTAATTTGGTACCATAAACTGTACTTAATATTAAAATAAATTGATTATGGTGATGGCCACAAATTTATTGTGTAAACCTTTTGTTATAGTGTTTGCTTCTATAGTAATAAACATTTTTATATCTTTTTTCCTTTCCTAAATCAAGATAACACGTTACGTAAACAACCCTTAGCGTGCTTGCTGCAAGAACACGTGTTTCATTTCAAATCCCGAGAAATTAGAAAGCATGACTCATTCATTACGTTTATATAACGAAATATTTTTATGAAATCTTCTTCACAATCTTATCATTATTTAGAGCATTTTTTCTGTCATCCTTTACGACAGATGTGGGGCAGGATACAGAAATTGCTCAAATTGAAACTTGTAACGTTACACTCGAGAAAGTATCGAATTCAAACCCACTGTTGACATGTAACTGTTTTTTTTTAGTTTTTACCGATCTCACCGGATGAAAATATTTTGAATATTTTGATACTTTTAAGGAAGCTGTGACAGAAAACTATGTAAGTAAATACACGTATATATTTATTTTTAATTTATTTAATTAACACTGTTTAATACTTACACTGTTTAACCTAGTTAATGTTTACTGTATAATGTTTAAATACTATAAGTTCAGTTGATATTTAATTCAAAGTGAACAACTTTCATCACGGACTCAATTCTGAACATGATCCGAAAATTTTAGAAAACACTAAAAGGCTGACCATATCTGATTGAATTTGTCACTGATCTGTTAGTGACTTTGTGAACTTAATCATAAAATTATGGTATAAAAATCTCTTTTCGGTGAACCATAAAAGAAAGAAAGTACGTCTTCCCCTTTAAATAAACGTTACCTCAAATCTCCTTCAATAAATTACTCGGATAACGAACACCCTATCTGTCCGTTCGAAAATAGCCGGAACGGGACTCGAACTCGCTACCAAGGCCACGGTCTGCGCCACACGTGTGACCGACAGGAGTTGATGTCACCGAAGATCTGCGTACAGCTTGGTACTTGCAGGACTCACAAGTTGTGTGTCATATAGTTAAGATTCAGACGAAACAACGGTAGAACAAGACTGCTTTTTGATAAGTAAGACTAAGAAACTAGGACAGCTTTTGAGATTAAGTTATTGTAGACAAACGTATTGAGAATAAAGTTTTTATAGGTATCAAGTAAACAGGGAGTTAAAAAATAAGTTTAAGACTGCTTAACTGGGACATCTTCTCATCATGCTCAACAGCTTTCTCCAAGAGACTTCTAGTCAAGTCTCATTAAAACAGGTACTCTCCATACAAATTTGGCCAAACAAGTTGATCGTTTGCATGAAAAGCCTAAAATTTTGCGTTTTGGCAGAGTGGTAGAACAATATTTTCTTGAATATAATTACCCAATCAACTGGTTTTACACCTATTTAAACACACCCAGTGTTATTATATTTTATTTTAAAAAAAATGTGTTTTTTTATTTATAAAGCGTGTTACAAAATACGTTTGAAACTTTAAGTTACTAAGAATCAAGTATAAAATACAGAAAAAATATTGAAAAAATCAAATCTACAACTTTTTTTTTCACTTTTTCATACAAAATCTTGATTCACTATTCAGATTTAGTATGGAAAACTGAAAAAAATTTAGAACGGATTTTTTTCATATTTTTCCTATATTCCTGTACTTTTTCCTGTATTCTGTACTTTTTCCTGTATTCTGTACTTGAGCTTAACCCCTTAAAGTTTCAAACGCACTTTTCTTAACACCCTGTATAGAAACAAACACAAAAAAACAAGAAATAAAAAAAATCGAAATATATAGTGACATTACATTACTAGGTTAAATTTTATTTCATCATAAGGAGAACAGCATCTCCTGAGGAAAAGTCTCAAAAAGATAAGACGTGCTTTTATTTGATTTCATTTGCTTTGCTTTCATATATTATTAAATATATTAAAATCATCATATAAGGATTTGTGTGAAATATATTTTTCTTTATCAATACTAAAGATTTTTCATAGATGTAACTTTTCGTGATCCGCTAAATCAGTTTTTAATAATTTTAAAGCGACTCTTCTTCTTCAATCGGTGAAATGTAGCTTGAAAATTCTCCGTGTCACTTATCTCCAAACGGTCCCTATATGCGAATGGAGGAATTCATCTCACAGTTTTTGTGATGTGGCCGCTACAAAAATAGCCCAAAGTTGGGGTGGGTCGCAACGACTTTAAAATTAAAGCGACCGTGAATTGGAGGAGACTTCGGAAGTAATACTGTCACTCACATCTCGTAAACAAAGCTTGGTCGAGAGAATGGTGAAATAAAGCGTGGCTTTTGAAACGTTACTTGACCAAACAAGAAGAAAGAAGAAATATGTGATGTTTCTTCTTTTCTCAGTAAAGAAATAGAGAAGCCCATGAAATGACTGTTTCAAATATTATAAATTATAAAATATTCTTCACTAAACAGCAATTTTGTTACATCGAACAAAATCTTACTCACCAATTACATGAGTAACTTTTAATTTATACAATCTTAATGAGCACCTTAATGACACCATAGATGACTTTTTCATTCTTTTTTGGAACAAAATGTTATTTTTGACATTTGATAAAAAGTAAATCAGATGACTAGCGAGCATGTAAGTACCTTATTATACGAACCTTGCTCATATTGCGTGGCCAATATAAACCAACCGAGCTATCGCCAAAGAGGAAGGTGGTTGTCTGGTACTGCACTTAGTTTGATTTACACTAAACGTACATACTATAGAAATATCGGTAAGGTAACGATAGTTAAGATTATTGGTAAACAAAGGTAAATGGCTAGCAGGTTTCGGATCCCGCTAGGAATCGAACCTGCTACTTTTAGCGTTGCATTGCATTATTAGGTACTAGCGCTATATTTTCTAACTCAAAGCTTAGTTGTTAATGAATTAAAGTCGAGTAAGGCTAGCTATCTTCTCTCACTTATTGAAATTCGAATTTTCTAGATCATGACAAACTTCTTAAAATCTTTCTAAATATAATGCTATAACAATTACCCAACCCGGCTATGACTCAGTCAAAACTGTTCACTACTACATCATTGACTTAGCAAACATTTTACTAAAACCTAGCATTTCGGCAGTAAAATAGTGCTGTCATCCCACACGTTGAGTTGTCGAGATGGGTGCTTTATCGAGCTGGTGGCAACACTAATTAGGATGGATGCGAGGTGAATCAGCTGCGCCCGCGCCTACATCCACGGCCCTAATCAGTGCCGGGCCAAATAAGTCATGCGGCCGAGAGTGAAGAATAGAGATGAGATAGTCTAGTTCTATTTCGTTATTTTTTATTGAAAACAAATAAGGTAAGAAAGACCATGAATTGGATACTGGATGTGTATGTTTTAAAAAATATAAAGTGTAAATTTAAATTTTATATTATTTTAAATAGGTGGTTACATTTGGTGGCTCGAGTCGAGTACTAAAGGGTGACTTTTTTTAAAAAAATTGTTGGTTTTCCAAGTTTTTGCTTATAGAAAAATTTAAGCTGTAATATATGATAAAACCCAACTAGTTTCATTTTATGATTAGATTAGATAACTATTGTACTATAAATTCAAAATTATTTGTTTTACAGATACCAAACTGCATCTACCTAAAAACCGTTTCATTTCGCAACATAATTACTTCATCACTAGCTCATCAGAACCAAGACAATCCAACATACCCAAGTATTTACCTAAATACAGTTCCAGACCCATCTATCGGACCACCTAGCATTAAGTTATAATGAACTATAAGCTAAAAATAAATGTGTGAGCAATAAGATTTTATGCAATTTTGAAACCGGAACATTAGCAATCTTTTTTGTATGCCATTAGTTCCAAATTCAAACTCAGGAATAGCCTATAGCTAGGTTTTATCTATAAGCTATTAAAATTTTTAATCCTTGGTGGGCCGATAGATGTGTCTGGAAGTGTAGTTGAATGCAGAGTCTATGTAAACAATAAATCGCAGAACTCCTCGCTAATTTGACCGGAGAAACTTTGGGATGAGCGCTTGCGCAAATCCAAGGTTCATAAACTGTAGTACTTATAAGTTTATCTTCGAAAATGCTGTGGGATAGTTCATTTGGATTTATACAGGGTGTTAAAAAAGTGCATTTGAGATTTTAAGGGGTTACTCAGAATCAGGTATAAATACAGGAAAAATATTGGAATTCTTTACTTGATTCTGAGTAACTCCTTAAAATCTCAAACGCACTTTTTTTGCTATAATTGTCATTTAAATTATTATTTAAAATTTTTGATTCCCAATTTTTATGCCTGTTTTAAGGAGAAAAGGCACTAATAAAAAACCTACATTCTTTTAAATTTTTTAAAAAGTTACATAAGATATTTGTCGAGAAAATTTTATGTATCACCGTTACGATTTCATCGCGGCTTAATAATAAAGGCAATGTGCCCATACCAACTAATTTAAAAAAAGTAGTGAAATCGACGTGATGAAAAGGCTGCATTCATACTCTTTAATACCCAATCATAAAAATTGGTTACGAAAAATGTATTATATCGTCAATTATAGCTAGCTAAAATATCGCATTTGGCTAGAAGGGAAGATGAGAAGTGGACTAGAGTTTTAACAGAGTGGCAACCAAGACCAGGGCGAAGATCAGTAGGTAGACCGGCTGCCAGATGGTCGAATGACATAGTTACCGTTGCTGGACGTTGCTGGGCGAGACTAGCGAGGGACCGAGACAAATGGCGTGCAAAAGAAGAGGCCTATACCTAGCAGTGGGCTAATGTGGGCTGATTAAATAGATAGATAGAAAATATCGCTAGAATGTATGGCTCTTTAAAGCGATTATTTATCGTTATCATCATAAGACGGAAACTGCTTTAAATAAACCTCCAACAAGGATATCGACTAGCAGTTTTTATTAGCCACATACATCCAGCGGTTACTTACAAGTCTTAAATCTGTTAGTTCTCGCTTTTTCTAGCGATTAGATCGCTTAAATATACCTTATTGGTCTACACAATATGTTTTCAGTCATCTGTAAGTTTTCGCTTTTTCTAGCGATTAGATCGCTTAAATATACCTTATTGGTCTACACAATATGTTTTCAGTCTATCTGTAAGTTTTCGCTTTTTCTAGCGATTAGATCGCTTAAATATACCTTATTGGTCTACACAAATGTTTTCAGTCTATCTGTAAATTCTTTGCTTTTTCTAGCGATTAGATCGCTTAAATATACTTTATTGGTCTACACTGCACAATATGTTTTCAGTCTATCAAATATATTTAAAAATCAATTTATTTTGTTATTGGTCACAAGTTGATAGTTACAAAGAAAGCCTCAGCAGACTGTAGAGTTACGTAAATATCACGTTATTTCAAGTAATGTCTGGCAGACAGGTCAATCAGATCAATATACTTTTCAGAAGATCGACATTGATGATAGTCAAAGCATTTTGTAGCAAAGTTCCGAAAATAAAATCACAAAAATTAATTAGCTTAAGGGCTCGTGTACATTGGAATATTGCCTTATTGCCAACAACGCTTTGACACGCGCCGACAACGACGTAGATGCGTCAAAATTGGAACTCCATTGCCTAAGATTATCTATCTGCACTGCTTACTAATAGCGACAATAAAATTATTAAATTAAAATATCCACTCTTTACGTTTAAATAACTTACCTTCTGTAAACAAAAAATAAATGAATTTCGGCTTATTTTATATTCTTTTTTATTTCAACCTTATTATAACTTTAGTAAGTAAGGACGCTTATTTTCCCTAAACTTAAAAAAAATATGTTGGGGTGGTATAAAATATGTCTCTCCGAATTACGAGTAAATAGTAAACAATAAAACCTACTTTTTATAAATGATCTATAGGGCTATTGTTATGTCAGACATAATTGTACCTACCGTGTCTTTTTTATGAATAAAAATATTTTTAACGTCAAAATCTGATGAGCAGTACAGTTCATAGTATTAACAAACTTAGTTAGTAGTAATAATAGTACTCTTGCGCAACTGATGAGTCAGCCCAGCGGTGGGAATATCGATCGCGTGGGTGTGGGCAAACGGATGCATTGCGAAGCCCACCGCTAGCTGCCGCTGGAGTCGAGTAAGTACTGCTTGAATTCACTTATGTGACCTTTTGATAAGTTATTCACCTGAGACGCAATATTGTTGAATGAGTAAGCTAATCAGCCAATTTTGGTATTTAGTGAGTTAATTTTAAAAGGGAAGGTTTAAGTTTATGTTTTTGTTTATGCCTTGCAAATAGACGGTTAACTGTGCTACATGATAATGATAAGAAGAAGAAGGTTTTAATTTAACAATATTTTTCTAAGCTGTCTAGAATTTTATCTGGACGGGTTTATTTGAAATATTCATCAGTTTAATAGGAATATATCTTGTATGGTTGCCAATATAGTTGACTGACTCGTCGTCGGCTAAGTGGTCAGCGATCCTGACCTCTGATCCGAGAGTCGTGGGTTCGATCCCCACACAGGGCAAACTTTTCTGTGAAGAGCAGAATTGTTTGCTCTGAGTCTGGGTGTATTATATCTATATATGTATGAATTTAAAAGTAAATGTGTATGTATATCAGTCTATGGTTCCCAAGATACAGAGAATCCTATTTTGGGGCCAGATGACCGTGTGTGATTTGTCCCAGATATTATTATTATTATTACTTACCTTGTTTTTTGACTCTTAGTACTATATATATGTATTATAAATCCTGCTTTTTGAAAAACTTCTAAGTCCATGAAAATAAGAACATGAATTCTGTATGACAAGATAACCAAACTACATATATAATAATAGGTATATCATGCAAACATTCTGCTTTGTGTTCCATATTTTCATAGTCATTTTTGGGCAAGTAAGATTTTATTGCAGACAAACCTTTAGAAACTATTTCTTAGTTACTTCGGCTATAATTTTCTCCATTCAATTAGATTACTTCTAAACGTGAAAACATTTGCTATCGGATTTCACAAAAGAAATAGTAGCCAGCCCCTAAACATTTTATTGTCTTTTTCGGATTTCGAATTATTATTTTTTAATCTAATCACGGCATCAGCTCTCCCCCATTGGCGCGTGGTACTGGCAGGTACCACCTATTGACCGGCGGCTATAGTGAAGTACCTTTACCCCGCATTCGTATTCATGGGTCACTTCTCTGAGTGCTAACCGAGCTTTTTAAATGTAGAATTGGTGTTTTAAAAATAAAATCAGCAAAGAGTTTTTGTTCACGCAAATTTTCGAGTTGCTTGAAGTGTTTTTGAAGTTATCTTGGAGTAGCTTTGCGTGCCCCAATCTCCTTAATTATGTGTGCTTTATTGTTATCGTATTTTAAATTACATTAAAAGTTTAAATATAGCTACTATCAAACTACACGTTTGACACGAACATAAAGAATGATACAAAAAGAATAGAACAGTAATACTAGTGTCATACAAACTCATAAAAACGAAAAAGTTTCTACGACACAATACCAGGTTCACATAAAAGATTTAATGTTAGACGTAGCAAGGTTAACCCCAGCGATTTTTCTTTTCCATGGCTAACCCAACCACCCTTCGAGAGATGTGTCAGTGTAAGGTACGAGGTGGCACCATTTATTGACCGCTAGAGACCAGTCGCGATGTAAGTTAAGTTCTATAGCTATCTAATATAACTATAGTACCTAGTATTAACATTGTAAGCTTAATAATAAGTAGATAAAAAATATATTGGAACAATGAAGATCATGCAGAGAAGGTGATAAGGTGTAAGGGATATAACGGCTATCTGAAATCACTTTAGCATCTATTCTGTGAGACTGCGTATTGTAAGAGTCGACGAGAGTAAACCATAATCATAAAGGAATAATACAGAAAATTATTTTAAATTGATCACGTTTCCAGTATTATGATAATATTATAAATACAGTTGGTGTTATTTAAAACAACACTGTTTAATAATCTTTAGAAAGTCAGAAGATGATTCTTTTAAAATAGTAATGGAAGGCTCAAGGCGGGAAATTTAAATGAAGAACAGAATATGTCAAGACAGTATATATACTTTCTAAACTATAGTGATAAAACCAAAGAGAATCTTAGTGAGCATTAACACCTCTTTTTCTAAAATAGCTATATTATGTCAATTTAAAAAAGGAACAACATAAGCCTTTCTTTCCAAGACAGTTAAGCGAATTACCAGATTATTAGCAAATAAAAGGTACTACTAAAGAAAGATATGACATTGTCGCATTGTGATTGTAATTATTCTGGCCCGTATGTCATTCCTCATGTAGCCTTGAACGCGAACGCTGTGGACTTGGCAGAGTAGGAAATACCCTCATTATAACTAGTGCATAGGTTCGAATAATTTAAACGAATGCGTATTAGTTGTATAAGAAAGTAATGCAAGGGTTAAACTGTGTTGCGTAATAGAATACGAGGATACGAATATTTAAGAATAACATAAGAAAATTGTTATTATACGCCTAATAATAATAATAAACCAGTTAGAAGTAAAACTGGATTTTTTAACTCCGACTTCAAAGCATTTGCAATGTGAGCAAGGTAGGTAAGAGCAGAATTTTCATAAACGTAAAAAAATGATCACTTTTATAAACTTAACGTTTGTCTATGTTTAGTGGCTGAATTGAAATAGGATTTTTAAATTTGCTTTTTTTATGATGATTAGTTTTGGTTATATTTATCAGCAAAAATCAAGCTAAATGTCACGACCATACAAAAGACATCAACGAATTCTATATTGCTCTATGATTTTTTCTAGGTAACCAGTTTCAACTTTGAGAACCATCGATTAAAACGAGCTAAAATTCTTCTTTAGGTTAAAAACTGTCCATAAAATAAATATGACTCCAATCATACCAATAGCTCTGAAAAAATGCTTATTTTTTTAAGTGTTCAATATATAGATACAAGTAACAGTTTTCGTGGCCGCAGTCTGCCTATTCGTATTTTCGCTACAACGACGTTGATGGGACCACAAAAGAATTATTTTGCCTTCACATACGTCTTACTACCAGCTTTCTTCGAGGAATAGCTTCATACAGCCTGACTGGCCTATTGTGGGCCGGGTTACTGGAATCTATTGTTGTCTCAATCTAGTTAAGTTTAGCTTGTGTATTAGTCGTAGGTAAACTATAAAACTAGTAATTTTAATAATATTCTAAGGTATTTTTTAAACAATTTACTGGATTAAAAAACCGTACTTTAAATCAAAAGGATTTCCACACCGACCGGTCCTGCGAGCGGCTTCCCGCAACGTTTACCAGGTCATCGAAAAAAATGCGGTCGGTGTGGTGTGGACGTCTTTGTTCAGCAGTGAACGTCTTTAGGCTGATGATGATGAAATTAAAAGACTTTGGAGGCACCTAATACAGTGAAACTAGAATTTAGCTCAACACCCAGAACTCTACAAAACGGCTAGCTTGTTTTTAAAACGAGTTTTTTTTACAATTTAGCTACGATGTATGCGATACTAGCTAAACTAGCTTTTATTTATTACTTTGGCTTCTAATGAAATTAAACACATTTTCTAAGGAACCTATTCCATAAAAAAATAGCCAGTCCTCTATTGCCTTTGATAATTTAAGTAAGCACGCTCACATCTTTCGGTATGCTCTTCATTTGGCGTCACGCAATGGTTCAAAAAAATCCCCTACGCCTAAAAAAAGACGCCCACTGCTGAATATAGGCTTCCTCCATAGATTTCCACTGAACACGGTCCTGTGTAATAAGTAAGTATCCAGCAGCCACCTTTAGTGGTTCGAGGGTACGCTCTGACAGCAACCGTTCACTCTTATAACAAGATGTACAATCACAAATCGCGTAAGTGTGAAAGGGACAAAACGGTGGCTGTCAGAGTGCACCCTTGGAACGCGGTCCTGTAACCCTGGCTAGGTCATCTCTCCATCTGGTGAGTGATCGTCTGATGCTACGTCTGCCAGCCCTTCATGTCTCCGTTTTAAGAGCTGTATGTCCTTTAGTCATTGCTATTTTACACTGGTCTCATCCATAAGGATAAAATCGCTCTAGGGGTATGTCTCCAGATATGCTTGAAAAAAATGCTTGGAAAAAATTCTCAATAAATGCCCAATTAGTATGGCGCAAATGGACGTTTATTGGGCATTTATTCAAAATGCCCAAAAATGCCCGGGCAAAAACCCATCTATAGTAACAAGTATTAGAATACAGGAAAAATATTGAAAAAATCCGAGCTACAATTTTTTTCGATTTTCCATAGAAATTCTTGATTCACTATTCAGATTAACACCCTATACCAGATAAAATATAAGTATTTATACATACATGCAGCAACGACAGTAACTTATGTATATCTGTATCGAATACTTACATTGGTACCTATAGTATAGTTAGTTAGTGAGTGATACCGTTACGGCGCACCTAAGATAATGTTAGGTTACTGGTTTTTCCGATTCAGAAATACTTGTATTCCAAGTCGTAAGTCCATCAACGTATAACCTTGCCATTAAAAGTGACACCAAATATTTTAAACGAATACATAAGAGGACGTCATTTCTAGTCAATTTTATGCTATACATCGAACAAAATGAGGCTCGAGAAGTCGAGACATAGGTCACAGCCTTCATTCATAGGATGCTCAAGTTACCTGTGGACATAGAACAAAAATACCTGCCGCGTGTCTCCATTGTCAATCATACGTGACCCAAGACCTTCGGCCTACGGTCAAGTTCGATTCCTAATTCATTCCTGATGGTTCCACGAGGCGAGACGTAACACAGTACAAACAGAAACAGAATACTAACAGTGTGCTTACTAAAATTTCCAAACAGGCACAGGTTTGTGAAATAATAGGTGTGACAGCCATTTTTCAAAGAATATGTGACAAATAGGTGCAATAATGCTTAAATTAGGTATATTCTGATGCAGTAATCTTCTACGAAATATCTAAAAGTAGGATAGTCGCTCCTAGCGCCAAGTATGTAATTTATGTTTTTAGTAGACTGCTCTAGCGGAAGGTAATATATGTATAAATGTCCATTTGATCCGTTGTAATCGTCTATCTACTCTCGGCCTGACGGCTTTTAAAGTGCCTGGTGTCGATCGGTAGCTTCACCTCGATCCACAAATTGATATTGTTTTAAGCAGTCGGGTTATTTCTTTTTCGTTAAATAAGTATTAATATTGGTATTATCATTTAAATACGTACTATTAAAAGTACTGTTTGAAAATCTAAATATATTTTTTTATTGTGACCTTTTCTAAAACAGACTTAGCGGCGGAGTTTGTTATAAATATGGGAAAGAATCAAGCACCTGTAGAAAAACATGGATTCAAGATACAAATATTTTGAGCGAAGTTGAGCTTCTGCTAAGGGTCTTTGACTATGGCAAGGTCTTGCGCATTTACATATAGAGTATAGACAGACAACAGTATAATGACCATTCGCTCACACCGGGGTCACACTTTTTGTCGAGTTTTACTAATTATTATAAAATTATGTGTTTCTTTGACATTTGAGTTAAATGTCTTTAAAGGATAGAGTAAAGAATGTATGAATAAACTGTGTTTGACGTCATTGCTGGACTTTGTTTAGTTTTAGTATTTTTACAAGAAAATAAGGAAATGCAGGAAAACATACGAATGTTCTACAAAAAATATCCTAGTTACCCTATCTAAAGCAACTTAAATTAGCAAAAAAAAACAGAAAGATACCTCTCTAGGCAGCATCCTCACACGTTTTTGCTCCAGCTGCAAAAACGGTTTCGAATTAAATATCGAACACTTAGCTGAAATGCAACACTACACGGCCGTTATCTCGAGATCTATCCTCTATTGACAATCGAATCTCGAATGTCGAAGCTACATTATCATACAAAACGTCCACATTGAGAGAACACTGCAAATTAAAATGACAATTACACGCCGGCTAGCGTCTGAATGAGACGAATGGCATTATTAGCTTTAAGAGACCCATTGTGCGAATCTATGGCGCAAAGTAAATATTTTGACAAAAGTCCGTTGCGCTATATTGAGTTACTTAAGGACAATAGTTCGAAGTGACACAAATTGCCTGCAAAAAGCGAACATATAAGGATGTGTCATGATAAGGATGTTGGTGTAAGTACCTGAATGCAACTCTGCTCCGATGCCAAGATCTCTATTATGGCATAAAATTCTCCGGAAAAAATCGAGAAAGTTGCAAATTTTGTTGACCAGAAAAGGGGGACCAATATTTTTAGAGTCGAGTATTGTTCTTGTCAGATAATTTTCAGGGGTCTTTTAATGTTGGGTGTCAAACCGCAGAGTGACGAGCCCTGGCTGTTGAAACACGATGATTGGAATAAGTAAAACAATGGCCACGCGACCTGAATTGCAAATGCACGGTCGTGTGGGCGGCCTCATGTGGGACGGAGGTCGAGCAGCTAAATGCTTAGCTTTTTAACTTCAGCAAGTACCTACAAACTTATTTTGTAATCACTGGGTCACTGATAGAATAAGTGAAAATCATCAATATTTACGTAATTTTTCGATTTTCTTGCGTAGCACATTTTAGATTTAACTGTTAGGATAGATTCAGATTTATTTTATTTCATATTATCAATGTCATGTTCACAATAAAATTAAAAATGTCAGAGTATAATATGATCGTCAGAAACATAATAGTTAAAATGTCAGATGTAAAAAAGAGGTATATATAATACTTAATATGACTAAATAAAATAATTCCATTCAAAGTAAATGTTTGTAAAATGTCTTTATTTCAAATACAATGCCCAATATCTCGGTACAAAAGCGAAATCGATAATAATGAAAGCCATTAAAAAACACAATAACAAAATACATATGTATGTAAGAGTTTTAAGACAGTATAATTTTGTGTCAAACAATAATGGAAACAATCCCACTTTCGCGGCGCACGCGTCGCCAAATGTTGCCTTATTGCGGCAGGTCCGGGGACTGTGGTTAGAACAAGATTGTTGAGTAGCTTAATATAAGAAAGCGTTCCAGAACATTTACGTGAGAGTAATTTTTTAACTTACAAAAGGATAGCCTATTTTAAATTCTATAAGTGTGAAAGGGACGGACTCTTGTCAAGTACAACTTACCTTGGTTCTGGAACGGGACTTACTGTATTCTTTACTATTGGTAGGTAATGGCTAGGTGGTAAGTGACAAGATCAGAAAAAATATCTCACTGATGCGACTCAACAGTTTTTTGTCCAGTCCAATGCAAATTATCCTTCGGACAATGTATATGTTTTGCATTGTCAACCAAGTGATTACTGGCACACGTTATCCTTGAGTCCAGCCGGCGAAACCGTATAACTTGAAAATTACTTAATTTGATACCGTAGCGTTATTTACGGTAATTTAGATATATGTAGTACTTATACAAAAGAAGCTGCAGACACTATGTTCATACATATATTCCCTCGGCTTATCAATAACAGCAACAGTTTGATGCCCAATAATATTAAATGTATATTAAAAGGTATTTTATAAAGATAATATGCAGTAATAGTGTCTTGATTGGTGGAAATTGTGGTTGTTGGGGCTCCCGTATATGAAGTATGGCCTAACATTCACGAGATATAGGTAGAGTAGATCCTCATGCCCCTGCAGTGGGGACGATATGGGTTTTAACAATGTAAATAGTATATAATCATTCATTTCGACGCTTACTGACTCACTATAGCATAAGGTTAAACCTTAGTGATTTTTGTAGCTACATATTTTAATTTCTTTTTCAGTATCTTTTGTTAAAATGGTAAACAACTTTAAAAAATGCATAATCAAAATTGTATATTTTTATAAATATTTTCAAATTTCTATTTTTATATTGACATTATTTTTTAGGTCTTCTTTATTTAAAGTTAATTTTGTATTAAACGTTTGTATAGCAATAATGTGTTCCGGAATATAACCGTGCTTTGCCGCGTTAAGATTTTATTTTAATAATTATCTATTATAATGTTAATTTTCATACAAATTACCTAGTTAAATATTACAAGCTTTGACAGGTTAAGATAAACTCCCTTCCATCTTCCGCATAATTATCGCTTACCTCCATGGAATGGTGACGATGTCATTGGCTTTCAAACTGTGGATAAAAGGAAACTGACTTTTTAATTTTCTTATCTTTCAATATTATTCGAATAACCTTTGTTGAAACCTAATAAAACAACAATTGCAAGTTAAATTATAATTCCCTATAGTGAGTCCAACAGCTTGCAGACATACTGCCTTGTAGATGGCGTATGCTTATAATAAGTATAATATAATTTTGGCGAGCTTTGCGGTCACCATGTGCAAGCACATCAAAAGTTAAGACATTAAGGGGTCGTCCATTAATCACGTGAGGTTCAAAAGGGGGGGGGGGGAGAGGGTTAAGAAAAAATCACGAAATATCACAAGGGGGGGGGGGGGTATACTGAGATATCACGTGTATTTATTTTTTCGTTGAACGCACCATTTCTAGAGTAAGTTCCAAACATCGGACTGTCGTTGTTATGTCGTTTTTAAGTTATCCTAAGGTTATCTTAAGGTCTGCAACCTTAATGCCTGTTTGGATTTTTTTTATCATGATGCTTAATTTTCCAGAATTAAATTACATTATACCTGTATTTAAAGATAATATTTTGTACCAAAATAAAAAAAACCGGCCAAGCGCGAGTCGGACTCGCACGCCGGGTTTCGTATAAATTCATAGTCACACATGTCTTGAACTCTATATTTTTTATATTTGAGTTGATTGAATGAAAGGTAATTTGCGGTTTACGATTTATGACGTATAAAAAAACTACTTACTAGATCTCGTTCAAACCTTTTTTCGGTGGAAGTTTGCATGGTAATGTATATCATATATTTTTTCTAGTTTTATCATTCTCTTATTTTAGAAGTTACAGGGGGGGACACACATTTTACCACTTTGGAAGTGTCTCTCGCGCAAACTATTCGGTTTAGAAAAAAATGATATTAGAAACCTCAATATCATTTTTGAAGACCTATCCATAGATACCCCACATGTATAGGTTTAATAAAAAAATAAATTTTGAGTTTCAGTTCTAAGTGAAATGAAATGAAAATGAAATGAAAATATTTTATTCGAAGTAGGTAGCAGTGTACACTTTTCGAACGTTATTCTTTTATCTACCTAACACGAGGTTCCTACCACTCGGAACTCGTATACCCACCGTTTCGGGAAGTGTTTCCGGAGTGAGAAGAAACGGCGGGCCCTAAAGAAACTCCCTCCAACACATTTTTTTTTTAAGTCTTATATTCTATTATATCTTAATGCCATAATAAATGAATTATACAATGTCATGTCTGTAAATAAAATATGCAAAAATAAGAATAAAGTAAGAAGAATAAAGAAAGAAAGGATTCAAAAGAGATACAAGTAAAAATTATTTGTAGCTAATGACTAACAATTCAAAAACCAATGACAAGAGCAGGCCAGTTCACACGGACAGCACCCGATCACGAGTATAACGCGAGAGTCAGCCATCGCTCCCCTCAACCATATTTTAGGGAAGGGAACGACCCGGCTTCCGATACGCCACCATCCGCACGAACATTTAAGCGAGCATGCACCACTCCGATCAATGGACAAAGAAAAAGGAGAAGGAAAAGTCTTACCGAATCCCTTCAGTTCTTTCACAATAGAGTTTGCATCTTTACTGTCTCACAATATGTCATGAAAATGTTGCTGTGTTGGTTGGAGAAACACTTACCGTCCAAGCATTTTTATCATCTAAGTACTCACATGTCTTATAGTAAGCTTTATTCTATCTATCTATCAGCCGAAAGACGTCCACTGCTGGACAAAGGCCTCCCCCAAGGATTTCCACACCGACCGGTCCTGTGCGGCTCGCATCCAGCGGCTTCCTGCAACCTTTACCAGGTCGTCGGTCCACCGAGTCGGGGGCCTGCCCACACTGCGCCTTCCGGTGCGCGGTCGCCATTCGAGAACTTTACTGCCCCAACGGCCATCTGTTCTACGAGCTATGTGCCCTGCCCACTTTATTACATAGTGTCTTTTTTACATAACTTTTGAATTTATTCTCTGTTAGGTTTACTATATCTTCTGGTATTTTATTATACATTCGTATGCACTGTACCACAAACGACTTACTAACCTTACTGAGCCTAGTAGATACAAGCTGAAGCTTACTGTTATTCCTAAGATTACGAGTATGTCTGTCAGAATTCAGTGTAAAGTGATTTAAGTTTTTTCGCACATACATTATATTTTCATAAATATATTGACAGGGAAACGTTAAAATATTGATTTCTTTAAATTTTTCTCTAAGTGAATCTCGAGATCGCATTCCGTAAATCGCGCGAACAGCCCTTTTTTGTAGTACAAAAATAGTATTTATATCAGCTGCATGCCCCCATAAAAGTATACCGTAAGACATAATACTGTGGAAATAGCTGAAATATACCTAAGCCTACCTAATATACCTGAGTCTAATTTTTTTAACACATTGGCAGCTGAACTAAGCCTGCCTGCTAAAGTTTCTATGTGAGGACCCCATTGAAGTTTTGAATCTACGGTTATACCTGAGAAAACTGTTTTTGGTACGAATTCTAAAACACTACTAGCTAATGACACGTTTTGAGTTATGTTTTTACATTCGGTATGGTGAAATTTATGCATTTAGTTTTTTTTGCATTAAGGACTAGGTTGTTCACGGTGAACCAATTGTGTACTTTACAAAGAGTGTCGTTTACTTCGTCAATCATATCAATTTGTCTGTCAATTTTAGACAGCGATTCAACCATAAAAGGTAGGTCGTTGATGTAAACCAAAAACAGGAATGGTCCCAAAATAGACCCTTGAGGCACACCTATTTTAACGCGTGAACCTGACGAATTTGTACCATTTATACGTATATGTACCTTTAGAAATCTATTAACTAAGTATGACTCTAACAAATTCAAAGCCTTATTATTGACCCCGTAATGTTCTAGCTTTAAAAGTAAGGTTTTATGTTCGACGCAATCAAATGCTTTGGACAAATCGCAGAAGACTCCTATAGCATTTTGCGATTTTTCGAATGCATCGTATATGTTTCTTATCAGTTCGACTCCTGCGTCGGTTGTCGAACGCCCTTTAGTGAAGCCAAACTGTAGATTATGAAGCACTTTATTAATATTGAAGTGACTTAACATTTGAGTCAGAATTATTTTTTCAAAGATCTTACTAAGTACTGGCAGTACCGAGACAGGTCTGTAATTACTAGGGTTAGTTTTTTCTCCGGATTTGAATAAGGGAACAACTTTACTAAATTTCATAAGATCCGGGAATACACCACTATCTATGCATATATTAAAAAGAGAAGCAAGATAAGGGGCTATAGTATCAATAACCGACTTTAACAAATTAACAGACATGCCCCATAAATCTTCAGTGTTTTTAAGTTTAAGTGACTTAAAGGTTTTTACAACTGTATAAGGATAAATTTTTCTAAATTGAAAACATTCTTTACACTGATCTACATTTTCAGTCAGTAAACGGTGGGTGAGTACCGGCGACGAGTCAAGGCTTTCCGTTGTATGGGGAACCCCCAAAATTTATAGTTTTTTTCTATTTTTGTGTAAAAATCTTAATGCGGTTTACAGAATACATCTACTTACCAAGTTTCAACAGCATAATTCTTATAGTTTCGGAAAAAAGTGGCTGTGACATAAGTACGGAGGGACAGACAGATAGACAGACAGACAGACAGACACACATGACGAATCCATAAGGGTTCAGTTTTTTGCTATTTGGCTACGGAACCCTAAAAAATACACGTGATTTTGGACAGGGGTGGGGGAGTCTAAAACCTCACCACGTATCACCAGGGGGGAGGAGGGGTCTAAAAAGTTGCTAAAAACATCACGTGATTAATGGACGACCCCTAAACTTAAGTTGGTCAGAGAATTTCATTGTCCGTTCTTATGTTCTTGTGTTTCTTAATGCATAATTTTATTATCCTATACATTGTCGGTTTTAAGGTTTATTGCTACTTTATCTTGAGACTCGAAATTATCTTCATTGTGGCTGAATTTTAATATAATTATTGTTAAACATTTTTTAAATTTAAATTGCATATTACATGAACTCTCTTTTTGATTTCTTAATATTGTAATTATTACACAAATTATCGTTTTGAAATCAAATCGAATTTATAAATTTACTTTCTTGTAAATGTATATTAGAAATGTTATGTTTTGTCAAATTAAAATAAATAAATAAAATAAAAATAAAATCTTTTTATTTCAGACCCAGGGATCCATATAATTTGTTAGTAAAATTAAAAACTTACATCTAATTGTTAGTACTATCAATTTCAAAAATAACTAAATTATATTATATTAAATAGAAAATTAAATTAAATTATGATAAATAAAAATAGATACAATAGATAAAAATATAACTAAGTCACCAGACAGGAATGCAGACTCAGTGGGTGTACGTGGCAACCGCTGAGTGCATCCCCATCCAGTGCCTCACAATGCCCCCGTCCAGTCTGGCGGCGAATACGGCCAGGATGCCGTTAGTACTGCCGCGCAGTCTGCCGAGCGCCGCGGCGCACCTTTTGCGGATTACGGCTTGAAAGCCGTCTACGTGCGCGTCCGCAAACATACCTGACGCACTGCACCAGCGCGGCAGCCCCAACAGCACCCTGAACGCATTATTATATTGGACACGCAGGGCACTGATCGACTTTCGCGAATATGCAGCCCACAGGCTACAAGTGTACAGTGATGTACAGTAGGCTCTAAACAATGTTACTTTAGCCGATGCTGTACATCTACGGAACCTGTGAGCTATCATATTCGCTCTAGTCGACAGAGCCCTGCGCTCCCTCTCAATGTCAGCTTCATCACGCAAACTTTCAAAATTTCCAAAAACTGAAATACCAAAAACATTATCTCTTTCTCTATTTCTCTATCCTCTGTTTCTGCTATCCTCAGGAGATCGACAGTTGGTGTCATAATTAACCTAATTAAAGGTTTTGATATACAACAGATTTTTTGTAATTTTACTCAATGATCAAATCACATCAAACTATATGTTGTTGATGAGTTAAGTAGATAGATATAAATATTGTTACGTAGAGATCTGCCCGATAAATCTTATTAAGGCGCTAAATAGGCAGTTGGCAGACAAAACCCGAAATAAATCATAGACAAACCATCACAATGCACTAAAAGAGGTTATGAAATACGTAATTGGTTTTGTCTATTTATAATGAGCGGTAAGTGGCGTGTAATTAATGGGTTACTATGAGAAAATATTCCACTGTGCTCTATATTTAATGTTTATCGTTAAATACAAAGTGGACTTTGCATAAAATCGAAATAACTTAAGCAGCTATTTGCACTGAGTTCCTCAAAAATTTTAACAAAGAAAAAAATCATCGAGTTACTTATTATTTTGGACTTTTCGCTAAATGATCTTCATTTTTAAGCCATCAACAATGGTTTATCTTTTTTTTCCTTTGTCATGTTTGTTTGTGTGTACTCAACTTTGTAATGTGTTGTTTTTTGAATAAATGTATTGTATTGTATTTATTGTATTATGAAGATAGAAATGTAACAGAGGAAATAACATTATTATTGATCACAGTAAAAGCATTTGTCTTTACCGTGAACGATGTTGTAGTTAGGAGTGGAATAGGCCCTTTCGATCAGAGATAGGTTGTTGCTAAACGGACTCTGCCCAC
Source organism: Coleophora deauratella (assembly GCA_958295455.1). NCBI lineage: Eukaryota > Metazoa > Arthropoda > Insecta > Lepidoptera > Coleophoridae > Coleophora > Coleophora deauratella. Next base: position 6,140,974 of record OY282403.1, on the reverse strand, counting down.
TGACTGCGTAGGAGTGGATCTATTCAAGTTACTTCGTGAACTCGCCAAAGGTTTTGATGAATGAAACACACTAAAATAAATGAAAGAAGCACCTATTAATTACAGAGGTAACGAAGATAAAAATGAAAGTAAGTAATGGTAAAGACAGAGCTAATCAAGTAGATATTATACTAATAGATGATATAAGTTGTTTAATAAAGTATAAGAATGATGTTTATTTGAATATTTTAAGAATATAGTATGGTGTATCAAATCCTAATGTAATTGGATAATTTAGCAAGCAAAAAATACCAAAGAAGAGATAGCTGTGTTATGTACTTACATGATGATATAAGTAGGAAAGGAGGTTTGAACTGGGTTGCCAGTTAGGAGAGAAGAATTGAATAAGAAATCATTTTGTACCGACCCCAATGGATTGAAAACACTACAAAGAAATGATGTAGAGATCCTACTGAAATATAAGATACCATGAAAACCATAGTGAATTGGCTTATATGTAGTTTATATATTGTTTAACATTGCAATAATAATCATGAAACCCCGCTATTACGCGAGGACGCCTATATAAATAACCTAAAGGTAAATATTTTAAAATAATATATTTATTTCGTTTGATTTCATCCGCAGAAATGAAATAATTAGAAGATTACCTTGACCAGTGAGAACTCACTGACCAATATTTTATAAAATTTAGTCAGTTGCAATAAATTTATCGCCCACGCTTTGTCAGTTACGGATAATATAGTATTCCATCAACAAAAAATACTTTAAGGAAGGTCAGAAACACTAACGCTAAAATAATGACAACGACATTAAAAACCGACGTGAGAGCGATTAGGAATCGTGCACTGAGTGTTTTGTACCATCACACAGTATTATATGTTTTCTTTCACTAAGTACAGGACTGAGTCGGATTCACCTCATCCTAGACCGGTTTTAATTATTTGCCAATTTACTTACGTGTTTCTTGTACAATACAAGAAACAAATTAATAAACGCTGACTGCTAGTATAGTTACTATACCGACTCATCATATTCGGTGCTTGATCAAAATGTACAACCATTAAAAGACCGTACAGATGGACAAAGCAGTCAGCATTTAAGTACGAAACCCTAAAAACCACAACTTGATACACTCAGATGAGGCGTTGATCAAAACTGTTCAATTTGAAATGACAGAAAAATATTCATGAATGAATTAAGGGGAGTTTTGAATGATGACCCATTGAATGCTTAAGGCGACCAGCTAAGACCACCTAAAAGGGTGTGGTCACAGAAACGTAAAGTCATCGCCATCAAAGTTGAGTGTTTGATGTATTGGTGTTGTTCGAATTAGCATACTGGCCAACGGAATGGACGCGCCTCTGTTCGATATTTAAAATTTTAAACAGCCTTTCACTCGGGTGCATGTTTTTTGTGGTCTCACAAAAGAGTGACGTTGTTCACAATTAAATTGAGAAAATCAAAAAAAAGAGTGACGAAACATATAATGTCAAAAAAATGAACCTTATAAACTTTAGGTAGTGAATATTTTCAAATGCATTAAACCAAGCAAATGTAGTGAAATAATGTAATGGGCTAACCAATTATTGATTTTAAAACGAACTACTATAGTATAAATATGTGTAAGAATATACTCACATTAACTAACATATTCGCTACTTCCGGTCAAAATATACAACCGGTAGCGTTTTCGTTGCATGAGCTTAAAAATAAGTCTACTTCAGTATATTCTTTGTCCATTCAGTCTCTACCTAAATAGACTTCTTTAAATTGACCATAATTTGATGATTAATTTCACAAGTAAAGCTCGCGACAGATAATAAAATAAAACGTCTGCCCACTCATACATAACCGTTTAAAAACTAATAAAAAAGCAGTCCAAATATGTTTGAATGGACGGTGTAAGCAGAGATAGGTGTGATTAGACGAGCTTGCTGCGCGTGGGCAGGCTGTCATCGCAGGGGTCATTGTGTACAGGTATGAAGAACCTTATATTTCATAGAAGGGCCACGATTACTAAGTTGATATTGTTTGTCTTTAGTATTCATCTATTTTGTGATTGCTGATTAGATATATTTGCTCGTATTAACCTTATTCATATAGTCTAGATAATTTTACTTATTTAATTTATCGTATTTGTTCTTTATTTTCAACACCCCCTACAAATTTTGTAATCCGACCTTTGATTTGAGCTCATAAATATAACAAAATTCAATTTCTATTACAATGTTACATAACGCAACATTTATTTCGAGCTTTGTCTCAAGCTTTTCTGTTATGTTTATTTTGTCTTGTCTAACAATTCATTCGAGCACAACGGATTTGCATTGAATGAGCGCGGGCTGGACACGGCGCGCGCGCATCTACGGCCTGTCATTAGCGGCCTAGCGGACGCAATCTGCCGCTCCACCCTGTTTCGAACTCAAATTATTGTGTTTCATGCTCGCACACGCGGCGTTCGCGGTTAGCGCTCGGATTGCGACACACATGATGTTTCTTAAATGAGTTACCTACACTTTTGTTTGTGACAGTACAGTGTATGAGTAATGATTAATGAATAAGAAAGTTGTCACTGCGAACTTAAACGTCTGATTGTACTAGTTTAAACTTTCATTCGAGCACTGTTTGATTGGTCGATATAGCCTCTTTGTGCCAACAATCACATGAAAAACTATACGGTCGTAGAAAAAATTCGTATTAAAAATCTTTGTACCCTCGGCCTTTGTCCATAACATTTTTCTTGTTCCACCCTCATTTTGTGTTTTTTCACCATTTTTTGCAATGAAAAAACGGTTTTATAAGAAATCAAAGGAAACGATGCGAATAATTCCTCGTTTCGTGTTACGTAGTTTTTTATACGGTCTATTCCTAAACGCCCACGGGCATTGTTGGTCCTTATCGATCTAATCTCCTTTTGATAGACCTCCTTAGTGCGATGGACCCAATCTCATTGTCCATCGTTTTTGAAAAATGTTCTTTATTCCATTCTTGGGAATTGGAAAAGAGTTGATGAATGATAAAATCAAAAAGAATTGCATCAAGTGTATTCAAAATTATTGTAGATATGTTCGCTGTCCATATTGTCCTGTTAAATTATCTGTTTCTTGATGCTGATTAATCACGTATAAATCAGGAAAGAGGTGATTTACTTTATTCAAGTTAACTTCTTCAGAAGTCGGCGTTGCTATCGTTTTCAATTTACAATGCGGTCATTTCAAAATTTGTCCTGACCATTTTTTGCTCAGGAGTCACGAGAGGTCTATAAACATTGTTTTTAATGATCGACGCTGCGCCATCGATAGTATCTTTGCGACACATGTTATGCACACTAATGATTATGAAGACAATGACAAAAAACTACTTCATGGTCATCAACATCATTTTGATGTTTTACGGGACTTCTAATCATGCAACAACCACGACATAAAAAAACAATCCCTTGAAACGCATAAAACCAAAATTTTCGAGAATAACAGTGAAACATAAGTTCTGTGATTAGAATCACCAGATATTGCCCCAACGCGAAATGGTTTCTCAAAAGGGACGGAGACACCACTCGAGATGATTTATGCAAAACGCGTGCGTTTGGTTAACGGAAAACTTTTTTAGTTGTTTCAAGAACGCGACATCAAAAAAATGCTTCAGCATCAAGTTGCAGTGCAATGGTGCAATAAAAAAGTACTCTTTTATGTTTGTTTGTTTAATGGCATTAAAACTCTTCTTCATGTTATCTTCATCTTTAGGTATATGTTTTTGCGTCTACTTTAGGTACTAAAAGAAACATTCTAGTAATTTCGTATTGTTTTCACTTTTGCATTTTTATTGGTTTATCTATTACCAAAGATGTTGTTGTTATAGATAATATTCCCGCTCTCATCGTTATGTAAATATTACAATACGACTTCATACGCGTGGAAATCCAGGTGTTTTCAGAATTTAATTACACTCCACATACTAAGTTTTCCTGTCTAAATATCCTTTTGAAATACGAATTTTACAGCCACGTCGTGCATATTATCTCTCCATACCTGGATTCTCATTTATCAACAATAAACATTTGTTAATCAGAGTTGAGAAACATTTATAAATTATCTGGGTTTGTACGGCAGGCACAGCAAATTTTATGCGAAGAAAATATAACATACCTACCTACCTAATGCTGCGCGCGCGCGTCTCAAACAAATGCGGCCCAAAACACCGTCGATCCTCCTATGCCAAGCTACCCCTAGATGTTATCGGGCGCGTGGACTTTTTGCTACACTTTTTCTACTAATATTTCGAGTTCGTCAAAACGTGTGGGTCATTTTAGAGCGCATTATGGTTCCCACGTAGAATGGCCGAGATTTATGTTGCATGGACCTGTCATGAGATTTCTGATAGGCCTTTATGTGGAGATGATATCAGTATTGATTTACCCTTAGATGAACAGAATATTTTGAATTTTGTTTTTTTATGAATATTGCAGATTATTTTCATGGCATTTTTTGCCTAATCATTTTTAATTAATATCAATTTCCTTAACTACTTCGAAAATTTTATGTTTTCCTTAAAAATAGTTGAGATTCTCGAAACATAGATCATAACGAAAGTACCTATTTGTAGTAAGTATATATGCAGTGTGAGTTGAAAATACTCAGTTACGCAGAAAGTACTTATTCGAAAAGGAACACTCAAACTGTGTTTATATCACCATCAAATTGCAAATTTCTTTATGAGCTTTTAAGAATCTCTCTTTTGATTTCACTTGTTTGAATATGTCCCCACCTCAGGAAAGGTAGAAGCGAATAAGTGAAGGGACATTTTTGTATCTATTGTATTTATACGAGCGCAAATATAAACTCAAGGCGCGTTTAAAGATATTATTCGGGAAATAAAACTAAACTACAATTACTACGAAACCTCCGAAAAGGAATGAGAATGATCAGTTAGCAAAAACGGTGAACTTTCCATTCAAACTCAGGTAATAAGAAAATTGTTTATGGAAATTCAATTTGTTTACAAACTATCCATAGGTTTTAAGGGAAAAGTTACTCGGTTCATTGATTAGTTAAAAAGGCCCGGAGTATCGTTTTCTTATACGGCCTCCGTTGTTGGCCTCTGTTCAAAAGAGAAATTCAAAAATGTTACTTTGGTATTTTATGCTTCTCAAGCTGAGAGTTCAGCCGAGTATGTCAACGGTAAGGTGGGGTCAGACGAGAAGGGACACATGTGGTCGCCAGAGGAACATGTGACGTCCTCATGACGAGGCCTGGACACACGTGGCCATGGTCATATTTCACCATGTGAACACAAACACGTTGCTAAGTGGACGCGGCTACTGTTGAGATAGTAAGCTAAGAATATAATCTAAATAATTTTATCAAAAATTTGAGATTCAGGAAATAATAAAACCTATGATCGCATTCCAAAATTATACAACGCCAGTGGTATATAGTTTCAAACCGGCTGACTCGGTGGCTCAGTGGTTAGCGATCCTGACCTCTGATCCGAGAGTCGTGGGTTCGATCCCCACACAGGGCAAACTTTTCTGTGTGATGAGCAGAATTGTTTGCTCTGAGTCTGGGTTTATATTATAATATCTATGTATTTAAATGTATATGTGTATGTATATCAGTCTCTGATTCCCAAGATACAAGGAATCCTAGTTTGGGGCCAGATGACCGTGTTTAAAAAAAACCTCTTAAATAGTGTTTTACTCATGAAACTAGAAACTGAACAAGTGCTGCTCTACATTTACTAAAATTGCAATACAATTATTTTTGAACTATTCATGTAACGAAAGTTGTTTAATTTTATTAGCGTTGCTTGCTTAAATGCAGGTATTTACCAGTCATCCTGGTACATAAGTACATATACTCTAGAACATCTTTACCTTTCTACTGGGAAAGTTGATTAAATAGCCACCAATATTACTTAGCTAGATATTGAAGTGTATTAAAAAAGCGGCCAAGTGCGAGTCGGACTCGCCCATGAAGGGTTCCGTAGCAGCAAGTAACATAATATAAAAGTTTTTGTACTTCGTTGTAACTTGAATGAAAGGTAAATTGCGGTTTACGATTCATGACGTATTAAAAAAAAACTACTTACTAGATATCGTTCAAACCAATTTTCGGTGGAAGTTTGCATGGTAATGTACATCATATATTTTTTTTAGTTTTATCATTCTCTTATTTTAGAAGTTCCGGGGGGGGGACACACATTTTACAACTTTGGAAGTGTCTCTCGCGCAAACTATTCAGTTTAGAAGAAAATGATATTAGAAACCTCAATATCATTTTTGAAGACCTATCCATAGATACCCCACACGTATGGGTTTGATGAAAAAAAATTTTTTGAGTTTCAGTTCTAAGTATGGGAAGCCCCCAAAATTTATTGTTTTTTTTCTATTTTTGTGTGAAAATCTTAATGCGGTTCACAAAATACATCTACTTACCAAGTTTCAACAGTATAGTTCTTATAGTTTCGGAAAAAAAGTGGCTGTGACATACGGACAGACAGACAGACAGACAGACATGACGAATCCATAAGGGTTCCGTTTTTTGCCATTTGGCTACGGAACCCTAAAAAGAGTTGTACTTTTTTAAAGTACATAGTTTATTCTTACTAAAACTATATCATCATTAATCACTTAAGTAGGATTCCCGTCCCGTGCTAGTTACCATGTCGGTACCTACATAATTTCGACAAAGTTATAAAAATATTTAGAAACCAATTTTAAGTCAATGGTGTCTCCGCTATCTAAATTTCCACCCTTACCAGTGGTACCGTCTCACAGGAAAGTGGACAAAAACTAATGAAATACCGCTAACCGACGCATCTGGATGTCATGATTGCGTCGCGCCATCACCGTTACGCACTGTGGCCTGACCCGGCGCGGAACAGAAAAAAACGTGGGCCGTAGGAGTGCATCAGCTTTGTCTACCGCGATACTTATAATTACGCTTGCGTGTCTTACGTTGACTAGAGAAAATGACACGGAACCGTAGCCGAGTTTGCGGCTGTGTTTTTCTGAGCTATCTCATTGTATATCTTTCTCTTGGGTTATTGATGGTTACATTTACCCACTACTGACTAACATCTCGAACATTACAGTGTATTTAATTTATACAGTATTAGGTCATAACTATTACTTTGAATTAAACAGTATTGATAATTATGCCAAATTCACGGCACAGCCCTACACAAATCTTACAGGATAAGCTGAAGATAAAATAAATATCCGTTGGCTGCAAGGGTCAAAAACCATATTGCGTAAAGTTGGTCCATATGAGAGCAGTTCACGTTGTTTTTTGTCCATCTCCGTTACTATTTATAACCACTGTTTGGTCTGCCGGGAGGCGACCGAAGCGACAGGCAGGGAAGATTTTGATATAGAATCTGAGGATTTGTAATCTGTGAAAGATTTGCTTTCTTCCAAAGAAAATAAGACTTGATTGTCAGTAATAAATAATAACATCCAAATAAAGTTCATAAACTTATTAATTAATGCAAATTGAGTAATGAGAAAATTGCATTCAAAGCAACATGAAATGGGTTAAAGTGGATTACAGTTACAAGTTATAACTATGTACTTTCATATGGCTAAATTCTGCTATTAAATAAAACCATAGTTATCTGGTCAGCTAAATCCTCATAAGTTCCCACATCAGCCGCACCTTTTCATCTAAAAACAAAAGCTTCCTTTATCTCCCCCATAACACCGATACGACAATCGTTCCGTTTATTTTGGCACCGAATGTTCCGTTAGAAGCTCTTGCACCTTGCTATGGCAAATAACCTGCGACCTATTTATCCGGTGGAGAAAGAAAAACCAAAAAACAGAAAAACGTTTGACTTCAAATTTGAAACAAAAACGTGTACCAATTTTGTCCCTATGCGTTGGGCGTAAGGCACCACTATGCCGTTGGGGATGTAAAGGTAAGTTTGTGGAACAAACCACATGTGGGAAGATTTTGGTTAGTTTTTGTGGTAGATGGTCCTAAGTTGTGCAACGGATGTTTGGTCGCGTTCAGATATTAATTAAGTTGTGGAACTTTTACGTTAGTGTTTTAAGTTTTAGAGTTGTTTCAGCTTTTAATTAGGATGCAGAAAACTATTGGCCACCACAGACCACTTTATCTTTAATAGTGAAAAATATTGCGAGATATAGCTTATTAAATTAGGTACTGAGAATTGATGACTAGTTGTACCAAAAAACAAAAACACAAAAAACAGGCTGCAATGCTTTAACTATGTCAAAGATATAATATATCGTAAAATTAAATAGTTGCAAATAATTGTATGTGTTTTTTCTTGATTTATACGATATATGTTTTGATTGAAATTAGTTACGAAATATTTTATTTTTTTGTTGTTGTTGTAAAGAAGTTGTTCGTAAATGTAACTCTGCTGGAAACTGCTTTGATTCTAGTTTAAATACAACATCGTCTCCTACTTACCTCTTGTATCCATAATCCATCCACTCTTGCGTCGGCGTCGGTCACGTCGCAGCCCTGCCTCCATTGGATTTACTGCGACAGCTCAAATCTGTGACTGTGACATACCTTCAGTGAATCATGGCGGTAGAAAGCAGACGTCTGTACGGTAGCATCCGTAATGTGAGCTTGTCATAAATTCTGTGGGGTGCATAGGTACGTACTTACATGCATCGTAACATCGTTTTATCGAGTATGTGTATACAGAATGTAGCAAAAATATGTGGTAATACTTCAAGGTGAGCTTCTACTCGACATACTGAAAAACTTTTGTTCCACAACTTTGTTGAAATCGCAAAAATTTTTTGGACTTTTCATACAAACTTGGCTCGCCAGCTGATCGATTTGTATGAAAAGTCCAAAATTATTTTTGCGATTTCAACAACAAAGTTGTGGTACAAAATATTGTTCAGTATGTTGAGTAGAAGCTCATCTTGAAGATTTGGCAACATTAATTTTACTCGCACAAAAACATAGATTATTTTTTAGCATATTGTCATAGATTGAACACTTCGAAAGTTTTTCACCCATTCGCAAAGAGATTTTGTTAAATGAGATTCAACTGTATTTGTTACTATACACATCTACCTAACAGCATTATATTAAACAAATATGAGAGTATAGAAAATTGAGATGTAACAAAAAATTATGGTTTTCGGACTTTTCACTTTACTTGTGCTATAAGTACTGCTTGTTGCAAAATTTCATGATTCTAGGTATACGGGAAGTACCCTATAGGTTTTAATTCCCATGCGAGTATCCAAATATGCGGCATAAACGGCCGTATCTCTTGATTGCGTTGGCATATAAGTTTGATTTTTTCACAGCTTCTTGGTTTTTTTGGCTATTACCGAAACGTTGAGTGTACAAGTCCCGCGTGGTAGGGACTTTGTACTAGGTAGAAAAAAATATTGACGATTTAAAAGCATGTGTAAAGCATCTAATTAAATAAAAAACATTTTGAGTTTTGAGTTTTTTGAGTTTTATTGCCAAAACTATGCAGTTGGAGTTACGACCTTTGTAGCGGAAACCATCGATATAATTTGATTGGTTTCAACCATCATGTGGATCCTGAGCACTGAGGAGCCGAGTAGGGAGGAGGAAGAAGTAAAAAGTAGAAAATTGCCATTATTTGTTACATACCATTACATACAATTTCCTACATACATACGAACAATATCATCTGAATGAATCAGTCAGTCTAAAAACCAGGTAGGACAACATAAAGGCTTCATTTCAGGCGATTCGAGTGGATGTCACGTAAGAAAGTCCAGCGTGTGCACCGTTCCTTACATAAAGGTGTGTTTACACTGAGCGCCGCGATCAATCTCCATCAGCTAGCGTCGCATTATCAGACGGTATCCGCCTCCGCGATACAGAGGTAAGAATTTACAGACCCGGCATAAGAATTTGGTGGAAAATAAAAAAAAATGTCACAATCGCATTCCTGTTTACAACCCAATCGTCCCCACTGTTGAGGCACGGGTCTATTCCCATAATTTGGGAAGATTAGGCTATAGTCCTCACATGGAGACCAAGTCCGGATTGATGAATCTTAGTAGACTAGCAATAACTTACAAATAATAAAATGAAATATAATCTCACTTTTTCTTTGTTTCTTGAAAATATACTATAAAAATTACGTCGGGGCTGCAAGGATTTTCGTCGAAGCGTTTATCATATGTACGAACTTGGTCAATATAACAAATTTTTACATAAAATACTGAAAAAGATTTGTGTCAATTTGCTAAATTCAGTCGTTAGATTCAGATCAATTTCATTTCAAGTAACACACCTGCGGGCGAGTATGTCGCGCTTTGATCCGTTCAATTATTTGATACGTCTCCCATTATGACGTGCGTTTTTTGTTTTCCCAATTGCCAGTTCTAAAGTTACCTACCTCTTTGGTGAGAACAAAGTTGAGCGCGATCGTCCATCAACCGTTTATCACGCATGCGCACTCGTAACGTAACCTTATCTCCGCGATGAAAGTGAGGAAAAATGTACACCGACCAAAATTATCGCCTTCAGCAGCAAAACGTGACGAAAATATGTTTTTATCAACAATATTGTGTAATTTTTCTGTGAAGCAAGTTGCTGAAATCTTTATTAATAACCATCAAAAATATTCATACTAATGTTACTGTTATATTATAATTATTATCTTTCATGGAATGACAAATCATTTTATCTACTAACGCTATGATAAGATGTGAAGTAAACCTTATTTCTGTAGTACCTACTTATTCTATAGTTCGCTATCAAATTTTCTATGGATTTGACAGGTGAATTTCAAATCATGACATTCTTTAGTCAAGATCATATTACAGTAGATGGAAGTTGTTTAAGAAATCGTAACAATTTTGCACAATTTTTTATCATTCAACCTGCCAGGTCTCAATATTTCTGAAAAATCTGCCATAATATACCTACATTTAAGTGATATTTTTGAATACCACATGAATAGTAATTTAATTTTTATATATGTATGCGGCAAATCCAATACTTTAGAAAATCTCAGAGCCTTTTGACAAGCTCTCATCACAATGAAATAAAGACGTGAAGACCACTACTATTTCGATGACCTATTCTCATAGGTTGTTAAAACGTCCAATGTAAAAAGTGGTTAAGTTTAAAACTTTTTATATTTCGATTCATACAATTACAGATTAATCATGTCGAGTGTCGTATAAAAATATAGTCAGTGCAGTCAAAGAGAAAAAAAAGCCCTGATTTCACAAATCCAATAACAGAGAGGTGAAACTAGGTACAAAAGTTACTTAACCAGAGTACTACCCAAAAAGTTCAAATGTAACTTACAACATGTTTGTCTGAGTCTTAAAGCTCATATAAGTATTCTCGGATTTGCTATTCATCCGCTGACAACTATAAATAGTAATAATTCTTTTTAATGTCCCATTTGATTAGTCGCATTTAGTCAAAAGGCGTCACAAAGGCATATGATACGGTACGAAGGCTGACACAAGGCTGGTCTTCTATGATTTATACGTTGTTTAATTCAGATTTCGTGTCAGAACCCTCTTAAGTTAAGATTTAGTTGTGAAATTAGGTAGTCGTTATTTATGATGTGAGCCATTGAGAACAAAAGTTGTGAAAAAATAATTTAATTAGTAGGTCAGCAGTACACCACGTTGAAAGCGTCTTCTTCAGAAACAGCTACTTGAATATCTAGATTGTATCTTAAGTTTTTTTTAAGTATTGGGGCTTACAGAAGATAGTTGACAACAGATGAATAGAGATTTTCCACTCATTTTTGCAGCTTAGCTGATTGTTTTTTTTTAACTTCTATAATCCACAAAATTTTACAGTAACTCGCCAACTTCCACAGGGCACATTGCTGGGGCCATCATTTCTTCTCACATCATGGAAATTTTAGGCATAATTTGAAATAATATTATCTTAACAAACTTTATATTATCTAAAAGCAGTTTAAACGCTGGTCATTTCATCTCTCTAACTTCAGCAGAAGGCATGACAAACCAAAACCCACCGGTTGACCACCTGTTACGGTGCAGGCAATAAATCCTGTTACATCAAAATATCAACTTTTTAGCCCATTAATTATAGTGAAATTTATATGTAGGGACAAATCGTCATAGGTTTCTTGGAACAGAGTAGTGGTAGCAGAAATCAATATGAATCATGAATTACTTTATGTGTCAGCATTACTTAGGTTAAGCATCATAAAATAACTTTTTGGATTTACAGGTAGTTTCTTAATGTTCAGGTAAATTTTCATTTTGTTTTAGCTTAGAATGTATAATATTCAAAAAAACCTCAATCCTTCAAGTGGTTTTATTTACTTGTGATTAAAATACGATAAAAAAAAGAAAAAATATACTTACGTCAATTATCTAGAAAAATATTTTACAAACATATTGTTTCTCTTTCTGTCGCTACTTGCACAAAATTTGGGCACGCACCGTTTTTTGTTGCTAAACGCTACGGCCATCTGGTAAGGAGTTTTTTTGTACAAAAAGCAGACGCCTGACTGCCTGACCCTTTCTTACCTTTTATGCTGCCCCTCGTTTTTTCTAAACCACCCAAAGAAACAGACCCCTCACAATATGTTGAATTAGCGTATTAGTAAATTTCTAAAGGCCTGATGAAATTTTTGATTGAACCAGCTAACGGATTGGACCTTAACGGTTTTGTGTGTTTCTTACCGACTTTTTTGTCTGACCCTATCTTATTATAAATTTAATAACTCAAAAATTCAATAACAACTTGCGATTACGTAAACAAGGCAGCTAGCAATTGCAAGCACCTGCCCAAATAATTCGAACAAAATGGATAGATTTGAAAGAACATAGATTGAGCGAATCAATCTTAAATATGCACTCGTGTGTAGGAGTTTTTATGCCTAATCTGTCTCCAATCAGTGATGAATGCTGTATTTTAAATCAAGTTCAAAAGCTCCGACTCTAGTGCCAATCGATGTGGTTGAATCACAAACTCCCGGCTAGCGACCGAACGAGTGAACGATTGAGTGAGTGAGTGTTTTATCTTTCTGCGGATCTCTGTGTTATTCTATTAAATACATTGCACAATGGCCAATGCAGGGCTTTGTATACAATGCGGGGGTTGCATTCAGATGGAATGCGGTGCATAGAAATTTTGCAGTCGATTTTGTGGCGGGGGAGTTTATTGAGCGATAACCGATAGTAATGAATTAATTTTACTTGTTATTGCCTTATTAGAGTTTGTATGAATGGTTCATTCATATTGATTTGAACAATAAAGTGTTGCATGGAAGTCTGGAATAATGTTTTGATCTGAGTATGAAACAACCAACACAAAACAGTGTAAATCTAATAGCAGTTATAAAATGGGAATTCCGCAACCTACTTGATTATACAAAAAGAAAACGTCTCTTAAACAGGTAGCTTCCATCTTCGGCAACATCATCACTTACCATCAGGTGAGATGATGCCAAGGGCTTACCAATTGAGGGTAAAAAAAAACTCTTGCGAATAACCCCAAAAAATATTCCGTTATACCCTTATTTATATGTTGTAATAGGTACGAGTAGAGTATATAGTATAAGGTTGCATGTTAAATATCCCCCATTGGCCTTCGTGACTGACTGAGCCATTTTGCCGCTGTATTTATCGGAACGTTTCGTGCGACACGCTGTGATCCTTTTAAAAACCATACGACTGACTAAAGTGCGCCTTCAGTATACTTACAAGTTAAGACTTATACAGAGATTAGTTAAATAAGACTTCACTCATCTAGAAACAAACACGCCAACGATACCAAAGATATAGGATAGTTTTTTTTTATATTTTCATATTCCATACAACATTATGCCATTTTTTGTTTTATGTGTTACTTTTGTATGTCACTTCTGTATTATAAAATTATTCAAAATCATTTGGCAATCGAAATTACAAATTTAAATCAAAGATACAAAATAATATGAGTTCAATATACTACCATATGAAACAAAAAGAAATAATTAGACGCCTTACTTTAAAAAAAAGGAATATCTAGTGCATATTTGTTATAGAAGAGCGAAAACTTCTGACACAAGCAGAATACTCTGCTTAACAGAAGTTTTTAGAAACTGATTATGTTGCTATAAGTTTAATTAATGCAATAAACTATTTATATTTTTATTTCTGTCAATAGTCTTAATTTGAACACAAAACGAATTGCATCTCTTTTGAAAGATATGATGATTTCTTCGTGTCACTGGATCCTTGATCATGAGTCAAAATCGCTCTAACTTTATAATGAAAGCTCTTGGTCCAATAGTGGGCGTCTTCCAACTAAGATCACGTGATAAACCCTAATCACGATTTAAATATTGCACTCTAGTTTCGTCTATGTGTTGTACGGTGGGCAGAGGCCACAGGTCACATAGGTCACGCGGCCTGGCACGGCCATCGCCGCCCCCGGACGCTATGGGCCGGCTATTGCTGCTCTGCGCTGCCCCTCAATCGATACCGTAGCCATGGTGGTAAACTTTTCTTTAAAACAACGAAGGAGACTATTATTCCTTATAGCTGGCCATGGTCAAGACCAAAGAAGTTTTATATCGTCGCTCCGGGAGCGAGGTGCAAGTCTATGGTCAAGACTAAATGTGTGATAAAAACTTTTCCGTTATCTATTGAAAACTATTTTAATTCAAATAAAGCAACTATCTATGATGCCTAATTTCATACAGATTTAGAAGTTTCGTTTATTGAAAGACCTATCTGATGATAGCTCCAAGGAAGATTCCAGTTTCTAACTTAGATAAATATAATAAGATGGTAAATATAAAAATACTGTAGGTATATTAATTTTAAAACAACTCCGAAAAAAAATTAATACATACACAATAATATCGTGATTAGCATTACTTACATGACTACGTAACCATAAACCTTAAAAACATCAGTTTATCTATTTCGTGACTAAATCACATACAGCCCTAAACTACCCATATACCACCTCCCCCCCTCCTAGGGGGTTGTTTGTCCGTTGGGCGGCGACGGCACGACCGCTCGTGGCCGCTGGCCATTCCGCCCGCCCGCCCTGCTTCCGCCCGCCCAGACGACCTCGCCGTGATTTATGGGATAAAGGAGGCTTTATGTTGGGTTCTATAGGTAGCTAGTAAATGGTTGTAGAGGTGTAGAATAAAAAGGTGTGTTTTCATTAGATCTTTCTATTACAAACCTTTTTACTCTTGGTACTGTTTGGCGATCGACCTCCTCGTAACATTTCTACTTATACTTTATTTAATTTTATGTGTCAGAAATATGTTTTCCTTATAAACGAATGCGGTAGAAAATTTAAAAACAATATAATAATCAGTGATGCTGATGATGCAAACGGATTACCTATTGTGAATAAAAAAATAAGGGTGAGCTGTTGAAACTTTTACTTGTCTTTTGCATATTTACTTTTTTTCACCTGTAACGGTTTCCTTTACTTGAGAACCCATCATAAGCCAAAGTGTAAATTACACGGTAACTAGAGAACCCTATGCAACAATCAAAACAAAAAACATTTTTAGACAAATCTTGCAAAAACCCGAACAATGACTTACCTATGCAAATTAAGTTTGGCATTCATTTTTTTGGAAGTACTCAAAACTTTTTTGCCCAAAGTTGATACCGAGATTACAGTGACATCGTTATATGGTTATTTACACCGCAAAAAATACAAGGGAAGTTTCACCCTTTCAAAATGTCAAAGTAAAAAAAAGTGAAAATCAAAAATTAACAATATACCGTTTACTTTTTAAATTCCGTCGACGATATTTTTCTAAAAATTGTTTTAATTCTTATTAAAGTAGCTCCGTATAACCTATTACAAATAAGGTAAATCGCATCGTTATTTTACTAAAACAAAGAAAATAACAGTTCCAAAGTACAGACAACGCCCATTTGCCTATTTTTGTGAAAACCAAGTTAATTCTTTAACTATTCTATTTAACCCTTACTTCCTGTTACAATCCGTTAGCTTCAAAGGTTTTTTATGAACAAAAACCTTACCACGTGCCGCCTACGATCAGAGCTTTTTATAATCTCACCTGTTGGAGAAATGGCTTAGGAATATGGTATATGTATTTTGTAATGAGGTTAGTTCTGCCTTCGTAAGGCCGCAAACTACATGGAAGCTAAATATTCTTAGCGGTATTCTTTCTTCGGGGAGAGTAAGCTTACATATAAGTGAACGGTATCCAGTTTGTCAAAAATTGTATACTTCAATCCGTGATGCATTTTTAAATTGAATTGTATTTATCGCTTAATATGTAACAACATCAGAAAGGTAATCACTGCTTTGTCCATCCTAGACACTTGTTGAAATATCGTTACCTATGTCGGTGATTACGCTAGCTAACTCATTCTGCTCGCCGGAACACAGCAAGTTACTTGACGGCAAGCACAGAACGAGAAGTGGTGTACACCCAATCGGATCTTTCATAATATAGTTCTTCTAAAGGTTTTCAAATATGATATTACTTACTTCCGTACCTAAAAGAAACGCAAATGAAATCATGACTGTTACATTAATATAAATTCCCTTTTTGTTTCCTTGTTGCAGCTATCTATACAGGGTGTTAAAAAAGTGTGTTTGACATTTTAAGGGGTTACTCAAAATTAAGCATAGAATACAGGAAAAATATTGAAAAAATCGCTCTTCAATTATTTTTCAGATTCCTGTACTAAATGTGAATAGTGAATCAAGACTCTGGAACACTGAAAAAAGTTGTAGATCGGATGATTTCAATATTTTTCCTGTATTCTATACTTGAATCTGAGTAACCCCTTAAAATCTCAAATGAACTTTTTTAACACCCTGTTTACCCAATATATTTAACAGGTAAAAAATAAACACGAAATTAATAAACCTTTTTTCCAACTACTGATGCTCTCAAAAGTAAATTCTCTAAATTGTTACTTTCCACGGTCACGCTCAGCTCTAACTTGCAAAACTGTAAGTAGGAAACCAAATATTCTATAATTTTTAACCATCGGAGCGAAAACAAAATTTAACAAAACAAAGAGAAAGGACAAGATGACATTTGAATGAAACTTCGGTTGCACTCTTATCACTCAAGTAGACGAACTAATGCTGGGTACCGTACAGTAGTTTATGATCTTCCAATTTACTGCTCACATGTTCCATATCTTGGACACGTCCGCTAAAATGGCATAAAACATACATCCGATATAATCATGATGTTTGTTTGAAGAAAATTGAATTACCTACCGTCGATGAAATTACTTTAAAGACAAACAAGAAAGTGTTTAGTAGGTACTATTTTATTCTAGAAGACCAAAAATATAGAGCAGAAGAAAATGTTGCTAGAAGACGGAAGACTGCGAGATGAAGTAAGAAATGCCCATCAGTCTTATTTAAAAGGATTGTTTTTCAAGTAAACACTGTTGTAATACTGGAAGGCCAATACATTTTTTTTCCTAATTGTAATATATAATCTTTACCAGCGAACCCTGACTCAGACAGTAAAACGATAGGGAATAATTTCATCGTTGTCATTAGCAGTCTTATGCAAGTCCTCTGCCTGTAGAAATGGCGAACTTATATCTGTTCCCTTGGTTCACTTATCCTTCATTTCATTGACAATCGCGTAATTTCATGAAACTCTGAAAAATTGCCTAATCACACGATCTTACGGAAAGCAAACCGTAATAAACCTTTATACGCGAAAATACGACTTACAGGATCTTACGATGGCATATCGATATTTAGCCCTCTGTATTAGGCAGGCGTGCTCAGATCATTTTTATTTATGAAACGCTTCGTCTAACATGGTGTTTTCATTGATTTAATTTTAACCCAGAATACTTACTTCATTTTAGCGCCCTCGCTATTGACCAAATAGCTGAGTTTTCGTCACGGCCGGTGGTGATCGGCGCGTGCTCATATCATCTCATTTGACGGCACCAAACCCTGTTGATATTCCACAAACGGGATGTAGGTAGATAAAAAGGGAAATTTTATTAAACCCTCTTTGTAAAAAGAATTACATGATGTTATATGTGATTCATCTTTTATTTAGGTAATTATAATGACTGATTTAGAACTGGAAACTGTGCCCGTTCATGGTTTATGCCCGGCCTTACCTGTAATATATGTGACCACATAGGAAGTCATCTGTCCTCCGTCATACCCGTGCGTGTACGGTATAGTCATTGTCTTGATCTTGGACGCATGGCGACCAGTAGAAGCTTATAGTTATTAGAGTGAAACAATAGGTGCGTTGAAATTATTGGATGACCTATTTTTTTGAATTGCTACCATCTTCAGTCTTGAAGTTGACAAAGAGGTTTTTAGAAATTGCCTGAGGTTTTGCATTTGCATGCACAATTTTTTTGATATTAGAGAAATTAACTTGAAAAGTATGTTTGACATCTCACTATAGATACCGTATAATATTAATAGTGCCTCTGATAAGAAGATCTATGATGAATTCAGAATATGAAAATCAAGTGCAGAAAGACGTTAATAATGAATATCTAATTAATGACCCATGAAACTGGAGATCATACTCGAGAACATGGAGAAGATAGCAGATTTCCCGGTTGACAATATGCATTAGCAGACCAAACGACTAGGTGAGTGAGGAGTTAATGATCTTAACGCTTTGCTGCTCCTCAAATTATCTCAAGACCAATGCCCTGGTGCTCCGTGGCACATGACAACTTACGGTGCTCTATGTAATCCACGCATATGTCCACCGCTTCCGCGTGCAGAAAAGATGGAAGCAAGAAAATGTGCACTCACCTCAAGTAGGTAGTTACAAATTAAAACCTAAAACTTTGGTTTGGAAAATTTCAAGGAACATGATATATGAGATATCATCATCAGTCGGAAAACGTCCGCTGCTGAAAAAAAAGCCTCCCCAAAGGATTTCTACGACGGACAATAGTTTCATGGAAATTATCTAAGATTACCGGAGACAGAAAATTTATAGTAAAAACTTTTACATGACTACTGAAATTAAACGTATATTATAATCTCAATCCAAGAAAGTCAATAAAAAAAGCAAAATATTCTAATGACAAACCGTAATTATAATTATGCTTTTAGACAACACAAAACAGCAAAATTTATTATGTTAGTAAATGCCAAAAAAATAGTAAGGCTATAAAATATAAAGCCAGGAACTATGCTAGATTAAACAGAGAGGACAAATACTGGCGCGGGTGTTTCCTTTGACCACATTAATAGAACCTTTATCTCTACAGAACAAGGCGTGTGGTTCATCACAGCACATCATCCCCTTATCAGAGACACAGGTAAGCAAATAAACGACGAGTTTACACAAGGTTTAGTATTTACAATAGTGTAATAGAATAATATTAAATATTTTGCGAAGTGCTGGGATCACTCTAGAAGGTGGTACATATTCACAAAAACCTGTATATATTATATAGTAAAGTAAATATAATAGAACTTTTCAAAGCCTAAATACCTACGTAAGTTATAAATTACAAAAATCTCAAAAAAATTGCTTTCAAAAATAAAAAGTTACTTAATTAATATTAAAATTTGCATCTTGTATAACTCAAAACACGTATAAAAAAGAAAAGAACGCCTTTAAACGTGGGCAAACATTGTAAACCTCAGGACCTGTGTCCGTTCTGATTGCGTCTCTTAGATAACAGTCTGTATTATTTAATTACCCATTTCTATGTTTGCTCGTCTGATAAGGCTCTTATTTATAGAGGCTAGCAGAGTCTTATGTTTATGATTTAATTCTCGATTGTCAAGCTTGTCCCATTTGCGTGGTGTAATGATGACAGTGTGATGTTTGCGGCCATGCATTTGCGCAATGATGTCTTTGGTAATCTCTGTGTCCTCGGTATAGTCAATACTATTATAGAATAAAGAAGTGTGTATGTATCTACATGGTCAACATAATAAATAAAATAATTAAATGTGTTGTTATTATTTACATAATTTCTATTGATATGATAAATTAATTAAGTCGATTGATTCAGTTAAAGAACAGAAGAATACATTGTTACTTCTTCTTCTCCTTATATTGTATTTAGAGCAAAGCTTTTGTCGGTAGAGTAATCTCCAACTTTTCCTATCATCAGTCATCATCTGGACCTTCTGATAAGACACGACGGCGACCTTCTCCTTTATCTGTTCCATTTAATTTCGACTTAGTTTTCCTCTTCTTCCTTCTATATTTCCTATGTAGTGTGATGGTTTTAGGAAGCTGTGATTTCTTATTAAATTCTTTACTAAACTGGGATTGTTCATATTCTAGCATATAAGATCATCAACACAATATTCCCATGAGTAAAACGATGCAAGGAGGAGGAGGACAGACGAATACAAAGTGTAAACATTAAGCTAAATATAAGTTATTGTAAATATATTATCAAAAACTCAATACAAGACGCAATTGTAAGTTGTAACATAAAACTGATGTTACTTACTGGACAGTAGCATAACAAACTGGCCTAAAAACATTATACACAGCATAACTAACGTGGAAACATTGTATTTGTCCAACATAATTTATGTGGTCTATTGTCCTACGGAAATCGGAGGCCCGTTTCATTAATCGAGTCGGTTGCAAATTGTCAACTTGGCAAAATGTCACGCAAAAATAGTCCCAAATCAGATCGACTTTTTTTAGATTAGATTTTTATTTTGTTTGTCAATAAAGTATTCAGTTGTATTTACTTATAACTTATTATATTAAAATCTTTCGCTTTACTTAAGAGAAATGTACTTATAACTTACCCTCTACCGAGTTGGACATTTCAAAAAGCCGGTACATATTAGAGAAGAAGTGTTCGCTGGTTGAAATACATATAATACGATAGTCATTCTACGTGAGAACAAAGTAATTAGAAATAAGATAGAAAATTCGGCATATTCGGGACATTTTGAAATGTGGGCTATCTGCGTCTAGACCCCATTAATCGTTTATCGAAAAAATGCAATAAAACGAACCCCATACGGTCAGTAGGGCTGAGGACCATTACCAGCGAACCGTGATTTCTGCCATAAAGCAGAATAATTATGAATATTATTATTCATAGTTAGCTTCTTTTTGCGCCCCAGTATTGGTTGTTACCGTGGATTCATTTATCAATGGCATAATCTGCGAGTATTCGCGCGGCTCGGTGTAATAG
The DNA here is from genome assembly GCA_958295455.1 of Coleophora deauratella. Lineage (NCBI taxonomy): Eukaryota > Metazoa > Arthropoda > Insecta > Lepidoptera > Coleophoridae > Coleophora > Coleophora deauratella. Next base: position 6,119,856 of record OY282403.1, on the reverse strand, counting down.
GTTAAAGATGGCGTAGAGTCGTGTCTAGGGCGTAATACGAGTGAACAAAAATGTTGACATACATAATTTTGAGATTTATACGTTTTCATATCGCATATATTGAAAATTCATAGTTTAATTTTATGAATGAACTAAAACGCTTTGCACAACATAAACAGAAGAATAGTAAATAAATTAAGAATATAAACAATATAAGTAAGTACATGAAAAACAAATTTATACAGGTAATAATAAAAAAAATGGATTTAATGAATAGTTAAGGTTTAAATCTCTCGTTTCAAATGTATTTTAGGCACATTTTTTTACTCTTAAAATGTTCCAGCGTTAGTTAGTAATTTTTCTATTCGAATTTACCTCCAAAATTTAGCCCTACTCTACAGCTTTATTGTCCGTCCCCTAAGGTGAAAGGTCGCGTGGGGCATGTGCCGGTCATCGGTGCATGGTACAGGCCAGAACCACCGGCCTTTGCCACGCGAATCTCGCACCCTCGTTTAAAGTCCATTGATGCCCTATCTAACGCTACATTTCGCAAGACGGACAAAGCGAGCAATGTAAAGTAAAATTTGCTTAAGGACAAAATGACGTCAGCTTAGATAGCTAGAAATAAAATTATTTTTATTGCATGAATTTATTCTTTGGCCAATTTATACGATTCATAGTAATTGTAACTAGATATTTATCCGTATTGATATGAATCTTTGCTTTTGCGGTATTCGTCTCGAGTTACATAGTAGTATTATTCTTTGTATTGTTATTCTTTCCATAAGCCTCGAAAATAATAGTATGCAATATTTATCCCAAATAGCAGTAAATATAATTTAATTCTGTCCTTCGCGTAAGTTAGAATTCGAAGAAACTTAGTAAAGTTTTAGTTACAAAATTTACAAACAACACATAATAAAGTAATATAAATAAACATTTCATAGATTCCAAAACAAGTATCTACTTAGTGAGGTACAAATTAAAACAATTTGATGAAATCACAATAGCAACTATAAGACAGACTAAATATTCTTTCGACCTTTCTGATTGATATCTATTGAGCGTTCATTGCTAGTATTCAAACTTTAAAATGTACACACGACTACAAGTAAACTCAGTTCACCTTCTTATCGACACCTCACTGGTCGATGCCCACTCGTCTGGATATTTACATGCCTATCGAGAACAAGTAGCCTATTGTCAAGCCATAAAGCCACCGGAAAACCAGCTGTCCTATCTTCAAAAACCTACTGTACCACCTCACATTAGAACACAAATTAATGAGCCAATTTTTATGAGAAAAACTCGTCGTGAAAATTTGATGACTCGCAGGAATTTTTGTCTTTAGGTCTTGGAATATAGTTGAGTTTTGCTTGGACAAGGGTTAGTGACAATGATAGGCATTGTACACCCGCACGTCCTCTTTAGATAAGATAAAGGCCACCTGAAATGCAAGAGTGACACCAATACGTTTGTAATTATTACCGATAGGAAACAGCACCGGTGTCACCGGCGCTTCCGACTTGCAATTAATTTGTTGATAAAAATACCGGTTCGTGTTTTGTATGACTTATGAATGAATAGCCTAGAAAGCTTTGAAACTGAGCTGAAAATTACATATTTAATTTTTTACGATATTATTGCACAAGAACCACTTAAGGTTTCAAGATAAAAGTTAATGTAATTAATTCATGTGCAAAATTAAATTTATGAACCTAAATATTACAATTATTAGCTATACCACCCTAGATCCGCATATAATAACGTTTTATTCCTGAAAGGGTCCAAATAGGACTCGTCACGGAACCGAAGATTGTATAATGATCACTCGTGTATTTCGTGAATATCTCACCATACGGAATTGTTCGATCCAACCGTAGAGATGCAATGCAGCGAAGATTAAATTCTCCTTTTCTTAGTCTCAAACTTTCCTAAAACATAAAATACATACTTAAGTACATATAATCAATGGCAAAACAATATGTTCTTATAAGCTTGTGGCTATAATATAGTTATCTCATTCTTTTTAAACAAGCCTTATAAATCTATTATGGTACGTATGTTACTTGTATTTACATAACAATTACAAGTGGAAACTCCAGTACGTCACTCTTTGATGGTTTCTTTACAAAAAGATTACGAGATATTCAGAAGAGTTTATTTCTGTTGTGCAATTATTCAAAGTGAAATGCATCAATAAAATAAATAGAATCAACGCACAATTGAAATTAACTAAAGAACCATAATAAATGTTCTCAAAATATTAAAAATACTAGGGATTCTTCTCACTAAACAGAATAAAGTGTCCTCCAGAAAACTCTACAACTTTTCCAAACAATTCGACTTACCATTCCGTCAGCTTTGTGTGAGATGTTATATTTTTAATATTTAACAAACAGAAAAGATTATCTCAAATCATCGAATAACTATCGATGTAGATAAAAAAGCCGTTTTATCGACATAAAGTCATCCCAGTGAGTGGCCGCGAAGCGACGCGGGCGCAGGTCGCGCGCGTGTTATCCCCATGCCCAATCGCAAATTGCGTTCTGTCAACGCACGCGCGATAATGTGTCATAAACTCGCATTAGCGCGCGAATCTTAAGTCTATGGTCATAAAGTGGACGCTGAGATCATGACATGGACTGTTTGACACGACCCAAAGATCGAGATTTTTGAGTAAAAACAGCAAACAAGAATGCCAAGTTGCCATTTTGTCTTGGCTTTTCGGATATCGTTTTTTTTCTTAAACGGCCTTCTTTTATTTTTGCCGCATATTGGCTACTGTGTACTTAGTTAAAATAAACATACTGACACGTGGTATTACAAAAATGTTGATAAATTTTACATGAAGCTATATCATAAGTACGTGCTCTTGCGCATCGGTTAACACAACTTTAACAAAAAATCATTATCAATCGCTACCGCTGACAGATTCATCATATTCCTTGATAGATCTTCGAAATTTAACACCATTATTCGTATGAACCGAAATCTGGACAGAATTTAATACCATTATTCTATAGGAGCGAGGTCTGTAGAAGAATTTTGCTTTTTGAAATGGCCGCTAACCAAACACGGGTGCTAGGTCGAACGAAATTCTTCGCGCTTCGTTTGACATTTTGAAAAGACCAATACAAAAATCCTTTTGCAATCTTTTTATTGAAATTTTTGCTATTTTGATCTTTATATTTTAAAAGTAAGAGAATAGTTTGCAATATCTGAAGGCACTATTAATTATTGCAAAAATATAATCATGTTTAAACATTTTACGGTAGCCCGATGTAATTTGCTGGCGGTTTACATTTTTTTATAAAATTTTCTATCATAATAATAATATGCTCCTATGTAAATGTATGTTATAAGTTTGGATTTATTTAAAGCAATTCAAAAGTATTTCTTTGGTCAAAATACTTTAAAAAGAATTTTTAAGATAACATACATAATGAAAATTTAATTAAGAACATACCTAGGTTTTGACTACTTAAACCGTTTAAGATTGGCATTTATCAGGAGTCAGAACCTAAATTACTTTTAAGTATGGCATAGTCTAGTAAAAGAAAAGTTATTTACTAACAAACACATGTAATTCCCGTGTCACCTTATCACGAAGAGTACAATCGAGCACACAAGCGCCTAAAGCCACTTGAAAGCATAGAAAGGCACACGTGTCGATGTGGCTTAATCCACGGCTTTGCCATAATCCGACCACCCAGTGAACACCGCGACCAGCTATTATGCTGCCCACAGAAATAGTACCCCCATTATTATATAGAATAGAACACATATATGCCCTTATTATTTTACACTATAAAATCAAGACCACCTACGTCAGAGGTCTGCGTTTAATTTTTTGCAAACACTTTTAAACGCGAATGTAATGAGGCGTTCGTGATTTTTTGGCGGTTTTTGGATGTTTAGCTGTGTACTGTTGTGTTATAAGTTACAAAAGGTTTTTGAGAGTAAAACTTAAATATCCGTAAAATATATCTTACTTATATTGCTGCAATTGTGTTACAGCTTTATTGCATAAGTTCACCTCTTACTTAAATTTTATAGTAAAACTTAGAAATTGCAGAATCAGAAAGTATATTGATCAGAAAGATTAAACTAGGAAAAAATTTTGTCACTTCGTTGACGAATGATGTTCCAGTAAATAAAATTACAGAATTACTCCCTGCTAAAATAAAGCATAACTAATATCACGAATGATATATCAATACTACTAATGACAGTCCACTGATGATAGATACAGATGTAAGTACGGTGTTCAAAATAGGTTGCACAATTTTCTATTCGTAAAAAAATTTGAATATTCACACTTGCAAATCAATAAAAGAGTTGAACAAACATTATTATGCCTCTAGAGCCAAGAGCAAAAATGAACATAAAATGCATTTTTAGACTGTAAGTTTACTTCTTCTTTTTGCTTCAAAGTTTTCAGAAAAAAAGCCATTCAAAACTCTTTAAATTCAATCACGGGTATATAAAAAGTTTTTGCATGTAAGAAACACTGAATTAAAAAAACAGAAGTTGCAAATCGTTCCTGTTTTACTGACTGTATATAAATGTTATTGTTCATTCGACCATGCCTCTATGCGTATTAATGACGTACAGTCGGACAAACGATTAGCTTCCATCTGTCATAGCGGCGCTTTTCCGTAGATTCGCGAAGGAAACAATATTTTTCCTTTCATTTTATAAATAATCAATAATTAGTTATTGATGCGATGATACAATAAAAGGAGAAAATCATTTCAACTATCATATTAAAAGAATTATAACAGAAAGTCGACCGTCGATCACACAGATTAACTGACTATCGACATTGTCACAACTTCGATGGGTTTGACCATTAAAGGCATTTATCTCGACCGTTTGCGGTCAGCTGGTTGTTTCCACTAGATTGCAGTTGAGGCCTTAGGTAGCTTGAAAACTTCTGGTATTGGGGTTTGCAACTAGCCAGTCAACTTCACCGAATCCGGACTTGACCCCTGTGTGTCGAATATTTTAGTATTTAGTATTTTAACCTAACTTTCCGAGCTATAGGAAGAGAGCCATGCCCCAGTAGTGGGAATGATATGGGTCGAAATAATTTGATCGGGTTTTTCAGCCACACGCAATTATTGTATCAACCTACCATTTGTTAACTTACTTTAACAAGTAGCTACATTAGTTTCTGCATTAACTTGCAAGTTTGACGTGACGCGTAGACTGGTCGCTCGCCCTGTGCCCAATGCATACATTATTGGCGAACCAAACCTAGGTTATCTATGTATTTATCAGCAGGAGCGCGGAGCCTGAAATGTATGCATGTGGAGCGATCGATGTGTGTAATTGCGTCGTTAACTTTAAGGTTACACGTGTTATTTGTTGTTTACATGACGGTCTTGTGAAAATAGGAGGAATTTCAAAAAAGTTCCAACCTTTAACAACATTTACAGGGTATCCCAGAAAGGAAACGCCAGAGTGACACTTAAGATAGATAGGCTTCAGGTCTATCTATCAGATAACATCAACCTGACCCTAGTAAAATTTCGCTGGTTTTCGATATATCACCACTTTTGTGTATTTTGTTTTGTGTATCTTAACGACACCTAGTACTCAAAAACGCATGCGGCCGTTAAGACTACAGGCTTAGGTCAAGAAATATAAATGTTCTCGTACATACACGAAAAATCAATACCCGTCTTATAACGAGTAAAATTTTAAAATTTAAACTTCCTAAAACTAAACTTCCTGTCGTCTTACTTTTAAAGAGAACCTTGTCTATCTTAGATAAGCATCTTAATTTATTGGATGCAGAAGTTGGTGAAACAATTGTGAAGAATGCAGGTGAACCCGCAGACGGAAAGCAGCTACCGAACCGTAACCCTACAGAGCACAACCTTCTCACATATCCAACCTACACTTATTCCTGCAGCGAGTAGGATCTGGTCAACGCAACGGAAAGAGCCTTGGGCTTATTGTAAATAGAAAGACACGAAAAGATTTACCTGTAGGTGGACTTTAATACAGGGTTCACCATCGAAATGTTGGGTATACGAGTTTCAAGTGGTAGGAGCTTTATATTAGGTAGAAGAAAAAGTGACTTTTGAAAAGTGTACAGTGCTACCGATTTCGAATAAATATGTTTGATTTGAAGAAGTTTGCTAGTGAAGAATGTCATTCGTCACTCGCTCCCTTATCAAATACATTCGTTTATTTTCAGACTCTCTATTAGGCTATGTTAATGATTATTCCTACTTCGATTACTAAAGCAGATAATTACATTTTCTGGTGTATTATTATATACCTATGTTACTGTTACCACCTGTAACTAAAGGGCTTGATGGATTGATTATTGATTGCTAAATATATGAGGTTTACATCATACTTAATCCTGAAATTGATTATGATACATTTTATGCAGTCAGTTTTTATTTATTTATTTTAAATGTTTAGACTAAATTTCAACAAACATAATAATTATCCAGGCAACCGCCGTCTATCTTTTGTGATAGCACGGTTAAATTGTGCCACTCAATAAAAAGAAGATTATCTGTAAATTATAACTTGAACCGTTCTACGTCTGTTCACTCTCTAACCTTTACGATTGACTTAACTCGGTGCTTATAGACATTCTCTCAAAGATCAGCCCGGCCCTCCACAGATCATCTATTCATCGAGACTTGAGAGGTCAGCGCAAAGAATGCACAGCATTAGCCAAAAGGCTGTAGGAAAGCAAGTAAGGTGCATAGTCTGCTGCAGAGTTGCAGTTGTAGCATAATACAAGTGTTGCAAGCCAACCGCAGGCTAATTGCGTCCATTCTAAGTGGCGATATTAAGCTCTTAGGATGTTTCCATAATAAAATACTGGTACTAAATAAAAAATATATTATTTTCTTTTCATATTTAAAACTTATTTGATGCCTGTATTCATCGAATCAGTTTTAAACAGATTTAGAACAGTATTAGTGCTAGAACTTAAGATTCTTCTTACAAGATAATAAGATAGGTTATGGGGTTTCCGTTGCACATGTTTTTTGTAAAATGTATATTTTTTAAAGACAATAAATAAAATAAATAATAATAATAATCCATTTGATAGTGATCTTATGGTTTGATACCTATCCAAAACCTTAGTCTCGTGGAGTTTCAAGAATCAAACTCCATGAAAAAAAATTTTGAAATATCAATGTAACTCCGCCTTGCTACCGGTCGTGTCCAGACTCGGCAAAGCAAATTGAAATTAAAACTGAGCGTAATGAGACGCACCACTATTATAGCGGAATTGCACTTGTGAAACGACAACAGACCATAATGGCATCTTGCTGGTGGCTTACTGTGGAAATGACGACTAAATTTCTACTTGTGAAATAGAAAAGGAATTGGTTAAAGAAACAAGATAATTAACATATAAATAATACTTGTAACTTCTGCACAAATGACTAAGTAGGCAGTTAGGGACTGTTTTGGAAAAGAAAATAACTGATGTGTTATTGCTATCGACTTAAGCGCCGCCGCCGTTTTGTGCTTCTTTGTGTCTTAACTAATCACGCGAATTTTCTTGAGAAATATACTTATCTTGCACGAAACGACTACCGCTAGGTATAAAGGATCTATTGTGATATATTGACAAAATACTTTTAAAAGAATGTAACTAATCTATCCATGTTTTTGTAATAAATATATTATTATTATTATCTATAGAAACAGCAAAATTATAGTGATAATACCCAACTTTTTTTTTGTTGCAAACCAAATGAATGGCAGTAACAAAGATTCCATCTGACACAATTGTCAAAACGAGAGATACTGTCTCCCTTATCATAGCACATCGGACTATGTAATTAACAATTAAGCATGCAGATAGCGAGGTATTATTTAGTCAGGGATGTCGTGATGACCGCGACGAGGACGACTGGCGACGAAAAGCCCGGCTGTAAACTTATCTTGTTTCCACGTAGTTTGGCTGAGGACATATTGATGGAAGAAAGGCCTTGAAAAATGTATATGGATGACACCATTTTTTTTTTAATATAAGCAAAAATGTTAACAATTTGTCGTCTTTATTCCCTTTTTATTTAACACAATAAAAGTAGTTTAAAATTTTGAGCAGTTTGATACAAAAAAAATGGGATTACTAAAACTGTAGCCGCGACAAATAAGATACGGTTATCTGCCTGAAACTAGTATTTTCTGTACCACGGGGACCAGAGACCATAAACAAACTTCTTATATGTCTAAATACATTCATTTATAAATATATTTTAAACACCTTGACTCAGAGAAAACAAATTTATCGTCTCACAATTGATTGCCCTAACATCAGCATGGAACGCGCTAACGCTGACCATTACATAACCAGATCTGTCATGTCACCTATCAATCTGTCATTGAACTCTTTTCTTGATTATAGCAGTTTGAGACGTCACAGTCACTCGGCTTCTGCTTAATTCAGAATTCCCCGCTCCGCTTATCACAGTGAACATCCTTTGCTTGGTAGTTTCCAGCAGATGTAATGCCTCCTCAAATATTTGGCATCTCTATCACCTTGGATATGGACCACACACAATTGTCATGATAATATTGTGACAGAGGAACATGAGCTCAGAATAAATAATTATATTATTGAAAGATTGTGATACAGATGATAATATTATGTAATCTAAACTGTTATTCCTATCCACAGTAGTATGCTTGCATTGTTACAGAAAGCACATGAATGACATATACTCCATGTACTAGCCATTAAAGGCGTTAATTATATGAAAAATCTCAAGTTGACTATTTTCAAAAGCCTCTATGAATTGCTCCAAGCTTCAGATAAACCGTTAACTTTCAAAGACAGACATGATGAAAACGCTTACCAGCACCTCCTCTTTGTCACAGTATGACAAACCCTTTCACAGAGCTGCCACCACACAATCAGAGGCTGCTGCTTGACATCAATTACGAAGAACCATGGTGCACGATGGTGTTCTCACGACTCCGAGGAAAACGACCGCAAACCGATAACGGAACGCAATGTAACACATCGTATTGTCGAAGTGTTTGGGTGATGGTTCGTTTTGGCGGTGTGAGAAGTGGGATGCGGATTTAAATGTATCGATATGAAAATTGGTCATGTGTTTGGGAAATGTTCGTGGTACGACTTTTTGTAAGCTTGCCTAACTAACTACCGACTAGTGAGGGCACCGTGTAGCGTAGTTTCTGGCCCAAGCTCGCCTCTCAAGAACCTACCCTACCCTATATCTTTTCAGTGCTGCAATCTTTATGGCCTACCCATTGGTACTTCAACTTATTTATTGTATACATACGAAAAAAAAAATTACCCAATTGACCTCTAAGAAAACGCCAATACAGTATTTAATGGAACCCTACTCAGTCAGTTTTTACATGAGAGACATAAAATCACTTATTCATGAAAGACCTTGAAATAGCTAGAAATTTATATATAATTTAATGAAAGTAAATTAATTTTTGGGGGAATTCTGTTGAACTTTCAAAACTGAAACGGAAATTTTATAGGTAAATATATAATGGTGAGTAAGAAACTCCTTGGAGTTCTGTACTTTGTGACAATAATATATATATATATATAACAGAAAGGTGTGATAATACTTCAAGATGGGCTTTTACCCATCAAACTGAACAACTTTTGTTCTACAACTTTGTTCAAATCACAATTTTTTTTTTGTAGTTTTCATACAAATCGATCAGCTGGCGCACCAATTTTGTATGAAAAGTCCGAAAATTTCTTTGCGATTTCAACAAAGTTGTAGAACAAAAGTTATTCAGTTTGATGGGTAAAAGCCCACCTTGAAGTATTATCACACCTTTCTGTTACACCCTGTATATATATTTTATAATTTCTACTGATTTCGCATAATAACTGTTCATTTCATGCCTGGTATGTAAAGTGTCATCTCCACAGTTGACACTAGGCAGTAATGACGTACCGTTGATGGCTGCAGATTGCGTGGCGGTGTAATTCACGGGGTGTATGCGTTTGCGTAGGTCACCCGAGCGTGACCGCTCGCCTGCGGTCGACCGCCGAGTCAAGCAATCCAATTGAAGAACATCTAAGTGTGTGTTATTATGGGTTAGAAAGTTCAAAGTTATTTTTACTGTCGAAAACTTCTGTAAACACAAAAATTACAATTTCATATAATTTCACAATTTATGTTCTATAAAAAATAGGACAAACACACATAAACAAAAAATACACACAGAAGGCAATAGCCTATTCCTAAACGTTGCTTTCAGCACATCCTGTTCAGAGACAGAATGTTAAACAAACATACCTAATTATAATAGAAATACGTGTACAAAACAGAGAAATACTATGAAAAGGCTACAATTAATATTCACATAAAGTACTCCACACCATGCAAACAAGACAATGTTGGCCTCTTTTGAACTGGAGACTTGCGAGACTTAAAAATGAAGATTTCTCAAACAAATTTTCCTAAAGGACTATCTAAAAGTAAATGCGATATATATCTGATAGATACCTAAGTTTTATTAGCACAATTATAGGGACGCATAATTACTGAAAAAGTATACCATTCAACTATACTCTTATTCATTGTCATTATAGTTTTTTTTTTTCTTTCAAAAAGATGTAAGTAGTACAACCATTTAACGGCGATGATCACCACCCACAAATCTTGTTAAAAGGCTACTACTGTTTCATTGTCAGAAACGTCAAAACATAACAACAAACTTATCTTTGTTGCAAAACAATTAGACGGCAATTACAACAGTCGCCTCGGGGTGCCACAAAAAAATGAAAGAAAAAATTGTCGCAACATTTCTTTTCACAGGTCAACTGACCCTTTTTTGCGGACCTTCGGACAGGCGGTACTGTGAAAGGAATTATTTTCTATACAACTTCCTACAAAGCTTTTGAAGAATGCACCCACAATAATCGAATGTCCAGAGACTATAAAAATGGTAAAGGACAAAAAGTGGTAGGTACCTACTTTGTAATCAGTAAAGAAAAACTGATGATTTAAAATAATGCATAAAGAAGTTACTTAAATAAAATCATTTTAGTTTTGATAATCGATCGATAGAGCATTAATTAAATGTAAAAGCATGCAAGTTGTATAATAGTAAACTTAAGGTAAAATTAGAGATAGTGAAACTTTAATTCGAATCGTTGCCAATATTATAACAGTGGCAGTGAGTCTTTTGAACATAATAGAGCACGCAAAACACGTTACAAAAGAATCTCTATATCTATGATGCTCTATATATCTATGGGTGCACGTTTTAGTGGTACTTATAAAAAAGTTCGATTCTTAAAATTTGCGTTACCTTTGCCTCACAGTCGGTAGTGCGACCGCAAATTTGTCAGACCACCTTGCAGCAGAACGAAATTTATTGCCGCAAAGCCAGGAAGGACGAAAGCCGTGCCGTTGCATAATCCCAACAATTTATGGCCGCTTCTGTTAACTTTATCACTCTTTGTCGTTTTTTTTTTATTTGACCGGTGTAATTAGTAGGCTATTTGTTATAATCATAGTTTTGTGTCCAACGAATGAGATCGTTTTTAATTGTTAACTATCAGTTTACTTAATTGTTATTATCTTCCGCTCTGTCATTATTTCTGTCAGCTTTGTTGTAATTATAATTATTAAGTGAGATCAAGTAAGCATTATTCAATCTATCGATCATCTAACTAGATCTCAAATCGGAAATGAAATGAATAGAATCAATCAGATAGACGACAAAGAAAAAATATCGAGCCTATCTCCAAAATCGATCACGCCCATGGAAAATCGTTGATTTCGTTGTTCGAAATCTGCACGTGAGCCAAAGGTCGGCCTTCGAATTAAAGAGAGGAAATCCGGAGTGTATTGTTGTATCCAACACTTAGGCACTTTACCTGACCGTCGCATAAAGAACCCTACAGAATGAGCCTGTGGTAGCTGCGCCTCTTTTTTATTTAATTATACGGTGTCAGCGACTTCCTACTACGAGTATACGCTTGGTACATAATATTATAATAAAAAAATATTGTCTAAATTTTAAAGCAGAAAAAAGATGAGATGCAAATGATTGCAACGGTCGCGACATTGTTGCAGCCAGTTTTTCGCAAAAAAAACGAGTCTAATTTTCTCACGTTAGCGTTTTTTTTTTAGAAAATTCAAATGACGGTTTAATTTGAAGAACCCTTTGGGGTTTGATTTTTGTGTATTTTTTGCAACTTCCTCGTATGACAATTGTTTAGAAAAACAAGGTCTTGTAACACGGTTGCCTCAAAAAATTAATTACGTTGTTGATTTATGCATTTACGTTGCATAAATTTCAGTGCTTTTTTTAACCAGTTTAATGCTATGTCCTTTGATTTATTTCTTTTTACAAACTTGACTTTTGTCAAGTTAGCAGCTAGCAGTTCATCTATTAAAATTTGAGAATATGTTTTTTTTATTTAGATATGTTTTATTCAAATAAATCCATACTTTTTATTTTTCCATTAATATAGAAAACTTTGTTAATATATTGCAATAAAAATAGAAAACTTACAGCGCTTGCTCAGATACCTAATCATAACAAAGATTTAAAACATTGGATATCTTAGCTTTTCGACCACCGCTTCCTAAACAATTTTAAAGCTTTTTAAGAAAATATAAAGTCTATATTTTGTTTTCAAGAAATCTATCGTTGCCGCGTCACGTATCGCGAATGCGTTTTTTTATATTTTTTGTAACGTGACATCCACAAACAATGCGAGACCGCATCTCCTTTTGTGCACGTCCAAAGAAATAAATTAAACTATCCTTAGGGGAAAGATTTTACCGTTAATTCTAATCTACATTTATAAAAAAGGACTGTTAAAAAAACCGGGCATGTCTGTGGGAACTGAGGTCCTTAAAAAACTTAGGACAGGAAGCGTCACGAAGAGTGTAAATATGTGAGATGACATACTGGAAGAAAGTTTATGAACGGATATTTATTTGAAAGATTTATGAAGATGTTCAAGATTTTCTAAGAGCTTTTTTCTGAAAGTCCACTTTTAACTAAAGCAACTAAAGCTACAGGAGGTTGTTAAAATATAAAGCGGCCTTAAAATTAAAGAGTATTCTTCTCTGTAGGTAGGCGGTAAAATTTTACGCATCAGTAATCATTATTTTATTAGCATTTACGTAAAACTATAGTTTGAGAATTAAGCTCTATTTGTAATATTAATAATCTATTATTTATTAGTATAAAATACTTATAAAATTATCTATTTGGAAAGTATTCGTATGAGAGAAACGGATTTTTAATATAAAACAGCAATTGTGATCTGGATATAACTTTAGACAAATAAAAAACTAATTCAATCACTATAACGGCCCACATTTAAAAGTGGAATAAAAAGCGGCGGAAGCCCCATATTGTTTACTTCCGCCTCAAAAAATCAAGAAACACGAATCTACAGGGCAATTATCAAAAAACCTCGCCTCACATGGACCGAATCTATTTTATTTAGGACACAGATAGTCAAACTTCATTACACATTCCCTTAATTCCAAATTGCAGTTTCATAAAATAGTTTGAAACTATATTTAAAAAAATAATATGTGTTAAATACAATGCAAAAAAAATAACATATTTTTATCTGTTCAAATTCAAACCGATTCGAACGTAATTGTATTCGTACCAAATAGTAAAATAATAGTAACTATAAATTATCATCAAAAGTTTGAGCTTCGCTGCCCATGGACTCATAAGTCCCTAACCAGTGCGACCCCTCAACTTTTTTAAACATCCTGAGAGTCCCGTAGTACCTACAGTGTGTTTATAAAAACATATTATGCACATTTTTTAGGCGCGTATCTTCGGTGCAAGCAAGGTGCTCAGTATCGCATTGTTCGAAGGACATCTTGGAGGGTTTTAATAATTCTACGAGTGCATTTTTTTATGTGCGAGTGTATTTTTTAAGTTTTCTCACGCAGTCTCCTATTCAGGGGCTGATCTGTGGGTAGATACATCCGTATCTGCTTTGTTGATTTCACGTTTCGCTGCTTTGGATTCGGCGTTAGATGAATTGAGAAAAAATATTGCAAATTGCAATCTTTTTGATTTGAAGTGCCTTACTACTTTCATGAGCAATTAATTTCGATAAATTTAGAATATTTCTACCGTGTAAAAATAAAAATAACCTTTTTTTTATTGAAAATTGATTTCAACAGTTTTATCCCTATTAATCTCAGAAACATACATGCATAACCTTAAAAAAATAACGCAGCCGTCACATTTAAACAAAAAAAATCACAGCTCACATAATAGTCGCTCATTTTCGTCTGAAATTGCATAGCTAATGGCTCCCGCATATTCATTACAATATAAAAACGGTAATTTAATATAAACTAGAGGACAAAAATACAGTCAATGTGTTAAAAAAAGTGTTGTAAAAACGGCGCGTATACGGTCTTCATGCTACTGTTTAGAAAAAAAAGAAAGGGGTGAATAAAAACAATGACAAAAAGTTGCCCCATTATCGTTAGCTAACAGGCGCAGGACAAGCGGTTAATTTTGTTAAAGCAGATTTTTGTGTATGCTTACACTAAAATTTTAATTAAATTATTTGATTTGAAATTTTGCCTAAAACTTATTTTTATATAAATTACTCAAGAATATATGTTTTAATATATTATTCCGTAAAGGCAGGAAAAGTGTTTTCAAAATAAGACTACTTGATAGAGTCAAACTAATGGTCTTCGGAAAGCCGACCGTTTGAAACAGGAATGCCATGTCTGGTAGATGTCTATGTTCGTGCGTAAGCTCTTGATGTTTAGTTTCAATTAATCGTCAAAATGATAATTCGAAACAAAGTTGCTATAATTTGTTTTTTAAATTTTATGTATCAATCTTATTTAAAAAATCCTGATTTTCAAAACAGTTGTATCGTATGGCACCCAGGGGACCAACATAAGCCGAATGAACACTTTGCTCTCCAAACTACATCTCATCTCTAAAATAGGTTAGGCTATAAGATCAGTCATACAATTTTTTGTAAAACATTACCCACCTATTGGGCCAATCGGGTAATAAAAATCATTCAGTCGTTACGTCTACACTACGCGCTTCATAAATGAATGATATTAAAGATCATAATGATACTTCACTACACTACACTGAGACTGACATGATTAAAACGTACTGACAAACATAATCGTGCAGTCAGAGGTGGCGCTGTCTTTCTACAATAATAAGACAACATTTTATATTTCCTGAAATTGTAGATTAGTTCTTAATTTGACCGACGGTAAATTGAAGTTTGTGATCCTGTTTGTTGCACGTTCATCCCTTTCACTTTCATCGGCCGATGTGTCGATTGAGTTGTCTCTAATACTGCTGATGTTACATTGTTTTCACGTTACAATGATTGACTTTATCAAACACCGTTTATAATAATAACAGTGAATAACCATAGAATTTTCGGCACCTATCGTATGAATTGTTTCATAACTCTAACCAAATTACTGATGTTTTCATAAACGGAAAACGCTTAGGTTAAATCAGTTGATCGTTGATCGCTAAGCTTTAACTCTACCAATAAATCTTTTTATAAACTCCTGCGCACGTCCAATGACCGGGCAGATGCAAAACAAACGATCTAACGAACTCTGCCACTCTGCAAGACATAAATTATTTAAATATGACTTGTAATACTCTACCCTGACACCGAATATGCATAAAAGGGTTGAAAAAAATCTGGGGTGACATTTCTGTGGGGGTCAAAAGGTGCCTGTGTCTAGTTAAATGTATTTGGCTATGCATTAGTTTCGGTGTTAATATAACGAAGTATTGAATTTATTAAAAATGGATAGGTCGCAAAATTTTCGCACGATCACTTTTGCTGAAATAATGTTGAGCTTAAATTTTATCAGACAAAATGATGTCAAAGTTACGTAGCTTTTTCACTTTGGAGGGTTCTTCTGATTATGATTTATAGCAACAGTGTAACTCTTATCTCGAAGCACATACATCACATAACCCATTGAAAATTATCTATCTAACAACAATACGAAGGCTACTTATCAAATACAAAGAGACCCTTTCGTTTTTCGGAACTGTCCTAACCTAACCCCGAGAATCCCACAGGGTCCTCGATGCGTCGGCAATAGATTTTTTATCTGCAGCTATTATCTATGTGACGTTGCTAAAAAATGCGACCAGGTGTCTCAAAAAAATCGTAGGCCCATCGTCAGTAGCTGTCGGCGATGCAATATGGGACAATGGTCCATAATCCTTTCAGGGTACGTTAGGCCGGGTCCAGGGCCGGTTTCGGGTCGAAAGATGCTTTCAAAGGATGCACCAAATCAAACTTGCTTGTTTATTTAAAATGTTACATAGATCGTTGGAGGTTTCACTCATAAAGAAACGTTTGATGTCCGTCAGCTGTGTGTACCAGATTAAAAATACATTCCGTCTTTTTGTGTTATCAACGGATAAAAAGCTGTAAGATCAACTATTGATTAAACCATCTAGTAGGTAAACGTTGAATGCAACAGAAATTCAACTTCAATCACGTCAAAAATATCCTTGATTCGGTTTTATTCTAAAGATTAAATATCCTAGCCAAATTATTTATAAATAAACCACTTTAGTAGTAATGAAGATATCGTACAACCGGTGACATCTTCCACCAAAATTTTTCTTGTTCATCAAACCGCTTAGGCTATTAACTCGGAAAAAGAAACAAATATACAGGGTGTAACAGAAAGGTGTGGTATGGGCTTCTACTCATCGAACTGAACAACTTTTGTTCTACAACTTTGTTCAAATCGCAAAATTTTTTTTGGACTTTTCATACAAACCGATCAGCTGGCGAACCAAGTTTGTATGAAAAGTCCGTAAATTTCTTTGCGATTTAAACAAAGTTGTAGAACAAAAGTTGTTCAGTTTGATGGGTAAAAGCCCACCTTGAAGTATTATCACACCTTTCTGTTACACACCCTGTATACCTGCACACACCCGAAGAACATTGCCTTCCTATTAAGGCAGTTGGGTAAACATATTTATCATCCCGTTGTACCGGTATCGTACAAAACAAAACAAAGCAGAAACAAAACGGTCCGGCACACGTGTCCGCGTTTAGCATTATCGATTGTCCTCATTGTCCTCCGTATGCGGGTACTCGCAAATGAGTTATCGCGGCGAAACGACGTCACGGGAGCGCGCGTTTTTATTTTAGTCCGGCCGGCACCGGTCGCGGTAGACATAATATGTGGACAAGATGGAACGAGGCAGAAACAAGGATTAAATTGAAAAAATAAGTCATATTTTATATTGAATACAACTTCATTATAACACAAGACACCTTTCGTCTTGCCGTGCCTGTCCTAACAACTAAGTGCGTGACAGGTCCACAATGCAACGGACGATGTTGTCCGTATGGTGGAGTTCTGGTCCTCAAAAATTTTATAAGCCTTAAGGATCTATTTACGGATCGATACGATATTCAAACCTTCAAGAAAAGAGCGTACTCCCATATCAAAGGCCGGCAACGCACTTGTGACTCCTCTGGTGTTGCGGGTGTCTATGGGCGGCGGTAATCGCTTACCATCAGGTGATACGTCTGCTCGTTTGCCACCTCTGCCATAAAAAAAGAATAAAAAAAAATACAAAAAGTAGATTAACTAAACAGTGAAATGGGTCTAAAAGTTGCCTAGTTAATAAAATTTTACCCTAGATATACACCAGTCACTCCGACAAACTCTCACGTTGTGATAACCTACAACTTCTATATAGAAAATATGACATGCGTAAATTATCTCTGATTTTGTCTTGCGTGGATTGCACCAGAGATAAGGATACCTTTTTTCTATATTTTTCTATGGTTAGATCTTATCCGCGGGCAAGAGGTCGCCTTTCGAGAGGGGCAGGGAGTGACCATACTGTATGCTATTTATACTGTTCTATACCCTCGATTACAATAATTAGAAGCTTTTTTACTATTTATAGTTTTAGTAGTAACAGAGAAAAACAATATAATATTTTGAAGGTAAAGGAACAGCTATAAATCACGATCTTTTAAAAATAAAAAATCTAATAAAATTTCAATTTATCGATTCCTAAGTAACACTCTAAGTATTTGAAACTTTCATAGTAGAAAATAAACAAACTCAAGTTGCGTTTGTTCGAGGAGCAGCATAAGCCCCAAGGCAAAGTATTGGCCATTATTTGCAGAAGTAGCATGCTCCAGCGCGTGGGAAAACGAATAAAAAGCATCTATCTATTCGCAAACATAATTGAAATTTATATCGGACATACACGAAGCAGATGTGCAAAATGATAAAGGAATCCTTAAAAAAGCTCCATGAGAAACTTTAAATCCTCACCTATGACCCCAGGCTATTTCCTAGTCGTGGACCGTTGAAAAAAACGTAAAAATAAATTACACGGCCAAAGAAAAGAGGCCATTGTTTGTCGTAAAAAACTTGGGGGTAAAGTTACTTGCGATTTGAATAAGTAAAAATGCGCGTTAGAAACTGAGGGGTGCCTAACAAAAAAATGTGGCCCCACAACGTCCGTGCGTAAGTTTTTTAACGCGAGGACAGTGGCGTCAAATTGTATGCATAGGTGTACAGTGTTATGTTTCTTAATGCTACCGTTGTTGCAAATTGGTTTTGATCAAATTTCTCACGAGTCCGATGCACATCTGCATCTTATACTGTGATTTATGGACGTTGCAGTGGTTACTCAACTTTTAATAGTTATTGGTTCTATTGCATCTGTTTTCTGTTCATTTTCTGTTACGAAGAAGGTAAAGTAGTTTTTTTTCTGTTGTAAAATAACAGCTTTCAAGTGTCACAAATAAATATCGTTATATCGTTACATTTAACTGACTTAGTGGTTCAGTGGTTAGCGCTGCTGGCTACCTGAGTGTACTAGTTGAGGATTCGATTTCCACCCAAGGCAAACATTTCTACGATAAGCAGACTTGTTTGGTCTATACCTTGGTGCATTATTCTCGTATGTAAATATTTATGTGTACCTATACAGGGTTATTTTTGGACCCCCACCAAAACTTCACAGTGGCTTCTACTCATGAAACTGAGCAACTTTACCCAATTGAAGGTAAAAAAAAAAAGTAACCAATGGTCAATTCGCAATTTTTTTTTAAACCATTCATACTAATTTGATTACGTGATCGGCCTATTTTGTATGGAGATGCCCAAAATTTTTTTTCGAATTGACCATTGGTTATTTGGGGAAAGTTGCTCAGTTTCATGAGTAGAAGAATAAATTTGTTATTATGTATAAAAAATTTCCTATTCATTTTCTATAATTGAGGAGATTTTGTAAAATAAAATAAAATGTTTCGCTATTGTCGATAAAATGTACCTCTTTTTAGGTATATTCAGTAATATTTTACTTCGAAATCAATAATATAAGCATAAAACATGCAGCGCACAGTTGGTTTTTAGGGTTCCGTAGCCAAATGGCAAAAAACGGAACCCTTATGGATTCGTCATGTCTGTCTGTCTGTCTGTCTGTCTGTCTGTCCGTATGTCACAGCCACTTTTTTTCCGAAACTATAAGAACTATACTGTTGAAACTTGGTAAGTAGATGTATTTTGTGAACCGCATTAAGATTTTCACACAAAAATAGAAAAAAAACAATAAATTTTGGGGGCTCCCCATACTTAGAACTGAAACTCAAAAATTTTTTTTTCATCAAACCCATACGTGTGGGGTATCTATGGATAGGTCTTCAAAAATGATATTGAGGTTTCTAATATCATTTTCTTCTAAACTGAATAGTTTGCGCGAGAGGTACTTCCAAAGTTGTAAAATGTGTGTCCCCCCCCCCGTAACTTAAAATAAGAGAATGATAAAACTAAAAAAAATATATGATATTCATTACCATGCAAACTTCCACCGAAAATTGGTTTGAACGAAATCTAGTAAGTAGTTTTTTTTTTAATACGTCATAAAACGTAAACCGCAATTTACCTTTCATTCAAGTTACAACGAACTACAAAAACTTTTATATTATGTTACTTGCTGCTACGGAACCCTTCATGGGCGAGTCCGACTCGCACTTGGCCGCTTTTTTGTCATATGATCAAGTTACCGTTCATTGTGGTGAAGAAAGGAAGAAGTTTTTTGAATATCGAACGCAACGCAATGCGCGTACGCGCATCACAGCAGATGTTTTCTCAATTTATGCGCTTTATTGAAGTGATGATCGAAATGAGAATAGACAAATCGTAAATACGGTTAGAATTTTGTGATAGATCAACTTGTTGACATGTACTTTTTATTGATCATCTAAAAAATAAATGATTACCTTAACAGAATAAATGATTATTTTCGATCCGTCATTTATAAAGATCACGCGTTTGAAAGACGTCCTTGGTTCTTGAAAACTTTTTTTTTAATGTCTGATTAATATTAATCAATTTTATGCTTTGGCATCGAATTGAGTTTAAGTTAGTATAGTCCGAATAGCCAACTGGCAAGAAGTGGCGCAGGATCGAGAAGCATAGCGCCAATAATCAACAGCGCTGAACACTTTAAAAAACCAAATTCAATCGTAACAGCTACAATTTCGTAAGACTTTTTTTTTGTTTTTGTAGATTTTTTCAAAAACCGCTGGATCAATGTAGATACAATTTACACGGAACCACCTCTGAAGTATCACCTACCAAACAAAAAGAATCATCATAATTAGCGGAGTAATCGCGAACATACATACAAAAAAAAAACAACATACAGTTGAATTGAGAACCTCCTCCTATTTTGAAGTCGGTTAAAAAAGTATCGGGGACCACGATCTTCGGGTCGCAGAGTCAGTACAGTAAGAAAGTTGGTACCATATTTTTTAAACACTTTACTGTAATATATTGACAGGCAGTAGAAATTAATACAAATCAAATAACAGTGTTCTTTTCCCAAAGCTTGAGCTCGTTTCAAAAAATCCTAAAGTAGCACTGTATTAGGTGCTCTTAACGCATTTTGTTTTTAAATCAAAATTTACCGAATAAAAATAGTTTTTGTGTTTTTTAAATTATAATATTAATAATAAATATACTTTATTGCACACCAATATCAAAAATACATTTCAAACTTAAGGGCTAATTAAATAACAAAATGTGCAAAGGCGGCCTTTATATATAGCAATTATATTCTTTGATATCTATTGTTTTTTTAAATGGACATATAAAGGCTAGTTTATTGGATAACCTCATTTACCGTACTCATAATAACCCTGAGTAGTCTAGTCTAGCGAGTGCGCGGGCGCGTCTTGCATGACTCATTGATCTATCAAACAATATCTAATAGATGCGTTGCAAAACCAACGCGTGGGAAGGAGACAGCAGCGTACAATCCTGGATTTATTGCCTTACCTATATTAGAATAGACCTTTTTAAGTTCTCCATAGATCCCGATACGACCTCTCCTTCAGATTCAATGAGAGTGATAAGAACAGATATATCAAGCTGTTCTGTCAGTTTGCGGCGCAAAATTGACGCTGTGGTTTCAAAAGACTATTAGAATTTTTGGCCATACTCCAATTGGATTCTTTTCTTGGTTAAAAATCGCCCTTTTGACAAAATATTATTAGATAAGAAATAGATGAAAATATACACATAGAGCCTAAAATTAAACACTTCAATAGCGTGACTAGAAAATTTTGTAATTAATTACATTACGTCTATTTACATATACGTTAATGTAGTAATCTAGAAGAATGCGTGTTCGACGAGTGACTAGTGCACAGATAAATCTGTTAAGGTTTTTGTTGTACTAGATTAAGCATATGTTTGCTTATTTTTGATAAATTATTAATAAAAAAAATATTAAAGGTCACTTAAAGATCAGTAGTACTGACTTTACAATCTCTGTGATCACTGAAAAAAATCTCTCCCTCGTTCATTCTTAATCGTTGATTAAATTAAATTTTGATGTTAAATCAACCCATTAATGAGTACTGAGATGCAAATGTGGCAACGGACAGACGAGTAGAACAATGATTGTCGTAGGCGGAATAATTATATTGCAGTCGTATCGTTGTGCCTTCGTCGACATTACCTGGACATGTGCCTTGACCTATATCCATACTTGAAGCTCTTGACTTGAATTACCTGAGACTGAGAGGTCATTTATTACGATTATTGTTTAGCCGTCCATCTAAGTATTTATCAGCAGTTTACCTGGAGTTTTGTCATGAGAACTGCAATTTTGAAGTTACGAGTATGCCCTGATAACTTCTTCACCTGGAAACATGCGTGAATAAGTTTTTTTTGTCTTCCACTTTGTGGGAGTATTTATTTTCTTCGTTTTTCGTTTCATTTTCATTATCTTTTATTTTACTCGTTGTAGCATTTATTTCTACATCTGATTAATCATATGCTTCTGAACCCATTCCTACTATCTTCAAAATGTTGATTGTGGGACAAAGCATGTGTGTGATAATTTATACAGCATGATCATTTTATCATTCATACGTAATCATAGTAAATTGATCGGCAGGACGCGGCACGGGTCGCGGGACTCGCGGGTCGCGGGCAGTGTCGCACAACAATTGTTGCCAATAGGGTAATTGGCGGACACCGCGCGCCAATGGTCGCACCATTACTTACGTACACTGCGGGACAAAATGTATTTTAAATTGTATTAATTTGTAACTTTCTCAAGGATAGATGCCAAGATACTCTTGAATACTAAACTGTATCTGAACCGCTGAAGTTAAAGAAAAAGTAAAAGAACGGGACATTTCAAAAAACCGGCCAAGTGCGAGTCGGACTCGCGCACCGAGGGTTCCGTATAAATTCATAATCACACATGTCTTGAACTCTATATTTTTTATATTTGAGTTGATTGAATGAAAGGTAATTTGCGATTTACGATTTATGACGTATTAAAAAAACTACTTACTAGATCTCGTTCAAACCAATTTTCAGTGGAAGTTTGCATGGTAATGTACATCATATATTTTTTCTAGTTAGATCATTCTGTTATTTTAGAAGTTATAGGGGGGGGGGGGGGGGGACACACATTTTACTACTTTGGAAGTGTCTCTCGCGCAAACTATTCGGTTTAGAAAAAAAATATATTAAAAACCTCAATATCATTTTTGAAGACCTATCCATATATACCCCACGGCCCACACGTATAGGTTTGATGAAAAAAAATTTTTTGAGTTTCAGTTCCAAGTATGGGGAACCCCCAAAATTTATTGTTTTTTTCTATTTTTGTGTGAAAATCTTAATTCGGTTCACAGAATACATCTACTTACCATGTTTCAAAAGTATATTTCTTATAGTTTCGGAAAAAGTGGCTATGACATACGGACGGACAGACAGACCGATAGACAGATAGACAGACATGACGAATTCATAAGGGTTCCGTTTTTTGCCATTTGGCTACGGAACCCTAAAAACCGCTAGACATTATCTGCAAATGCATTATTGAAAAATTTAATTTTGTTCAAAATATGATGTATTCAAATTAAAGTTCTTGAGTGGCGACCGCGCGCCAAAAGATGCAGTTTAGTCAGGCCTCCCACTTGGTGAACCGATGACTTGGTGAAGGTAGCGGGAAGCTGCTGGATGCGGGCAGCGCAGGACCGGTCGGTGTGGAAATCCTTGGGGGAGGCCTTTGGCCAGCAGTGGAAGTCTTTCAGCTGATGATGATGATGTATTCCAAATGAAAAATCAAAATGCAAAATAGACATATTATTGAAATAATCGGTCAATTAATCAGAGAAACAGACATTATTTAATTAGAGTCCGCAAAAATTAATTAATAACCATTTAATAAATCCTATTCAGTGCATAAAATTTAAATATCACTGTCCAATATTTACATATTTTAATTCTATAGCTTTGAGTCGTAAGTATCGTTTATTGTGTCCTCAACTGTAACATGGACGCCCACGGTGTGATCAGGATGTCCCGTCGGAACGGATCGCGTTACGACAACGAACATGTGTGTCATAATGTCAGCACATCACCCTGTATTATCATATGACAGTCTATTTATCATCCATCTATGTATGCTGATATTTTGTGACTTAACACAAGTAAGAATAAAGTAGTGCTTTATATTGTCTGACTCAGTGGCACAGTGGTTAGGCTCCTATCTACTGATCCCGGGAATCCTGGGTTCGATCCCCACCCAGGTCAAACATTTCTGTGATGAGCAGATTTGTTTGCTCTGTGTCTGGGTGTATTTTATCTATCTGTATATGTATATATTTAAACATATTATGAGTGTATGTATATCAGTATCTGGTTCCCATAATACAGGGAATCATTGGTCCCGGATTTTTATTCTATTTATTTCTTTATAAAAGTTATTTGGTAGGAAAGGAATACACTCTAATTTGCCCAATGAACTTTCCTTTATCGATAATATATGACTCATCAGCTGATTGATTTGTATAAATAGGTATACCTCGTATCTGTTCTTCAGTAACAAAAGCTGACTATGTACAATAGATCAGTAGAAACCTACATCTGATAGAATACACTTCAATCGTTTTAAATTCAAGAAAGAAAAAGTTTTGTGGAGCAAGACAACCTTGTGATTATCTCTAGCTACATTTCAAACTATGATGTGAGTTTTTTTTTTGTTAGAATTTGAGTATTCTTATAAGATTTTTTTTTGTTTACAAAACAGGACAATTGCATAGAAAAAGTTATCTAAGTGCACATTCTCAAAAGAGTGGTAATTAGCTAGTAGTTAAAAATTGTTATATATATCTTTTAATAAGAGTAATTTCAAATCTTTCTAATAATTATCACCACTACTATCGTAAAAATATTTCTATTCAGATAACATTTTGACTTAAATTTAAAACCTGACTGTTAAACTCAAATCTTAATGACCCAAAGCATTTAGAAATCCATGAAGTTGAGTTAAACCAATTACATATATTTACATACAGTTAAATTCATTGGAAAAACATTACCTACCTTATGTCTGAAAAAACCCTGTAAATGTGTCGATGTAGAAGATAGCACACCAATACGGGAAATCGCGCAGAAACAGGGCTAGATGAATAAATGACTATAAATACCTGAAATAAAACAGAAGGAGGACAATCGCACTGATAAACCAGCTCCACGTGAGTCTATATTCTCTATACGTCATGCATGATAAATACAATACTCTTAATAGTATAGCGACCATAGACAATTATTACTAGCCGAATAAGGTACGTACGTGCAAACTCGCCCTACGCGTGGCTTAAGAGATGGGCACATTTGTATCTTGCCCTAAGACCCACAAATATATCACACCAGACATTAATATAAGGCCATAGATCTCTATCGTAAGCATAACCTCTAACGGCAGAATATTTAGCAGTTATTAGAGAAAGCTTTTAGTGTTTGGTACCAACCTATATGATGAATAATTTTCTAAGGTTTCGGCATATGCCCCTTGGATAATTCAAAATTTTGACGTCCTAACCAAAGTTTTAGAAGAAGACGTTCTTGTAATAGACCGCATATATTACGTCCTCGAACGATAACCACAGATAAAACGAATTCTGACATTGGTTGGTAATTGATTAATTGGATACAGCGTTTAACATTCGTAGGGACGGACGCTAGGGTACTAGACAACTGAATATCCAAGGCAAAACTTAGGTATAATTGGTGCATCTTTCAATTAGGACGAACTTGCCCATTTAATTACGTTATTTTCTAAAAGGCTGATAGGCCACCATATGGGAAGTGATATGATCACCACGATCTTCTTATGAGTTATCAATGTATTGCCAATCCCTAAAAACTCGAAACCTTTGTTAGTAAAGAAATTTGGATCGTTTATAATGGGTTTAATATCAGTTCCGGTCACTCGACCATTGCCAAAATTTAATTAACGTGCTAAACAGAGCAGTAAACACTACATACTAGTGAATGCTTTATCTAAATGCCTAAAATCATTTTGTCCGGCAATCCATCACAATTAAATAGTGATCGCATAACAGCTCAGGCAGGGCACTTGTTATAGGATATTATTTGCATTAGCGATAAAGTGAATTTGTGAACTTGGTAAAATACCAAATGTATCACAGTAGAGCTTAGATTTAAAAAAAAAACATCATCGAATCTTTTACTATGTACATTGCAAAAAAGGAAGTATATCAGCAAATCATAGAAAAACAGTTGTTCAGTTTCTCGGATATTGTTTAAACCCACCTCAAATAATATACATTTGTATAACTACACTTTTCATAGATAGGTACGAGTAAGTATGTAGGACTAGAGATCGAGAACTTCAAGGCGATAATGACAAATAATCTAGAATTATTATGTTGCTTTCCTGGTATTTCGTGAAGGCCTCCGTAGCGTAGTGGCTTGCCGCTCACTTCACATCAGGAGGTCGCGGGTTCGATTCCCGGCGGGGTCCAACTTTGTGGACTCGGTTTGGTTGGTGGTAGGGCATTTTCTGAGCCCGCCTGGCTAGCTACCACCATCTTATCTAAGTCTTGCCACCAAACATCAATGTTAACAGCATTGATGTGTTCCTGCATGAAGATAAGATAGCCAGTTCCCCATTGCGTTGGGGAATCTTGGTAAGCCCGCTTCCATCTTCGGCATCATCATCACTTACCATCAGGTGCGATGATGCCAAGGGCTTACCAATTGTGGGTAAAAAAAAAAGACATTACACATTTATTCATGAAATAACTGATACGCGGTCATGTGCACCAACATCAACCACATGGTCACTTTCCATCCGACAGATGCGTCAAATGTGTTCAAGAATAAAAAAGTATAATAAATTGTAAACGATTCATAAATAACTTGATGCCTCTAAATTACCGTTTACTTCCACAACAAACAAAATTCTCGTAATAAGCGTTTACAGAAATTTCCTTAAAGGTGAGCCGCGTGCGCAAAAAGGCCCT
The DNA here is from genome assembly GCA_958295455.1 of Coleophora deauratella. Taxonomy (NCBI): domain Eukaryota; kingdom Metazoa; phylum Arthropoda; class Insecta; order Lepidoptera; family Coleophoridae; genus Coleophora; species Coleophora deauratella. The sequence continues at coordinate 6,093,017 of OY282403.1, read as the reverse complement.
AATGAAAACGTACGACGCTTTGATAACCGGTTATGGTGTGGACCCTTGGTTTCCAGCACAAATTGGACTGCGGACCCCTAATTTAGTGGACATGTCCGTTTTATTTCGTGGTTTTAAATGGCGCTGTTGTTACATTGTCCGGAATTGTCCTGTTTTAAATTGATTTTACTGTTGTGCATTGTAATACAGGTGCGATAAAGGTAATTTCTATCATTTATGTAAATACTGAAATTAAATTCATCTATATTATGCTTGAAACAGATTTCATAAAAATAAATATTTATTAGTTGTAACTTAAAAAGTACAAAAAAAATTTATGCACTTGGTTTACTAGAACGTCCAACAGGATCCGCTGTGTCTCTTTTCGTGAAACATATCATTTGAGATATTCATATATTTTATTACAGTCATTTTAATCTTCATACATTGCTACTTATTATATACGATACAAAACACAGTTGACGTTGTATTTATTTTCGGTAAAAATTTTACTAATTTATTATATTTATGTATGAGTTGCACGTGAAAATGTTATCAGAAGCTATAAACAAGATAGGACGTATTTACATTGCCGTGACTTCGGTCAAATTGAGACGTTGTCTATTGACAGTAAAACGGGAATAGGCGACTGACGCCGGAGTGAAATTCGTCCCGTTACCGGTCGGAGCAGACGTGCGTTTTATACGCGGCGTTTACTGCTTTATGTTGTTAGACTTACCAAAAATTTAAGGAGATTTATGTTTCATAAAATAGTCATGTTTTTGGTCCATAGAGTTTAATCATATGTAGGTTTGGTTTGAAACTAAATTTGACAATTTTGCCTTTCATATTTTTTTGTTTAACAATAGGAACAAAATTTAAGAATCCACAACATAGTTTAAAATATCACAGAAAGCTTTTGTAAAATCTACAGCAAATAAATTTACAAAAAAAAAAACATTAATGGAAAAAAAGACGCTCGTCTGTACCAGCTTCTCTGATATACTACTATGACTATGATTTGCTCTGAGTCGGGCACATCCAGCACTTGCGCCCACTCGCACCTCCTTGATTTATTGCAAATGGCGCGAAAGCGAAAACTCTCGTAAACGTTCATAAACGCGCGTTTATGGCGCGTTGTTCGGCTGCCCGCGCGATTGCATCGCATGTGAACTACCCTTTACGCGTATGCGGTTATTAGAATGCGATTTGATTACGTTTCTATTATGTTATACTGTGAGAAAATGGTGTTGGTTTTGAGTTTAGAGGTGGAAATACTATTACTTTAGAGTTAGTATTAAAATTGGAAAGGAAATGTAAACTACCTTATTTCTGCTAATAATCGTAATATTACACTACAGATGGGACCTACCTATGCTGATAACTGTATTATCCTTTAACAAATTGACCAGGAACGAATAAAACAGTAAAATCTATTTTAGAATTTATTGTAGTTTTTTGGGTGTCTATAATGTGACAAGATACTTATGTGTAGCAAGCAATTAGGATTAAATATAGCAAGAAACCAGAGCAAGCTGGGTTTCGAGGAGGTTTTGACATTCTAGACCACATACACACAGTAAAGCAGATTATACAAAAGACAGAGGAGTATAATCAGCCCTTGTGTCTTGCATTTGTGGACTATGAGAAGGCCTTTGACTCCATCGAGACCTGGACTGTAATGGAGTCCTTGCAGCGATGCAAGTTGACTGGCGATACATCGAAGTGCTGAGATGTCTTTACAACGCCGCCACTATGGCTGTCCAAATACAGAATAGTCAATCAAAACCCATCCAACTGCATCGAGGACTGAGACAGGGGAATGTCATATCCCCAAAACTGTTCACAAATGCGTTGGAAGACGTTTTCAAGACTATAGACTGGAAAGGACGTGGCATAAATGTTAATGGCGAACACATCTCACACCTTCGCTCATATCACATATCGTCATAATGGCAGAATCGCTGCAAGACCTACAGGATATGCTGGATAGCCTTAATGCTGCTTCCCGACTGGTTGGTCTTGGGATGAACTTGGACAAGACTAAAGTCATGTTCAATAAACACATCGTCCCGAGTCCGGTTATAGTCGAGGGTAAACCTCTCGAATCTGTTCAAGAATATGTCTACCTCGGGCAAATCATTCAGTTAGGTAGAAACAACTTCTGGAGGGAGGCCAGTAGAAGAATACAGCTAGGCTGGGCAGCATTCGGCAAGCTTCGTCACATATTCACGTCCCCAATACCGCAATGCCTGAAGAAAAAAGTCTTCAACCAGTGCGTCCTACCCGTGATGACATATGGCGCCGAAACGTGGACACTAACAGTGCAGTTAGTCCACAAGCTCAAAGTCACACAGCGTGCCATGAAGAGAGCCATGCTCGCAGTTTCTCTGCGCGACCGAATCCGAAATGAGGTTATTCGCCAGAGAACCAAAGTAACCGACATTGCTCAGAGAATTAGCACACTGAAGTGGCAATGGGCCGGACATATATGTCGAAGAACTGACAACCGGTGGACAAACAGAGTGCTACAGTGGAGACCACGTTTGGGCAAACGTAGCGTGGGACGCCCCCCGGCTAGGTGGAGCGATGATCTGCGCAAGGTTGCTGGTAACAGCTGGATGCGCGTGGCCGAAGATAAGTATAAGTGTCGTGCCTTGGGGGAGGCCTATGTCCAACAGTGGACTAATGCAGGCTGATGATAATGATGCATAGCAAGAAAAGTATAAATTTTCAAATTTCTAATACAATTTCTAATTCATCCTGTACAGTTCTTATTTCTTCGCATATTCGCAGAACTTTACTTCCTTAAACAGTAAACAAAGCTATGCTTACGAATGCATCATGCACTGCTGTATGCTGTATGTATGTGGCCAAATGATGCGAGCTTTTGAGGGCATCAGAGCTCTAGCCGTGATAAATTTTGCCAGGCCGCGGCGGCGCTGCGCAATGACATAACAAAGCAACTTGGGAAGCGTCGGTCGTGTATGGAGATCGTGCTGGACCGACGGACTCTCTCACGCCGTCGAATTATACCCGAGTCTAGGGCTGCTGGGGTGAGCAGTTCCATTGTACTTTGTGAAGATAGATAGATACATAAACAATTTTATTTGAATCTGCAGACACATACACATGACATATTAGAAATATAAAGATAAAGTGAAAAACGAGGTTGGTTACCGGGACTTGTACCGAGCACACGTCTGCTGAGTTATTTTTTTAATTATTTTCGTTTTAGAGTAGTCTCAACGTTATTTTTGTGATGGGGAAATAGCTGTGATTCCGATTCAGTGATAAGCGGTCATAAGAAGAGGATTAACTCGGGAGACAGCTCCGTTTTCCGAGTTCCAACAGCAAACCACCACGTGGAGAGTATTTAGGTGCCCATCCTTACACCCGCGTCTTACACTTGACATTGGCGTTTCGACATTTTTTTATTGAAGATTCTCCCATTTTTCACTTGATATTGGCAAAATCAATCCTTAAATGAGATGTGGAATGCTAAATAGAAAAATAGAATAGAATAGAAAGTGAAAACTTTTGGCAATATTACATCTACAGAAAAGCAGTAGTGTTCATATTAAAACAATTAAAACATTAACACTGACGAGATTAAGTCTAACTTGCGTGTAGTTAAGGAACCAATGTAATCGTATCATTTTTTTTCTCATACTGAAACTTGAGTTGCGCCCATTGTTTCGTTGGAATGATGTACGTCTTCAAATCGCAGATGTTAATTGTCTCAGCCATAAAACCGTGCGGCCGTGAATGTGGTGTAAATAAACAAAGTGATATAATAAATCCATTATTTGCTAGTCGGACATGTTTTTAGGAATTGTATTTTGTTCCCTACTGCTCGTAGTGATCTTATTTATCTAAATGAGTTTTAAAAACTGATAATTTAGAAATTATTGAGCATATTTTTAACCCCAGACGCAAAAAGAGGGGGTTATAAGTTTGAAGATTTCGTATGTCTTCTTAGCACTTCAACGGGCAGACAAATATTGCCCTTTTCATTTGAAAGCAGGTTTCAATACTGTAATAAGAAAGGTTCATTTGAAAGCCTATTCCCAAAAAAAACCACGTCAATTCCAGCGCTGAAATAGCTATGAGATCGAATTTTCACTTTGATTTCAACATTTTCGTATTCAATAATTTTGACACTACAGAGCTGAATATTTGACAGCAGATTTCAATGTTTGATGAAAATCTATCCAGTGGTTTTCAAGTTATTTGACTAAAAGTATACGTAAAGTATTCTTGTCATAAGTAAGTATTAGAATCTAGCCAACCCTAGCTGCTAAGCAACTATTCACCCGCGTGTGTGCCACTTAATTTATCGCCGGTTGGGAAACGGAACGGACGATCTGAAAATCCATGTGAATGCACAAAATAATAGAGGAGGCACGGCCAATTGTGGAAAAGTAGAGCCTAGATATGTTAGCATCGCTCTTATTTCGTACGTCTGGCCTCCGCGATATGAAACTAACTAGTCATTATAAACATTTTTGAAAAAATAAAACATTTCCTTCAGACTTTTCTTTTCCAGTACTTAGGAGAACCATGCCCAATGTCAGTGATAAACCTTTCTTGTATTTTACAGAATTTTCAAGCTAGACATTTCCACAGACATAGGAAGACTTGGCAATTTCATACGGTGCATTTTTAAGTCGCAAGGAACTCATATTTAACTTAACTAAGCGAGTTAAAGTAAAATATCCACCTGCACCTTGGCTCACACAACCTATAAAAGAGCTCATGGCTAAAAGGGATAAAGCTAAAAGGCGTTATAAGCGGTGCCCATCAGACCAGACTTTAGCCCGGTACAAGTCATTACGCAATCGCTGCAGGCGTCTTTGCAGAGATGCTAAAAGACGTCACATACACGAATCCACTTCTGACTGTCCCCCTGCCCAAATTTGGCGTTTTCTAAAGTCTTTGGGTATTGGTAGCTCCTCAGGTGCTCAAGAGGATATTGCTACTGATCTGAACTTGCTCAATAACTTCTTTTCTCTACCCCCGGTTGTGCTTAGTGATGCTACTAAATCCAATACAATCCGATCCTTGTCTCTTCTTTCTCCTCCCTCTTGTCCTGTTTTTTCTTTATCCCCTATATCTGATGACGATGTCAAGAAGCATATCTTATCTATCTCTTCTACTGCTATGGGCAACGATAACTTGTCTTCCCGTATGATTTCTTTAATACTTTCCGAGATCCTGCCTATTCTCACACATTTATTCAACTACTCCCTCTTCTCGCAAGCCTTTCCCTCTTCCTGGAAAATGGCGCATGTCACTCCACTGCCCAAAACACCAAATCCTACTCTTCTCTCTCAATTTCGTCCTATTTCTATCTTACCGTTTCTTTCTAAAGTTCTAGAGCACATTGTCCATAAGCAACTCGCAAATCATTTATCCCAAAATTATCTTCTCTCTCCCTTTCAATCGGGCTTTAGACCTGGGCATAGTACCACTACTGCATTACTAAAAGTCACGGATGATATCCGCCACGGCATGGAAAATAAGTTGCTTACTATCCTCATCCTGCTTGACTTTAGTAATGCCTGCAATTCTGTCGATTTCGATGTGCTTCTTGCTGTCCTTCACTCTTTCAACCTCTCCTCTTCAACTATTACTTGGTTCGACTCCTACCTTAGAGGGCGCTCTCAGTGCGTTCGGGTTGAAGAGTCTTCTTCAGACTGGTGCACATTATCTGCTGGCGTCCCTCAGGGTGGAGTGCTTTCACCGCTCCTTTTTTCAATGTTCATTAACACTGTAACTCAGGTTATATCCTCGAACTACCATCTTTACGCAGACGACTTGCAAATTTATAAACACTTTCCTGCCTCTGATTTCTCCAGTGCTGTTCAGGAGATTAACAACGATTTAAGACGCTTATCATCCTGGGCGAAAAGTTTTGGTCTACTGGTGAACCCTAAAAAGTCACAAGCCTTGGTCATCGGTAGTAAGTACATGCTAAATCAGCTTACATTTTCACCAAACACAGCAGTCACATATGATAATTCTGTCATTCCGTACTCCAGTACAGCGAAAAACTTGGGAATCATTTTTGATTCGAGTTTGTCGTGGGCCGCTCATGTCAATGAACTCAGTCGAAAAATGCATTTTTCATTTCATGCTTTGAAGCGCCTACAATATTTTCTGCCTTTGAAAACAAAAATCTCTCTATCGCAAAGTCTTCTTCTCCCTATTTTGGATTACGCCGATAGTTGTTACTTAGATGCAACAGAAGAGCTACTAAACAAACTCGAGCGTCTTCAAAATCTCTGTTTACGCTTTATCTTTGGTCTCTGCAAGTTTGACCATGTCTCCCAATATCGTCAACAGCTTAAGTGGCTTCCGATTCGCCTTCGCAGGAACACTCATATCCTCTGTCTCCTTTTCAAAATACTTCACAATCCTTCCTCCCCATCTTATCTGAAGGTGCGTTTCCATTGGCAGCGTCCTCCTGACCATCAATCTCGTGCTCACCTTAAATCTCTTCTTTCCTATCCTCCCCATTCCACTGACTTCTACTCTTATTCCTTTTCCGTGCATGCCGTTAGACTTTGGAACTCGCTTCCGCATGACATTCGCGATAGCCAGAGTCTGCACTCATTTAAAAACAAATTGACAGATCATTTCCTTTCTCTCTCCCCTTAAGTAAGCCATGTAAACTATTTATGTATATAGATATTATATTATTTTTTAGTGTATTTATATAATATAGTGTTATGTAGGTATTATAATATATATATATATATATATATATATTTGTTATTTAATGTATGTTTATGTATTATTTTAAGAATTAGGTATAAGTTTGTATTCTTTGTCACCATTTTATAATTGTTATATCTTTGTTTTGTACACGTCTTTTCTGCCTTTTTTTCTTCAACTTTCACTGTCCAAGGTCTGCTGGAAGAAATTTCTTATAGAAATAAGCTGCACCTTTTGTATGTTCTTTCCTTCTTAATGTATGTCTTTGTCTTTTCTGTGTACGATAAATTGTAAATAAATAAATTGTAAATAACTTCAATAGACACAATATGAACAATTATAACATCAACGCCATCATAATAATATGTACGTAAAGATATATGTAGGTATGTAAGAGCAGTGCTGTTGTAAAATTTATTGACATGTTGAAGTTTTGGACATTGGCATTATGAACTGTTGATTTATTAAACTATTGATAGGTATTCTAGTGTTGAGATTCAAAATCGCTGACCTTATGGTGTTGTTGTTTAAACTATTTATATTGAGACTGTTAATCACGAGTATTATTTGCATGTAACGACGATTATATATTTTTTAGTTACTCATGTATCACTTATGCTAAGTTTAGATTTATTAAAAAAACTGCATACAGCCAGTCATGTCATTCTATCTCATTGTCAAAGTTGTCCCACCCCGCTTTCTTAAACGGTCGATGATTAGGTGAAAATTTGCCAATTTGGCGATCGTGGGAAGTGGGAGTGCGTCCCATGGTGTTACTCGTCACGAACACGCGAGCGACCGACCGACAAAGCAGACTTGATACATACACACTTAGGTAGCTATTGTACTTATATCCTATATACAGCGTGTTTCATGGAGCTCATACATAAAGATATTAGAAAACTCTAGAAAAATCGCAGTATGGGGACTTGCTTTTAGATAGTACACTAGTTATTTAATTATTTTTCTTTCCGATAGTTTGAGTCCTTTTACTTTTTTACTTGACTACCTCAGGAGGGCAATTCTTTCGGGGTATCTATGTAAGTCTGTTTGTTTGGTTAAGCCTGTAGCCACGACAGTTTGACGGATTTTGTAGCGTGAGTTGAAGTGTGATTACATAGTGTCATAGGATATAGGTATGTAATTAAAATATTAGCTTAATTTTTAATTACAGTTCGTCGCGTATTGTCGAAGATGCTTAAATGTAAAACGACTGCTGAAATCTACACTACAAACTGTAATGCCAAGTAACCTTGGTCAACACGACTAACATGGCTAACAAAGTCCAATCTCGATCGGAAACGTTTCCCACAAGTTTCATTCGAACCTTGCTCCATATTCCGCCAGATCGCGCTGTCTGCGGGGCGTCGGCTAACGAGAGTTGCGCAAGAGTCGGCCATCCCATCGATCACGCTTGCTGCGGTGTGGCATTATGCCTATCGCCGACCCTCCCTATAAACGTGGTCCATTGACAAAATACCGCTCGCGATCCTAAATCCTACGCGACGTCGACTTTTGATTGTGGCAGTGACTTGCAGTATGCAATAGTGAGCCAAAGTAGATTATTTTTTCGAATTAGATATTAGTAAGGTAAGATAGTATTCTTGAAATCATAACAAATCTTAATTAATTTAAAAAAATACAAATTATTGGTATTCTAAACATTTAAGATAATATTTAAGATAATTACTTGACAGACTCTAGCTAAACTCAAAAATACTGCATGTTAAAGATCTCACATTTTATTGACTGAATGGTGAGATATGGACAGAAGAAGTTTCCTAAGCTACGCAACAGAATGTTCGAATTACGATTAATGGTTCCCTACTGCATAACCCTAACAAATGCAGATCACAATGTTCGAAAGTGAATTGATTGACAGCTAGAGCCCGCACAATGCGCGGTAAACAATTATATTATAGAAATTATTGCTATATTCGGCGAGATCTCGCAACTTACGAATATTAAACCAGACTAAAGGTCGCGCACCTTTTGACATTGTTTTGATGCTATTGTCAGATAGGTTTGTGTCGATCTACAATTGCGTCAGCGCAACGGAGACGAATAAAAGATCGTCTTGTGAACGTCACAGTTACAGTATCTGTTAAATTTATGCAAGGTTTCTTCACCTAAATATTACACCAGAAAAAAAATTTTCAGCCTCGTGTTATTTCGTCCTATGATCATTTCATTCTTTTTGTGATGCATATTTGAACTATTTTCACAAAAAAAAAATGAATTTTTAATTCGGTTGGTGCTAAGTGTTAAATAATCGTTAACAAACCGTATCGTCCCCGCTATAGGGTCACGGGTCTTTTCCCATACCTCGGGAAGGTTAGGCCATACTTCACACATGGGGGCCAAGTCCGGATTGGTGGAGGTTGTCGGGCTAGTGGCCAACCCCAGTGTCAGAAGTTTTCAAGCCACCTATAAGGCCTCCGACATGGCTTAACGACTGCCATCTAGCGATAGCAGCCGTTAAAGAATTATCTTGATTATTAATATTATGATACAGACCATAGACATGTGGTTCCCCTATATCAAATGCATACTTAAAGTCAATATTTGGTTATCTGTAAGTTTGTTAATTTGATATTAAGTAAATTCCTTAAAACGTGTTAAATTGTGTATGTTACCTTAATTTATCATATCTTTTGGTCTCTATGAAATGTAACCAAGATGCTCCCATTCCCAGGTAAAGTTAGTAGCAAAATATTACGTATCCAGTTACTGAACACAGCTCTGAACTGAAACCCAGCCGTTACACAGTTCACGGGCCGAGAGGTTACAGCCAACGCCGACACATCTACAGCCACAACTTATAGAACAGTCAGGGCCATTTGCGACACAGCCAAATGCCAAAATAAGGTTAAAGGTAATAATTGTTGGATGCCAAAGGCTGGCATTCCCACCCCAGGTGATTTATGCAGGAATCCAATGGCGATGCGTTAGCAGTTAGCCAATCGAAGATGGATCCGCGATTCTGAAGCCTCCTCTTGTTATTGTTCTGTCATAACTTAAGTGATATATGGCTGGCTGCTAAGATGAGGAACTCTTCCTTAATATTACTTTATTACGAATATGTTTTTACATAAATGAGATACCTAATGTACCCTTTAAGGTTCCATTCAAGTATTATTGAGAAAAACAAATATGCATCTCTGAGGAGAGTTTCAACACTAAATAAACTGGATGATAGGTAAAATAGAAAAAAGTAAAAGTTTAGGAATTTAGTATTATTTATTCAACTTTTTTAAGGCAGTTTTTAGACATATTGATCGATCAGATGATTATTTTTTTATTATAATTTAAAACGGATTTTCATGTAACATAAATAAAAACAATGTTTTAAGTTTCAATACGCTCACCATCAAAAGTCATTGCACACCAAAGACTTAGTCTTCCATAAAAAAACACATCTCCTTACTACTCTATGGTCTAGAATGAGTATGAAATAAAAATAAACGAAAGAGAGTCAAGTTCACGCGGTGTCAGGACCGGTACTTCAGTGGGTCACTGAGTCATTGCGCCCGCGCATCGTCCTGCGGGAAAGAGCAGTATGTATGATGCCTTAGTAATGCTTATTAAAATGATGGATTTGCTTATAAAACTATATCTTAAAAAGAAAACAAAATTTAATTGTTATAGGTACTTTTACTTCAACATTTGGTTTCAAATAACTTTTTTTATTGGGTTTTTTTATCACAGTATAGAAGTCAGCGTACTCGGTATGGGAAAAAACCAAAGATTAGCAGACCTTTTACCGTTTATATTAAATATAAACGGTAAAAGGTCTGCCAATCTTTGCTTTTTTCTAAGCTAGTATAATACTAGCTTCCGCCCGCGACGTCGACTTCAAAATTGGGTCCAGAGAGAAAGAAAATGTTAAGGTGGCGCCATCTAGAAACGAAGTGGAAATTTTGAGTATTTAAGCATTCCTCCGGGAACCCTTGAGTTTTCCGGAATAAAAAGTATCCTATGTGGTAGCCGAGTGCTTTATCTATCTACCTACTAAATTTCATCCAAATCTGTTCAGTAGTTTCGGCGTGAAAATAAAACCAAACAAACAAATAAACATCCATACTTTCGCATTTATAATATTAGTGAGATAGTGAGATGAGATGAAACAATGCCTTTATCTAGTCAGCTTATTAAACAAGTCAAATAAAACTAGTATATTAGTTCTAAATTTTTGTGTACTTTATTTTTAAAGTTCCTGGTCAGAGGTATAGTACGATAGTATCGTAAATACTAAATATTTTTAACCGACTTCAAAAAAAATTTGTCCGCGATTTGAAACAAAACACTTAGATTCATTATCAACAACGTTGCCGACTAATTTACCATATCGATCACAATATGTTTGGCTCAGAATGATCATTCAGGAACTCAAGGTTTTTTTAATCAAATTCTGATTTTCGCTTTCATTTCCATTCACCCTCATTCATTATGCGGTAAATATCAAATTCATTAGTTAATGACTCAAATAAGTTTCCCTGCTTACCGGCCGGCAGTCCACGCGCTGTCCGCGCGTTCATTGAGCTCTTCCCATGACATTATCCCAACACCCTGTATCGTACTTGCATAAGACCCTACTAGCATTTATTCTATTTTGATTTCCAATATGCTGATAAATAAGGCCCGATTTCAAAAGCAGCACGATCATGTTTAGGCTTTTATCGCATGGAAACTGAAATGGCGCATCCGTGGCATCGATGGCCCCAGAGATGGACCTCGCGTTTTATTTCCACCGAGGAAGACACGACTTTAGTACGATGCATGGGGGAAAATATGGCCCTAAGTCCGCTCAACCGTATTTCACTGGCCCAGGGGTCAGCCGGGTCGGCCGCGCGGACATTATTAAACTGTTACTCCTCCAGAATCGTGAGACGTGACTTATGCAGATGTTTAAGTAGTGGTTTGACTGATAGTTTCACGTGTATGCAGTGGTCGTTTCTCATGTGAATCTTCCTTGCACGATTCGCGATGTTGTTGAAATTAGTTGGAAAGTCTTGTTCTGCGCTGGCCATATTTGGCCTGTTAAGAACTCAATGCTCTGCCTTAAAACATTTTCCGAGTGATGTAAGTGATGTTTCCAATTTAGATAGAGATACGAAGTCACGGTTTTAATTGAAATTAGTGAAAGATATTGTAAGCCAAGACCCCTATCCTATACTCACAATGGCTACATATTAAGTTCTTACATACGATTTTCCTTTTTATATTAAATACGAGTATGATGGAAGATATTCTGGGACAAGTTCCTCACTTAGTAAATCTGGTCCCATTTTAGGCCTACGTAAGTGTGGGAACTAGAGGCCGATATACACACTCGACATTTACCTACAAGGAAGTTTTAACCATTCGTTATAATCGACAATACAGTGCATTCCCTTATTTAAAAAAAAACCAATAATCTGAAACAGGGCGAATCTCACGAGACATAATGAATGAGTTATCTAACGCCGATAGATAGTTGGAAGCTCAAGCCTTCCTCGAAGCGCAAAAACCGACAACCCAAGATATGCGCCGCAATTAATACAGTTTTTGCTCACCCATCAGGAAGGCAAGTGCAACGGTAAAAGGCGAAATGTGGGAAAGCCATGGGGAACAATGGGAGAGATGGAGTTTTTTTCGGTTGGAAGAGCGCTCGTCGATCGTAATTACTTGCACAACTCGTATGCCGTGATATGAGAAGGCCCAGTTTCAATATGGCAGTTTAAAACTCTAGGTTGTATCTTTGAACTAATTTTGCAGATTCCTTACAGAATTAAAATGAGTTTTTAATTGATATCTTGTTCCTTCCCTATTTCTAATGCTTTGGGGTCGGCGCAAACTATGATATTTCTGTATCTTGTACTCTGTTTATAAATTCTTCTCAATAGTAACAAAATACGTATTTGACCAATTCTAAATGATTTTTTTTTACTGGCGCAATAAAAGCCGCAATAATTACTGATTTCTTTGAAATCACTTCTTTGTATTGGTTTTTTTATTGGATTTTTTTTATATTTTTAATTACACTCCCAAATAAAGTATAATATTAGCAATAATCTATCGAGTAACCTATTCCATCAAAGTTTAACCACAGTTTAACCTCTCGCCTGCCACCGGGCGTGCCCATAAGTTTTTCACGGGGAAAAGCGCAGACAATGCTCAGGAGACGATGAGAAAGCCATCTCATTACCATGGACTTGCCGGACAGTTACTGCGGAGCCGTGGGGCGGTCACACCATTAGCAAGCCTTCCTCATTCTGCTGCAGCTAATTGAACTGTATTCGACTAATAAGCTATTGTTAGTTACTTTCTTGATACAATTCCGAACAGAAGATTATCTGTATAAATAGGTAATCCATCTTTTTATTAATATAAGTAGCAAAAAGTTACATTTTTCAATGCTGTGCCTAAGTATACTGACTGAATTTAGTTAATTAGTGACTTGTAGCCGCATCAGGTGATGCTGAGTGCAACACCATTAAATTGTGCTACACGATAAGAAGATGAAGCTTATAATAGTGTTTTACAATTCTTGAGTGCAATCAAATCGTGATGAAGACCGTTACTAGTCTTATACTTTAGTGATTAGACCGTTTCACTTTAAAATGTTGCTATGTCGATGCATAGCCGACTCCTTTGAAGAACTCTTTGATAGTAGGATATTTCACGAAGCTTACTTACCACCATTTTATCTGCCAAGGCACCAAAAATCTGTGTAAATGGCACTGGTGTGTTCCAGCATAGAGATAAGACAACCAGTTCCCCATTCTGTTAGAAACTCTTGGTAAGCCCGTTGCTATCTTAGGTTTCGTCATCCATCACATACCTGATTGCAGCTGATGGTAAGTGATGACTATATCTAGTAGGTATCATGTTGAACAAAAGGATAGACACTAGACAGCGGTGGTCTTGTGTTGCAAGGCATCAGATGAAATGATTTTAGCTTGATTTTAAAAGCTAACCAATACATAGTAGATTAAAATTCGTGAAAATTAGTTACTCCTGTACCTAAAATTGAAAAGAGCTTTCTAGTCCTTGCTTAGGAAACTTTCTTTTATTTTTGTTTCGCTGTTATGTAAGTAACATTTCAAGATAGTGTCTGACATTAAAGTAATGTCCTCCAAACTCTCATTATATTAATTAACTTGTGTTTTGCTAATAAGTACAACCTTTGCTTTTACCCTTTGATCTTTCTTGATCCTATTTCTTACTTCACGAGTCATCTGAAATAGATGCTTGTGTTATTTTAGAATGTTATTTACTTTTTTTTTTCGGGGAGATGGGCCTCGTTAGCATTGGTCTGCCACCCGTCTAGGAGAAGGAAAACTCCAAAATCAAACCCGGCATAGGGTCTCCGTTCAGTGTGAGTAGGGTCTACTTACCCGAAAAGCGGCGGTCTCTTGCAGTCAAACTGGATCCACACGTATTGGCTTGCCTTTCCTGTGGAATCAGCCCGCGAGGCCGAGACGGCAACGTAAGTCCTGGGCAACACTGCGTTTTCTTAACTCCGTCCCAGGCAGTGCAGGGTCTGGTCAGAGGTTACTCCACCCACAGCAGCTTTGCTACGTGGTTAGCACCACAGAATAGCGCCACGACACTGCAGTAATCGTCTTTAATAGACGCAGAGGCCACTGATGATTTACTTTCAGAATCTTACTAATGATGAGATAATGACTAACAATTACAAAAACCAATGACAAAAGCAGGCCAGTTTACACGGACAGCACGAGTATAACGCGAGAGTCAGCCATCGCTCCCCTCAACCATATTTGAGGGAAGGGAATGACCCGGCTCCCGATACGCCACCATATTCCAAACCACTACCATTAGAACTTTATGGCTGTTGTTCTTGTTTCTTTATATCTACAGATCAGCATTTTTTTCTGTTTTTTATTATTTGTTTAAAAGTAACGTAAATTAGTTTAATGGATAATGATGTATAATGATGTATAATAATGTATAATGATGTATAGAAAAATTGTTATTAGAATGAGTATTCGGGATGAGGTCCTATTAAAATAGAAACATACTCATATGCTCGGATAGTCAGGCAGCCCTTAAGGCACTGAAATCACATGAGATTGATTCAAAACTTACCCTTGTGTTGGACAATAAATTAGTAATAATAATAGACGGAAAAGGTGATTAATTTATCTTCAATTGGCAAGAACCCTAACATCCTCACTAGGATTCAGTGAATCAGTCTCTCCCCCGGTAACACTAATAATTGTTCACTAACTTTATGAATATCTAAATTAATCATCACTAGATTCTAGCATAAGCATTTTAAACTAAATAGGTAGTTACCGAATAGTACATCTATCACAGCTCCAATTGGGACGTAAGTCATGACAGCTCAGTTCCCCACGCTGTCAGTTCTAAATCTAAATTGGCGTGCCAAATGGCAATAGAGGTGTTAATTTAAGCTCTACTTCAGTCCAAGCCAATGCAGTTACTATGATTTGTACCTTATTTCCAGCTGCATTTGCAGCCCATTTAAAATCAATGAAACAAGGATGATTTTTGTCTTTTAAAACTTGTTTTGCTGTAGAATGCAAATTTTCATTTTCGCCGTTCTTAAATTGCTAAACTATCTAACTCCAGTGATATAACGGGTTGAAATTCGCAAAAAAAATGTTGACCTTTCATACTAATTTGATCACGTGATCGGCCTATTTTGTATGGAGATGCCCAAAATTGTTTTGCGAATTGATCATTGGTTATTGGGGAAAGTTGCTCAGTTTCATAACTAGAAGTCACTGTCAAGTTTTGGTGGGGGTCCAAAAATAACCCAGTAGGTATTTAAATGGATATTTCTCATCGTTAATTAGTATGAACGAAATATTTTAATCAGGCCCGTTATTTGAGGCTTCTAATTATCGACTAAATAACTGTATTTTGACAATTTTGCACACATAAAACTTCCCATACAAAGTCGGCAAAACAGCTCATTGTTTTTGTATGAGAGCTCCATCTATATAAAATGACTCGTAGTATTTTTTTTACTAAGTAAATTAAAAAAAACACAACTGTTGTTATTGGTATTTGGCATTCCGCTTTTTTGAAATGAAATCTATGAAGCATGATTTTGCCAATATCAAATGATGTACGCAGCTGGTGGTTTGCTGCTGCAACTTGGGAATCAGAGCTGTCTTCCAAGCTTATTCTCTTCTTATGATCACAAAAGTATTACAGCTATTTCTCCATAACAAAAATAATGTTGAAACTCTTATAAAACGTTAATAATAAAAAAGACGTGTGCTCGGTCATTAGTTACATGACTCACATGACAGTTTATTTACTTAGTCATGGATATTGAAACTTTTTGAAGTAACGCAAAGAAAATTAAAATTAGTAATACATAAAGGTTTTTTTAATATAATTTTCACTCTATTTTTTTTTAAGAAACGGCTTACAAATAAACATGTTAAGCCATGTGACAGCCCTAACTAACCTACATTAGCGTCAATCCGCATAAAACCGGATCGTGTCTGCGCGCACGCAAGCTTTGCGATTTTTCGCCAGAAAGCGACCGCTGCGAACGACAACACAGCAATTGACAGGTGCGATCGACTTCGTCTGTGACAACAGGACATTTAACTTCCAATTGGGTTGGGTCATTTATACTTAATATCAATGTTAATGGTAGCTCAAGGCAGTAGAGACTATTTTGTCTTAAGAAATATTATAAACAGACGTATGAATTTAGAGTTTGAAACACATGTATCTTTTGTCGATCTGGAAATAGTGTAAGATAAAGTTAATTTAATTTTTTTTTTGTACTTTGTATTAGCATCGAGAGGAAGGAACTATCTATCAGGTAGAAAACTGAGGATTTAAAGAATATGGGTCAAGCATGTAATAAAATAAATAAAAAACATGTTGAGTTTGAATTTATATGAGGGAGTACACATACACATCATGACCAGAAAGAGGCTAGTATAGAGGATTTTTGTCTTATTGTTATTTTCATTAGATAAATCATAGTCATTTATAGTCATTTATTCACCAAAACAATAGAGTACATTGCTTAGAGGCAAGTCAATTTTACAAAATCCAGTAATTAAAAGTTCAAAAATTTAGGTCAAAATATCAATATATCATCATAAATTATAATTCTATATAAAATATAAGCACTTTTTAGCAGTTTTGTTTGAGAAAATGAGCATCAGTTATATGTTCAGTCATGAACTCATTTATGGAATAAAATGCATGGTTTTGGAAATATTCTTTTAATTTCACTTTAAATTCTAATTTAGGAAGATCTGTTAATGATTTTGTAAGTTTATTATACATCATAATTTTTAATGGTATTCCTTGTTTTAACGTTTTTGTTAGTCTTACAGTTGGCATTGTCAGTTTGTGTTTTCCTCTAGTGTTAAAATTGTGGGTGTCCGATTTTTTAAACAGATTGTCTCTCTCATCATGAATTTCTAAAAGAGATTTAAATATAAACAGGGAGATCACAGTCATAAGTTGGTTTTGGACGAAATATTCTCGAGCTGAAATTCTTTTGTGTACCCCCGAAATTATTCTAACGGCCCTTTTTTGTAGAATTAAAACTTTTTTGATGTCTGCTGCATTACCCCATACTGTTAAACCATATGAAATTATAGATTGGACGTAAGCATAGTAGACATTTATTAGCGTTTCCTTACTAACTAGTGGTTTAAGTTTCAGCAAAGCATAGTTCGCTGAAGATAATCTTTTACATACCTTTTCTATGTGCATGCTATGGTTTAATGTATCCTGTATTGTATAGCCTAAGAAAGTAGTAAAATTAGAAGTTTTGCCCTTAGTTTGCCTTGTTGTGTACTGTAATTTCACAGTTTTGTTAGGATTTAATATAATTCCATTACATGAGAACCAATCCTCAAGACAATCCAAAATAGTCTGAATTTTATTGGTGAGATTTTCTTGATTTTTATCCCTAATTCCAACATGAGTATCATCAGCGAATAAACTTATTTCAGCCCAATCAGGTGTTACTGAGGCGAGATCATTAATGTAGATCAGAAATAAGACTGGTCCTAATATTGATCCTTGGGGGACCCCTATGTTAATAAATTTCTCATCCGATAGCATGTTATCTACCATTACAAACTGTGACCTATCATGTAAATAACTTTCAATCATTTTAAATTCTTTATCACGAAAACCATAGAATTCCAATTTTTTTAATAAAACATCATGCCTCAATGAGTCAAATGCCTTGGATAGGTCACAAAAAAGGCTACAGCATTTTTGTGAATTATCCAATGCATCTAATATAAAATATACGACTTTCCTTATCGCCATTTCCGTTGATTTTTGACTTCTAAATCCATACTGACAATGTGTGAAATAGCCATTTGTTTCAAAGTAACTTACGATTTTTCTTTTAATTATAACTTCAAATATCTTAGACAGCACCGGAAGAATACTGACCGGTCTGTAGTTTCCTACTTCAGAACTATCACCCTTTTTATGTATAGGGACAACTCGACTAGCTTTCAGAGTGGTTGGGAATATTCCCTTACTAAAGGAATATTCCCAACCTAATACTAATCAAAGACTTATTTCATGACCTAGTAAGCTTTCAGTGAGTGACTATTCACTACACATTTACCTGTAGTTTACGTGTCCCATCCGGAAGTAGACCGCGGCCGTCGTCCGGTCGCCGTCGCCATGGGAACCGATGGTATCGTCGGCCGACTTGCGCACACGACCGATCTGCCTCCGATTACGGGATGGCTTGACCTAACCAAGATCTGTTTCACGAAACTGTTTTTGTCTTTGCCTTTCATTATAAAGCTTTTAGGCTTCTTTAGTTACGAGAAAGAAATATTCATTCATTTCTTAATTGTTAAGAAAGATTTACTTTTCAATCTGTTTCAACCTCAACAGCTCGGTGTTGTTCCTACTAATAATCTACACAAAGGTGTATATCCTTTTGCTTGCTCAGACATGTTCATGATACAAAAAAAAAATAAGGGAAGATAAGTCTTCTCAATATGTTGTTCATATTTTTTCCGAATCTGAAAATGGCCGACATCTCACCTAGAATCTCTCTAAAATAGTTTCGTAGCCAATGTGTTGCAATCGAGACCAAGAGATACAAAAGAAAGGCATAGTTTTTATTTAAATTACCATTTCTTTATTTTATTTATTGTCTGTTCGAGCCTCACTAAATAGCACAGTATATTACATGCTAAATAGACGGTGTGTAACAAAAAAAAATACATATATACTGAAAAGCGAGCTTCTACTTTTGAAATTGATTAACTTTTTGTTTTTGTTTATTGAAGTCCAACAAAAATGGAATTTCCTTACAAAAGATAGTAATCAGCTCATCGATTTGTACGAAGATTGCATTTTGCTGCACACAGTGTAGAACAAAAGTCGTTATAGTTCATTCCAATCAAAAAAAAGCAAAAGGTAAACAAACTTAGTAGGCATCTGACGTTGACATGTGTCAGTTCGTTTACCTTTGCTTTTTCTTGATTGGAACAAGGTATAAACATGAGTAGAAGTCCACCTCAGAGTATTGCTACACTTCCATACATCCTTTACACATAGACTTAAAAATGTAAAGCAGGAAAGTAAACGTAGGAGAATATACCTACCAACCTAATTGCAGGCAAAAACGTAGCATTGTTCTAATCAGTTGGTACGTGCGCTGCGTTATCTCCATGTTCCCATGGTCGTGTTCGTATGACCGTGGAGGGTCACCGATGGTCGCGCAGATGGTCATCTCTGTCTCAGTGGGGTACAGTCGACGACAAAAGTACTTATAAAGTGGAAGTTACATATTTAAATAGAACAGTATGTAAAAAATTATACAGCGTGTTAAAAAGTGCGTTTGACATTTTAAGGAGTTACTCGTCTTTTATTTTTCGGATTCCCATACTAAATATGAATAGTGAATCGAAGATTTGTAAGGAAAACTGAAAAAAAAAACTTGTAGATCGGATTTTTTCAATATGTTTCATGTATTCTCTATTTGATTCTGAGTAACCCATTAAAATGTCAAACGTACTTTTTAACACCCTGTATAGATAACGCCATGAAAGTTAAAAAGTGCAGTATTGTATAGAGAGACACCTTAGAGACACTTAGTTGACACCATGAAAACTAACAGTCTGGTACAGAAGAAAAAAGTTAAACTATCGTATAATAACCAGTACCATGGGACCCGGACCCGGCTTGTAGTTGGAGTAACATCCATCAGTTCTACGAACTACGAAGATACGGGTCCATGGATTCAGATCCGGCACAACCTACCCATCTCTACTAAGAAGACCTGGTACTTTACTTAGGTTAGTACTTTTGCAATAGGTGACCTAACCGACGTAAAAAAAAATTTAACTTTGTTTTTTTCTTAGCATTACGCTTTGGAGTCATCTAAATCAAGCGTTGTAGTAATTTAAAATCACAATTCTAATGAAGAAAAATGTATATTAGTTGCCTTCTGGATTTCTTCTCGATGATCCTGAGCATATAATTGAGGTGAGCAGATGATTTTTCGGGAGCATATTTAGTAACTTAACCTACATTATGAGTATCACAACTGGCTGGTTACGAAGTGAAGGTGCGAAGAATTTGTCACAAGACTCAGCCAAAGATACGTTGCACGCTCAGACATTTTTCGTGACTTGTAGCTAAATTAAGAGCCAAGTCTTAGTAGTTACATAATATTTTTACCCTATATTTTTATTTATTTATCTTTTTTAATTCTTACAGTTATACTACACGCGACCGATCACGCTACAATTCAACTTTTTTAGGGATCCGTGCTGCGTGACCATATTACTTAGTACTTGCCATAACTGGTACTTTTTTAAATATGTATCGTACTAATAAACAAACAAACAAGAAGTTACAAATTAAGTAATTTTCCTTTCCAAGAAACATATCTTAACATTTTTATTTGTTGTTCTTCTATCGCGAAAACGGTAATACATATACAAGTTGATTTTTTATTAATATTTGGATGAAAGTGATTAATTCGACGATCGATTGTGTATGAAGAGCCAAAAAAATTGTGTCGTTTATTTAAAAGTTGACAAGTTTAACAAGTTTAAGTGAACAAAAGCCTGGATAAGTTTACATCCACCACAAAAATCCCCTTGTATACAAGCTTCAAACTCAAAATTCAATCAAAATTATATCAATAATTATAGTGCAAAATTTACATCTAAATAAAAAATAAAAAAATGACAAGTGAGCGTTGGTGTCACGCCGACTATCCCACACTGAATAAAAGAAAGCTTATGGTAAATGTTGATACGCAACCCTTGGTCACGCACGAGTCCGACTCGCACTTGTTGACCTATTTTTAACTATACTCGAACTACCAAAACTTTCCAAATTTTAGTAAGGTTTTTCTCACTAATTTGTGAATTTATTCTGAACTAAGTTATTATGTAACATCAACTTTGCAACTAGCTTTAAATATAATTATTTACTAGCAGGTTGATAATTTCAAAAGTTCTAATACCAGAATTTGTAATTCTAGATACAGACGCAATTGTCATTTTGCGATATTGTCATTTGGGTTTGACGTGCGATTTTATTAGCATAAAGTACCTAAAAAGTGTTTAGGCCATACAAAAGAAATCAACGAGCGATGTAGAAAGATGTAGATGCGAATCTTACTTATACCTATATAAGGTGCTACTTTATTAATGCCCGATATTTTAGTCAGTGCTTCTACTCCTGATTCTGATCAACTTTCCCCAAGGAACCCATAGTCAAATCGCAAAAAAAGTTTTGGACTCTTCATAAAAATCGATCAGCCGAGCAACCAAATTAGTATGAAGAGTCCAAAAAATTTTTTGCGATTCGTCTATGGGTTCCTTGGGGAAAGTTGATCAAAATCAGGAGTAGAAGCACTGACTAAAATATCGGGCACTAATAAAGTAGGACCTTATATATTTTGAAATTCAAAAAAACATAAAAGAGAAGTTGTCGTGGCACAGTGCAGCTTGTGTGGTAGTGCGTGGCGATCACGGACGGTAACTGACTAGAGACACAGTCTTAACCTGTATGGGTTTGACTGTTAGTGACATTTATCGCGATCGTTTCCGCGATGGCCTAACCTTCCTTAGGTTTGGATAGAGATTATAGAACATGATTAAGAGACCCGTGCCCCAGTAGTGGATACAATATGCGGTTATAATAATAATAATATCTGGGACAAATCACACACGGTCATTTGGCCCCAAACTAGGATTCCCTATATCCTGGGAACCAGAGACTGATATACATACACATATACTTTTAAATACATACATATATAGATATAATACACCCAGACTCAGAGCAAACTATTCTGCTCATCACAGAAAAGTTTGCCCTGTGTGGGGATCGAACCCACGACTTTCAGATCAGAGGTCAGGATCGCTAACCACTTAGCCACACTATGACAGACTATGGTTATCCTTTGGCCCTGACCAGCTACGCTACTAGTATCCTCTTCAACTCTGGTTTCTTATGGTAAAATCGTACTCTCTTCTTCCGTTCGATCTGCTATATAACCTGCTAAAGAAACATAGGATATATAATCCTAAGACACTCTGGGATTACACTTCGCACCTCCAAAGTCTATCAAGCTGTTTAAGCTTCATGTTCAGCCAGACATACATACATAAATGCATATAAACTGCAAAACATAATCCTTCTTATAGGACAGTCGGGTAAATGTGAGCTCAGTATTGACCTACCGCCGCTAATGTCGCCTATACTTCGAGCCAGCATGATACGTACTACGCCAACGCACCTGAATCCATTACTTGGTGATTAACTCATAAAGTGTGGGCAGAAGAGTACGTACCTTGCCCACAGTTGCCTTTGTTTGTGGACGTGTTAGTTTTCTTATTTAATGACGATGCCGATTCATATGCAAATTGGAAATAAGGTAACTTCATTATTTAAATTACCTAAGCATATTAAAAAAATAACCTGATTGCATTAAAATGTATCCTATGTCACTCTCGGAATCAAGGCGAATCTAACGACACCTCTCAAGCTAAAATTCATCAAGCCGTTTAGGCTACAGAGCGTACTAAAGAAATATACATACATACACATACTCGAAAAACATAACCCTCCTTCTGGTACAGTCAGGTAAAAATAAGCCAGTTGCGTTCACAGTAATTACATAATATAGTTTAAGCTTAAGTACTTTGATTCAAATTCAAGGCTGTGTGCTTTTCCATCCTTGAAAGTATTATGGTGCAACTTAGAGCAACAAGCAAAAATTTTCCATATACACAGTAAAAGTCAAAACACTCAAAACACACTTAATCAATTTTCACCAAACTACCTAAGGACTTCCACGATGAAACCTTCCTTAAAGTACAAACCGAGTCAAATAGGTCCATCCGTTTGAGAGCTATGTAGCCACAGACAGACACACATATGAAGGCTTCAAACGGTTAAAATAATAATTACAATAATAATAATATCCGGAACAAATCACACACGGTCATCTGGCCCCAAACTAGGATTCCCTGTATTATAGGAACCAGAGACTGTTATATATATATATATAGATACATATACAGATATAATACACGCAGACACAAAGCTGTTCATCACAGAAATGTTTGCCTTGGGTGGGGATCGAACCCACGACTCTCGGAACAAAAGTCAGGACCGCTAACCACTGAACCACCGAGTCAGTCAAAATAATTATCAACATCCATAGTTGTTACTATGAAGTCTTTATATAATTTATTAAATAACTTTTAGCTTAGACTCACTCCTTGCCGGGGTTGCACTTAAAATAAATAAATATCCAGGACAAATCACATCCAATCATCTGGCCCTAAAATTATTATGGGAACCAGAGACACATACATGTTTAAAGACATACATACTCTCTGAAATATTTACCCTGAGCAGGAAACAAACGCAGGACACATTTTAGATAGTTATTTTATTATTGTAGTCTTGCCATCGCAGCCGCTACTTGAGATACTTCACTTTATTATCATTGCAACAAGAAACTATTCTTCAACTTGTGCATACTGAATGATGACCTGCAACAATTCTATACGTTTAAAATGATATGACCAATATCAGTTCAATATTTCAGCCCTCCATAGGAACATTGCGTGTCCAGCCTGCTATCAATTCAACCCATCTTTAAGAGCTCGCACTTTGCCGCTCACCGACGAATCACGACCCAATTTATTTGTAGGATAGTAGCAAAAGTCCTTTTATCAGAATGTCGTTTACAAAATATTCATTTAGGAAAATAACGCAAATATATATATATATAATATAAAATAAACTGGCGGCATCTAATATTTTTTAAAGTCTTTCTAAAAATATTATATTTGGAGTTTCCTCATGATGTTGACCAATCAGCATCGACTAGAAATCATTGCCAATCAGGCTATACAGGCGAATCTCAAAAATATCTCAGCAGGTTGTTCCGTTCAATAATTATACAAGAGACTTCGAGTGAGACGTTCCTTTTATTTTCGTAAGACTTCGCAGTAAAGCCACTACACAAATCTATAATGCACAAATGGGAATTATCAATAACGAGTTGTATTCCGTACCTGGCCTACAAATAAATAACCAAAGAAGTTTTATATCGTCGCTCCGTACTATCAATAATATTACACAGGCTAACTGATTCAGTATGAGAAGTTAAAAAACAATACAAGAATTTATTTTTTGACATATTTTTGTAAAATGTTTCATGTATACACACTGTATAATCCTTCCTTAAGCTGGTCCGGTTATATAAAAACAGGATTACACAGTAAGTTCGTGTAGGATAAGTTGCAGAGAAAAATTCTATAACTTAACTTAATTTTTATGTAGGTATGTAAATATACAATACTTATCTATGTTATCCTCTTTCGTGTTATATAAGTGTTTTTTTTAATAGTGGATGTGAACATAATTAGGTCAAATGTAACAACTTTAGTTCTACCACTTTCTTAAATAAACAAAATTTACTGTCATACATAAATACAAAATAGATACAAAGGTACATACGAAAATGTTCAACCCGACAATCGATTTGTGTGGAGAGTTCAAAATACTTAAAGTTTATTTAAAAAGTGGTTGAAAAATATTTGACACATTTAATGTCATAATAATATGTTCATACTCGCCATTGAAAATAGCCTTGTATAAAAGGAATTCAGATACCAAGCAGTCAATTACTGGAATTAATATGAAATGTTACGTACTTACTTGACAGAAGGTAGAGCGCAAACCTCGTCTTTCTTTCGTGCCCAAAATAACTTTGACTAAAAATATTCCTAGAAATGGATGGTATGAATTGAAAAATTAGAATAATAATAAACTATACTTAAATTATTTACTAATGAATATGCATTTTTTTTTAATAATATAAACACTTGAATAAACACAAAATACAAAAAGGGACAACAGATATATAGGGTCCTTCTAAAATACCTGAAAAAATTTAACAGTGACTTCTACTCATGAAACTGAACAACTTTCTCCAAGGAACCTATACTCAATTCGCAAAATAATTTTTGGACTTCCCATACAAAATTGGCGGATCAGTTGATTGAAGTTTAAAGTTGATCAGTTTCATGCGTAGAAGCCTTGGTTAATTTTTTTTCAGGTATTTCATAAGGACCCTATATTTACCGCGGCTAAATGGCATGCGTAAGGCAAGTACGCCCTAAGAGGCTGAACCGATTTAGATGTAATATTATTTAGTATCGTTAGCAGGTGTTTTCGATGCTCTTGAAGGGATCTTGGAATTGTTTATAGATTGAAACTTCTGTTTTATGAATAAATGTTAAGATATGTAAGTGATAGGATGATATCATAATATTTGAGGCCCGATACTACTACTTCTACTATTACCAGGGTAATAGTAGTAGTATCGGGTTTGGTTTAACCTTAGAATCCTACACCTTATAGATCCTACAGTCACCGTTGTGAGGTTTAATGATAATCAGGGGTGTGAAAGATCCTAGAAACAGCCAAATATCTCGAGTTTGGTTAGATCAGATATTATATGGTATATCTGGAACCCAGAATAGGTACCTACAAGTTTTATTTACATTACTCTTCCCAATAGTTAATATATTTCCTATTTCGAAGAAAACGTGTTGTCATAAATTAATAATTAAAAAACGCGAATGAAAAGTGAACTAAAAATTCAAACACATATGAAATTAGATAAGAACACTGTAAAGTGTTCTTGGTATGGCCTTTGTCCAGCAGTGGACGTCTTTCGGC
Organism: Coleophora deauratella; assembly: GCA_958295455.1. Classification (NCBI taxonomy): domain Eukaryota; kingdom Metazoa; phylum Arthropoda; class Insecta; order Lepidoptera; family Coleophoridae; genus Coleophora; species Coleophora deauratella. The sequence continues at coordinate 6,067,097 of OY282403.1, read as the reverse complement.
TGATAGATAGATAGATAGAACGCATACCATTACAATTGAGTAAGGAGCTTATGAATATTCTTTGATCAGGTATATAAATATGTCACAGAAATATTTTACTTCGTACTTCATCCACACTGAATCAGGTAAGGAACATTAACAACAAAGTTTTCTATATATTGTGTACCTGTGAAAAGCCAGTAACTTTGTACGCGTAGAATTTGCATGTAAAGCTAATTCCTTAAACCCGCTACAAATTTTAATACAGAAAAACTATTTAGGAATCATGGATGCCATTTCGAGCACGGTGTCTACTATGGACGCTGTTCATGGCCTTTTGCAGGCGATGACAGCCCTGCAGCTCTCCTCATTCCTCTGGCCGCAACAAGCTTCCGTCAATGGTAATTTATAATGTTTTCTTAGGAATAAACTCTTTTCTACGTAAATCTTAGCAAAAAAAACTTGATCACTAGTGAAATTATAATTACACAGATTTTTGTCAATTGCGACCAGTATGCAGGGTTATTTTGGACCCCCACCAAAATTTCACAGTGGGTTCTATTCATGAAACTGAACAACTTTTCCCATGGAACGAATGAACGAATCTATAGGGTATTTCACTCTATTCAAGAAAAAATCGAAAACTACTTATTTACGGTGGTATTTGTAATAAGTAATCGAATTAATATGATTTCTATATTATAAAATGAGAAAAAACATTTTATTTTTGATTTACAAAAATCAAGTTTTTTAATCTGTTGTTCAAATGTCTGAAACGCCAGCCGCCATGCTGGTTGTCGATGTGACGTCACAATAGCAGTAAGCAGTGACATTTTGTTCGCAATATGTGGCAAAATTTTATATTTTTCGCCTAATTTCAAAAATATGAAAAGATAACCTGTATCCAGTAAATTCACTTGAAATTTCATGACGGAAGACGGTTTTGTGAAAGCAGAAAGTACGAATCTGCCGAGAATAAATACCTACATTTAAGGTGGCAAAGTTTTTGCTTCTAATCCCGACTGCCTAATATGCATGTAAGTATTTGCAACTTAATTTTTTTCGCATTTTTATTTTAGAGTAAAGTCTTGAAAAAACTGCAAAATTCGTTACAAAAATAAATTAGATACGCGCGCGAAATTAATGAAACGAACGTGTCTGGCAGATAGGTACCATACTTTTACATACATATTACTATCTATGTAGGTATCTGCAATTCTGTTTCAAACAAACGTCAAAGCATCAAAATAAAAACGTATTTGGCTTGCCGTATTTCTGTGCTTTTGTGATTAGGTGTTGAAATTTGAATATGACGATAATAAAACAGCAGTGACATCAAACAAAAACTCATTCAGATACACAGTACAGTGTCTGTTGATGGTGCAGGAATCAGGATAAAAACGTTGGCTTGCTGTTGCAACGATGATGCTACTTTGAAATCCTTTTGGAATGCAAATGACCAAATAAAGCAGCTGGCCAAGATGCAACTGTATCATTTAACAGGTAAATAAATTTTTATGCCTAATCATCATCACCATCAACCGAAAGACGTCTGCTGGACAAAGGCCTCCCCCAAGGATTTCCACACCGATCGGTCCTAGGTTGCTCGTATCCAGCGGCTTCCTGTAACCTTCATCAGGTCGTCGGTCCACCAAGTCAGAGGAATCCCTATGCTGCATATGCATGAAGTGTTACGCCTAAAGTATTTTTAAGGGTTATTTATTCCTCTTCCATATTAAACATTAAATGCTGATTGTTCTTATTATTTTTTTGTAAAGAAATTTTATTTTAACATAAATTAATTACATAAAAAATGTCAAATTATAGCTTATAAATAAAATATCGAGTCAAGCGCGTCCCCTCGAGGCGGCATAGTGCCTAGCAGGCAGGCAGCATTCCCACGTTGGATGGTGAGACTTATTCGCTGTGCGAAGAAGCTGCCCGCTCTGCTCTTTTTTTGTGATGTTACAGATATTTAATGCCAAACATGCATATAGATTGGAAGTTAACCACCCACAGGCTGCATCATTGCGAGGTGGCAATGCATAGGACTGCATAACTTCAGTGACCTTCGATAGCTACTTTACTATAGAGGAAATTATTAATTTGTTGACTATGAGACAAAAACCTGAAGAAAGAAAAATATGTATTTGTATTTAATAAAAAATCTGTCCGGTACTGTTGCATTTTATTTTTTCTTATTTCTAAGAATAAGTAAAAAACATTGGATTTTTTAAACTAAACAAATAGTACCTACTTATAGTAGGTAATCTATGCTTTTCCCGCAGTTTGTTTTTATAAACCTATGTAATACACAATTTGAGTTTTTTGGGATAAGACTATTCTATTTTCCCACTCTCTGATATATGCCAATTAGTTGTTTAATTAATTATATTATCGCTTTATCAAGTTGCATTATTTTAGGGTTTTAGGAAAGTTAACTTAGCTAATGTTACTAAAAATAAAAATCTTACACTTCTTATCATATCACTGCAAAATATATCAGCCGCTTTAACTACAGGTGGTAACAGTGTAGTAATGAAACAGATGTATACCTATATAGGTATAATTTGTACTAGGCTATTCTACTAAACAGCACTACATGAGTATGATGGTTTTTGAGGAATCTCATAATTTCGGAGTATATATAAATATGTACCTCGAAAACCACCACACTTTCATATTTTTAAATAGTTTAGTACAAATCATTTTTAAAGCCTCTTTTAGAATGTGACTTATAAAATTGTATAGGTACTTACTTAGTTTTATAGCCTACACACACAACTGAAAGGGTAATGAATCTCATTGTCTCCTATTGCCTCGGGAACAATATGACCATTGAAAGAAGGAATAAAAATTTAATTACAAAATAATTTATTTACAGGTAAACCAATATATGTATTCCACCCAAAACACCTATCTACATATTAATTCACAAATATACACATTATATTATTCACAATTTTATAAATTCACTTCTATATGGTAGCCTGCTTAATGATCTTGGGACTGAACTGCTAGGTTAGCTATTCAGACTTTCTGTCATGACAAGAAACATCTTCTGCACTTGGTAAATCTTGGTTACAAGGTGAGGATGGTTCAACTTCATCTTCCAGGCTCGCTTTAATCTACTTAGTTATAGACAACCTTTGCCTTTTAATGAATACAAGTCAAGTTTCACTAAGCGTTCCTTGTTCTGTGCAATGAAATCTGGACGATATGTAGCCTGATTTAACTTGCATTTTTTATACCCATTGTCTTGTAGGTATTGCATATAATTTTCATGCCGGATTCCATCTGCAATGTGAAAAAAGGTAGGTAGGTATGTATTAACAATTTCACAAATTCATTTATGTACCTAACATAACCTATAAACATTGTATGAGATTACAAAACAACAGTAAGACAAATAACTATTTAGTTTTGTCTAATAGGCACTGGCGCCGAGTCCATAGGGCCTGGGGATGCCCAAGCCCCACCAATGCCATTATCAGCAGCGGGGCTTTTCCGCCCTAGACCTACCTTTATTTTTATGAAATTAATAAGTATGTACTTATTTACTTATTGGCAATAAATTATAGATACTTACATTGAAATAATCTTCACAAAAGTATATTTTATTTCCAATAACTGGTCAGAGTGTATCCTTAGGGGCTGTTGGAGTATACTCTTAGGGGTAACTTTGGTTCTCTTCTTGCAAGTTTTATCCAAGTGTTTTTCATAGGTATTTGTATCTGTTGGCACTTGAATCCATAACTTGCCTAGTGTTTAAAATTTGTATTTTTAAACTGTACACCACCGGTAGCGATAAGGGATTGTAACTCACTATTAATTTCGTAAATTTTCACTAAATGTAGCTAAATTGTACGTAGAACTGTCATGTTTACCGCTGTAATGACGTCACAACCTAAAACATCATGTCGGCTAGCGTTTTCGCGCGGTCATCGGGAATGGTAATTTAAAATGTATTTTTGGGGTACTTGTAGGTTTCAAAAAATTATAAAAAAAATATTTTTGACTTTTTGCCACCTAATGATCAATTTGAGATACTTTTCAAAAAATGGTGAAAAACCCTATTCTCAAAAAAAAATTTGGACATCTCCATACAAAGTTGGCCGATCACGTAATCAAATTAGTATGAAAGATCCAATTTTTTTTTTCTTGGGAAAAGTTGTTCAGTTTCATGAATAGAATCCACTGTGAAGTTTTACTGGGGGGGTCCAAAAATAACTCTGTATACGACTTCTCGGACACTTTTCAGTGTTATTGTAATCACACGGAGCCACTATATTGACATGACAACCCTGGGTACATTATGAGTTGAAATTGTGGTAGGGATTTACACTGAAAACGGATCAATCAGTTAGCGTCTCACACTCTTAGAGCATTGCACACCCAGTGAAATTATCAATATGTACCTGCCTTGTAATATCACGGTATACGTCTAGTGGAATTATATTTTCACTGTAAAGAGTACGTAAATTTTGTAAGAGTTCGAGGAGACTGACAAAAATCCGTGTAATTAAAATTTCCCTAGTGAGATTATAGTATCACGAGTTTGAGAATATCCCTGCGACGTAACTATACAATGACAAGACCATCATCAGTCAATCTAATAGGTGAACGCGTATTCCGGCTCGTGGTTGCCATCCGATAGTTTCCCAATGGTTACCATTTCTTCGAACTATTGTATATGGCCTGCCTATGGTCATTTTAACGTCATTAACATATGTAAGCTATGTTATGTCATACTAAGTCGGTATTTGTGTCTTCAGATGGCGATTCTTTTGATTTTATAATTGTCGGAGGTGGAACTGCTGGAAGCATTATAGCTAATAGACTCACAGAGATAGATGATTTTAAAGTCCTTCTCGTCGAAGCTGGCGGAGAACCTCCCTTTGAAACTTTGGTAAAATATTCATTTTTCTCTGTTTTTGTTTTGTATCAAAAATATCTAATATAAGTCATTCATATTTATTTACTTATTTTTTAGCTACCAAGTCTATTCCCGTACCATGTAAACAGTACCGTTGATTGGAATTTCACTTCAATAAATGATGGCTACACTGCACAAAAGCATAAAGGTGGTGTGATCCAACTGACCCAAGGCAAAATGTTGGGTGGCAGCAGTTCCCTCGACCATCTGTTGTACGTTCGTGGACATCCCAAAGACTACGAAGCATGGGCCGAAACAGTCAATGATTCTTCTTGGGGATGGGATGGACTACAGTCATACTTTCGTAAAGGGGAAAAGCTTGAAGACCCAGAAGTGCTTAACTCCGAGTACGCACAATTCCATGGAAAAGATGGCAATTTAAAATTGACAAGAGAACCGAATGAACAAATTGCTACGTACTTAAAGTCAATTTCAGAATTGGGCTATGATATCGTACTAAGCAACAATGCAAATAAAACTCTTGGATACACTCAACCGATGTTCACAATTTCTGAATATCGTCAAAGTAACGCATTTGCCTACATAAGCCCAATAAAAAGTCGTAAAAACCTATTTGTCCTTAAAAACACGTTGGTTACAAAAATTGTGCGAGATGGTAATGTAGTAACAGGTGTAGAAGCGGTTACTGCTGACAAAAAAACGGTAACATTGAAAGCTTCAAAGGAAGTAATTATATCAGCTGGAGCATTTAACAGTCCTAAACTTCTTATGTTATCAGGAATTGGTCCCAAAAACCAACTTGAAAACTTAGGAATCGAGGTTGTATCAGATCTTCCTGTAGGTCAAAACCTACAAGATCACACATCCGTTATGATTTTACATACCATGGAAGAGACAAACGCAACAGCTTTAGCTGATCCCCGTCAATTCCCGACACCATGTTTCTGTGGCTACGTATCTTTGGACGAAAATGAAAGTCAGCCCCAGTATCAATCTATAGGATTGTTATTCCCACACGATACTACTAGTCTTATAGCATTCTGTTCAGTTGTTTTCAGTTATACAGATGAAATCTGTCAAGCTATGGTTGAGTCTAATAAAGGAAGAAACGTACTTTACACTGTCCATAATATTCTTCATCCTAAGTCTCGCGGCAACTTTTCACTGGTAAGCTCCGATTACAATGACGCTCCAAAAATTTACCTTGGCACCTTTAGCAATGAGTCCGATTTAGAAAACGAAGCAAAATATGTGGAGGACTTTGCTCGTATAGTGAAAACAAGTTATTTTAAGAAAATTGGTTCTGAAATAGTAGATTTGAAGATACCTGAGTGCGCGAATTTGAAATTTGCAAGCAGTGAGTACTGGAAATGTTACACTTTCAACATGATGGGCACTATGTTCCACTACAGTAGTACTTGTTCGATGGGATCAGTAGTAAACGCTCGCTTGAAAGTCTATGGAATGGAACGTATTCGCGTTGCTGACGTATCTGTTATGCCTTACACTGTTAGTGGTAACATTAAAGCAGCAGTTAATGTAATTGCTGAAAAGGTATCGGATTTGATCAAAGAAGACCATGGAGTTCTCATCAAATATAGATAAGGATAATAGTAAAACTAATAAGAAAGGAGAAGATGAAAAATCTAGACAGAATGATGGAGGATTGATTGGAAACGTAGGAAAACTCCTCAACACAATCATCGGTTGAGATATTATAATAAATATTTTTACGAAATGAAAATGTATGCAGGCGTCACTTAATTTCATCATTTCCAATATTTTGACTAGCTCACAATCACAATTATTTACAGATTATGCTTTGTTTTTAGCATTCAATAAATTTATTACTACTATTGTTAAAAAAAAGCGTTTCATTTTAAGGTATAGATCTGCAAGATGAAATTGATGCCATTGAAAAAATTACCTTCTATATAACTTAGATAAAATCCGAAGAACATCCCATCTGACAGAAACTACAATTCTTGTATTATGGAAACTATTAAACAACTTTTGTTTTACTAGTTTGTTGAAATAGTTATAAACATGTGGACGTTATTTTGAATTCATTGGAGGCACATTACTGATGCGTTTCTATCTAACTGAAGAAGTTCCCACTCAGGTGCGAATAATAAAGAAGGGAATCACGGAAGCGCGAAAAATTTGAATAGCGAATACTTGAAGCTCGACAGCACTTAAGGTTATCGAAATTGGCCGTCTTATTATATGTTTTTTTTAATCACAATTGATAAGCTTTTCGCATCATCTCACGTGATGATAAGTGATGATGATGCCGAAGATGAAAACGGGCTGAAAGTTGTGGGGTAGATTCTATATATTTTTTAAGGTTCTGAATATAAATCTAACAAAATGACGGAATTAATGTGAATTATCAGGTTTACATGATAACAATTGACTGTAGTTATGCCATAACGATTCAACTGACTTTAAAGTAAGTAAGGGATTTATATCAGTGACATAAAGTACATTATCCCTTACTTACTTTGGTTGTTACTTACTTAGTTGGATCGGTATGGCATAACTACGGCCAATTCGGGAACTAATGTGAGAATAAAATATAAAAACTAAAATACAGGGGAAACTTATACGATATCTATGTAAATATAAATAAAACATAAAAAGTGTTTTATCTATCAAGCCTGTGAAAACTAGAAAGCAATCATCCACTTTACGACACATACCGTGTGCCGAAGAAACACTAAACGAGGAGTCATAAACACTGTACCATCACAAATATATTATATATTTAGGCAAATTCTTCGATAGAATTCCTATTAAGTGTTAAGTATAGCTTCTTTTATATTAAACCACACTTAAATTTTAGAAACACCTGCCAAATTGCGTTCCACTTCAGTAGCAAAAGCTTTCTCGATATCTCGATATCTAAAAGTATCGTGTACAACTAATTATTCAGTAGATTGATTAGTTCGGTAAATGATGATACTCCTTGGTCGTTCTTAAACTTGGGCATTGTCTTGCCCATGCCTTTCAGGAGAATGTTGCACAGAGTTTTAAAAACTGATGCCATGAAGCTGATGCCTTAATAGTTGTTTCGCCTGTATTACAAATCTTTATTTCAAGTCTATTTCAATATTTTATGTTCTTAGGAAATATGTAAACACTTATATTCATGCCAGATCTTCACAGTGAAGGCTTTAAATAAATTTAATAAATAAAAGATTAAGAGAAAGCAAATATTCACAAGGCGTGACGGCAATAAAGCCAACCTAGCAATCGTCTTCATTTCCTTATCAACACGACCTGTCTTTACGACAATAGTGTTGGTTTCACATTACAATAATAATAAAATTAAAAATAAAAAGAAATGACCGCAATCTTTGAAACACTACAGCAGGATTAACAGGTATAAATATAGTACACAATAGTCTCACATAAAGATATTTGTTGCAGAGAGTGTTAATGCTAAATTACAACAAGGACACGGACTATCAAAAAACAAATTTATACAAATTTCATTCAATATCTATATTTCTTGAACAATTTTCATAAAATTAATTTAGATCTGTTTTTTTACTATAACAAGGATAAAAAATATATATTGTATTAATACCCACTCGAAGGGATGCTTGAAGTTTCAAACTGTTTTTATATTGTTTAATTGTTCTTATTTCACCTGGTCCTCTTCCCTCTTATTAGTATTTACAACACATTTGTTTATAAGACCTTTTAGAATTTTCATATATATGAATATTTAACATGAATTTTATTTTTATACATCTCAGCAAATAATTTAAATTTAAAGCAAAATAGTTAAAGTCTCTTCGGAGTCTCGTAGGATCAAATCGTGTTAATTGAATGAAGTTTGTTGTCTATGACTTACGAGGGAAACGTGACGTTTCTCATTCTTAACCGGGCTGGTAGCCGATTTTAAAGTCTCCCTAACGATGCTCTTGCGCAAGGTGGCAGTCATGAATTCCTTGTAAATCTCTCACGCTAAATGTTATCAATTAACTCAATATGAATAAGGTTGTGGTCGGTTTTCTTGTCTCGCGAAACGAGACTCATGATTTTAAAACCAAATATTCTGAAACATAGTTTTAGGTCCAAATTTTTCTTAACTTTATTTAGTTAGATCGAGAAACTGATCAACTTTTCTTCAATAAATCTGTATGCTGAGAGCGAAAACTAATGGTTGCCTATGCATACAGAAAATCGACTGACAATAGTATGCGAAGTTAAATATTTATTGACCCCACTGAAAATCAGTTTCATGTATCTTTTCTTCTTCTTCCTTGCTCCCTCAATGCTAAGTATCGCAAACATAAATAAGATCTCTCTATTGGCTGTGGTTTCAGGTGCTATAAACTTCCTCCTACAGGTTTCTTCACCTCTTCTATCCATCGGGAATGTGTGCCCTTGCCCATCCATTGCCCTTGACTCGGTTGCCTCCAATCTGACCCAGCATTAAGTGCTACTCCAAACTATGTTGATGTGAGTATGTAAGTTTCATTATAGATACTTACCACCTACTATTTTCCGCATTTAATGAATTAATAATATCCTATGAAGTGAAAAGGCATCTTGTATGTGTTATTCTACCTTTTCATTATACCTTGCATGTGTCAAAATACTGTTGGGAACAAGTAGTCGATGGTCCCGCTAAGGGCATCCATTTGAATACTATTTGGTGCGCTCAGATGCAATGGCAGAGAACATATTATTCAGACTATAGTAGAGAGCTCCACAAGTTCGCAGCGGCCGCCCCGGATCTGATAGTTCCTAGTCAGATAGCCTTCTATGACGATTTATTGCCTAGACTTAAGCTTATTGAAATTTAAACGGTCATTATTCACAAAAACCTATTGTCCTAAAACATTAGATTCCACTAAGGACAATGCTCATAACTGGACTGCCTTGGCTGTGGGAATCCGCAAAGGTCGGGAGCGTCGTGCGCCTGTTTTAAAATAAATCCGATTGCAAACAATTTTGAGCTATTAACGGTTGTACTACGATAGATCTCGGACCGCTCCTAAATGTCAGCGGACACTAATAAACCTAAATATTGCGAAGAATAGTTCATTTCTGAGATGTTCGTGGAATGATATTCTAATTCTAACTTTTATCTGCATTAATTAAGGTGGAATCACTTCCTAATGCCGTGGTTTGGCTACGGGAATATAAAGTTAGGTAGATGCACGAATTTATATTTGTGAGAAGGTACAGTACAGGGTGTGGACGTAATAAGTTCAGGTTGTCAGAGGATTGCCTTTTCTCAAGTAACATTTATTTATATGGTAAGAAATTAATTGCTTATTTTGACTGCGGGAGATATACGGGAGATATAGATTTTCATACTAAATCTGAATAGTGAATCAAGAATTTGTATGGAAAAGTGAAAAAAAATTTGAAGAGCGGATTTTTTCGATATTTTTCATGGATTCTATATTTCCTTCTAAGTAACCCCTTAAAATTTCAAACGCACTTTTTTAACACCCTGTTTATTTAACGTACTGAAAAAAAAACTTTGTTGTTTGTTCAGGCAATAGATTGCACATTTATAACTTCACAAAACACCCATATTTCTAGTCTTTACACACAAATGCATCACACAAATTAACTTCTTGAAACTGTTTTGAACCAAGTTAGGTAATAGATAATACAAAAGAATATACCTACGAAGAGAAATGAGTAAATTATATAGGCGGTTACTTTTAGCAGCAAATAATGTTGATTTGTTTTAAAGCCTGTTCCTTTATTGCGGTAGGGATTCTTTGTAATTCCGCTTCTACCTTCGGCATCATCATCACTTACCATCGGGTGAGATGACGCCAAGGGAGAAATGAAATGTGAATTAAAAAAAACCATTTTCACGTCGCCATTTTCTCGCTTTAGATAGGACTGATGTGAATACACCCTGTAGATAAAGCAAGATCGTTATTGATGTAATAATCTGCTCGGGGCGTATCTCTCGGTATGGCAACACTATTCCCGGCTGATTGGGAAAGTACTGGCCTTTACACCGTTCCTAATATGTGTATGTGTTCCTGTATAGTATTTCATAGTAATGAAATACTATGTCATGAGCGGCCACGTATTGTACTAAAATATCTTTATGTTTTTATGTGAATTGTTGAATTTGGTGTCCATGTCGGTCGGTTATAATAACTTACTTTAATACAATTTCCCGGCGTTATCGTTAGTATAAGCTTCTAAGAGTGATGTCTTTGCACTTCCCCTAACTTCTGAAAGCGTTCATTCATACGACAGAGAATGTATACAGGCTGTTAAAAAAGGGGTTACTCAGAAATCCAGGAATTTCTGAGTAACCCCTTAAAATTTCAAACGCACTTTTTTAACACTCTGTATATCTACGCTGAAACGAATAATAATGTTCGTTTTTGCCAATAAAATCATTAACTTTATGTTATTTATATTTTTTTATGTAAATGTCACTTATTCACTATACAGCGAAATCGTGTGTCGGTCTCTGACACGGAGGTACTCCGTGGGTCAAGCTCGATCGGCCAGGCAATTTGCTGGCTCGAAATGTCACACGACTGTGCATGGGCCCATGGGTTAATACCATATCTGGCTATGGCAGAGTAATTGCTGAAGGTTCGTTTGGTATTGACTTTATTAGTGAGTTGTGAGCTAAAAGGATTCATCAAGGTATTTTTCCTTGTAATGCTTAGGAATTTCTGTTTTTTTTTTTTAATTTAAAAAAATAAATGCTTAACGTGTGTGTATGTCCGTCTGTTGTTTCGTATCTCTTAAATAGTTAGAACAAAATTTTATACAATTTTTATTGACTTGAAAGCAGATTTAATCGCGGTGGTCTAAGCTACGTTTGGTAAAAATCGATTCAGGGTTTTTTTTTAATTAAAAATTTTAGTGCGTTTGACTACATCTCACCTGATGGAAAGTGACGATGTAGTCGAGGATGGTACACGTAAACTCAAATAATGCCTATTCACTCTCGCCTTGAAGACCCCCAAATAATAGGAATCGGGAAACACGGACGCAGGTAAGGAGTTATTCAACTTTTTAGTACAAAAATCATCATTATCATCATTCTGTACTAGTCCATTGTTGGATATAGGCCTCAAGAATACAGAATTTTTTTTGAAAATATCCGATCTACAACTTTTTTCAGTTTTTCATACAAATTATTGATTCACTATTCAGATTTAGTATGAGAATCTGAAAAAAAAATGTAGAGCGGATTTTTTAAATATTTTTCCTGTATTCTATACTTAATTCTGAGTAACCCCTTAAAATCTCAAGCGCAATTATTTAAACAGCCTGTATATTCGGCCATTCGCTTGCACATATCACAAAAATATGCAGGCTGTTTTATTATTAAACAATCAAACAGAATTATGAAACTGAACAACTTTCTCTGAGTGAGGCAACTTATACAGTTAGAGAAAAAATAATGTAACTTACCATTATTAATTTACAATCTTGCCCTGTACATATTACTGCCACACGTGTACGGAGGTCACGTGGCAGACGCACCCTACGTGGTAATTGAGCCACACAATAAGAGAAGAGAGCTCTAAAAGGTTATCTGTCACAAACGTGGATCATAAAGCTTTCTGTCCTTATTAGATTGAGTTAGGTAAGTACTGTCTGTATGCAAACTAAATTAGTAATGTTCTAAGCCTGCACGGCCCAGCTAATGACCAAGCTAGGTATATCGGTCATTCTAGGAAATTGCAATTTTTGTGTTCATTTATAATAACTCTTGAAATATTATTATTTATGACAAATTGGTAATTTCTCATGCAACAAGGTGCAACAGTGTATCGGGGACATTTGACAGTATACTCTTAAATGTATATTTTGTATAAAAAAACTGGGCGACAATACGTGACAAGTCACGTCCTGTCGACTGTTCGGTGACTGACTTCTAAAGTTTAATAGTTTCTAAAAGTTGTTAGCAAATTTTCCACCTACAAAATCGTATGGTTATCGGACCAAACATACCCCTAAATTACATTTTAAAATATTACAGAAAAATAATATATTCAAATAAAAAACATGCAAGTATTTCTACGACCGTGATAATTTTTTTATCACTTCTGTCGACAAGCAAAGTTTTTATTTAATACTTCGAATTTTTTCAACTAGCAACATCTCGCTTCCTTTTATAGCAACATTTGAATAAAATTTTCAAAGCAGAATGGCGAATTGTTTTGCAAGGTTAATGTGTTCTTAGATAATTTTAATTGAAAAGCTATTCTACAGGTGTGTCAAAGTTGTAGTGTCACTTCTAAAAGGCGAAAAAGAAAGTTATGTAACATATTTACAAAAAATTTTTCATATGTCCTTGTAAAAACAAAGTATCTCCTCATTTTAATGTATTTTTTTCAAAAATAACATCAAAAGTAAAGTCAGAAATTCAACATGGATTCAAATTGTCACTTCTATCGATGTCACACCTGTCGACGGTTTTGTCAACAGAAGTGACACTAGTCGACAGAAGTGACACATATTTATATTATATGAAATGATTTTAATGCCCGTTTTGGCTAAAATTAAATTTAGTGCTTTAAATTATTATTGACTGTTTTTACAGATAAGATTATTCTTTATTTTCACTTTTAGATGCTGAATAAGAAGTTAAGTGATATAGAGAAGAAAGAAAGACGTGGACGGCAACAAAGGGAGTGGGTTAGGAAAAAACGATCTCGATTAACTGAAGCTCAGTTAGAGGAAAGAAGACAAAAAGATAGAGAGAAATATAAAAAGAAGAAGGAGTCAGGACAAGTAAAAAGTATAAATGATCTTACACCAAGAACGCGGAAACAAATGAGAAAACAATGGAGAGCACGTACTCGAAAATATCGCGAAAAGAAACGCCTTATGAAAGAAAATGAAAGAATGCTTATAAATAAGACACTATCACTGTCTTTGCCAGTTCCAAGTAAAGTGAGGAGAAGGAGTTTAACTTTGCCTCCAGGTCCTTCAAGAGACATTGCCAGGACGAAGTCGGCGCACATAGGCAGAATTGGCGAGAGACTAGAGCGTCTTCCCTCGGGAACTCGTGCGTTCTGGTCTCTGGCCAAAGCTGTCCAGGGGAATTTCTGCATGCCATCATTTCCACCACTGCACATGAGAAATGATTCATTGGCCCACGACGCAAAGGAGAAAGCCGATCTTCTAGGCGAACTCTTTGCGTCCAACTCGACACTGGATGACGGGGAAACGAGCCGCCGACCATACCGCGGTGCAAGAGCTGTATGCCGGATATCCGGTTCCACCAAGGCTCAGTGCGTAAAGCACTATTTTTCCTCGACATTCATAAGTCGAGTGGACCCGATGGAATCCCTCCTATCGTGTTGAAGGTGTGTGCTCCAGAGTTGGCTCCAGTTTTAACGCTCCTTTTTCGGCTTTCCTACTCTTCTGGCGCAGTCCCGAAGTCATGGAAAACAGCTTTGGTGCATCCGATCCCTAAAAAAGGTGACCGCTCGAATCCGTCCAACTACAGGCCGATAGCCATAACCCCCTTATTCTCAAAGATAATGGAGTCCATTATCAATAGCCAGCTCCTTCGGTATCTAGAGGACCGCCAGCTGCTTAGTGACCGACAATACAGTTTCCGTAAGGGCCGGTCCGCTGGTGATCTTCTTGTCTACCTGACACATCGTTGGGCACAGGCGATTGAGACTAAGGGGGAAGCATTGGCGGTTAGTTTGGACATAGCGAAGGCCTTCGATCGGGTCTAGCATAAAGCACTTCTTGTGAAGCTTCCTTCTTATTAGCTTCCCGAGGAATTATGCAAATGGGTCACTAGTTTTCTTGCAGACAGAAGCATAAAGGTTGTAGTCGACGGTGCATGCTCAGATTCTATGTCTGTGAATGCTGGTGTCCCTCAAGGCTGTGTGCTTTCGCCTACACTGTTCCTTCTGCATATCAATGATATGCTACAAATCAGCAGCACTCATTGTTATGCAGATGACAGCACAGGTGATGCCTTATACACCGGCCGTGCTAATATTTCTCGGGAAAACGTCATAGAGAGCCGAAACAAACTTGTGTCGAAAGTTGAAGACTCTTTAAAGAAAGTCTCAGAATGGGGTCGGCTTAACTTGGTCCAATTTAACCCCACTAAGACACAGGTTTGCGCGTTCACTGTCAAGAAAATGCCATTTATCGTATCACCTCGTTTTGAGGACACTCCCCTTAATGCCTCAGCTAGTATCGGAATCCTTGGTGTCGACATATCGAGTGAAGTCCAGTTCCGTGGTCATCTAGAGGGTAAGGCTAAATTAGCCTCGAAGAAGCTTGGTGTGCTCAATAGATCGAGACGGTATTTCACTGGGGCCCATCGCCTGCAACTTTATAAGGCGCAGGTTCGGCCTCACATGGAATACTGTTCTCATCTCTGGGCAGGGGCACCCCAGTACCAGCTTCTCCCTCTGGACCGCATTCAACGGAGAGCAACTCGAATCGTCGGCTGCCAGGAAATTTCAGATCGGCTAGACTCCTTGGCGCTGCGTAGAGATGTAGCCTCGCTCTGCATTCTCTATCGCATGTACAATGAGGAGTGCTCCGAGGAATTGTTCGGATTGATCCCTGCCGCCTCTTTTCGCCATCGTTCTACGCGACCATATATCATAGATAGATAGATATATGGTTGGCAGTCCACAACTGTGCGTTTCACTAGAAACTTTCTGCCTCGCACAACCAAACTGTGGAATGAATTGTCGCCTGCGGTATTTCCGGACCGATACGACATTCAAACCTTCAAGAAAAGAGCGTACTCCCATATCAAAGGCCGGCAACGCACTTGTGACTCCTCTGGTTTTGCGGGTGTCTATGGGCGGCGGTAATCGCTTACCATCAGGTGATCCGTCTGCTCGTTTGCCACCTCGGCCATAAAAAAAAAAAAGAGAACAGTGATAATGAGAATAAAAATGAGAGTCCTAATGATATTGTTTTACCTCCGAAACCTCCGAAACGAAATCGCATTCGAATCAACTCATGTTCAAGCGACGAAAATATTTTTTTAAATTGTCGACAGAAGATACGTCACTTTAGTCGACATTTTTGTAAATTTTTATTTCTAGAAGGTTTTTTTTTACTTTTTTAACTCCTCTAACATAATTTTAAAACTGTAGTAAGGAGACTTTAAATATCATTTTTATTTTGTTTATTATAATGTACGTTTTTAAGCTTTTAAACTAAAAGTGTCACACCTGTTAACATGTGGTCATTTCTGTCTAACAGTTAAATATAAAACAGGTGTTTGTTTCAATTAATTATTAATATTAAGCTATGACACCATTTTTTTGGAGTTCCTATTTGGCTAATAAAGATTGCTATGGTACGTTATTAAAGGAAAAGTTGATTTGTATTTTTTTTTTTTCATTTGCCCTATCGTAGAATGACCCATATGTAATAGGCCATAATATCGACATCGTGTCCTGTGTCTCTCATTTTACCAGTATCATTATAAGGTGCAGTTGGGTAAGCCCACACGTCTAACTACCCAGTTAAGACTTTATTTTTTTCAAAGTACAACGCAAAGAATTGTTCATAAAGATGCAGCAATATTTTATTATTATTTTGTTGCAGATGTTTGCGCTACACTTAGCATTTCTTACGATAGATGCTGCATCTCCGAGCTTATTGGCTTACCCACTGCCGGTTGTACCTCGTAGGCTACAAAGGGGATCCGAGGTAGCAGACCGCGTGTACCTCAGAGAACCGTCGCATGCCAGACGCCGCCGCCGCCGCCAATACGGGCATGCCTGTAACGTAGGGTGCATTATCCTTGATCACCTTCTGTATCTGCTGATATCAATGCTCATGTAGAAGAACTTCTGGTCAGTGTGCTACCGCAACAGAACGGAACGGAATTCTCAGTATTGGACCTAACGTTAAGTAGGGGGTGGAAAACGATGTGTGTGTACAAAATCAGAACAAGTGAAGTTGTTGTCTTCTTGATAAAATAATCTAAACATATAATAAAACTGTAGAGGTCGAATGTCTGTACATACAAAAAAATGCTAAAAACCGAGTCAGGGGGATGTAAGAAGAGCAATAGAACAAATCCAGTTTTTTTTAATTTTTTTTGTTTCTCTGTCTGTTTGTCTGTTTATCTGTTTGTCTGTTTGTACGGGCTAATCTCCGAAACTGCCGGACCGATTTAAATGAAATTTTGCATAGTGGTACCTTATATCCCCGGTCAATATCTTAGATACTTTTCATCCCGAAAAATTAAAGAGTTCCCGCGGGATAGTTAAAAAACTATAGTAACTTATACAGCTTAGTACACAACAACTTATGCACCTAATTTACTAAAATTTGGCATGCTGATACCTTATATTGCCTGTCAAACAATGTGTATTATAACATTTATAAATCCCATAAAAGTGACGGGTTCCCGCGGGAAAGTAAAACATTACAAAAACAGTGTCTAGCATAGCGTCTTCCATCATCATCATACTAATAAAACTTTAACGGGGTCGATTCTGTACATAGAATATGTTTTGAAAATATCAACGGTAGGGGGGGGGGGCATGTCTATCAATATAGAGACCAAAAAAAAATAATTTGGAATTTTTGTCGCTCTGTCTGTTTGTCTGTTCGCGCATCACGCAGAAACGGCTGGGCCGATTTTGACGAAACTTTGTACGATTATACTACGTAACGCGGAGTAACTAACATCTTAGATACTTTTTATCCCGGAAAAGTCAAGGGTTCCCGCATCAATACTCAATAACTATTAGTACGATTTTATTGATATTTGGCATAATAATACCTTATGTCACGACTAAACACCTGATAATTTTTATCCCGGTTGAATCGGTAAAAATATCAATTGAATGAAATTAACAAGATTTACTAAGGCAGGACTACTATTACTAATAAGCAGTCGATAGATGGCGCCATAAGTAATTTAAAATGCGCTATAATGTTGCGTTCAGTTGACTACCTTACTCGTAGTAACGCGATTATGTGCAGCGCAGTGCAGTACGAGAAAGAGGTGGGACCATCCACAGTTACTATCCATCTATACCATCTATATCATTTATACCATCTATACCATCTATACCATCTATACTATCTATACTATATATCTATATACTTTATACTATACATTATACATATATACATAATATAATAAAACTGTAACGGGGCCGATTCTGTACATGGAATATTTGGAGAATGACCTAACCTTCCCTAGCTATAAGAAGAGATCCATGCCCCAGTAGTATTGGTTGTGAACATAAATTCTATGCAATTATATTTTCTTTCTCTGTATTTTCTTTTTCCTTTTTCTTTTTCTTACATGCGTTTTATTGTTTACTTAATTTTGTTATTTTCTTATTTCTAAAGAATAATTTAGCAAAACATATGAACTATTGTAAAAACCCCAACACTAACGCGTACGAAGTCGCGGGCACCAGCTAGTAATTAATACATATATACGCTGGAAAGAATTTTCCGCTCAAAATGATGTTTTGGTAAAGACACTAAACAAAAAAAAATTACTTTCTTCCATCAGTATTTCATGATTTTGTTCCTCGTAAATTATCAATTCATTTATTAGTTCGTTCATTTATGTATGATTGTTCCTGCTATTTATTCGATATACCAATTGGCTGTCTTCTTCCACTCTCTCCCATTCAAACCGCATAATTTTAAAGGTCATAAATTGTATGAACTATTATTTTTTCAAATTTTTGTATGAGAATCTGAAACCTGAGATCTAGACAATACGTAGATCAAGTTTTCGTTTTAAATGACATTAGTTTTTCGAAAATATGGGTTAATTTTCATACTTATAAATATACAAATTTAAATACCTAACTATAATTATTATAATGTATATTTCCGAGTCAGTTCCGAGGCCAAACACAAGTACTCCAATGGAAAATTAAATTCAAATACTATTTACTTACCAACTTTGCATTTTCACATATTATGCCTATATTCTTTCAATAACACCTGAATAACATAAAATTAAAATACGAAAATTATGTTTATGATGATAATTCATGACCTTAAGTACACCGCATACGAAGTATAGGAAAAGAACTCAGTGATATTGTATTGTACTGTTTCGCGAGTTTGTGGAAAATTCCAAAAACCTTAATAAGATTCAGTTTAGTCACTTATTAATTAAATAACTGACAACGCTAAATAGTAAACAAGTTTAAACAACCGACTTTAATTCACTGACGCCGACTTCATTCGTAACAACTACAACTTTTTTCACGTTAATTTCTAGGTTTAGAAGAGTATCTACTAAACCGATTCTAATACAATGTATACGGGATTACCTCAGAGACATTTTCTATCGAAAAAAAACTCTTTAAAATCTGTTCAAAATCAGTAAAGATACCGCGTTACATACAATTAAATTTAAAACCTCATCCTTTTTGTAATTCGGTTAAGAATATTAATAGGTAATTGTTATAATTTTAATAAGTTTTAGTATAATCATTATTTGTGTATTAAAAGACACTAAAGAGGCATATTTTTTACACTTCGTATGCGGCGTACTTTATCTTAATAATTTAAGAACACAGAGCAAAAGTACTGGAGAATTCATCTATCCGCCTATAAATACAATATATTATAAGTACTCATGCATATAATTATGTTCCAAAACGAATTCGTTTCTTTACACCATTACCTGACACGTTGCAGGCGACACGAAGCCTGAACACGAAGATTTTCGTCACTCTCAATACTCAGTTGTATTAGCACTCTATGGTAACCCCATGGCGTTACCGCATGGCATGGTGCAACGGCCATGCCGCGTCAAAGTGGATCTCCATAATTATTCTAAGTAACAAGATAGGAAAATCAGAAATTATATAGAGACTTGCTTTTTAGAAGGAAATATGTTTTTATAATATAAATTTTATTTAAATAAATGTGACTGTATCTCACGCACAAACTCAAATAATTCTTAATCATACTAATATTAAAATCGTGAAATTCAAATATAGGCAAGGAAATACACTGCTTCACTCCACTTACGTGCTAAGTGCTTCGTGCAGTGGGCAGGAAAGGGAATCTAAAAAATAAAAAATGGAATGTAGTTTTTTAGTTATTAAATTGGTTAGATTATTATATTCTTGACAGGAACCCTTAAGTTTTTCGAGATAATATCATATGTATTAGCGAGTGCTTTATCTATCTACATACTAAATTTCATCCAAATCCGTTCGGTAGTTTCGGCGTGAAAGAGGAACAAACAAACAAACAAACAAACATCCATACTTTCGCAGTGAGATAATTAATGTTCATTCATTTTATCATTGCTCATACGGCCCTGCACCGGGTGCACTGAAGATCTCGTCAGGCTTAAAGGAAACCGCTAGATGCATGTATTATAGTCCGTGTTCAACATTGTACGTCTTCCGACTTATATAATGATCATGATTCCTCAAACATGAAAATATCAACGGAGTGACTTAGAATAATCACAGAAAACATAAACCAGCCAGCCAGCTGATCGAGAAGGCCTTAGTCGTTATCGGTCAGCGAGCGACCTTTGCGGAGATGCGACCCGGCTTGACTCCACTTAGTACTTGGTACCTATACTCAAATATATGTATGTATTGTAAATATAACAATATTAGAAGATGTTGGTACAGAAAAGTACGCAGATTGATAGGGTTTCCCGACAAAAGATTAAATCAAACTTAAGATTTTGATTATGTAACCAAAGCTCTTGGGATCCTGGGATCTTGCACGATCTTGACTTTGACGATTCTAATGAAACTTTGTAAGTTATTATAACTTTATACGGCCTCATACTTGGTAACTCAATATTCCAGGAAATAACGAAATAAAGTACATCCCACACAAACCCACTTTAGTTCTAAATTCTCAAGCCTAATGACTACCCCTATTCTTTGCAAATGAAAGTTTATTCATTAAGCAATGACAATCCTGTGATACGAGAGAAAGTAGCAACACTGAACAGTGTTGCTGTTCAATTTATTGTCACATCCTAATCCAATTTTCAATAGCAATGTATTGTAACAGCGAAACATAAACAATTTCATTATAGGTGGTGCATTGTCTCTTGGTCAAATCATCGGTGCATATTCATGCGGCCATAAAGGCTTTGTGTGACATACCTATCGATTGTTGGGTGAGCCGGGTCCCGGATTCGAGTCCCGTGCAGGACAATTGCACGTGGGCGCGCGTCTTCGGCTCGGCGATTATGCACGCCCGCTGTATAAAGAACCACCGGAAAATATGCTCTATTTGAAATTAATCTATTTGAAATCCTGTGATCAAATGTATAGTGCGGTGTTCCTTAGTCCCCGAGGGAGCTTGCCAATCACTGTTCTGACACAGTTTTAATAGATAGTGAAAACTAAATTTATTATGATTTAACCATTATACTATTATAATATGGACTATTCCTTAAAATAAAGGAAATAATACCTTTTCAGGCACAAAAAATACATGAAATTCGATCTATAAAATATTATCTTAAACTAACGAAACATGTATGATATTCAACAGGCTATTTTTAATAAGAAATAAAATAAATAATTATTCTTGTAAGTCAAAAGAACCTTACACCTTGTACATACATATATTTATAACAATCAAAGACTCATTATATTTAAAAAATACAAAGTAATTTTTAGTAGAGCAATTATTCACACGACAGAAACTATAAAACATTCGCCATAGTCCGCACCATAATTGATACGAGCCAGCTAAAAACCAATAGCAACCCTCAAATGATTTATGTTCGGCTAATGCGCATGTACAGTGACTTTATTAACATTTATTATGGTAATGGCCAGCTTGAATAATGTTTTAATATGCGCTGAGAGTATTGTGAGGTTCGGCCATATGGGCAGTCGATCAAAGCCGGGCGAAAAGTATAGTATGGTCCATATCCTGGACCGTAGATGAATATTGCACTAAGACATTCTAGTAATGCCGTTTTAATAACAGGTCGGACTTAAGCTGCTGAAGTGACTGGACTCATGACAATGAACATTCTTGCATATTGAGACAATATTAAGACGACTAAACCTGTCTATAGATGAAGTGAGATCAGGAGTAAACAAAACATTGCAATAAGTCTTTTAAAGGCAGTTGCCCACGAACCCATATTTTTTGTTTTACTCTAGACAGCCGTTATGACAATCATCATCTCAGCCATTTATTTCACTGTTAAACAAAAGATTCCCTCACAGATTTCTATTCAATCCGTATCGAAGCCTGCGTACATTCAGCTGTTTTCTGCAACACTCTCCTGGTCATTTATCCCTTTAACAGGGAGTGAGTCAACGCAGTCACATTCATGCAATTATGCTAACCAATGAAGGATTTCAGTCAGTGATAACTACAATGAGAAAAGAAGAAGGCATATTCTAATATTCTTCATTCTAAAGCCTCTAACTACAAATAAAATTTTGACTGACTCGGTGGCTAAGTGGTTAGAGATCCTGACCTCTCATCCGAGAGTCGAGGGTTCGATCCCCACACAGGGCAAAATTTTCTGTGATGAGCAGAATTGTTTGCTCTGAGTCTGGGTGTATTATATCTATATATGTATGTATTTAAAAGTATATGTGTATGTATATCAGTCTCTGGTTCCCAAGATACAGGGAATCCTAGTTTGGGGCCAGATGACCGTGTGTGATTTGTCCCAGATATTATTATTATTATTAAAATATGTTCTATTCTATTCTATTCTAATAGGAAGCCACTGGAAGCATATATCGAGGGTTCACGGGCGACTTGTATTAAGCGACATTTTTAGAAATGTTCAGGAGACTGATTTAAAAAAATATTTCTTAGAAAAATAATCATTAAAACTTAACTTAGTATTATATAGATTGTCGATATTCTTAATATTTTAAATATTATTCAGAAGTTATTTTTTGTAAGGTATTTTGTAAGAAATAAATTTTTAAAGTAGAGGTTACCTGTGTTTCCAAAAATGTCGCTTAATATAAGTCGCCCGTGAACCCTCGATATTATGTCAGAATGGTGTTAATTGGAAATCGATAAAAAAAATGTGGTGATAAACGGATGCTTTGAAGTCATATGATGATAAATGAGAAGAAGTAGACGAAGACGATACAGAAGTCAATTGAATGAATGAATGAAAACACATTATTGCACAACATACCTAAACAGGAAAATATAAGCAATATAGGCATACTTACATTGAACAAAAAAGTTATGCAGTTAAATTTTAATACAAGAAATTAATTAAGAAAGAAAGTCAACTTAATTCATAGATCTATGAAATATAGACTTAAAATAAACAATTGAATTTAATATAAGAATTAGAGAATATAGATTTAGAGAAAATTAAGCACATAAGATACATCTGCAAATGTCGTCACTTGCCATTTGTAGGTTATGGCGTCCTCACGACAAAACCTTTCCGATGCGACGCCTTTTCTGCAACCGCGAAACAAGGAATTTCTTATCTTTCGATTAGTTTGCAAGGACTGCAGGTCACAGGTAAAACTATAGTTCTAAATAAGTAGAAGACAACGAAGAACAAAGAAGTTCCGATTTGTAAAGGTCATTTATTTATTATAGCAACATTAAATAGCGTTCTGGTGCACGGGTCCCTTAGCATACCTTGGGATGGTTAGGCCATACTACACACACGGGGGTCACATAAGTGGTGGCTTTAGGACTAGTCGTTAACCCCACCGTCCGAAGTCTTAAATTCTCCTATAAGGCCTAGTGATAGCAAACAACACCAACGACTTAATGTGGCTTGCTTGCGGAGCACGGAAACGGTCCAAATTAATGCTACTAATAGTCAAATCCATCTAGATCATGATCGTGTTTGTAGTTGCTTGACCTACGTGATAGATGCGACCACGCAAGTCATAATGAGCCAGGACCGTTTCATATTAAATGTATGTCTTATATATGTCGTGTCTTGATCTGCTCAATTCCTTATGAACTGATGGCCACGACTTATACATATCTTTTGAAAAGAAAATAAAATAAAAAATGCAATAACTATAGAAGAATCTATTCAGTACCTATACGAGTAATATATTTATACTAAAGTCTGACGTCCCTAAAAACGAAAGTCTAAACAAGCTCCAACAGCTCTCCTAGACTCCACGTCGCGTCGTCCATTGTTGATGATAATTCATTCATGCAGTTTTGTCCCATGTTTCATAACCAACAATTAGCAATACGCGGGGTGCGCGCGCGCTGCCTCGAATTATGCCGCTTTATCTATTGCCCATGAATAATTCGAGTGCTATTACATGTCATATCCTATTACGGCGTGTTTTATACGGTCTTGTGTTTGGACAGGCTAGTTTTCTTGTAAATAGCAACGCTGTTAGTGATTTTGAACAATAGCTCAGAGAATTCGAAGCCTACTTTTTTGGTATCTTAAGTATCTTTGTCACTTTTCTCACCGGCTGTAACAAAAGGTTTAAAAATATTATTTTTTAATATTCCACCCAATTAAAAAAAGAAACAAATGAAACTGTCTAATTTTAACCAAAGATAAAAAGATACAACATGAGGTACATAAGTACGAGTAACTTGTTTCGGTATAGATTACAATTATTTTTATATACACTTAAGCAATTTCCTTACCGACCGAAAAATAAGTTATCTTTATTGCATACACAAGGTTCACAAGTTTAAATATTCCAGGTTAGTAAAAACTCTTAAATTATCCGTTCGCAGATAAATGTCAACGTACAAAGGTCGATAGGAAAGCGTAGTTTAGTTTTCAACTGATATGATAGCACACCCAAAAACTTATGCAGCTAAAGGACGACAAAAGGACTTCCGAACTTGAGACGTGGACCAAGCCTTTTGTGAATGAAACCTAGTTTTATTCCAAAGTTTTCAAGGAGACCCGTAGGTATGCTTATGGTTTTATCTGACCCGCATAGCACTCATACTCAGAGTTATGGGACAAAGTAAATTTTGTGTTTCTAGTAATCGAAGGTTACGATTCAAATACAAAACAAGTTAAATAATAAGGAATAAAGTACCCTCTAGCTAGGATTTCATAGTTTTCATTTCATTTAACTTTCCATATTTGCTAGAGAGATTTGATCCGTATTACTGGCCCTATCGATTAATACCATTAAAGTACAGGATGTTATTTTTTGTATTTTAGTCGGTTCGATTCAACAAGGGTATTTTCAAAAATATTTGCATGTAGTTTTGCTTCTTTATTTTTTTTATTTCCTTTGAGTAAAATTTGCTATGTCCAGTATTAAGAGTACTTTTCCTCCAGGCTTTCCAACATTCCACCCCATATATTGAAAAGTCACGAATTTCCCCAACACGCTTTTAGAGCTCTCAAAAAATGACCGAAACTAAATATGTACATTGACCGTGTAAGTATTAAACGCTTCAACAAACATTTTCGCTCGCAAATATTTACGAGAGGTGCACCGCCAAAATATCTACCGCTAATCTTGAGACCAAAATAAATTCACATACTTAAGTAAACGCACTTCTCATCTCATCTCAACTCACTAATGTTATAAATGCGAAAGTATGGATGTTTGCTTGTTTGTTTTTTATTTGTCTGTTTGTTCCACTTTTACACCGAAACTACTGAACGGATTTGGATGTTTGGTAGGTAGCTAGATAAAGCACTCGGCTAACACATAGGATACTTTTTATCCCGGAAAACTTAAGGGTTCCCGGAGGAATGCTTAAAAACTTAAAATTTCCACTTTGTCACTAGATGGCGCCACGTTGACATTTTCTTTCTCTCTGGGCCCAATTCTGAAAACCACGCAGATGAAGTCGCAAGCGCATGCTAGTTGAGAAATAAAAAGAAAACGTTAGGGTATTCATTGACCAATCCTTATAGTTACAAAATATATTATAATTGCGAAAGTGAGTTTGTTTGTTTGTTTGTCTATCTGTTACGTCGCAACGGAGCAATTAACGACCGGCATGATTTTTGCACAGAAATACATATTTGATGGGATAGGCTACATTTATTTAATCATATACAACTTACAAACAAATAATTAATAATTATCATAGCTACTCAACCGATTTCATTTAAATTTGAGAAAGAGCTTAGATTACAGGGCCGGAAAACACTTTAGGATAGCTTTTTCCTGAAAATGTTATATCCGTGCTTGCAAGCCGCAGCCGCAGCCGCAACGACAGTCATAGAAACGATTAACATCACCATCGTCCGTAAAAAAGTTCTCTCTAATCTGAGTTAGTCGGGTAACACGAAAATAAAAAAACCGCATCGAAATCCGGTAAACGATTTTCTTTAAAATCATGGATAATGAAAATGCATAAAAATCAAATTGATAATCGTACTTTTTGAAGCCGCTTAAAATCTTCATAGATTCAAAAATGAACGTGATTATTTGATATACAACATGCCAAATGTTGGACCACACATAATATAATATAGGGTTTCTTGCATTTTGGATGAAAAATGCGCAAGTTATGATAGTAGATGGACAGACGGACGGAACAATCTGATAACATTAATCGTATGGACTAAGTAAACCTAAAAAGCAAGCGAATTCAAATGGTGTCAAAGGTTGATTACACTTACTTACAATTATTTTACATAGGAACGTAAATAATATAACACAACTAGGTACAGTAGGGTTAGTGAGAAAGGAAATAAATTATATTTATAGCCCGGCTGTGCTTAATTTCTCGCGAATTTCTTTACCATTTGAATACACATGTTTGTAACATTAAAATTTAATAAGGCACTGGTATCCCAGGCCCTAAGCCTCTTCCGGTTGGCAACTAACTCTAAACGTATCGCTCTGTACTGTATTAATTTATTTTATAATTAAAATACTGTCAGAAGACCATACAAAATAGTGTTTTTCTGTGCTGTGTCCAAACCTACGTGTGTTACGATCATAAATTTGGTCCTTCAAGGAAAGAAAACCAATAATCGGCGTCCTGAAAACCGCAAGTATAAGCGAAATCGCCATATTTTTTTTGCCAACAACGCAGTCCACTCAGCAAGTAACACGCATACACGCACAGAAACGATCACACTACAATCAGTGGTGCCAACATTTCACTGCCCCCACGAACGAGGAGCCACAACAAGAAAGCAGTACAAAACGGAAGTTCCTACGACTTCATACTGAGCAAGACATAAGAAGAAGAACGGAACGTCAATTTTATTGACGCGATTTGAAATCCAGCAGCGGGCAACCCCATATGTTCCGGCTCGAGTTCCGGCGCACCCGTCACGAGATTCTCCGTCCTTCACTCACCGATAGCGGCGTCCTGCTCCGATTCGTCGTGACGATACCGACACGGCGCGTGTGAAGAAATTATCCGCCATATTTTTTACTGCTAACTGGGGACTTTGACAATAGCAGTCACGTTGACTAATTTCTTTTATTTTAAGTATAATTATGTAATAATTAAGTGTTAAGTCACGTAAAAATTGCATAATTAGCCAAATAGTGTGTAATTAGCTTGAATTAGTGTGCAAAAATCAGTGAAAATGTCTAAAAAAGACGGTGGTTTAGCCAAGCTTGTCGCAGCGCGTGGGCACGCCAAGCCATCTATCACAAAGCTTCTTCACTTCACGTCAAGTGACGACTTTCAAAAGGCATCCCTCGAGGTCCTGTCTCTAAAAAAGAACAGATTACAAGAAGTTTTTTCTCAATATAACGAAACTTCGATCGCTATAAAAGCCGTCGACGAAAATGATGAGGAAGATCCCGGCGAGATTGAAGACTATTACATAACGTTGATGTCTTCTCTCAATATTTCAATAAATAACCTAAAAGGTTCTGATCCAACTCCATCTCCCTCTTCAGTCGTCTCACGAATAAAACTGCCCAGCGTCGTAATCCCAATCTTCTCAGGCGATTATACTGCCTATACTGAATTTATAAACCTTTTTAATTCAATGATAGATAGGGACCCCACTCTCCCCCCTGTACAAAAATTGTACTATCTAAAGAATTTTCTGAAGGGCGAGCCACTATCTTTGATTGCAAACCTGCCAATAGACGACAGCAGCTATACACATGCTATTAAAATACTACGTGAAAGGTACGATAATAAAACTAAAATCGCGTACGAGCACATTTATACGCTACTAGACTTGCCTACCATGACTAGATCTACACCTATCATAATAAGAAATTTCATTTCAGAGTGTAAGCAACAACTGTCTGCCTTAAAAAATCTCGGTGAGCCGGTACAACACTGGGACAGTATCCTAGTGTGCATGCTGACAAGGAAGCTGGATCTGCTGACCAACAGAGCATATCAACTGGAACGTGATACCAAAACGAAGCCTACAATTTATGAGTTTCTGTCATTCCTTGAGCGTCGAGCTTTAGCTTTGGAAAATACAGAAACAGCTACACAGAAGTCACACCGGTTGGCATCTCATGTCGTAGCCCAGCACTCTCAGCAGTCAAACACTGCAGCGTCACCTCCAGTTTGCTTATATTGTAAGTTAAACCATAAATTGTTTATGTGTCCCAAATTCAAACTTGCACCATCCAATAAACGCCTTGAGTTTGTAATACAGCACAAGCTATGCAAGATTTGCCTTGCTCCACACCAGCGTAAGTGTAGGTTTTATTTTAAGTGTTCACACTGCAAAGGGCCACATAACACCCTGCTGCATGAAGAGAATGAAGAAAAGGTCTCTGTGCCAACGGTCACATTGCTTTCTGGCGACTCAAATGCACAAGTGCTTCTCCCTACTGCGCGAGTTAAGCTTATATCCCAGTCTGGGACTGAAATAAATATAAGGGCATTGCTAGACAGTGGTTCACAAGCTTCATTTGTTACTCAAAAAGTGGTAGATCTGTTGGGTATTCAACCAAGTCAACAAAATACAACCATAGTAGGTATTACCAACACACAGCGGTCTATAAATAAATGCATAAATGTTGAGGTTCATTCAGTAGCTTCTCCATTTAAAATAGGTGTGAATTGTCATGTGGTACAACAAATAACCTCAAAATTACCACAGACCAAGTATGATTTGTCAAAAATAAAAATTCCACCCGACTGTCAGCTTGCTGATGAGAGCTTTTACATGCCTGGAGATGTTCACATGCTGCTTGGGGCTGAAATATTCTTTCAGATCCTCCTGCCTCTGACAGGCAGTGAGCAAAGCTCCAGCGATCCAGCACAACCGAGATGGGTCAACACATCCTTCGGGTACGTCGTAGCCGGTGGCGGCGCCAACTCTTCTAAGGCCACAAAACAGGTGATATCCTTGTTTTGTCAAAACTGCGATAATAGTATCAGTGAGACCTTAGCAAACTTTTGGAAGACTGATTGTGTACCTGAGGCCTACCCAGATAAATTGCCAGAGCACGAATATTGTGAGAACTTGTTCAAAGACACAACTGTCTTGAACAACAATAAGTTTGAAGTGACAATCCCCCTCAAGCTCCCGTTAGAGCAAATAAATAATGAGCTTGGAGATTCATTTCATTTAGCCTTAAGCCGATTTCTCAATTTAGAGAAAAAACTTCAAAGAGATCCATCCCTATTTGATCAATATAAAAAGTTTATTCATGAGTACATCTCATTAGGCCACGGTAAATACGTTGAAATCGATACCTATGACCTAACAAAAGATCCAGTTTATTTTCTCCCGCATCATGCAGTAGTAAAAGAGGAAAACTGTACCACAAAACTTAGAGTTGTATTTGATGGGTCAATGCGAACTAATAAAAAGATTTCTTTGAACGATCTCATGCTTAATGGCCCAGTAGTACAAAAGGATTTGTTTGATATATTGATAGCCTTTAGGGCAGATAAATATTTCTTTATAGGAGATATTAGAATGATGTTTAGAAAAATTGATGTCAATGCACAACAGAGGTCTCTCTTAAATATTTTATGGCGAGATAGTCCCGATCAGGAAATTAAATGCATCCAACTGCAAACAGTAACTTATGGCCTTAAGTCATCCTCCTTTTTGGCCACACGGTGCCTGATAGAATTAGCCATAAAATATGAGCAGCAATTCCCTCTGGCATCAGTCATACTAAAAAACTATACATTTGTCGACGACACGGTCGTATCTTGCTCCAGTCATGAAATGCTAGAGAAAATGCAGTCAGAACTAATAGAGCTACTCTCTCTGGGAGGCTTCCAGTTACACAAGTGGTCTTCCAATTGTCAGTCCATTCTGGACAAGGTACCTAAGGAGACTCACCGATTAGGAGAGGTAGATCTGCAAAAAGAAAACACATCTGTGAAGGCTCTGGGTGTTCACTTTGACATACATACAGACACCTATCAGACTACATGTCCAGAACCCTATGTAAGCAAAAATGACTCAAAACGCGACATACTAAGCTATATAAGTAAATTTTATGATCCCTTGGGGCTGATAGGGCCTATCTTTGTTCGCGCAAAAGTCATCATGCAGCTGCTGTGGTCAGCCAAGATAGACTGGGACACCACGCCTCCAGGTAATATTCGAGAGCAGTGGGCAGAGTTTGTAGATGGTCTTTCAAAGATGAACACCGTTCAGCTTCCTCGCTGTGTGCACTCCAATGACAGTGTCACGACGCAGTTGATAGGTTTCGCCGACGCCTCATCTGTCGCTTACGGCTGCTGTCTGTACCTACGATGCATAGACACTGAAGGTAATGTGAGCAATAACTTACTTTGTTCGAAATTTAGGATAAATCCTCAGAATAACAAACTTACAATGCCTAGATTGGAGCTAAATGCAGCGTTGTTATTGGCCAGACTTTTCACAAAGGTAGACTGCGTTCTGAAATTGAAGTTTCCTATTCATGACACCTATCTGTTCTCAGATTCTCAAATAGTACTAGCATGGTTAGGTACTGAAGTACAAAAGTTAAATACCTATGTAGCAAACCGTGTCAAAGTGATCAATGAACTGTCAGATGGCTGCCATTGGCGCTATGTAAATACGCAGGACAATCCCTCAGATTGTCTTAGCAGAGGGCTTCATCCCCACGAGATACAGTCATACAAACTGTGGTGGCATGGACCTACCTTTTTACAAAATAAAAATTGTAAATTTGAATCTCAATATGAGTCACCTGAAAACTTACCTGAGGTGAAAGAAAAAGTTAATGAAGTAGTATGTAATGTAACTGCTACAAATAACTCTTTATTAGAGTCAATGAAAAAATACTCTAATATTAGTAAAATTGTAAGAGTGTTAGCGTATGTGATAAGATTCTGTAATAACTGTAAAAAACAGTCTGTAAAAATACAGCAAAATTTTCTATCTACTGTAGAACTCAATGATGCACTGTTAATGTTGATAAAGAATGAACAAAAAATATATTTTCATTCAGAAATAAAATCATTACAGAATGATGGTCAGGTCACAGGTAGTTTAAAACCGCTGCATCCCTTTATAGGTAGCGACGGTATTATGCGAGTAGGAGGTCGCCTTCAGAAAGCTTCGATCCCATACACAGCTAAACACCCTGTAATTCTACCCAAAAAGTCGACCATCACTGAGCTCATGATAAGATGTGAACATTTAAGATTATTGCACGCTGGTCAAAAGATAGTTCTCAGTAGTATAAATCAAAAATATTGGATAATAGATGGCTTAAGAACTGTAAAAAAAATATTACATAGTTGTGTAATCTGTTTCAGACTCAAGGCCACAGCAACAAATCAGCTGATGGGTTCCTTGCCAGCCGATCGCGTTAATGCTAGTCGCCCCTTCGAAAAAGTCGGTGTAGACTACGCTGGTCCGGTCTCCGTTAAGCAAAGCCGCGTCCGCCGAGCTGTCATAGGAAAAGGTTACATAGCAGTTTATGTATGTTTTACTACCAAAGCCATTCACCTCGAGCTAGTCTCAGATCTCACTACAGACGCGTTTCTTGCATGCTTCAAACGCTTTATATCGCGACGGAACCTACCCAGCGACGTCTACAGTGACAATGCGAAGACATTCGTAGGCGCAAGGAACCGATTAGACGATTTGTATAAGCTGCACGCGTCGCAGGCCCATCAGGGACAGGTGCAATCTTTCGCTGCAGAACGGGGAATTCGTTTTCATTATATACCAGCCTACAGCCCTGTCTTTGGTGGACTCTGGGAGGCGGCGGTCAAGAGTACTAAGTACCACCTAAAACGTGTAGTAGGAAAGGCATTGTTGACGTACGAGCAGTTAAGCACCGTCTTAGCAGAAATAGAAGCAGTGCTAAATTCGCGACCCTTGACGCCTATGTCAGCCGATCCAACTGACTTCTCCTACCTAACCCCCGGGCACTTCTTGACTGGCGCACCTCTCAATGCCTATCCTGAAAGGGACGTAAGTGACACTCCAACAAACTTGTTGCGATTCTGGTCTCTCTGTGAGAACATGAAACAATGTTTCTGGAAATATTGGAGTAGGTACTATCTTACTGTTCTTCAAAGCCGTCCTAAATGGCGTACCGATAGGCCTAATGTAAGTGTAGGTAGCTTAGTTATACTCCGCGAGGATAACACAGCCCCGCTGCACTGGCCGATGGCGAGAATAACCCGAGTATTTCCAGGAGATGATGGCAAGGTCCGCGCTGTCGAAGTAACTACAGCCAATGGTCATACTCACCGTCGGTCCGTGACTAAGATATGTGTCTTACCTATAAGTACATAATATAAAAAAATATGTAATGCTTAACTTTATATAATAAGCTATTTTTTAGAAAAAGTTTTTAACTTTGATTTAAAGTGATGTACTTATCTCTAATTTAAATGTTAATAGCAAACCTAGATAGATATATTTATAGGAAATTGCAATTTATAAAAATGTTATTACCTAATTTTCTATATTGTCTCTCAGGCAAGTATATGTTGTCAAATTCCCCAGTTAGCAGTCAACAACTTGTCAAGGCAGTATTTTATTTTTTCTAAGATGATATTTTTGTGTTCAATTTTTAAAGTCAATCTCAATGATGCCAGATTGCATTTTTTTTTTGCTTTGGTGTGGTAAATGTGTAAAACTATAAACTTTATACTTACAACATAACATTAAAATTGTATAATACAGTATAAAATTTTTTGTAAAACATAATAACATTTGCAAAGTGCATTTAATCTTTGAACAAAGATGTTTTCAAGATTCATTAACTATATACCTGTTATGTATATGGGTATCAAAGAATAAAACAAACTGTAAATTAAACTTAAATTTCTATATTTAAACAGTTTAATGTTTTAAGTAAATAATAAGGAACTAAATAACATTGTATTTATTTAAGACAAATAACTCTTTTTATGTCACAAAAATTTGTTAAAAATTGTATTTTTTTTTTCTGTTTCAAGCCCAACTTAGGTTTTTTTTGTTTTTTAAGGGCGCAGCATGTTTGTAACATTAAAATTTAATAAGGCACTGGTATCCCAGGCCCTAAGCCTCTTCCGGTTGGCAACTAACTCTAAACGTATCGCTCTGTACTGTATTAATTTATTTTATAATTAAAATACTGTCAGAAGACCATACAAAATAGTGTTTTTCTGTGCTGTGTCCAAACCTACGTGTGTTACGATCATAAATTTGAATGATCAAATCAGCATTTAACAACAATAATCAGTAGCAAAGAATAGCGGCAGTAATCAGGTTTGAGAAGGAAAGGAAAAAAAATGAAAAATTCGGGATTGTATCAAAATCTCAAGTTAGGTTAGGTTTCGCCATGGAAAATTTACAATGCTTTCATACTCCTACGTCGAAAGTAAAAATTGTTTGCCAAAGTCAAAAGCATTATATTTCATTTAAATTTTTTGTAAACTTATTGAAGGTCAACTTCCTTTGCTAACTGTTAATATAGGTATTTACATCGGTAATGTCTGCCTTACTAGAGTAAGATTTTAAAAGTGCCTTAAATTCGAAATATCGATGTATAATCTAAGACCATTGACCGTACGTCTAGATATTTACAGAGTC
Source organism: Coleophora deauratella (assembly GCA_958295455.1). Taxonomy (NCBI): domain Eukaryota; kingdom Metazoa; phylum Arthropoda; class Insecta; order Lepidoptera; family Coleophoridae; genus Coleophora; species Coleophora deauratella. The sequence goes on along the minus strand of OY282403.1, from coordinate 6,033,366 downwards.
ATTGTATTGTTAAAAAAGAAAAGAAATAAATTTAACGCAAGACCGCGTAAAATATTCCTCTTGCTTGCAGTAGCGGTCATCTGGCACTTTGCCAACAAAAATATCCTCGAGCACAACAAATAATCTGTTCCGACGGACGACGGTCACCGACGCAAAATAACACAGATTAAGAACACTGAAATTACACTGGATAGGTGTAACACAATTATTATATGAAAAATCTAACACCACAAGCGGACTGAGTGGGAAGCGCTCCATTGGAAAAATAATGTCTTAAAAGACGTCGCGGTTACGTTTAGGGAGTTTAAATGTTTCTGCCCGTAGCGTTTGGATTGAAGAAAATATGGAAATGCTGAAACCCTCTTAAAATATTTATTGGCGAAACGTCCGTGCAAAGTCTCAATGGCAAGTGTCACACCACAGATATTACAAGCTCGATACAATGTCCAGGAGCCATACATTCGTATTATCTTAGAAGGAAATATGTGACCGCAGCACATCCTACGCTTGCTATCTGTTTCTAACTTATGGCGTCTGCCATAACGCTATCCTGCTGTCAGGGCAGCGTTCCAGAATTGGTGTTAAACAGAGTTCATTCATTCTTATACAACTCTTGCCCGAGTTAAATCATTTTAAATATCGTAAATACTAAAGATTTTTATTTTGAAATAAAGCACACAAGCACATCTATAGTATAGTAACCGTTGTCGACGGTGACTGGTGAGCATTCGCGGCCGTCCGTTACTCGCTGCACTCTTTGTCTTGCACTCTATAAACAGACTTGTCACCCAGGAATCCCGTTTGGCGACACTGCACTGCGATTACTAAAGTACCACATATCACCAAACCTACTCGATGCCTATACTGCGGACTGATAAGTAGGAGTTTGCAAACTTAATGAACTCTTTATTGTTTTTTTTTTACTTTATGTTAACAGTTTTATACGTGGTAATACAATTGTTTTATAGGTACTGTTTTAAGAGATTTTTTCTTTCATTTATTACGTATACATTCCATTAATGAATTACAGAAACATCACGCTGACCAATTATAAATTTAAAAATATACCGGTTGACGCTTGTCCATACATATGTACGTGCCTGATCAACTATTCGTGCGCACATAACATTATAGCGAATGTGAAATTAGCATTCTTTAATCATTTTATCAAATAGCCGTGGACAAGTAACATTGTCTTATGGTTGTTTTAATATTACATAAGTAATATATATCTTTTTATTTGTTTTACTTTAAAAATATACACCGTAAACTAAAATTACGGTTACATTTTCAAGATGACGACTGTAGTGCAAAAGATAGAAGAAGGATATCACTTTATTATAGAAGAATGTGCAGGTACAAACTTGTTTAAAATTTTTCCTAATATTTACAAAATTATGCTTAGTTTGTATAGAATAAAAAAAAATGTAATGTGCAGGTGGTAATATTAATGTACTCAACTCTACTACAGAGGAACTAAACAAAGAGTACAAAAATAAAACTTCCAAGCGTGAAATTCGAATAATTTAGAAATATCTGAACCGATATTTTTGTCAATGCGTGCAAAACAATAAACTATTCGTATTTAAAAATATAGCTTAACACCACCAAAATATTGAATCCATGCTTTCACAATATTAAATCATGTGACATAATTAAACATGCTTCAAAAAGATTTTTTTATTTTTTTATTCAATGAAAACTTTTCAAAATTGTGAGATATTGTTCACATTCTTGCTTTCTATTCACATTCTCTTCGATTTCAACCGTGAATATGCTGTGCGCTTCTAATAAAGCATAAGGATCAATTTAACTTCTGTGGTTTTATTGAAACTTTATAATGTCAATATTAATAATGATAATGTTGTTTCAGACAACCGTACGAAGGATTGGTTTCTTGTGGGAGGACCGGTCCCAGTGTTAGTAATAGTGGGAGCATACCTTTACTTCTGTACGAAACTTGGTCCAAGACTTATGCAGAACAGAGAACCTTACGAACTGAAAAATGTGCTTTTACTTTACAATATCTTTCAAGTGGCGCTTAGTGCATATCTCTTTATTCAGGTCAGTCCAAATAAGTTTACATAAGATGGAAGGTGCAAAAAATTCCACTCAAATGATACCAAAACTACCAAACTTTTTAAATACCTACGCACGAAACTAAACAACTAATTACTAGAAACCCATACAGAATTCTCAAAAAATCTGCACTCTCATACAAAATTTGCTGACTGGCTGAGCCGCTTGTATGAAAATTTAAATTTAATTCGCGAATTCAGTATTGGTTCCATATGAATAGTTGTTCAATTTATGCGTAGAACACCCTGTTAAAATTTCGGGGAGTGATCTGATTACAACCTTAAATTATCTATTTAAAATTTCAAAGGCATCGTGCCTTAAAGTGGCCGATCGTCACAATCGTCATAACTAATAAGGAATTCGTTTTTTTAAAATAATCGTGTGCTGTAAACCTAATATTATTATTATTGGCAATGTTACAGGGTGCGGCAGTTGCATGGATCAATAACTTTAATTACTTCTGTGAACCTTTAGATTTCTCTCGGACCCCTTCTGCAATGAAGGTAAGACTAACATCATATTATTTAAAACAATACGCAGTAAAAAACATAATAAATACTAGTATAAAATTGCGACGTGGTTTTGTTGAGTAAAAAGATCTAAAAAACTAGGTTAAGGACTTTAGTGGATCATATGATTAACCGAAATAGACATGTTAATATTAGGAATACCAAAACAAGGGTTTAGTGCAATTATGTGTTATGATGACTAGATTATTTATATATTCAACCATAAAGTTTTTCTATGACTAGAAAATATCGCAATTGATATTATTGTCTTAATTATTCATCCCAGAAATACCGTTTTTCTGGGATGAATAATTATTATTACGGTATTAGAATTACCTTACTAGAACTCTTTAAGTATCCAGAATAAAAACACAAAAAAGTTTACATCTCTTTAACACAACCCAAATAAAACATGAGAGAACTACGTATAGAAGAGAACAGAACAGAACAAAACAGAACAGAACATAACAGAATATAATAATTTTTTATTTGGCGTACAAACAAATTACAAAATTACAAGCAAAACATTACAATTAAAAATACCAAAAAGGTGCAAGCTCAGCATATATCTCGCACCTTTATTATTTTACAAAAATAGGCAGGTATATCTTGCACCTACAAAACGTATCTTTACCGTTTTATACAGACATCTTCCTAAATTTAAAGACAATCGCAAATTTTCAGATGGCCTCATTGGTGTGGTTGTACTACATAGCAAAGTACACTGAACTGCTGGACACTGTGTTCTTCGTGCTGAGGAAGAAGAACTCGCAAGTGACCTTCCTCCACCTGTACCATCATGCCAGCATGCCCATCGCAACTTGGCTAGGGATCCGGTACTTTGCGTGTAAGTGCATTGCGTTACCTACTTGCTTCGCTGGCTCAGACCCAAAGAGGATCTTGGCCTCGGACACCAAATGTTACAACTTTCGTTCTGCGGCACTTCATGTCAATCACTCTTTGGAAGGCACTTAGGTTCTTCTGCATTTCGTCACGCGGCTAACAAGGAGTTTCACAGTTAGTTATCCCATGTACCCGCTCTTAGCAGTGCGTAGAGTTAACGAATGTTTATTTTTATTTAGTTGAAATCCTTTAATTAGTGTCACTAACCAACACAAACAATGAGTATCAACAATATTAATAAAACAATATATTTTTAGTACGCTGTGAATAAAATGGTAGGTATTTACATTGCGGTTCACCGTACCCCTGTCCATACCCCTGGTGGTACGTTGTATAGATAATTTTTCGAAATTCAGATCTATGTCACAGATAAAAAAAACGACGATATAAAAGAATGTGGAAAGCATCTACTTAAATAAAAAGCATTTTGATTTAATTTGATTTGATAAGGTAATAGATACTATGTGGTCGCCAGTCGCCTGATGACCCTATCCTTGAGGAGCCCCTAAAAATCCCTAGGTTAGGTTAGGTTATTGGTTTTACCGTATAAAGGAGCCTTTGAATGTGTTTCATCGAAGCTCCTCGACAATATGGCCAGTCATTTCATTATCTGGCTAATTCTTATGATTTGACCACGACAGAGACATTAAAGATCCAAAAAACTTTATTTGTAAATGAAATATTGTACGAATTAGGGCGTTTGATAATGTGATTGTACCAATTAGGAATTGTTAGAAGTGCCCCGAATTCTGTAAAAGTAGATAGCTAAAAATTTTCTTATAGTGCATTTTTTTCTTTTAATTACAGCTGGCCACGGTACTCTGACCGGCCTGCTCAACTCCTTCGTCCACATAGTGATGTACACATACTACTTGATCTCGGGTCTGGGTCCCGAGTACCAAAAATACGTATGGTGGAAGAAGCACGTCACTACCATACAACTGGTAAGCTCTTGCAGACTACGCGAGTACTGAAAATATATCTCTCCGAGGATTACAAATGACAACATTATTTGGCCGTAGTTATTCCATACCGATTAAACTGTTGGATAATGTACTTTATGTCAGTGACATAAAATGAACTTTAAATCAGTTGAATAATGTACTCTGTGTCAGTGAAAGCAAGGAATAAAGTACTTTATCTCAGTGACATAAAGTACATTATCCCTTACTTACTTTAAATCAGTTGGATCGTTACGGCATAATAATGCCATTTATCAAGCGGTTTAGGCTGAGGATTCCAAAGAATCTTATGGACTGATAACAAAATCAAAAGTTATCTACTTACTGATCCGAGCCCACTTAGAATTAAAATTACTGATCCAAAGTGCAGCAATGTATTGTCAGTTGTTTACTTGCTTACATGCATGTTTTCATAAGTAATGTAAATTGCAAATTAACCTCAATACCCAACAAAAACAAAACAAAGTTTTGACAAGTGAAAGTTTCCGTCATTAAAAACAGGCGTGTTATACCTACGTATTCGACCACTCGGATAGCCTTTCGCGTCTGTACATTTCTTAAATTTCCATCACTTAACTTTTCCGTACCTCAAAAGGAAAAAAGGAACCCTTATAGGATCACTTTGTTGTCCGTCCGTCTGTCTGTCCGTCTGTCTGTCTGTCAAGACCTGTTTTCTCAGGAACGCGTAGACGTATCAAGTTGAAATTTATATCAATTACTCAGGCCTGCAATCCCTTGAAGCTGTGAAAAAATCTACTCGGACACTCGCATGGGAATCAAAACCTAAAGGGTACTTCCCGTATACCTAGAATCATGCAATTTGGCAACAAGCAATGCTTATAGCACAAGTAAAGCGAAAAGTCCGAAAACCAAAAATTCGAGTGTCCAAATATGCAGCATAAAATGCCGCATCTTTTGATTGCGTTGGCATAAAAATTCGATTTTTTTACAGCTTCAAGGGATTGCAGGCCTAAGAATTTGATATAGAGTTCAAGACATGTGTGAATATGAATTTATACGGAACCCTCAGTGCGCGAGTCCGACTCGCACTTGGCCGGTTTTATGCACTCGCCTCTCTTTTATTGTTTCGTACTTATAATTAAACCCGCTGGCTCAGGCACTAGACGGTGGTTGCCCCATGTTAAACTCATATTCACTCTCGATCATATCTATAACATACAGCTTTACGCTTAGTAACCGTTAAGATTTATTTTCCTACAGATCCAGTTCAGCATGATATGGGTTCACAATTTCTTCGTTATGTTCACTGACTGCAAGTACCCCAAGGCTCTCCACCTCATCATAGTTTTGGAGTCCTCCTTCTTCCTCTATCAGTTTGGGAAATTCTACCTCAAGAGCTACAATAAGAATTCTGACAAGAAAGTGTTGGCATCCGAAGAGAGAAGGACAAAGAAACCCGTAAAAGTTGACTAATTAGGTACTATGTAATATTATAACTAGGTACTAATAATTAGGTATGTAAAACTTTATAAATTAAGCCATAATTTATAATCAATAAGTTGGTAAAAAATATACTTTTGATAACGTACTTGTAAATGTTTCGTAATTAATTATCATACTAGATACTTATACAACGTTAACGTAAACGAGATCCCAAAAATTTAAAAAGATTACATTAGTTTCAGCAACTTGTTTGTAACAATGTCCTAATTGCAAATAATTAATTAGCTATTTTACATAATGAATTGAAAATGTCAAAGTCATACATATTCCTTATATAGAGGTATAATCTATAAAAAAGATGACTGGTATAAACGTACTGTCACGTGTTACGTCGTTGTACCTAAAACTCCGGAATAAAACGGTCAACAATACTGACGCAATTACAATAAACGCGATGATTTTGCATAATTTTATTGATCCAAATAGCCATAGATCATTAATCTTCGGGTCAATAATAATACATATTAAACACGTCAGCATTGATAGTGCTGTACGAATGTCTGTTTTATCGATAAATGTAAACATGTAACTAGAGTGGCACTGTTATAGTTTTTCTATCAATTACGATATCTATATTGATATCATCATCATCAGGCCTTTTACATCTTGACAGATGGTTTAAGCAGCGTGAGTGTGAGTGGAGCAACGCCGCTCATGACTAAAAAGTCCAATTCTGGAGCGACACATACGGCCGCACTTCTGGCACACGAACTGAAGCTGCGGGTCTGACAAGACACGATTGTGCCTTTTTGTGCACATTTTTCGCAATATATTCGCCGATCGTGAACCGATTTCAATTTTTTTTAGTAGATTATTACAATACAAAATTATAAATGACACCATATAAATTTTCATAAATCATTTCAGTACTTTTTGGCAAATTAAAAAACAAAAAAGCTTAGTTGTAGTCGTTACGATTGAAGTCTCTTGGTCTTGGTTTTTTAACGTATCAATATCCATAATGTTCTAAGTTCTAACGTAAAATTACAAATATCTGGCTTCTAACATCTCTTTATCGATAAAATTTCTGATAAACCGAGCGATAAGCAACCAGACCTATTTAATAGTATTGTGCAAATCTGCGATGACCGATGGAGCGTACCAAATGACATGATCGATCATACGCGTCCCGTCGTTTTGTGTGCGCGACTGTCCAGGTGCGGGGCACGGAACCAATGCAATGGTTCTTTGGATTTTGAAAGTAATTCTTAGTTTTGGTTCGTATTTTACTAAGGCTAGGAATATTTTTTAAATCGTGAACATAGATAAAAAGCAAATTTTGAAAATCTGTTTAATTTAGCCGCCGAGCAGTTGGTAAGCCCTTGGCATCATCTCACCTGGTGGTAAGTGATGACGATGCCGAAGATGGAAGCGGGCTTACCCAGATTCCTTGTTTTGTACTTGTTGTGTACTTGGTTTGGTAGTGGTAAAGCATTTTAAAAGCCCACATGGCTAACTACAGTTGTTACTCTAAACATCAACAATGTATTTTGATATCATCATTTACACTCCAGTAATATTATTCTAAATTGCGAATTCTAAAATAAATCAATAAATACAACCTAACGTATACCCCAAAGTATTTCTGATCTGTTTTTAAGAAAACTATCAAACTTCTCTTGTACGAAAACAAACACGAAAACAATTCAAATATTTGCCATATCACACCCTTACAAATTGTTTGGTCAAACTTTTCACACGTCCCAAAATCTCGGCTAAGCCTCGTACCCTTGTTTAAGACCAATAAAAATCACAAGTGGGTCCGGTCAGGATATCGAGATGTTTTGCACCCTCAAATACTTAGTAGCACCAATAAAATCGACGGTTAAACATTCAAATCTCATCCCTATTTCGTAAACCAAAGGGGAGAGATAAAGGCATTTGATGAGTTTGCTAGAGGAAAATTCACTCTCTTTCAAGTGATTTCCCCAGTTTCCCCATATGTTGAAAACAACCGGCCAACACGTTAACTAGCTGACCGCCCCTCGCCAAATTGAGGGTAGCCGAATGGAAATCATCGGTTTTATTGGAATTTCCTGTGAGTTATTTTCATACGCGTTTCAGATTGTTGTGAGTAAGGGTGGAGAGTGTGAAAAGGGACGTTGTAGAATGTGTAACGCAGGGCTACTAGGAGTTTTTAATATGTAAATAGAGAGTAGTATATTCCTTGTGTAAGAGTCAAGGCACTTCCGTTTTGAAGTATGCTACGGATAGTTTTGCGAAAACTTTTAATTCAAAATTTAATAATTTATTTCTAGATCTTTGAACCCTGCAGTATTACGTTTATTTACATAATAAAATGATGGGATTATAGAATCGATTCATAATTAGAAAAAACGTACAATTGAAATAAGAACCTCCTCCTTTTTCAAGTTCTTTAAAAAAATCACATAAGATAAAATTATTGCGCGCAATAAATCATATGAATCTGAATAATTCACACATCCTCCCTCGGCGGAAGTGTGATCAATTGGGCGGAAACTGGCGGAAGCGTCTTGACCGCGGAGGTCGAGTGACCCTTCCCTGTCCCTTTCAATCATAAGCCCTGTGAGGGTGAGCCTTAAGCGGTTCACACATATTTTTTTGGCTACTAAAAGTATTTATCAGTAAAAATTGTATCTTACTAAAGTATTCGAGATAAGAGAGATTTTTAATAGCTTAACTAACAAACCTAACCAAGAGAATTTGAATTGGTTTTTAACTGTGAAAATATATTAGAATCAGTTTTTAACAATACCTAGAAGTCATTAAAAAGACAACAAATAATGTAAATACCTCAAAAGATTTAATTAAAAAAACATTTGATTGAAAAAATGCATCACAAAACAATACTTTAACTAAATTAATTTCAGCAAAAACAAAACACTAAACTATATGTTTAGAACATGTTACATGAAGACTTGCTAAAATAATTTTACAAAGTTAATTTGCATTCAAAAACACTACCACAGTCTTGCAGAAAACACTACTCACATTTCATTATCTTATAGAGAACCAGGTTTTTACTTATTATCACTAGAACCGATGGTAGGGGTTACACAAAAGCGACTTTGGCCACTGTCTGTAGAAGCAATAGCAAAGTGACAAAGTATAGAACGTTTGGTGCACGGGGCTGGTTCGCTTTGCTATCGCTGGCAGTGAGGACTTTCGGTGCTGGCATCGCGAAGGCTTGGTTGTTGCATCGATTAAGCTGAAACAAAGTATACTAATAAACAAAGAAAGTAGGTATAAGATATATCAAAACATACACCTAACGTTGTGATAGAATAGGATAAATGTTAAAGTTAATTACACATCTTAAATAAATCGTACTTTCTGCAAAAAATGTTACGTTTTTCCTTTAAGGTTGAAATTTAAATCACTGGCAATATATTTAGAGTGTTCGTTTTGCACATAACTGGAATTTCCAAAAAAAATCATATAAATTTTTATTTTTTTTAATTCAGTCTGCTGGTATGAATAAACCTTTTGACTCCATCTATAATTTAAAATATTTACAATTATTTTAATTTAAGTCTGTACAATTTACGTTTCTACTGGTTTCGAGTGCGGATTGCCAACACTACACAGATCTTTTATTTTACACAGGGAACCACATTAGAACCTACTCCCCCACCACTTATCACTTACCTATTTGTTCTGTGACGTATTCTCGTATATTCTGAGTGATGATTCAAGATTCAAGATTCTTTATTTGCATAAAAACAGGTACATTTAAGATAACATAAAATAAGTAAAGTCTCATCTGTTTAGTTAACACTTACTTTAGCATGCAAATTTAACAAATATTATAATTAAAATTTAAAAAGAATGTAAAATGTCATTTTAATTTTCGATACATTATTGCTATGATATAATATATTTTATTATTATTATTACACACATTAAAACATTACATTATCTTATTATCTATCACTATCATATTTACATCATTTATTAATTAAGTCATAATAAAAATTTTGATCTATTAACCAGTCAAACAATCTTTTTTTAAACAACGACAGGTGAAGATCTTTTATTGCATTTGGGATCAAATAAAAAAATTTTATACACATATAATAGCAATTTTTTTGATAGAGTGTAGTTCTTGGAAAATGATCAAGCGCTAATTTATGCTCATTCCTGGTGCACCTTGGGTATGTTCACCCATACCTTTGCCATTTTAAATAGGTACGTATGCCTTTTCACAAACATACATATCTCAAATATGTACAGACTCGGCAAGGTGAGCAATCGAAGTTGTCTAAAAAGTGGCTCACAGGAGTCCATAGGATGTGCTCCACAAATAGCACGCACACACTTTTTCTGTGCAACGAAAACCCTATTTATCATCGAGGAATTACCCCACACAACCAGTCCGTATCTTAGCGTGGACACTATATAGCCATGATACGCTAATATGGCTGTTTTGCGGCTTGATAGTTTTCGTAGTCTGCCCAACACGTAAACAAATCTATTTATTTTGTTACAAACCTTCTCAATATGCGCCTCCCAACTTATATATTTATCAAAAACTACCCCCAAGAATGACACCTGTTCTACATCTTTTATTGGTTGATCTAAATATTTTATGTCTAGATTGATTTGTTTACGTTGCCTTGAATAAAATTGCATAAAGTTCGTTTTACTTATGTTTACTTGTAGATTATTTAAATTAAGCCATTTTACAATATTATTAACTGTTTCGTTGCTGTCCGCTTCATATTTATGTAGATCATTAACATTACTTCTTATTATGACAGAAACATCATCAGCAAATAGTATACATTTATGCTCAGTCACATTTGGAAGGTCGTTGATATAAAGTAGGAACAGTAGGATCAGTAGTGGTCCCAGGATACTTCCCTGAGGAACCCCAAAATTGTTATATCTAAAATCAGATCTGTATCGTAATGCACAGTTCTTTTCGTTCATTATAACTGCTTCAACACATTGCTGCCAGTCAGTTAGGTAGGATTTTAACCAATCCAATGTTGAGCCCCTAATTCCATATCTGAACAGTTTATTTAAAAGCAAGCCATGCATTACGAAGCAGAAAGCTTTCGACATATCTAGAAACAACGTCATTACAATTTTTTTTGTGTCAATATTGTGTATTATGTCATTTACTAAATCAAAAGTGTGGACTTGCTCTTCTGAAACTCATATTGTTCGTTTTTATAATGTTATATTTACTACAAACTACATGTCACTTGTGTTTTACAGATTTCAGATTCGATAGAGTCAAGAAACTTTCACTGGAGTTATGCGTCTTTTAGCTTGCGAATGACGTTCAAAGTTAGCTACCACGTCTTAATACCACAGATTATCATATCTCTGATGCTGAAGTAAAAAAATAGTACTTACTTCACAGCAGTTGGTATCAGGTGACCCGACGCAACCAGACCGGCATCCGCGAACCACAGCCTCATAACCCGTTTCGCCTTTCGATATCACTGTCGTAAAGCACTTGTCATCTACGCTGTGACATGTTATAGTGTGCACTCTGCAACCATCACATAGATATAAAAATTTTTCGTTGTACAATAATTAAACATCATGTAAATATAATCTAAGATTATTAACCAATTAATCTTATGCTTATTCAATTAACAAATGCAACAAAACTTGTGTCTAGGTGTTTCATATCTATAAAAGTATGCTATAATTATGAATAAATGAAATGAATATCAGTCACTGGTTCCCATAGTAATGGAAGTCTTAGTTTGGGTCAAGATGACCATGTGTGATTTGTCCCGGAATATTTAGTAGTCTTCCAGCTGACAAGATGAGGCATTTTTAAACTGACGTAACACATAGAATTGATGAAAGGGATGACCAAACATAGTCCGAATGCTGGACCGTTTTTTGTCACAGACACACTCAACATAGATTATATAACAGCGACTTCAACTAAAAATAATACTATTCTTCACGAGGACTCATGGATTCTTGAAAAATAAAAATAAAACATAACAAAGTGACAATCGAATAAAGCAACTTGGTATTCGTGTGATGATCCAAAATTGCCTTGCGGACTTTGTTTGGTTTCATGAACAGAACTGTATTAAAATGTATTAGCTTATGTGTTAAAAAAATGGTAATAGGAAATGTATTAAAATTGTAAGTATTGTTTTAACTGCTAGCTGCCAATTTTGTGACGACGATAAGCTTTTCTAAAATTTTTATTTTCTAAACCTCATAATAAATTACTGGATTTACAGGTGTTTTATAAATAAATTCTAACGGTTAATTATAAAGAGCTCTGTATAACGTACCTGGAGTTATTAGGATTAAGACATATTGACGGGATTTCTGCACCGTATGAGCTTCCTAGCACATGGGTGTCAATTTTTGGATCGCCGTCTTGTTCGAGAGGGAAATTTAGAACAAGAAGAACCAAGCAGTACCTGAATCTTGTTGGATCAAGGCATGCTCTCAGCGGCGTTTCGGCTTTATACGCGCAGACATAGCACTCCAGGGGCCGTTTCTTGGAGGTCCTGGTGACGGGCAGGTTCTTGGGCGAGACGACCATCTCAACGGGTGGAGGCGCTCGGCGCGCTGCCGCTATCGGCGACGACCGCTCGTGATTGCTGTCCTCTTCTTCATCATCATCATCTTCATCTTCTTCATCGTCTGCGTCTTCATTTCGTCTGAGAGGAAGAGGTGAGCCATTCGTTTTAAAATGATATTGTTGACAATCTGATGGACCGTGACCAGAATAACACTCCTTACAAGAGGACTGACAGATGTTACGACATGCTACTATCTTCTCTTGTAACATTTAGGGCCGAGCGGGATAACCAAATGACAACTGTATGGTAGTTCTGTTTCATCGCAAGTGTGTAGCTCTAGCTTCTTAACGTCGTAGTAATAGTTAGCGGTAGTTTTCTTAGGGATGGATCTCCATGAGAAACAACCTACCTACTTGGCTGATACTGTGGTATGTTAAAAATTTTCTGATAGTTATGTCTATAGGCTCCTATGGACTAGTTACTCCTTGTCAAGCTGTGAACTATTCACAAAGACCAATGAGGATGACTAGCAATTATCCACATACGCACAATGCCGGGTATGATACGCGAAATGGGAGAAATCATGTTCGAAAAATTTCCCACACGGACTTAAATTTTGATACACTATTTTCTGATATAAATATAATATTACTTAATATTCGAAAATATATTTTACATGGCTTTCAATGATTTTGAATAATTTATAATATTTTCAAACGCTAGTAGTCATCTGGATCTGCGTTATCATTTTTTTTTTCAGCAAATGATATTTTTCTAATCACAACGTGGCATACAATAATAATAAGGCTACAAAAATTATGAATACACTCGCCTTCCCGCCACACATAGAAACCTAAGGAAACCCTCTTACCAAAACTACGCAGTATACAACTCAACGAAGGACATTACTCACTCCTCTTCGTCTTCGTCGTCACCCTTACAACTGAGTCTTGGTGGCAGGAGCAGCAGCAACGTCGCCAACACAAGGGAGTACCTCCACCGTATCATGTTTATACCGGTGACTGGCTACACCCTCAGTTATTCGAAACTACGCGGTAAATTTGTCATTGTAACATCGAAATATTGTGTTATTTACGTTTTTGTTATGTACATCAAGAATACTGTATTTGACAGTTGGATCTTACAGATTTTTCGGTTTTAGAATTTATTTTCTTCGTTGCATATAGCTTTTGACGTTTCGAGTTGAGCTTTTTTGTCTTCTTTTCTTGCGAATGAAATCTTATTTCCGATAAATTATTTAGTAACACCGACTGAAACTTTGATATAATTTTTAATTTACTCTGAAATACCTAAAAACCGATAAATTTTGCAACATGGTGTCCAGTTTTTAGTAAAAGGTTATTCAGTATTTAAAACAGATAACTTTTCAACTGTAAATCAGCACCTTCAGCATGTTGCGCGAGTTGAAGTTTGAATGATATGGTATGATGACTATCGGTTGTGCCTTTATAAACTCGAAACGATCAGTGGTGGAAGTGCATTGTCGGTTTTGGTTAATATATTCAAAATTCTAAATGATACGATACTGAAGACAATGAATGAAAGTTATGACAACAGTTTCGTTTTACACAATGAGAGTCGTCCAACTTCCTGATTATACTGAAACAAAAGTAGATGCGGATGTAACATATGATTTTGGCAGTCTCCGTGGGAGGCTAGTCCATTCGTTTCACTTCGGGAGGTCCATGTTTGGTTGGTGGAATAGTATTATCTGATCCCGCCTGGCTAGTTATCACCATCATCATCGTCTTCTCAGCCGAAAGACTTCCACTGCTGGACAAAGGTCTCCCCCAAGGATTTCCACCAAGACCGGTCCTGTTCTGCTCGCATCCAGCGGCTTCCCGCAACCTTCACCAGGTCGTCGGTTCACCGAGTCGGAGGCCTGCCTACACTGCGTTTTCCCCATCATATTTATCACCATCTTACACAAATCTTGTTACAAAATATCAAGGTTAGTAGCATTGCTAATATCATCAATGCTATTTTAAAATAATAGTTTCCTATTGCGTTAAGGAATCTTGAAAAGCAAGCTTTTATCTTTTAGCGTCATTATCGTTCGTTCACCTTCGTTGATAGTGGCAAGGGCTTACCAGTTTAAAATGTGACTGTCTATGTTTATAATCGTCCTTCCACCTCCATATGCATCATGGTAACCTACCTGGCTGTAATCTTGTTTTACAACATCAATTCAGGAGTATTTATTTATCTAACACTATACCAGTCCTTATTCGCCTCATAGACCTTCTTTCATGAATTTCTAAATGTAAGCAAGCATTAAGCACAACTAGTTATCTGTCTTTTATAGTATATCGGTTAATAATACCACTATCGATAATTTTTTGAAGTCGAAACATCTTTGTTTTTATCTCTGTATTGTTAGACTTTATGTTGTCTAAGAGTTTGCATGAATGTGCGATATATTGTGTTAATACAGTAACATATGTGTACACTAGAGTCATCTACATGTGTGTTTTGGAACTATCTACTCCACGCTAGATGGCGTGCTCGCATGTGCATATAGGGGTGGGATGTGGGAGGAACCCTTTACTTTGTGAGAAATTAACTTTTTCAATAGAACTTTATACAAAATTTATTCTGTATTTTCTTATATGGGTTACATTTAACTTATAAACGTTGTTTCATCAATCAGTACACTAGGTAGCTAGGTTACTAACTATTCTAATTAGGAAATGTGTGTTTTTTCCTGGTTTTAAGATTGAGTTCAAATCAGATAATGACTAAGAATTTTATGACTTGGGTACTATTTAAGTTTATTGGGCAATGGTATATGACTTAACAAAAGGTCTAGGGTAATAATGATTTGCTCTGGAATACGACTCTATAGCGGTGTTGAAAATATTGATTAGCTACCAAAATAGTATTCATTATTAACTTTATGGGAAGCCGAGTCTTTTTTTTTATCGTTCATTTATTTTTTATTTTATTTTTGGTTGAGAGAAACAGATTTCTCTGTACTAAATTAAAAACTTTAGTTTTACAGCTTAATGGAATCGTAAAAAATTTTGAACTTTAAACTTATATCATCCCCACTGCAGGGGCTCTTCCCATACATCGGGAACGTTAGGCCATTCTCCACACACGGGGGCTAAATCTGGATTGGTTTATAAGTACTTTGTATGAAATATCCAAGACTTTTTGTAATTTGAGCAAAAGTTGTTCAGAATAACCAGTTGAGAGATTTGCAGGCATGTGCCGAAACCAGTTACCAGTACCTATACAGAGTAACTGATTATTTGCTGACAAGCGGCAAACGATAGATGCTACTCCTGAAACTGAACAAGTTTTTCCAAAGAACCTATAGCGAAAAGAACATACTTCATCTCTTTGAGTAGTGATTTAAAAAAAAAGAAATGAAATCCCGAATGTTTAAAAGGAAAATTAGTAGGTTTTATATCGTATAATGTATTTTTTCTGGCAATAATCATCATCAAATAATTGAAAATAGAATAATGCATCTTTTTATGGCGTGTTCAGGGTGTTCTTTAATGCTGAGAGATTGAGATTTTCCATAATTTTGAAATGTCAATATTGTATTATTAGGAGCTTACTTATGAAATTACCGTTTCAGTTTTGAAAGTTCAACACAACAATTTTACCTCAAAAATTAATTTACCTTCATTAAATTATATGTCATATTCTGACTAAATCCAAGGTCTTTCATGAATTAGTAGTATCATGTCTCTCATGTAAAAATTTACTGAGTAAGGTTCCATTAAATACTCTACCGGCGTTTCCTTAGAGATCAAATGAGTTAATTTTTTCTACCAAAAAGAATTCTGAAATTATCTGAAAACCATGAAATATTATGCGAAATATGTTAAAAATACATGTGGTAACGAAGAACGCGCTGGGGCAAAAAGAAAATTTTTTTTCCTCAAAAATGGTGATTTTCAGTGAGGAAAAAATGCATTTTCATAGCTTCTATATCACTGCGATCTCAAAATATTCAGGGCATTTAGCAAGCATTATTTAATTTCTACATGTCCAATGGTACTTTGAAAATAGTTAATTGTTTTATATTAATTTTCTCTTTGAACTACTGAACGGATTTGGATAAAATTTGGTAGGTAGATAGATAAAACTCGACTAAGACATAAGAAACTTTTTATCCCGGAAAACTTAAGGGTTCCCGGAGGAATGTTTAAATAAAACTCAAAATGGTGGCGCCGCTTTACCATTTTCTTTCTCTCTGGACTAGGGGGTGCAGAACCGGACCTCTTTAGTAAGAACCGGTTCTTCGGTTCCGATAGCTACTTCGAACCGGGTACCCGGTTCTTTCGGTTCTTCTAAGATTATTTTTTTGGACACGTTTTTACGTAAGAGACTGAAGGTTAAAAAACGCAAAATATGTATAATTTCCTTTTTTTATTGGAACAACTTAAGTATTAATTATTATTATCATCATCAGCCAAATGACGTCCACTGTTGAACAAAGGGTTCCCCCAAGGATTTCCACGCTGATCAGTCTTGCAATGCCCGCATTCAACGCTTTCCCGCGACTTTTACTAGGTTATCGGTCCACCAAGTAAGAGGCCTGCTCACCCTATACCTCTTCCGGTGCGCGGTCACCACTCGAGAACTTTAATGCCCCAACGACTCTACGAGCCATGTGCCCCACCCAGTGCCAATTCAGTTTAGCGATTCTGTGAACTATGTCGGTTACTTTAATTCTCCTACGTATCTCCTAATTTCTGATTCGATCACGTAGGGAACCTACAAGCACAGCACGCTCCGAAACACAAAGAGGTCAAAGACCTTAATCTTGAGATACTGCGGTATTTTGGATGTGAAGATATTGTGGATCTTCCCGAACGCCGCTACTCAGCCGTGTTGGATTCGGTGGTTGATTTCTTTCTTGAGGTTGAACCTACCTAGCGGGACTGTTTCTCCCAGGTATATATTTATCAACAACTTCAAGTGTAGAGTCTACAACCTTCAGAGGAGTGGGTATGATACGAACATTTGACATAATTTTAGTCTTGTCCATGTTCATTTTAGGACCCACTTGTTGGAAGAGTTCATCGAGCATTATGTCTGGGTCTTCCAAGATCTCTGCCACAACCACGATATCGTCAGTGAATCGAAGGCGAGGTGATGTAATCGCCGTTGATGTTAATATCTCCCTGTCTCACCCCTCGCTGCAACCAGATTGGTTTCGAATTCTTTTCCTGGAGGTGGACCGACATGGTGGCGTTTTCATACAAATATTTTAGCCCGATTGACTTCGATATATCGATAGTCGATTTGGCACCGTTGGAGAGACTGTAACTATGCTCTTAGGTCTTCTGTATAATCTGTCTCAACGTATGAGTGTGGTCTATGGTACTGAAGCCTTTTTGGAATCCGGCTTGTTCAGGAGGCCAGAAGTCGTCAAACCTGCGTGCGAGATAATTTGTAACGACTCTCAAAAACAGCTTGTAGACATGGCTCAGAAGTGAGATGGGTCTATATTTCTTCAGCAGGTTCTTGTGACGTTTTTTGAAGAAGAGCACCAGCACTTTCCTGTATCATGCCATAGACGTTCGTCCCTCGAGCATATCGTAATTTAAAAGCTTCTGAAGAACTTGAAGTACCGGTTTTCCACCTGCTTTTAAAAGCTCAGTCGTAATTCCATCTTTAACCGATGCCTTGTTGTTCTTAAGCTGTTTGAGAACCATTCTAATTTCATACAAGCTGATGTCCGGGATATCTTCGGTTTAGTGTCTAATCAATTTGCCAGATTACTGAAGGGTAAGCGTGTGGTCGTGTATAATTGTCCGTAGAACTTCTCAACCTCCTCCAACAGCTCTGCCTTGGAAGACACGATTCTGCCATCCTCAGTCTTCAGCTTTGTCAGTTGGCAATCAGATCCATTGCCAATTCTTTTGAGCCTTTACTGAGCATGAATCTCCTCTTTTATACGATTAGTATTAAATTGGCGTATATCGCGAGACACAGACTTGGAGAGATCTGTTTAGCCGTCGATACTGAGAAGCATTTTCAGAGGATTTCAGAATCAGGCTCCCTCTTTCCTCCATGAGCTTGCTGGTGAATTCCAAAATCCGAGATGTTCTTTTTTGAACGGCTGGTTTTGAAAGCATTATTTTCCGGTTTTACACAAAATGACGAAGGAAATGATCATAAAATGATCATATGCTGCTTCAAATCTTGAAGAACCGAAAGAACCGGTTCTTATGACTTGTAGAACCGGTTTTTATTTTATTACACAGAACCGGGTTTTCCCGGTTTTTTCGGAACCGGGAAAAACCGGTTCCATGCCCTACTCTGGACCCAATTCTGAAGTCAACGCAGACGAAGTCGCGGGCAGAAGCTAGTAGTAAATAAATATGTACTTATTTAGAAACTACGTATTCAATCTCTTTTGTCGATTACTCGATTAAAAATAAAATATGTATACCTATATTCCTTCAAAATTCATAGAGTTGTTTGAAATTCTCGCGATTTTTTGACATCCATCTAGCATTTTTCTAATCAGAGTAATTTCCCGGTAAGTAAACCCCAGATAAAGTCCTGTAGAATGAGAATTTAGATAAGTAATTGTAAATTAATTTTCGTTACAAAAAAATGTACTTGTCACGATTTAATAAGTTTCAGTGGAAGTATATTATTATGTAGAACTATTGCGGGACAACCATACTATAATTGGGGACTATTATATCAGACGGAAGATGTTCACTGCTGAATGTAGACCTCCCCTATATACGGTTCTTAGCCACGTATATCCAGCGGCTTCCTGCAGCCTGACTGGATGCTCATCAGTCCACCTAGTGAGGGGCCGTCCACCGTCCAGTAATTACATCAACTACGTCTTCCTGCCTCCGGTCGCCACTCGAAAACCTTTCTTCCCCATTTGTTATCAATTCTGCAGGCCATATGGCATACCTATTGCCACTACTTCAACAAGCTAATTATATTACCTATGTCACTATAGGTACTATCTAAGTCTATGAGCTCTACCTAGGCACTTCTACACTATTAATCATTCACAACATATTATCTGCCTAATACATCCGCTTCGCAGCTTCACAGTAAAAACGTTTGGCCTGTTTATCCCTTCAAAAGGGCGGTGAGGCCTCAATAAAAGAGATGCGAGACCAAAAGCGGAACCTCATTAAAAATGAGACCGTTCAAACGCCCGGCTCACAAAAAGCTTATAGAACGCAACTAAAAGCGCGCCCTAGCGGTGAGTAGCAGTACCGTTCAGTTATGGTAGAACTTGCGACTTTTGAGTGACTAAGCGCACCGCACTTTTAATTAGCCCTATACAGGTTGAATGCAGTTAGATGATTTAACCGTACGAACCTACCTAGTTAGTTGGGATACGAGTGCGTTAATTCATGAGTACTTATACGTAATTTGCGAAATGTTTGAGTGCGTTGAGGGTTTTTAGTGCTTGCATGCAGGCTTTTTGCCGACAAGTTCTAATTAGCAGTTTTGTTTGATGACTCTTTTTAAATAAGATAATTTATGAATTTTTAACTTGTCCGTGTAATTTATCTGTAATGTGGTAAATGCCCATGGCCCAATGTGTTTTTGTATCGTATAAGGGTTTCATGGAAAAATCGTCGATAAAGTAAAGATGGAAAGCCCTAGTTAAGACGTCCTCCACTATTTTATTACAACCTGGCGTTTCAAATTGACGTGTGTAAAACTTTAGAGGCAAAAAAATACGTTATGTAGCAACATCAAATGCACAATTTTGTAAATTCCAGTTCAGAACATTGTATTCAGGCACATGCAGAATAATAGGATAACTTGTTATCGAATAGATCACCCTTTCTTTACCTGGGGAACAAATACAAAACTGAATAGCAAAGACAAATAATTCTGCAACCACTAAGAAAAACTCAAATCACGAAATGTTTTTTTTTTTTGTAACTGAAGTAGACGTTTTACATTTTTTCCCCGTTACTTACTTACTCTCGGAAACTTGTAAGAAGTCCTCCAGACAACAAACCAAGTAAGTAAATCTCCCGATCCGCAAACAGCGGAACTTTATAAAAACTCCATACTTCGCCGCCAACAAACTTCTTTTATCTCAAGTCTAGATTCCCGTTCAAAAAGTGCAAACTCGGTACAAACTCACTTTCGCCTTGTGAACTAATTTTTCGCTCGGTGTCAAGTTCACGGCTACAGACAAGGGGGGGGAGGCACGGAGAGGGAGGGAGGCTATGATAAAATAAAATATTCATTATGATTGCTCGACGCGCCACTCTTCGCGGTGCCGCGATTGTGACGCCGGATTGAATTGGCCGATTTGCGAAAATACAAATGGCGGCACGCGTTTTTTGAGCAATGAAGTTCATATACGTATTTTATAAGATTAAATTTAAAAAACTTGGTTTTGAATGTTAACTATACACTCAACTTTAAATTTTTGGTATCGTGTTGAAAGATCAATACGTGAACAGAATATTCAAACAGTCGTAAATCTAATATCTTATTCGAATTTTAAAAGATTCTATGTGATTTCTTATTACACAAACAATAAGAATTGTTAGATATGAAAATCTTATTCAAATTACAAAAGACTCCATCATGTTTCTTTTTACACAGTGAATCAGAATTGTATGATGTTACTTAGAAAGTTTCAGTAATCACATATAACTAAACTACAATATTCCTTTATTTTCCTTAATTATAAGAACAAATTATTAATATAAGTATCGTAATAAACTAGATTTTTAAAAAAAAACAACTCAACTAATTAACAAATAGGCCAATCCACACCAACCGCACTACTTGAAAGAAGACTGAAAACTGACGTAAAAATGTTCCCGGACCTATCTCAACCGACGGCGGCGCGGTGTCTCCACGCGCTGTTAAACGATTCTTTTGCCTTTTCCCTAATTATCTCTGTAATCTATCGCCGGGTTTTCCCCGGTTCGATATTAATTACCAATCGATTATAGATGGATATTCCAGTTCACGCGTTCCTTACGCAGTCTTTGTGATCTTTATTGAAGTACTTAATATAGGATTCTCGTCAGATAAAGTGATCTCTATCACAAAGATAAGTAAATAAATGAAATAACATAAGTACGTTTCACAGAAAACTGATTTGTTTTTAGATAACCGCTGTCTGTAAGTCGCTCAAATCATCATGCTAAATAAAAGTAAAATGTTGATAGCTAACTACTTATATTTTTTTTATAATTACAATTTAATAAAAATAACGGAAGAGGCCGATATAACAAACCCTATCGTCCCCAATGCTAAAGCATGGGCCTCTTTCCATGACTCAAACAGCTTAGTCAGTCAAGTCAAAAGTGCCACTGTCAGAAGTTTCAAGCCACCTTAAGGCGGCAATGGGACTATGTCTGCCATTTAGTGATAGCGACCGACGAAAATGGTTTAACGGGCCTAGCCAAGTAGCAGGATATTACTTTGTCTGGCAGTCAGTTAACCTGCGTGATCGATACTTACAAATTGACAGTACCACGCAAGACCCACTGAGTCAAGATAGTTTCTTATTCTACCTGTTTAACAGTAAACATTAGGCTTGTTACGGCTGTAGATTTATGGTATTTCGTGCATGGTATTAAGATTCAATATTACTGATGGATAATATTTTGAAAACAATACAAGTTAATGGTAATATGGATTAGATAACTGAAATTTCAAGAATAATGCCGTAATATTATAGTTGCGTACAATATAATTCGATAAGCTTTTATTCTATGAAAAATAATATCTGGGACAAATCACACACGGTCATCTGGCCCCAAACTAGGATTCCCTGTATCTTGGGAACCAGAGACTGATACACATATACTTTTAAATACATACATACACACAGGCTCGGAGCAAACAACTCTGCTCATCACAGAAAAGTTTGCCATGTGTGGGGATCGAACCCACGACTCTCGGATCAGAGGTCAGGATCGCTAACCACTTAGCCACCGAGTCAGTCGTTTTTACAATTAATAAATCGTCTGATCGTAGTGTACTTTAAAGGTTTTAATATACATCCCATATAATAGTAAGTTTTTCAAACAAATAAATATATAAAACTGGTACTTAAGCTCCTAGTTATCGTTACCCACAGATTAAAAAGTATGAAATTTCCATATGAAATGATAAGTTAAGTTTCAAGACCAGTTATTTTCACCATCAACAGACCGCGTATTCCTGCGCCGTGTAAACTCCTCCTAATTTCAAACCTCCGAACTATTAAGTAACTAGAGGCAAATGAGACTCACACAGACGCTCAAGACCAGAATATTTAGACCTGTCTCATCCCTCTTCCTTGTTTAAACTGCGCATGTAATGGCCAAGATAAGGAGGGTATGGAGGTCTTATGTAACTGGCGGATGTCGTGTACATACATGGTGATGTCAGAGTTAACATCCAACTTATTAGACGTTTCGGAAATTCGGTTTTGCTCGCGTACGCCACGTGCCACGGGATAAGCTGAAAGGGGTTATAACTATCGATTTCGAAATCGATATTATTTTAAAACTTTAACAGAACTCGAACATATCTAGGTACAGTATACATATTTAATTGAAAACATTTAAAACTACGTACATGGTAAAAGTCAGGTGCGATGATGCCAAGGGCTTAACAATTCCAGGCTTACAAAAAAAGTAACGGTATCAAAATAATAACAAAATTAAAGTTGTACCGCCGTCGACCTTAAAAATGGAATTACTCAAAAACAACTCAAACCGTATTTTTTCTAAACGCAGCTTAGAACCACCGCAGAAAACCACCTGCTTAAAAATTAAAAAAAAAAACACATGCAAATCGGTTCGCCCGTTTGAGAGTTACTGTACCACAGACAAGATACACAAGCTAACAATGGCTTCAAACTTAACAGCACTTTTTCGTTGGAGTTCAAAAACTCGTACACATGTTTTGAGTTCATAATTATTATTAGATTCAATTCTAATTTGCCTTGTTTCAGGTGTAAAATGAGTCCCATTAGAAAGGAACATAGGAACAAGAACTTAGACAAGAACTTGACTATAACTTTCCAACTGAAATAGTTCTACGGTCTGTCAAAAAAACTTGACACCAAATTTTGATGTATCAAGAAATATTTCTTATAGCAACCCCAGAATTATGGAGTCTCATTGGTCAAATACGCCTATGTTGCCATTGTCATTGTATGGGTAGTCTACATTTTTTTTGCTTTAGTATAAGTATTTTCTTGAGGAAAATGATTAAGTTTCGTGAGCGGAAAATTCAGTTAAAACTTTTTTTACGTACTTCACCTGACATAGCTAAGAACCAAATATAAAATCGATATCGACACAGCCCATCTCTAACCGATATCCGGTTGGTAAAGCAAACGCGTGGTCCGGACTCGCTCCGGCAAATACGTTGGTAAATACCCCCCTATGTACCCGCGGAAATACGCCCCTGAACGAAACTTGGTGACGTGAAACCTAAATAAAGATACTATCCGAATACTGCCCTATTAAGAAGACCGCAAAGTATGTGGAGGTTCCATATACATACTTTGCCTCGTCATTTGCAACGAAAAAGCGTCGGTGGCGCAGCGGGTAGTGACTCCGTCCTCCTAACCAGAGGTCGTGGGTTCAAATCCTGGCCAGTGTACCAATGAGTTTTTCGAAACTTAGTGCATGTTCATACCGACTGCTTTAACGGGTAAGGAAAACATTGTGAGGAATCCTGCACATCTGATTTTCAGTTGAGTATGATGGTCGCGTTGCACACGTCCGTAGGTGTAAATCTAAATGCCCTACGCGCGATCGCGGGTGATGCTAAGTGCAACACTAGGTAACCGCCGTCTATACCTTGTGGATAGAACGGTTAATTGGTGCCAAAGTACTACTTTGCGTCCTTCTTTCTTATGAGGCAGAATATTTCTGAACGCATACGGATCATAAATGCAATAAAACAGCAATGCTCGCTTTAATTTGGGTTTCTATGGTAAAACTGACGACCCGAAAATCTTTCTTTTTAGGTACCAGTTTTGTTTTAAAAAGCATGCAAAGTTTTTGACTTTTCATGACATAACAATTGGGGCCAAAGCATTTTATATTTATTTTTAGCAATGTTACGCGTACAGACTTTCCAACTGCGTTGCATAAATACTTATAAAGTAGTTCAGTTTTATAAAATAGAAAAAATATACTTTTTGTACGAGTACAAATCAATTACGATAGCTATTTGCCGTTTGACCAATTTTGATGGAGAGACTAAAATGAGAATTGAGTTTCTTGAAGAAAGTGGTTACACAAACATAACAGAAACCCCAGTTAACGAGTCCTGCGCCTATTTTGTGACACCTGTATTTGGTACTGGCGTAGCTATAAAAATATTTATTTATTTATTTACACTTTATTGTACACAGAAAAGAGACACAAACAGACATTAATAAGGAAAGAACATACAAAAGGTACAGCTTATTTCTAAAAGAAATTTCTTCCAACTAGGGATGGGTAAGGCAGTAAAAACTGAGTCAGAGTAAATACTGAGTTTGAGTAAATACTGAGTATTTACTATATTAACTGAGTATTTACTCTCTAGAGACAGTAAAAACTTTTTATCGGATATTTTTGCATGACATGGTAATCATGGTATACATTTAATAAAATCAAGACCAGTGCAATGTGAGGAAACATATTTATTAAAAAAACATGCGAAATTTATTTTTTGGGTCTTCGTGTTGGAGTTTATGTTAACCTTTCGCTTGACATCAATATTTGAATATCGCTTCAAAGCATCTTGTGCGCATTCATGGTTGGATATGTATAAATTCTTCAACCACTAACTGGGCATTTTTATATACTACTTAGTGCCGGATAATTTAGTGGACAGAAATAATAAATTGGAAGAAAATGTTTAAGCAAATTAAAGAAAGATTAAATAATTAAAATTTTAAAAACTGTAAATACTGATGCAAGAAAACCAGTTTTTCTGTCCGATCAAGGCGACTCTTTTAGAGTTCTGTACCACAAAAGAGAAAAAGGATCACTTCACTCGTGGGTCAGTCGGTCCATCCGTCTCTGTCACAGCCAATTTGCTGTGAATCTATTGGTTTGATTAAATAAATTGAAACTTAGTACACAATATATAGATTAACCCCAACACGGATGTGTAACATAAATAAATTCCGAGGGCGGACAGTTTATCGATCAAAGATTTATGAAAGTGAAAGAACTTCATAAACCTTATAATATGATTTTTTTTAACTTATCCAACAACATGAAGTAATCAGCTAATACATTTTGGAAAGTCATATTGCAAATAAATATATCCTTGAGGAAATTATTCTCAGTTTCACCTGCTACTTACCACTATTTAGGTATTTCGAAATGTAGGTACAAAATAATCTGTTAAAATCTCCATAATCGTCACGTATTTTGTCAAACTAAAAAAGATACCGTGTAAATACATTCCATATTGATACCGTTGTCCCTATATTTTTTTGTTAGTATATTGATATTGTTAGTAATTTATTGAAAATAAATGTGTGATAAAATATACATTACAAAAATGGCTCATACATTAAATATTAGCAAAATCTTTATTTATTTTTTATTTTATTTATTCAGGGAACATACAGTCATATAAGTAGTGTTACATACACATAATTATAATATTACAACAGACCTGGAGTCCCATAGGATATTTTTATTACATCAGATAAATGAGCTCTGAGAAAGAACTAGTGCACTATGCATGCTAATTTAAATTAGACAAAAGTTTGCTAATAGCACTTTTGTAAGCACCCAAGGATAAATTAAATATATCAACAGTGGATAAATCATTGTTGTAGTAGCGCGTCGAACGTCTGAAAAAACTATATTTTGTAGAATTGGTCGAAAAGGGAGAAATAGAGAATGTTGTTTTTGTGCGAGAGGATATACGTGGGGGAATCCTAAAGTTGATTTCTGCCAAAAGTGCAGGCGAATCAATAATATTATGAATTATTTTAAATAAGCAGATAGAATCGTGATAAATTCGCCTGTGCTTTAAAGGTAAGATGTTATATCGTTTTGCGGCTGTATCATAGTCTGAGAACCATGTACCAGTTCGGTAATCGAGGTTCTTCAAAAATTTATTTTGTACCTTTTCCAATCTATTAATATGGACATTATAGCTTCTTATTAGCTATCTTAAAGCTATCTATATTAGCTATCTTAAAGTCATTGTTTATAAATAAAGGATTATTTGTTGCTTTGATCAAGTTATGTGATGATTATGAAGATATTTACAGATTGTTTTGAAATTCCATATTATTTATATAGTTGAAATCTAATTATCTAGTTTTTAATATGTCCTTGAGGAAATTATTATCAGTTTCACCTGCTACTTACCACTATTTAGGTATTTCGAAATGTAGGTACAAAATAATCTGTCAAAATCTCCATAATCGTCACGTATTTTGTCAAAATAAAAAAGAAACCGTGTAAATATATTCCATATTGATACCGTTGTCCCTAAATTTTTTTGTTAGTATGTTGATGTTGTAAGTAATTTATTGAAAATAAATGTGTGATAAAATATACATTACAAAAATAGCTCATACATTAAATATTAGCAAAATCTTAAAGTCATTGTTTATAAATAAAGGATTATTTGTTGTTTTGATCAAGTTATGTGATGATTATGAAGATATTTACAAATTGTTTTGAAATGTCATTTTATTTATCTAGTTGAAATCTAATTATCTAGTTTTTAATATGTCCTTGAGGAAATTATTATCAATTTCACCTGCTACTTACCACTATTTAGGTATTTCGAAATGTAGGTACAAAATAATCTGTTAAAATCTCCATAATCGTCACGTATTTTGTCAAAATAAAAAAGAAACCGTGTAAATATATTCCATATTGATATCGTTGTCCCTATATTTTTTGTTATTATATTGATGTTGTTAGTAATTTATTGAAAATAAATGTGTGATAAAATATACATTACAAAAATGGCTCATACATTAAATATTAGCAAAATCTTAAAGTCATTGTTTATAAATAAAGGATTATTTGTTGTTTTGATCAAGTTATGTGATGATTATGAAGATATTTACAGATGTGTAAGTTATTTATTTGATAACTGTATTATAATGTATTTTATTTTATTAATTTTTTTTAGATACATATATTAAGTTTTAATAACAAATAAACTAAAAATAAAATAAAATTTTCACATGTCAATGTAATCCACCAAAAGGCTTCGTTAATCGAATAGCCCACCCCTGGACGCTCCCGATGCAAAGGTGCCCATTATGCTTGCAGCGTTTCCGCGCTGAATAGCAATGGACAACCTTTGCACCAGGAAAGCCCCGGAGCGGGGATCGCCCCCTCTTTGCCTGATGCGACGACCGATTTCCCGAACGAAGTCTATCGCCTCCGTTCCCCAGCATCCCGTAATTTACAGATTGTTTTGAAATTCCGTATTATTTATTTAGTTGAAATCTAATTATCTAGTTTTTAATATGTCCTTGAGGAAATTATTATCAGTTTCACCTGCTACTTACCCATATTTAGGTATTTCGAAATATAGGTACAAAATAGTCTGTTAAAATATCCATAATCGTCACGTGTTTTGTCAAAATAAAAAAAAACCGTGTAAATTTATTACATATTGATATCGTTGTACCTATATTTTTTTTTGTATTTTCAGTAAGCCATTGATATTGTAAGTAATTTATTGAAAACAAATGTGTGATAAAATATACATTACAAAAATGGCTAATACATTAAATATTAGCAAAATCTTAAAGTCATTGTTTATAAATAACGGATTGTTTGTTATTTTTATCATTATATGTGATGATTATGAAGATGTTTATAGATTGTTTTGAAATGCCATTTTATTTATTTAATTACGCCTTCACTGGTACTGCAGATGTACTGTTCTTGGAATATTTCCGAAAGACTATAATTATGTCGCAGTCTTTTTAAAGACAGACGTGAATATAAAATGACAGACTTTTACAATATACATTTTCAATGAAGACAAGGCTGTATGGACATAGAAGCCTTTACGTCACTCCAAGGGTGCACTCTGACAGCAACCGTTTTGTACCTTCTCTTTCACACTTAAGTTATATTTTGCTATCCTGTTGTCAAAGTGAACGGTTGCTGTCAGATCGTACCCTCGGAACGCACACCACAAATATATATCTTTAATTTGTCAACCCTTGACTAATTAGGTCACACATCGGTCACACAGGGGGGGTGAGGTCGCCTTCGGAGAGCGGAAGGGAGTGTCCATATTGTATAATATCCATATACTGTGATACCACCTATTCGCACGAAGCGATATGCTTCTGCATTTATTATGCGAACTGCGCGGGATTGGAACCCCTTACCTGCGTCTGTGTTTCCCGAATTCTACAATCTGGGAGTCTTCAAAGCATTATTTGAGTTTGCGTGTACCATATCCTCGACTAAGTCGTCACTTTCCATTCCATAAAAAAATATATCCACATAGTGCCAATACTCACCGAGTAAAATGGCTGTGATTGACTGACGGACAGGGCGAAATTATACAGGTTCCTTTTTTGCCATTTTGGCTACGGAACCCTAAAAACAAAACAAGTTACACGCATTAGTGGTACATAAAAGTTTCCCGTGTGCGCGGAGCCTAACGTGATTTTTTTTAGTTGGTAACACTACGAATAACAACTCTATTGATAAAGATTTTAAGGGGAATCCCCTAAATAAAATGTTAATAATGTTATATCGTCAGACTACTTAGAACTTAGAAAACTTAGAAAAACTTAAAAAAGTGTCATACAGATAAATATTAGATAAAAACAATAGCTTATTAAGTTTTTGTTAGTAAAACATAAATACTCAGAAAAAAGTAAAAAAAAAGTACTTATAATAGTTTTTACTGAGTATTTACTCTGGCATGAGTAAATACTGCAGTACTTACCCATCTCTACTTCCAACAGACCTAAGACAAGGAAAGTTGTAGAAAAAATGACAGAACAGACGTGTAAAAAACAAAGATAAAAAACAATTTTGAAACAATACAAATTTATACCTAATTTTAAAAGAATACATACATATATTATATAATACCTACACAATACTATACATAAATAAAAAAAATAAAAAAAATACATATATACATTTTTAGTTTAGTTTTTTTTTCGTAATTCTAAATGAAGTAAGTACTTCAAAATCAAATAATCCTTATAGACTATGTACTAAATACTTGTTTACATACGTAAATACAAACTCACATTCGAAAAACATTTTTTTCTATTGAAATTACTGGTACTTTTATGCTTGTTAGAAAAGTCGTTTACATTTCGTCCGCTAGGTAGGCATGTCCACGATTTTCTCGAAAACTACTCGATGCATTGAAGTAATTGTTTTAATGGAACATTTATAGCTGGAGGATGAATTATATCTAGTATCCGTTTTGGAATTCGAATGTTAACCGCCAGTCGAATCCGCAATAAATTCAATTTCTTATACACCTTTTAACCCGGCATATCCCGGGATCGATAACAAATCACAAATTGGAACAATTTAAATTTTCAATGTTCGAGTGTGGGTTGTGTCATTCAGTCAGCCAGCCATGGTACTATTTCATAAGGATACCTTAAGATAAGATTAAAAAAAAAAAAGTAACACACAGGTCAAGTGAAAGGTTTCGGTCCAATACAATACAATAACTTTATTGCTTTCACGTGTTACAAGACATACATATATTTAGATCGACGTGAAACCCTGAGCGGGCACTGCACTTAATACACTCTTTGACTTATCAATATACTTAAAACTAATTAACATGCCCTAATATAGTTACATATAAAGATATTACATATAATATGTTTATTTGTATAATGATGATGCCATATGTGAGTAATGGATTATATACAAATATTTATTCCGTTATATTTAATAATTATTATTTTTCTTAATTATGCTCTGAGAAAAACTCTTGCAAATTATAAAAACTTTTCCTTATCAAATATTCTTGTTTGTTTGTTTGTAAACTCTTTATTGCATACAGTAACACATAAAACAGAAAATACAAAACAAATTATAGCAAAGGCGGACTTATCCCTTTCGGGGTCTCTTCCAGTCAACCTTGAAATTCTCAAAGGACAAAATATATGGCAAAGGCAAATGTGTACTCAAAAAAAAAGTTAAACGCTTAAATTACAACATAAAAATATATCCTAGTTATTAATATTATATAAGAAGTAACATAATTTTTATATAAATAAACGTATAAATATATTATATAGGTATAAGTTATAAGTAATGAATATATACATATACGAGTACGATAAATACAAACAATATACATTTAGCTCAGAGAAACGGGTGTAGGTTATGTACGTTCCTGTGTCATAGATTTCGAGTCTTTTTAAAGTCGGTAGTGCTAATTTTCCCTTCTTGCGCTGCTTGCGTGGCCTAGGCCCTACATACTTTTCCAAAACGAAAAGATTACTGTTATTGCGAACAAACTTTGCCATCTCTAGGATGTATATTGATGTAAGGATGTATATTGATGTATATTTTGAGCTGGATAAAAAAGGGCCTATAACTTTCCATTTGTTTGATATTCGCTATAATCCTTATGCATTTCTTTTGTAGTATAAATATATCATTCACATCTGTGATATTGCCCCAAAATCCTACAAAACCTACCTAAACAAGTCCTACAAAAGACATCAACGAGCGATGCATATTTTCTAAGTTATGCCGAAAATATTATAACCACTCTTAACCAAAATTTTCAAAAAAATCCTAAACGGAAAATAGATAAAATTCACCCTCCGGCTATAAAGTTCCATTAAAACAATCACTTCAATCCTTCGAGTAGTTTTCGAGAAAATCGTGGACATGCCAAATGTAAACGACTTTTCTAACACGCTTAATAGGTATGTTAGCACCAGTTGCACAATGTGTTACTTCATTTTTTCCTGCCAGATGGAGGTGATGAACTTTCTTTTTATATAGATCCTTTCTATCTGACTGTCATTCGTCAAGTACACATATGAAACACATTCAAAGGAATGACAGCCGCATACATTTTGAAACGGGCATTTCCTCGCATTATTCGGTAGACGCAAGTTACGAGAATGTTTGAGGAGCCTGAAATACCAAGTTCAGTAGCAATATTTCGGCCCATATATCCCACATGTATGTAACGTGGGCGGTTTGACATGTCTTACGTACTTACGTTGCTATGTAACGTAAGCCAGTAAGCCTTCGGTGGACGGAATGCGAAACGCCTCAGAGGCAGCGTGGCTGTTTGCTCGCGGGTGGCTGGTTTTGGCGAATTTCCCCTTTGCTGGTTACCCGCTTGCTTGAGGTATGGTCTGTGGCATAAGCATATTTTTCTTATTATGTGGTAATATGATTCCAAGGAATCATTAATTAGGAATAAAAAAAATGCTTTTGCTGCTGCTAGTTTTGCCACACACAGCAACCGAGAAAATCGAAGTATTTATAATACGCTATAAACTCATTTATTTCTCGCCCCTATACTTAGTTTGCATGAAACACACACAGTAGGAGCGTATCTTTTTTCTGCTACCTAGCGTTACGTTAACAAAGTCCACATTCCGAATGTATCTTCTTTACTTTGCCTCACGGTCGTGGCTCAGTGATCGCATCGATCACGCAGGTTAACTGACTACATACACCGTCATAACCTGGATGGGTTTGACTGTTAGTGGCATTTATCTTGACCGTTTCCGTGCTTCGCAAGGCACGTTTAGCCGTTGATGCCGGCTGCTATCGCTAGCCTTCGTTAAGCCATGTCAGAGGCCTTATAGGCGGCTTGTAAACTTCTAACACTGGGGTTGGCCACTAGCCCCACAACCTCCACTAATCCGGACTTGGCCTCCGTGTGTGGAGTATGGCCTAAACCTTCCCGAGTTATGGGAAGAGACCCGTGCCCCTACAGTGGGGACGTAATGGGTTGTTAACACACTTTGCCTCAGCTTTGACATCCTCTTTGGTGAAATCGATCTTTTGAATGTGATGCTGGCGTTAAAGTCTTTTCTTTTTTTTAGTTAACCTACAAAAGATATCAACGAATCGACAA
The DNA here is from genome assembly GCA_958295455.1 of Coleophora deauratella. NCBI lineage: Eukaryota > Metazoa > Arthropoda > Insecta > Lepidoptera > Coleophoridae > Coleophora > Coleophora deauratella. The sequence continues at coordinate 6,000,909 of OY282403.1, read as the reverse complement.
GGAATTTTATATTTATTATATATTTTTATTGAAAGTTATCACGTACCTGTAAGGTATCCAAAAGCTAGATAGAGTGGAATTTCTATAGATTCCGCTTAGCGAACTCCATAAAAAGAATGCGAAATTTCTAAGATTCAAATTTTACTTTTCAAAAAATCTTGGAATAATAAAATAATGTTCATCTCTGGAGGTTTACAATATTGACATAAGTTATTCTGATTGGTAAGAATTTATATACCGCCACCCTTTTAGTTATAGTTCTATAGTTTCATAAAATCATAGAATCTTAAAATCATTTGTGGGGCAGTGTGTACACTTTTATAACTAAATTCCGAATGACGTGTGTTAACTGCCAGAAGGTAAATTTAAGAAATATAAAAACGCCATATATGTTCAAGAGGATACTATAAGACTGTAGATTATTTTAATGATAATGACATTCGAAATATTTCTCCAGCAAAATGATAATATAACGTTTATAAGAGTGCTTAATGTACCTACGTAAAGAAATTAATTATTTTGAATTTCGAAATGTCATCCGCTTATAACTTACTCCACGGTATCCTGGAATTCGGGTGGGCATTATGTAGACGGTCGTAGGAGGCTTTGTTTTCCTTACGCTATGTATTCTGCCGCGGACTCGTCTCTAGCCCTGTTTATGTGCTACCCTCTATATTAACAGCTAAGCGTTCCCGTGATTTATGTACTCTCCCCGCTGCTGCTTAGTTTGAATAGTCTCGCATACTGTGAAAAGCACTTAATTCGAAGTTACTTCTTATACATAGGTGTATATATATTATATATTGTACAAGTTTGGTGGTTTTCAGACATGTAGTTAGGAGAACGTCTTTGACAGGTCTTCAAGAGACATTCAAATGGTAAATTAATGGAAGGTAATAAGGGGCGGCGAATATTCGTTTGAAGATAGTACCTAATAATGTAATAAATTAACGATATAGTAAATAATTATTTCAATTAAAATTTCTGCAGTGTATCATTTCAACTAAGATTATATAATAAATACATATTCGAGGACAAATGAGAATGACAAACTTTCATACAACCCAAAAACTACGATTCTGTGTATTATGCGAACCAGAGACTGAAAACATACACCATTAAACATATACGTTTGAATACATACATTTATATGTATAGATATAAAAAAACCTAGACACAGGGCAATCTCCACATTACCTACTGGGTGGGAATAGTACCGATGACTCTCAGATTAGTACTCAGTAGCGCTATCTACTAAACCACTGATTTATTCAATGACTTATTATATTTTATGTCCTTATGCTTTTAACAAACAATCAGAATAAGTATGTGCTTTCTCGATCTCGAGGTGTTTAGAAGTACTTTGATTTAACAATGCACTGTAACAATTTGCCTGCCATCAAGTCTTCTAACTGCCTTCCTAGTTCCTACACAATATTGTAACAGCGCTATGTAGAAGCACGAACTCGTATTTTAGCTGCAGCGAAATTGGGAACACGTAACGAAGGGGAGGGTAGGGTAAAATAGACGCGTTCCGAACTTGCTTAGATAATGTGCATACATTAAAGTGAGAGCGAACTAACGCTCGCGTATCTTGATGAGCGAAGTTCGCTGCCTGCGGTCTAATTAAGGCCAGATTAGGGTATGATTGCCTTTCAGACACATGGCTTAAGTAGGCGGCTTAAAAAGTGCTAAGCTTCAGCTTGTATTTATCGTTAATACGACGATGAGAACCATGTATGGATTTCTAAAAATTATGGATTTCTAAAAATGATTTTACTGATTTTCCCCATAAATAAAGTAAAATATCTCAGGAGAATGTATGTAGGCATATACATAATTATATTTTTTACTTCCTTGATTTATATTCTCTAGCTTGTTTTTAAAATCGTCTTATTTCCTTGAGAAACATAGAATAGATTTTAAGTAACCCTATTTTCCATTTTTTATAAAACTGGTTAGGGTATTACCGTACCGTATGAATACGTTTAACAACAAATTTTACTTAGAAGCTTCTTATATGCAGTGAATGATAAAAAGTTTACTTCTTATATTTTGCAAATGAAAATAATATATCATTTAGCATTTAATAACCAAATCCGTTTGCTTCATCGAGCCTCGGTGAAGATAAGCCTTTGGGAATATCGGTGGCGGTGACATATCCGCTGCCTCTGATCCGGATTATAGCGGGAAAAGTCCTTTTACTCGCACACTGGTGCCGTGAGCCGGATGAGTTTAAAATTTAGAAAATTGTTTTTGCGAAATTACCTCCTGCCACGCAAAAAAAGAAATGAAAGAATTACAGCCGCTGATTTACTAGCATCTAGCATCATAAAGTTGCTACACGTAATTGGGAATTTTCCACGGCTTTCTCTAAACTCAACTAGATGGCGCTGATCAACATTGGAAATAAGAAAATCTCAAAAAAATCGTCAAAACTGATTGATATTACCGACTAATATCATAATAAATTCATCATTATTTCGAAGATTACTTTTAGTTGAATCTTTTTTTTGTATTTTGATCCAAAAAATACTTTTCATAATTTTTGATGCACAAAGCTTATCAGTATTGTTTTTGTATTTCTTAAAAGATTCTAACATGATACCGAGTATTAAACTGCATTTTAATCACAAAAATGTATTAAAATCAATTTGTTTTTGGGTCAGAAGAAGAAATTACATATAACAGGGAAACCAGAACCCACCCAGGTCATTCATACTTGACCAAGTTGGAAATGTATCGTTTCTGTTAATTCAATTAATAAGAATCTATATTCAGGTGGCTTTTATCTATTTTCAACATAATATTATTCTATCTATTTTGCTACTGTTAATTCAAAGCTGCTTTTAAAAAATACATTGCCAAAGCTTAGAAACGCCATCTAGACTCTTATGAACGGTGTGACATACGTCATCTGAAAACTCCCTATTATCAAATTTCATTTTATCTTTGTAACATCATATTTCTCGCACTCGTTTAGTTTAGGGCGTATTTTCATATTCTGTTATTAAATAAAGTAAGTATATTTAAGATTCAATGTGAACATGGCTCTAATTGATACTAAGTAACTTCAGCAGTTAAGGTGAACATTTAGTACTCTAGTTACATAATTTGGCCGTAAATGGAGCGCCGCGTTGCTCCTATGGCTCTAGTTCCCCCATGTGGTTTCAAGGTAACGACACAGTAAGCAGTTTCAAACTATTTCGACTTGTTTGAAGTAAACGCGTCATCCAATTAGAAGTGGTAATTCTTATCAGAATATACATGATGATTATTACAGTTCTAATCAGACTTTCCCACATTTCTGATTCAGTTTAATTTCGCCAGTGGGACTCGTACTTGCGTACAAGACGCGAGAGTTTGTAAATCGAATTCGCATCTCAAATAGACTAGCGGCATCTGGGAGACGGGACAAATAAACAGACAAACGATAGCACATGTCGCCCGCAAGACAAATAGCCCCCACCCTCCCCTAAAGCCCATCCCCTTAACCCCCCTTAGTCACAAACGTCCGCCTTTTAGAGTGACAGTTGGCATGCACCTGTGGGGGGTTTCCCTGATTGCGAAGCTGACGTAGTTTGAAATAAGAATTTGATTAAATCGATTAAACATTGAAATCGATTCGATATTCGACTAATAATGTCTTTGTTACGCTAATATATGTTTTCATTGTAGCAAGGCTCTATCTAATGTACCGCTTGCGTTAAACGAAAAAATTTATAATATTTGCAAATTTTCTGGTTTAATTTCTTCATTGCTTCTTCGAATCAAAATTACAACAGATGATTTTACACATTTGACTATTAACTATTTCAATTTAAAAAATTATATTACATTGGTGTGAAGGATATTATTAAATAATTCAAAATATAATAGTCAAAATAAAATAATATAGGTGTATGTGATTTTATTTACGACTAGCTGGTGCCCGCGACTTCGTACGCGTTAGTGTTGGGGTTTTCCAATAGTTCATATGTTTTGCTAAATTATTCTTTAGAAATAAGAAAATAACAAAATTAAGTAAACAATAAAACAATTGAATAAAAAAGGAAAAATATAAAAGAAAAAATAAAAAATAAAAAGGAAAAAGAAAAATAAAAATAAGAAGAAAAATAGAAAGAAAATGAAAATACAATTGCATAGGATTTATATTCACAATCAACACTATGGGGCATTCTTATAGAAGAGATCCATGCCCCATAATAAAAATATAAAAGAAAAATAAAAAAGAAAAAAAAGGAAAAAGGAAAATTAAAAATAAGAAGAAAAAGAGAAAGAAAATGAGAATACAATTGCATAGGATTTATATTCACAATCAACACTACTGGGGCATGTATCTCTACTTATAGCTAGGGAAGGTTAGGTCATTCTCCACACACAGGCTTCAAGTTTGGATAGTGGTAAGATGTGAGGCTAATTTGCCAACTCTAGCTTAAGAAGTTTTTCAGCCGCCTATACAGGATGTTAAACAGTGCGTTTGAGATTTTAAAGGGTTGCTCAGAATCAAGTATAGAATACAGGAAAAATAAAAAAAAATCGTGTCTACAACTTTTTAAATCGGAATAGTGAATTAAGAATTTGTATGGTAAAGGGGAAAAAAATTGCAGATTGGAATTTTTCAATATTTTTCCTGTATATTTTGATTCTGAGCAACCCCTTTAAATCTCAAACGCACTTTTTTGAACACCCTGTGTTAGTTAATTAAAGAAAAAATTGAAGAACAGGTTCAGTAGAATGCCTACGCCTTTATAACACCCTGTATACCACCACTTGATAAATATTGCCCTACACTTGAATAGTTGGGTACGAAATAAAAATACCATTTACAAATGTAGTTTGCTTTGCTTATACGTATATTTTCGATATTCTGCAGCTACCTACACCGTAAAACAATATAGTAGAGGTGGGTCGGTACGCGATTTTCCAATACCGAAACGTAACTGGTTATTAGTACCCAATAACGGGTTTTGAAACTATTTATTTTAATAACTATGTATCGGCGACCGAGAAAACGATACTGGTATTGGAGGGTATTGGTATTTCTACGTTACCAGTTATCTGTGGTTATCGGTGTTATAGCGTTATTGTGGTAAACATGGTATTGTGCGGTATTGCTGTCCCTTTCACACTTGCGTGATTTGCTATAGTCCGTCCTGTTGTCAGACCGAACCGTTGCTTTCAGAACGTAGACTTGGAACGTCCTCCTGTGTTTTTTCGTTGCTCGTACGTGTTCTGAAACACTTCCGCACGAGAAATTATTCCTTGATAGCAGGACGGTCTTTTGCAAACCTTCTAAGTGAGAAAGGGACACTCTTGTCAAATAATGCATGACTTCCAATAACTTGAGATTTGAAACATGCTTCTCAGTTGTTCCCAATAAATAGTTAGTTATCGTAATACCGAATACCGTATTTCGGTTATTGCACCAATACATAGTTACAGCAACTATTTACGTTTTAAAACGCCCATCGCTACAATATAGACATATCTCATCGAAAAAGAGGATCCCGTCAGTTCTCTCGGGACACCCTTGACTATTCCGGGTCAAGAATGTTAACTGAATATACCTTTGATTCGCCTAATCTAAAAGTGAAGGTTTAACCTTAATACTTAGATACAGTTTCCAGCTTTCCCCTCGGGATCCCTTTGAATTTCCCGGACCAATAGTACGTATGTATCGAATGATACGAAAGTACCTTAATCGACACGCCTTTTCAAAAAGTTAAGGTTTTATCTTAATAAACTGAGTTATTGTGGAGATACGGCGTTGTCGTTTTCCTATGGGAACCCTTAATGAAACGAGATTTAAAAGTTTGGATGTTTAGTAGTAATGATAAAGTATCATTGTGCCAAATTATTTACCATAACATCGGCTTTGTAGTTTTTGAGTAATAAGGCTTTTAAGAATTAAAGTTTTTATGCATTCTTCCAGGAACCCTTGAATTTCCCGGGATAAAATAATAAAAAAATAAATAAAATAATAATAATAATAAGGCTCTTTGCAGATTCTTCGTAGATCAGAAGGCTTCCGTGCACTGGCTGCGTTTCGGAGACCTCTTTGCAGAAACCGAGGGTTTTGTCTGTGCAATACAGGATCAGGTTATAAAGACGAACAACTACAGGAAGTTCATAATGAAAGACGGTACCTTGGACGTATGTCGGTTGTGCCGTGAGCCAGGTGAAACCCTGCGACATATAACCTCCAGTTGTTCGATTCTTTGTAACACTGAGTATCTGCACAGACATAATCAAGCAGCCAGGATCCTGCACCAAGAGATCGCTCTAAAGTATGGCTTCATAGCTCGCCGGTTGCCATATTACAAGTACTTGTAACACGCCGGAGTCGGTTCTCGAAAACGACCGCGCCAAGCTCTACTGGGACCGAGACATCATCACGGACAGGTCTATTGATCATAATAGACCTGATATCGTGTTGATGGATCGGGCGCAGTCAAGGGTATTTTGGTGGATATCACTATTCCACACGACGAAAATCTCGTGCAAGCTGATGCCGACAAGAGGTTACGGTACCTTAACCTGGCGCACGAAGTTACGGATGTGTGGCAAGTGCAATCCACTGAAATCATTCCTGTAGTCCTGTCCGTAAATGGTTTGATTCCAGTTGACCTGGATCGTAACCTTAGGCAGCTGGGACTTCGAGGCAGACCGATAATAGCGGCTATGCAAAAGGCGGTCCTCCTTGACAATGCCCGGATTGTCCGACGCTTTCTCTCCTCGTCGCACTGACCTCCAGCCGACTGTGCTTCTGCTGGAGTAGCTCCTGCCATTTGACCTAGCGCCAAGTGAGCATAGTAGCCCAATTATATATTCTGAAATAATATTAATAAAATGTATCTAATATAAATAAGTTTTTGCGTGATGCGCGGACAGACAGACAGACAGACAAAAATTCCAAATTAAATTGTTTTGGTCTCTATATTGATAGACATGTCCCATACAGGTATTATTTTCAAAAATATTCCATGTACAGAATCGGCCCCGTTACAGTTTTATTATATGTATAGATGTTGCATATTTTTACCAAAAATAGTAATAAATTCGCCGCTCGTCTGCCTAAAATTATAGATATTATAGACTGTATAATGCTCCAAACTAATCTTAATCTACTCGAGAAAACCGCATGAAAATCCATCCAGTAGTTTCGGAGATTAGCGTGAATAGACAGAAAGACAGACAAAAAATTTTAAATTTGTTTATTTGTGTTCTATTAGTCTTATTTTATCACCTCCTTACTATTTTTGTAAAAATATTCAATGTACAGACACGCGATTTCAACTGTTTTATTATAGTATAGATATATCAAAAAATCTCTAATACTTGCTATAAAAACTATGCCACTTTTGGACGGTTTTTGAAACTGTTTAATTTCATTTTTAGTTTTGAGAGAAAAATCGAAATTAAGATTTTTGATTGGGATCGATTGTCTTACATTAATAGACCCTAAAAAATGAACTGACTTAATACCTAAAATTGAGTTTAGCTCTTTAACACTTTTTATTTTTCATTCTAATAAGATATCAGTTTTGATCCAATACGATTTACATAGACAGCAGTGTTAATTGGACTTGAAGCGCCATCTATTGTTGAGTAGCAAGTGTTATCGATCGGTTAACATTCGTGCGCATAGGTGGCAGTGTAGTGATTAATTAACGCATATAAATCTTAAATATCATCACAAAATCTGTCATCTTTAAGTATTGGATTTGCCATGGACCTTTATCAAATTCATATTTTGATGGGTTTTGTTTTAGCTTAAATGAAAAAGTAACAAATTATTTGAACCAATCAAATAATATACATGTACTCAGATATTCTCAAAACTTCCAATAAATATTTCCTTATACAAGGGATGTAACAAAATAGGTATTGACCTGTTAATATTAGGCTTCTACTAATCACACTGACTGAACAAATTTTACAGAAAGAACAATACAACACAGAAACAGCCGATACTACTCACTAGAGTGATAAAAATATGAGCTTAAATTTTATTCTCTTTAGTACTGTCATTGAAGAATGGTATTTGATAAGTAATATTATTTTATTCGTTTTGACCGGAAGTCAGCCACGCCTTTTTTTAATGGCATAGATGGCAAAGAAGCAGACGGATCACCTGATGGTAAGCGATTACCGCCGCCCATAGACACCCGTAACACCAGAGGAGTCATAAAGTGCGTTGCCTTATAATTGTATCTTTGTAGGGTGATTTTGCAGAAAAGAACGACGCTTACGCTGTCTTAAGGCTCTTACAGCCGGTCCCAGCGGAGGCTTTCCATCAGCTGTGATTGATAAGTCCCTGCGACTTCCGAGCGATTAACATGGATGTGGTTTCAGTTGATGTGACAGCAGTTATTAATACCGCATCTTATTCTGTATCTGTATCCAAGTGTGATCTTTTAAAAATTAAAACATATTTACATTACTAGGTAGTGAAATTCATATTTTCATTAATTGTTGAATTGCACAGAAGAAGTGCAAACCACATTTAAGTAAGTCCAATCGTTTGAGAGCTGCGATGCCATGCCCCTCTTTTTTTCGTAGATAGTTAAAGAAGTTTTACGAATTTCAAAGGACAGTAACAATAACATCTACAATATTTTAGATACTTTTATTGCATAAAAAATACACCTATGTTATAATATGTATATTAGAGAAACAGAAGCGTGTCTCCTCCAACGCTTACCTTCTAACATTATTGATGACAAAACAACCCCCCTGCGGACTCCAATACCAAGTGGGGTCAAACGATAACATTCAGCAACAGTGACGTCCAAGATGTGTCTCACACGACCACACAAAAACCTATCTTAAAACTCTCTACTAAGGTGCATATTAAAGTAATGGCAACACTGTTTTAAAACCTCAAGATCTTGAGAGGGTGTAAGAGGGTTAACCCCCCAGGTGGTTAAGCCATTTTACCACGTTAGGCTGTGACGGCCGCCTGTAATTTTGGGCCTAATGCGACTATTCCTATTTCGAGTTGCCCCCGGGGGTTAAGTGTAGCCTGACACGAGAGATAAGGCCGGTACGTAATGCTGATTTGAGTAGGTAGCGCACGTGAACGGTTAAAATAATGAATTTGGTGAATATTAAATTGTGTGCGAATTTTAGAATACCTACTTACGAGTATACAGTTTTTTATAAACTAATTTTAATTTAGAAACATTTATCATTAATTTATCAGTAACTAACGCTGATGTAATACTTAAATAACCTTAAAATAAGGAACATACATATTAGTATTTAAATCGTAAGCCTTAATTACTCCAAAAATTTGTATTGCCTTTTGGATTGCCTTCACATCTTGTCTCTTCATCACCTTTGGTATGTAGGAAGAAAACTCTTACAGAGTTATTCATACCAATTGTACATAATATGTGTAATCATGTGTGTGTATCTTTCTTTTTTTTAAGTGTGCAATAAATTTGTAAAATAAATAATAAAATAAATTATTTAGAGAAATGATTGGGAAAGTATGTAAAAAATGTGACGAGACCAAATTCCTAACTAAAGGTACCTAACTAAAGATACTTACAGAGAGTAATAGTTGTATTACCCGTTAACTGAAGCATCTACACATCATACTGAATAAAATTTGTTCAAAGACTTCTCTGATATCGCAGAAGAGTTTGGTCTCTGCTTACAAAACACAGCAGGTGATCTATATGAAGAACATTTTTTTTTTGCAGTTCCATCAAATTTAGTTGCAGTGTGATAAATAGAAGCCGCAGTTACTAGATCCTATCCCTAATCTGTTACAACATTTATAATGTCTTTAAAAATATACAGCTGTTCAAAATTTGCAAACAAACGTAAGGAAATAAATAAATCCTTAGACCACATTCAAACCAAAGCACAACCACAGTCTACAGGCCAATTCACGAAACAAAGTCGCACCGTAAAGAGAAGTACAGTAAGGAAGCGTAAAACAAACGTACAGTAGAGGCAGGTACAGTACGGTCTGACACGAATATAAATCGGTGCTGTAGAAGTTGGCAGGGTAATTAATTGCGTTTGGATTACCGCGGGGGCTACCGGGTGGAACGTGACCGTTCGCCATTGGGTAGTGGGAAACTAGACACGTGGAAAATATGTTTTAATGAAATAAATAGGTGAAAGCAAAGTTTTCATGTAGAACATTCAAGGTGCCAACTCTATTTTTATTACGAGTAGTACAAAAGTTTTCTAGTTTCCTTTCATTTCAGATATGCTGGATAAGTACTTAAAAAAAGTGTTTAATTGCCTTAATTTTGGTATCGTTTTCTGTTTGATGGAAAATAATATAAATTTAATTTGGCAATTTTAATAAACCATGGGTAAAAAGGTTCGAAAACAAGTAATATTTTAATATTTCCCGACACAAAAGAGCTATTACTTTACCTCACACACAGAGCCTACTACACCACAAATGGCTTAACAAAAACCAAAAATTAAACAACGTCCTTTGTTGGTGAAAACGCTAAATTGAGGAAATTTCCATCCATTCTCCAGCCAGGCGTCATCCGCGCCTAAACCCCGCTTCAATTTCAATAGCAACCCCCTACATACTCCCTACACCCTTTAGGACGCCCCCACCTGTGCTGCGTCCCTGTCTCACTGCGGATTATCGCGTCAAAGTGAGGGAGATAGAGCTACCTACAGGGCCGGTCCGAAAGTTAGACATATATTATTGTATTATACGGTCGTAGGTGGCGCGGGGGTGAAGATTGATGCCCGGGCGGCGGGGGGTAGTTTCGGCAACCCTAGGATGGCGACGTAACAAAATTTCGACGTCACGCACATGTGTGCGTAAACGACCTCATATTTCACGTCGAAAATTAGGTGGAGGAATTAATTTTCAAGTTTTCAATACGCGAAGAGGAAAAATTGGCTGGTATATGCGACGATGTGTGGTTTGTAAGGCTTCTCATGAAATTAAAATGTTGTGAGGCTTCTAGCCAATTTCTTGGCAGGCAGAGCTGCCATAGAAAAATATTGCCATAATTTTTCGTTTTATTATTAATGTGGTAGATGAAAAATTAAGGTGACATATCACAAAATTTTTGAGAAACTTTCTTCCATAGCGTATGTTAACATTTTCCAGTATAGGGCACCTCTAAATGACCTGAGTTCGTTCACATGTCTCAGACAACAAGAGAGATAAGAATCGTCTGTCCTTTCATTGTAAAAATGTCTCTAGAACTTAAGAGAAAATATTTTGATAAAAATTCAAAGAATTTCTCGTGGCAAGCACGGAATGACGAAGAAAATAAATAACCAAAAAACGATTTATTGTAAGTAAATTGGATTAATACGAGAATACAGGGTGTTGTTTGATCTACAACTTCGTTTTCAGTTAATAAGTAAACATTCCAGAAATCCCATGTCCCAGTACTTATATTTCTTAAGTAAACAAAACTATTCAAAGTTGGCAAATCAGCTGATCAATTTTATAATTAAAAAAAAAACGACAATTATATATTTTTTCGATTTAAGCATGGGTTCCTTAGGGAAAGCTGTTCAGTTTCATGAACCCTATATTTTGAAGTTAACAACCGCGGAAATGACTCAACTCATGAAGTTTTCATAAAACCTCAGTCTATACAAAAACTAATTCCAGACTAACTTTGCTAGATCTTTCGACCGACTCAAACCCTAAACTCTGTTTTTAAATGTGTCGCGCATCTAGTTCCATCAAGTCAAACCTATCCAAGTTATGGCCGTGTCTGCAGGCAGTTAACCCGCGTGATTGCAACCACGCAAGCCGCACTGAGCTACAACCACTTCACAATTTATTCGGATAAGAAAACATTGCTCCGAAGGCATACTAAGAAAAGTAATGGCTACGTAAAAGAGTGACAATAATGCCAAATAAAAACAAATAAATAAGATAATTGACTTCAAACGGCCAAAAAGTCATTGATGGCTTTGATAGAGTTATTTTGTAGAAGCAGCGATTTCCTTTAAAGTCACTTTGTAATTTGTTTACTGTGTTTATTTTACACTTTTAGTTTTTTTACCGACATGTCTCTGTCATAGAAAAGACATCAACGAGCGCAACAATGCAACATCTATTTTTAAGATAAACAATTATTTTGAACTGTTTTACTTGTTTTACTTACTGTTTTCACTGTCTAAACTTCAAGATCCATAGACCAAACCTACCTCATAATCTTTATCGGGCTACAAGTTTTCTATAGAAAAAGTTTCACTCCAATCCATTAAGTCGTTTCTTGGAAAATCGCTGACATACAATATTACATAGAGAAACAAGATTTTTGGAGTCACTTGAAAAACCTGCGATGCTTGTAAATTTCAGCTTTTTTATATAAAGCCGATGTGACACGGTTCAATTTTCATTAAATATTGCTCTTAATTTAATTGAATTAATGGCATTGAAACGTCTAAACATAGTTCAATGCGATTGCGCCATGTCATTGAAAGCTTAAATTTTTCGCTAGCTTTCAATGCGATTGATTCAATATTGGTCATCGGATCATCGGTCAATGCGATTGAACCGTGTAAACACGAAAATTGAACGATGAATGAATTGAATGACTCTTCTGTGCGTGGAAGCCTCCTACTACTCCTACGTTGTATGTTCGGCGTTCTAGCTGAAATGAGCATTGAAAGTAATTTTTTTTTATTTTTTTTTATTAAAGGACAAACAGTCACTTGCTTATGTTATTACATATTTCTTATTAAATTACCGTGTAATAACTATCATTTTATTAATTTACAGTGTAACTAGGTAAAGACGTTGTTCAATGTGCAATGCCTTTCAATTACATTGCTTCAATTTGATTGGCTCGTGTAACATCGCCTTAAGGAAAAGAGATGGTATATTTTATAGATTTATAAATGCGACCTTGGAACGAACCCCTTTATAATTTATTCTACGTCTGAACTTTCCACGCATTAATTTTTTTAAAGGAAAATAAATCCCATGGAAATGTCACCAAAATTATGCTGACTACAACCAAAGTGACAGAAGTTGCGCGTAAGGCTAGTACTTTAAAAAATAAAGAACAACTTTTTTTCTGTTGACAGGCACCTCGTAATGATAAACAAAACTGATCAAGACATCTAATCAGTGCCACTTCCATCGACTCCGCGAGGCGTCCTCGTAATTTTGGCGGATAAAATGTTAAAAGTTCGAAGTTCAAAGTCAGGGAACTCCATTGTGCTAATTGCGCGCAGACGGCGCGGCGCGCTTTCGCTTTCCCGCGCGTTTTAATTATTTTTTTCCACCACCGGCGGCGGCGGCATCGTCTCCCCGGCGTCTGGCTGGAGTTCCGAACTGGGGAAAAATCTACGAAAGGAGTACAGTGGATATGAATAGAATTTCCTTCTTCGATAATTTAAAAAGAAAATTATCGTACTTACCAGCGTTCTCTCTTATCTCATTGTATGTCTAGGAATCAATCCAGTCGTGTTTTTTTATTTAAATGAAAGTTTAGTTCATCCGAAAATGCCTTGTTTGAAGTAAACCTTCCGTTATGCATTTTTCCTCGGCTTGTCTTAGTGGGATTGGTACAGTCAGTCCTGTAACAGTTTAACTTACACAGCGGCTCGTTGATCGTCCTGTTGGTCGTTTTCTTGATGTGATTTAATTTAAAATCTCGCTTTCACATTTTTATTTTCTATTTTCGAGAATTTTAATAACCATACTCGAGGTTTTTTGTTTATTGATTAAAAACCTCAAGTAGAGTTTCAAACTCGTAGCGGAAACAGAGATGGAAAGGAATGTCGTTAACCAAATGTCGAATAAAATGTTTCATCTGCATAAAAAGTGAACCCCATCTCCAAATTTGACTTTACAAAACTTTGTATTTATACCTTTTATGCAAAGAAGTCGCTCCGTTCCGAGCGGGGTGCTAGGTTGTACTTTTATACTTTTGTCTTATCTTAAAATGGAACCTTATCCCTGAAAATCTTTCGTCGTCCTCCGACGAAGTTCGCGCTTCTCTCAATCTTTGATACTTTCTTCGTGCATTTTTTGCTCGCTTTATTAATGAAAAGTAGGTTACTAACTTGGTTCGCTTTAAGAATGAAAGTTACGGCTACGTTGCCGTAGGTCGATGAACTTGCCGCCTGTCTTTTGTTTTTGTTGACAAACGTTTTCAGCTGACTGTTTAAAAAAGTAACCCTACTAACTAGGTGTTGGAGATATAGCATCTTTGAGGTTTACTGAAGTACAAAAACGTTGCCCTTTGCTTTAGCAGTCGGGTAAAAAACATTGAGGGGATTCTGTTTAATACTGGGTGGGACCGCATAGTCAAATTCCATTATAGAACGTAACAGAAAATAATTTTAACTACAATAACTAAGTATTCAGTAAGAATTAAAAGCCTCTATCATTAAAAATAAAAGATGAAAAGACGCGTTGTTGATAAGGAGCCTTTAATGCACTAGTCCTCCCGCTGGCCTGGTAAAACTGAAAAGATTATTTAGAGGAAGATAAATATTCAATATTCGGATGATCATTTTTCAAATACTAAGTAGTCACCAAAAACTATAAATACAAAAGCAAATACTATTTTTAAACGCAATAGTCGTCAACCAAACCGTGACAGTATGGTAACATCATTAATTATCTATTAAAAAATAATCCCTTTAGATGTCAAAACCCATTGAGACCCTGTGAGAGGACACGGGATTACCTGGACTAAAACCCATAAAAAATAAACCAAACAAACACAGACACAATAGTTAACCCTCAAACGGCAAGGTGGGTCATTTTTTTCGTTCATGGGAAACCGTTCTTTTTTATCGACAAACCATTACACTATTGCTGAGTTACATAGGACGAACCAACATTCTTCGTGGACTAATAACTATAGATATCTTGTTTAAATTAAAAAATACTAAATCTCATTTTTGAAATATTAGACAAGTTGTGTTTAACTGACCTTAACGGTTTTGATAACCCTAAAATTGGAGCCCCATAAAACATGAAACCTTTAGGAAGTACTTTCATGCCTCTCCAAATCATGCCTCGGGCTAAATTTCTAAATCTTCCTGAGAACGCATGCATAATAATCATCTCAGAAAAATCTCAACACCATCGATCTCGGATTACCCTTGCCCTTACAAAAAAAACCCTTAGGGTCACCCTTCCCATACCTGAGGGTGACATTTTTTATTTATACTTCCGTCAAAAACGCATATGCAAAAAGGACTGTTATTTTCTTTGATAAAGTATCGGAAATAATAATTATATGCATAATAGAACGGATTAAAGGCTGCGAGGCCTTTGCAGTGACGTTTTTTGCTGTTCCTGTCACCTTGACGGTGTCAGATGCTTTTTGAACTTTGTACTATTTTAAATGCTTTGTGCGTTTTAATAATATGCATTATTTGGTTGGCAAGCTGAACGTTACTAGTATTTTATCAATTGGTAAGCTCCTATTTTGGTATTCGTAATAAGGTCGCACGTTGGTTATAATTTTATGGGGTTGATTTTATACATTCACTCGAAATAATGATTTGGTATTTGAAAGAAGTAACTGTGCGTTTTTCTCTAATTTTACTGCAAATTTATTCCAATGTGGTAAGTGGTAACCCCTCAAACGCCATAGGTGTGACTCTGACGTGCCCGATAGTGTTCGTTCGACACTCAACAATAAAATTCTCGAGAGTTCAACTCTCATCGAACGTAGGAACATCACAATGGAACGCGACCGGTATCTCGGCGTGCTACCTCTTGACTCCAATCAAATAATTACTGCCCCACGGTTGGAATCGACCCTCACGATTCCGCGCCTAAATATTCAACATGGCCGGCCTGCTTGGTGTAATTTATGCACGCGATAAAATCTCTTTGGTCTCGGTGAAGACTGAGGACTTGTATGATCTTTAACATAGGCTTACCTATATACCATAGACAATGTTTCTCTTGCACTACACCTACTATTCTATTATTTAATATAAATGGTAATTTACTAGCTAGATAGTATTAGAGCCTACTGAGTATTTTTTGAAAAGTGATTCGCATTCGAATTTTATTATTACCATAAAAGAACTTTGCGTCATAAAAACATTACACCCTTGACATACCGCATATCCCGAATAACAATAGGATGCAGATTCTGAATCTGTAAAGATAAATAATACATTTTGATTTATAATAGAAGTAAAAAAATACTCTTCATTCATTGAGAATGCATAAATAGACCCTATTATTCGATATCGGAAGTGCAAAATATGGGTGTAACTTTTTTTAAATCAGCTCAATACGTGTCAGTGAACGGGTTAACTTACGGGGGACAGAGTTTTTTTTTTATAGAGCGCGTCTATCAGAAACTCAAAGTGCATTCAAAATAGTTCAAAAATATTTTACGGTTGCATTCAATGGTGATTTGATTTATTCTAGTGACATGCAGATGTAAGTCCTCGTTAGATTTATTTGACTGGTGTTTTCGCGCCGGTCTTGCGTTACGCATGATCGGTCATGTCGATTGGCAGTTAGTGTTCTATTATTGAATTTTAGATATTTATTGCGAGGGTGAACAACAGAAAAAAGTTTTCATACCACTACCTACCCGCATCGATATTTAGCATAAAACATTAAACCAGAGAGTTAAGGGATACTAATTCCATGCATAAATCAAGTGCCAGCATACATTTAAATTCGCTGAAAATCAATACAAGGAATCGAAAACGTATTTTATCTAAAACCGGGCTGATAAAGCTTAATCTGCATAATAAAGAGATGCGCCCGGAAACACAAATGCAGTGATAATGCAACAATGGCCCGACCGCGGCACGGAAGGGTTATGCATTGTCTGAAATTTTCAACAGACTCCAAATTAATGAGCGAGTGCAAAAAATGTTTCACAATCGCGACATACGATCTCTTCGGTAGGTTCTCAAACATTTTTACATTTGCTCAGTAATTTATAGCTTCCAAGAGCGCGTTTAAAATGTCATGTTGTTTAACTTTTTTTTTTTAATGTGATAGGTGGCAAACGAGTAGACGGATCACCTGATGGTAACCGCGATAACCGCCGCCCATGGACACCCGCAACACCGGAGGAGTCACAAGTGCGTTGCCGACCTTTGAAATGGGATGGACTAGTGCGTGCAATTTGACTTTTTGTTAATAATATCTGGAACTAATTAAACTAGAGCTGCTACTAGAAAAAATAAATATAAAGATAAGATAAAAGATACAAAGCCACCAATGGAAACCTATTTAAAATATTGAACATTTTTCACAGGAAACTAATACCAAAATTAGACAAATTAAATTCAATTTACATAATACCTTATTCTTAGTAACTGATTAAGCTGTTTTTCGATTTTTGTACGAAAGATAAAAACTTTTTGATATTTTTTTTATCAATAATATACCTGTAAATATATTAATTAATACAGTATGTTTGTGAAATATGCTTAATTTTAAATGGCAATATTAACACAATAGCTGTCAAAGTTTGGGAGCCGCTGCGTTGTCGCTACCTACTGATCTAATTTCCATGCGCCGGCGCATAGGTAAGGGGTTAACATTTATTCACAGTTTCAATAGAGCTTGCATTTATTAACTTCGAGGTCTGAACCGAAGATTAGTATGATTCCGGTGTTTGATCTGTAAAGTTGGTTCTGTGAAGGTGTTGTAATGTATTGTGTGAAGGTTTAGTGAAACTGGACGAATCGGTGAAATTAGTTCATAACATGGCGTCAAAAGTGAGGCCCATGAGGCATTTGTAATTCCATAGTGTCAATATGTTCCTATACCTACTTGCTTATTTGTGACTGTACGAAAGCAGAGTGCAAATAAGTATACCTATACATTATGATATGCTGACTATGATGCTACTTCAAATATGATCCGTGTTTTAAGCTGTCCAGTTTGCAGTCAGCAGCACATGTTAAACATATAACACAGCTATGCAACAAAAGTTTTTAAATTATGTAAATTTATGTGTAATTTAGGATATGTATTCATTCTATGCAATGATATTATTTAGAAAATGCTTCGGAACCATAGTATTTTCTTATTTTTCCCGGTACTAATCCTTATATCAACGTTATAAAGAGGCGTTAGAGAGACTTGTAAATATTACAAACCAATGTGAAATTCCAGTAAAAATATATAACGACTTTAATTAAACATTTTTAAGATTACTAAAATTATAATAATAAACACTCATGATTTCATGACAAAAATATTTTCAAAAAGTTATAAATACAGTCCTTATCAAATCATTTATTTCAGACAACTATATGACATATTATAATGACGTATCTTACTTATGTTTCTAAAGCTCCATTTCAGTTTCGTCTTGTAATTTTAAAAAATACTTTGTTTAGTTTTTTCGAAGACTGTATCTGTTAATACTTCCATTTATTCATATCGAGTCATTGCCCTCTCCTTTATTTAGGTATTAATTATGGTATTTTTATCACTTTTTTTCAAAAACCATGGAAATTCATATTTTTACTTATACTTTAAGACAAAGGCTGCACAATTAATATTACATACATGTACTTACAATACTTACACAACTTTCGTTTTCAGATGATTCTTGATGATTGATACATAATCTTGAAGCAAGATCTCAAAAATAGAAAAGCACAGCAAAATATCTAATAATGTTATTTATAATACTTATAGTTTTATCGTGATTTAACAGTCAACAATGGTACTATACCCGAGTGACTTTTATGATAATTATAATAACAGTTGTCAAATCTATACAAATACATAGTAACAGGAAGATTTATACTTATCGAGATTTATCAGAATATCAGCTTATTTCTTTTTGAAAAATTTAAGGTATCTTTCCTATTGTTTCATAACCCTTTAACATCATATTCTAGTATACTGTATTAACATATTATTATACGTATTGTTATATAACACGCTTGGCCAAGTTTCATTGCAGGTTTGATTCATATTCATATTGAAAAGTGTTTGAACGTGAGAAAACTTTTAATGCGGGCACCTTACATACGTGCATTCGGCAGCTGCGTACGTTTTAAACATTTAGAAAAATCTGTTGCAAAGTATCGCACTCCTGATTTTTAAAACATAGTCGCCATTGTTATCATCATCATCAGCCAAAAGACATCCACTACTTTAATACAAAGCCCTCCTCGTAGTGAATGTTACATACATACTCTTTGATTTATTGCAGCTTTCATCCTTATCATAAAAAGATTCACTGAAGTACAATTCTAACTAAACTGGAGCTGCTACTTGTATTCATATAATAATTTTGCGCAAAAGTTGGACTTCCCATAAAAAGGCCGATTTATATTTGCGCAACTCTGCTCATGAAACTGAACTAAAAAAAAAATTTGGATTTACATATAAATCGGCCTTTTTATGGGAAGTCCAACTTTTGCGCAAAATTGACCCCACTGAAAGCATTCCTAGGCCTGTTTCCTCATCATCGTCATTGGCCACAACATCTTGTCAGATGATTGTTGCAGCGGCTGAGGGTATCGTTTCGTTTTTGGAGCACCACAGCTTCGCTTGTGACTATATAGGCCGATGGCGGCGCGACATTTCTTGCCACATTTGTCACAGGTAAAACGTGAGTCCAAGGGTCGGTGGTTATCATGACGACGAAGTCTATTCTGTTTGAGATTGTCTAACCTGTGCTTTATCATACCAGTTTTAAGACTTTGACGCCAAATACTTTTCCTTTTTCCTACACCCTATACAATAAATGTTGAAATCCCTTCCAAGACCTGCCAGTCCCACATACCTACCTCTCCGACAAACTCATAATTTATTTGTTTCCCTGTATCCGCGCTAGCCGGCGGCGTTTCTCTTTATTACGTGTACACAACGCGACTGTTTGATCCCCAAATATCCCTGCATCTCCACATTCTATTTATACTATATAACCAGAAACCTTCACAGTCTATTCTTATAATCCATCGCGCAATATAAAGTTTTTCCCGTTTTATATGTATTTTATTATTTATGTATTAAGTTGGTAAATTTTTCCCTTTCACTTTCGCATTTTAGCGCGTCAAACAACGTAATCTATTTCGAGGATTTTATACATGAGATTTCTTAGAGTAATGGGACCTTTTACTGGTGCATTCTATGATACTTCACATTTTTTTGTAATTATATTGTATACAGGACTAAAAAAATTTTAAATAAACAAAAAGTTTCAAGGCCTAGTCTATAAACTCTACATGAAAAATGATCATTTTATAGATTTCAGCAATTCGTTAACACCGTTCGTTATTGAATTGTTTTGATCTCTTAATTTGCATTTACTGAAAAAAATACTTTCCATAGAAATAACTTTAACCAAAAAAACTGTAGAATATGTACATTATTTGAGAATTAATTTTCATGAAACCAAAATGACTCGTGCAAAGTTTATATCTTTTCGTAACAAAATCTTATAAAGTACCTACCTATGAAATGAACCCTGTACCTATGATTATTGGGAATTATTATTTACCAAACCTGTACTTATGATTATTGTTTACCAAACAATAAATGTCGCAAAGATAAAAGCATATATGGTAAATACATTAGCCGGTATAAGGAGGCTGAGTTTGGCGGGTCGCCGGGACACTTCCGTTTAACATAAATCCACCCCTGTTACGAGGCTACCACTAAAATGAAAGCCATAGAGTGGAAGTTGATTTGCAAAAAATGTGGTATCAAAACGACACTCAGTAAAATAGGTAAATACTTGATTTCATGAAGTAAGAAGAACGGTTGTTTTGCAGCAATTTCACGTCGCGCTATCACACGTATTAAATGCTTTTAAATATTTGAGACGCCGCGCTGCAAATTTAAAATATTTTATTGCGAAAATATGATGAGGAAATGCATTTTGAGGCAAGCATATTTTATTGATGAACTGTAACGCATACTTACTTTATTTCGCTTCCTTAATCTCCTTAAATTCGTAAGATCCTCCTTCTTCCTTGTCTAAAGCTCAGTCTAAGGCTCTTGTCGGTGGAGCCTTATATACGATAAAATATTATAATTAACTCTATATCATTCTTTGTCCTAACTTGCGCCAAACCAAACAGAGTGCGTCCCGAGACGATGTTCTGCCCGAAATATCCAATAACCATAGTTTTAGACCCTCGCATAGAAAATCGATCAAATCCCCCCTCCACTGCCTCCTTCACTGATGGATCACGGTGGCGCGTGATAAAATAAAAAGAAAACATTAGACTCTCCAGGGATACCATCTTTCAAATATCTTATTTTCTGAAAAGGGGCACGTCAGGATCTATTTGCTTTTGGACGCGTTTAATATGTATGACGTGTTTTGAGTGGGCTTAAATAAAATGGATAAGGCTGTATATTCCATAGCAACTCCAAATTATTTAGAAAGTGCCTTTAAACAGAGGTCATGTATGTTTATGGATACAAGAGATTTTATCGATGTAGTAGATACGTATTTGTATACTAAATCACAGAATATTTTCTCGATTACATATTATAGTATAGATGTTTAAAAAAAAATATTGAAAAAATACAGGTTACGCTTTAAGCTTGATTATTTCATTTTTTTGATAGATTTTAACAAAATCTACAACTTTTTTATCAGCCACTAACTTTGTTGGTAGTTAAAATTTTTTTCGATATTCGTACCATCTCATTAGAGTGCTTATAAATTAGGGAGGGGCTGCGTATGTCACGTACTTATTGTTACTCAAAGAATATTCCAAATCAAAGAGACACGAAAACCCAATTTGTGAAATTTCTCGCTGTCACGTGTCAAATCTACGTCACTGCCGTCCGTACTGTCGCGTCGTCCGCCCCCCCTTTGTGCAATATAAATTCACCTCGCAAACCGAAAACCGTGAATCCGTTGTCCAACCGGTATATACCGGTCTCCTTAAGCCGCTACACCGGTACATAGCGGCGGGGGTGTCGCCCCAGATGTAGATACCGGGTGATTTACGGAGGGACCCGGGGCCCTTATCGGCGTTATGACCATGTGAGGGTGAAGTTATTGTTGGGGCCTCCGTGGCCCCCAGTGGGTGGGTGGAGGTGAACCGTTTGAGTTTCCCGACCACTTTGAAGGGACATACCACCTAATGTGTTATTTTAGAGACGTGTAACGTTACGTGTTTGCTTTCGATTTTCTTTGTTGTTTGCTTTTTTAGAGGTTGATGAAATACGGTGGAAAACGAAACGAAACTGATGAAATACGATTATAACCTAAATGAAATTATCTATAAATGTAATTAATGTAGTTACGTTAGTCTAATCATTAACTCATTTATTTATATTATAAGTACATATTTCATTTAAAAAAATATTTCATCAAGCAGTTCGCTTTAAGAAGTCCAAATAAAATAATAATTTTGAACAGACAATGGATTTTCAAATATCAAAATAAGGATACTTCTCCCGTTTCGCAAACCATTGGTCCTTGCAATAAAATTATATACGCCTACCAAATAAAGCCGTCCCCTCGGCTCGGGCGACGGCATTCTGCATGCAAAATTTAATTTTAGAATCCGAGCCGTTTCAATATAGGTAATATTCGAAATTTATGTTCCATGTTTGAATTTGAATGTTGTCCCTTCTGTCATAAATTTGTTTGGGACTCATAGTGTGCTGTTGTCGTTTTATTGTGCGTCCCAAATGTTTGGATCCTAAGATATTTTCGCCTCGTTTAGAGCATTTAGGTTTTATAAACACACCTTAACATAATAAGAAACACATTTGTCGCGCAAGACTTGGCAGCGGCATTACTGTGCCCCAGTTAGCAAATTTTATAGATACGTGAACGATATAATATGACTTATTGATTTAAAAAAATATATATATTTGTTTTTTAGTACTTCTAATCTAGCTTTATTTTTACCTTTTTCCCCGTTAAATTAAATATTAGCTAATGTCCGCGTCGTCGACATTACCAGACATGACCTGACGTCCGAATGTTAAATATTGAACAAAGCGAATCATAAAAATTCATCACAATAAAAAAATATAAGATAGCATTTTTAAATTACTTGTACGTTAGACAGGCGTTAGCCTTTTAGCGACCTATAAAAATAGATATACAGACTGTGTGTATAACTTCTTTTGAGAAGTAGGTTGAAAATAAATATACTTGATCAACATCATCTCAGCTGTAACACATCCACTGTTTACAAAGAATTCATTTATAATTTCTCAGTTTTCTTGTTGTCTGAACGAGTATAATAAACATTACGCGAGCTAACTTCCTCAACACCCCAACAAGTCAAAGTAAAGCGAATTAAAAATTCATCAAGGCAACAATTAATACAATTATGATATGGCGGGGGCGGGAAACACTCCGTTAAACTGTTATAAAGCAAAGTAATACTATTTTCCCGCCGTTTTTTCTCCCCTACCTAATTAGAAGTCATTCTGTTAATAAAGTAGATCGTTACAATAAGATGTATAATATGCCATCTTAATAAGCTAACATTAATTTTATTTGGCCTTAATTTTGCATCGCTCGATAAAATTAAATAATCTCATTTATTGCTTAGAAACATGCGAATTAAATCACAAGTGGATCGTTTCAATAGAATTTATAAGTACCGTCTTATTAAGCCGATATTAATTTTATAAATCCTTAGTTTTCTCTTCCTATTAAACCTCAACCTCATTTAAACTTATCCACAATTATATTTTAACAAGAAAGCCACGTTTCACCAATTCGCAAGTCATAAATTATATCTAGTGGTCGGTGTTGCCCACTGAAAATATTTAACCATCAAATGGGCGCATGGGCTCACGGGTCAACCATTCACCGAAAATATATTTGAATAACGAATGATATACGGTTTGTTTATTGGCGGGCATGTGCGTTCCTTTTTTGAATTTCATTATTGGAAGTTGACCGACGCGGGGTCGCTGGTCACTCGGCGAGGGTCGGACTGACCCCTCGCGTGTTCGCTACATTATGTACAAAAGTTTTAATATTTTCGCAGCTTGGTCCGACTTGGACTGACCGGTTTGGTAAAGCAAGGGTTAAAATTTATTGAAAATTTTACGTTTAATTTGTGATTTAGTTAACGCACGCGTGTTGTGTTTAAAGTTCAAAGTTCAAGTTAACCTTCTTGGGGCTTGGTTAAGAAGCAATGAAGACATTCACAAACCTGTTCTTTACACAATAAATCATGCTCAAAGGTATGGTTTAGCTTCAAGTATAGTAAAAATTATTTTTTTCTCCAATAATTGAAAAATGAATCTCAAAAACAAACACACGTCAAAAACAAGTTAGAAATTAAATTGGTAAGCTATTATTTTGTCGGAAACTCGAGTTGCACCGCGGCGGAGGGCCCGAGGGATGAAAAACGAGGAAAGTTTCTCCCTCCCTGACACTTTGTTTACTTTTACACTAGTTATGTAAAAAAGGGCCTACCAACAAAGGTTGTGATGCGTTTTAGGGGATTTAGAGACATTTCAAACTGAATTAAATTGATCTTCCGAATGTGATTTGAATTTTAGATATAACATCAAGAAAACCAACATAAAGTGCAATAATCAAGACACAGCCGCAGTAGTACAAAGTGGACGGTCTCTTAATTTTTTTGTATGATGTATAAATTATTTTTTCACGTTTTCTAAGTTTGTTTAATCGTTTTACGAAGCCAGAATTTACAAAATTTGAAAATGTAACCTTCATTTTTTATAAATGTTTTAACTAAAATATGTAAAAACAAAACAACTGCAATTTTTATTTTTTTAATAGTTAGTTATATTTTTCGAGATAAATATGTTTTTCTTCGTCACGTTCGTTAGGTTATGAAAGCCTAAGAAACACTAGGTTAAATCAAATATGTTAAAATAGTTTGGGTCTGTGGTTTGGAGTCTATTTGTTCCATAAATAGATCAAATTGAAATTGTGATTACTTTGGATTTCTGCGAAATTTTGGGCCTCGTAGACTTGTTCCAGCCAGCAGCGGGAACATTTTCTAGCTTGTTTTTACATATAAAAACCTGGAAAAAATCTACCTTCGAATCGATTTAGATACCCGTAAGTTGTTCAAAATGTTATACATATACGAGTAGATGATAACTATAGACGAAAAAGCTGCTGGTTTCATATGTCTTACAATATTGTCAATTCGTATTCAAAAACAAACAAAAAAAGGGATATACGATATAGCATACAATGGGCGATCTTATTGCTAGTTGGCAATTTCTTTTTTGGTTTGGAAAACTACTATGGGATATTACAATACAAGTTTAACAAAATTAGCCACTAAGTGTTTAAATAAATCAAAGGCTACGTTTATTAGATTTCCAGGGCGTTATTAAATTTAATATTCTCCGTGCGTTTGTCACGTCATCAGTATTCGTGTATCGCAGTGTGGGAGCAATTAGCGGGCGCCTTGACGATTGCTGTCTGTTCTCCCCTCATAAGAAATAAAGCCGCAAAGTATTATACAGAGTGTTAAAAAAGTGTGTTTGAGATTTTAAGGGGTTAGTCAGAATCAAGTATATAATACAGGAAAAATATTAAAACAATCCGCTCTTAAAATATTTTTTTCAGATACCCATACTAAATCTGAATACTGAATCAAGAATTTGTATGGAAAACTGAAAAAAGAAGTTGTAGATCGGTTTTTTTTAATATTTTTCCTGTACTCTATACTTGATTCTGAGTAACCCCTTAAAATCTCAAACGCACTTTTTTAACACCCTGTATATGGAGTTTCCGTATACTTTACGGCCTTCTCTCTTATGAGGGCAGTATTCCCGCCATAATTGGCGAGAGTGAGTATGCATTTATTTGCGTTTGCATTTCCGTGTGGCGTTTAGCCAGGGTGCTAGGCAAAATAGAACAGATAGTTCAAATAGGGGTCTCTTTATGAAAACGAAAAATATTGGTTCGCCTATAATGCGTAAAAATAGGCTTTCTATACAAAAAGGGCTGTATCAGCTGAATTTTTTTAATATTCTTAAATAAGAAAGCGAACAAAATGATTAAATAGCTTGAATACAAGTTGTGTTTCATTAAACTCAACAGTGTATAAATTAGATAAAAACAACCTGAAATTCTAGTTACCTAAGTAGGTGTAGCAGCTACGCGTCGTAGTACATAATCGATAATAGGCTTTTCACCTTTATAAAATACAGTTACATGAAATACTGATTAAACTAAATATACTTATAAAATAATTAAAAATTAAAACTCAATTTTTACCTGACCTTTACCTGACCTTTACATATTACTCTTCGTTAAAAAAATACACACCTATAGAATTCTCCTAATCCAAAGCAAGACACTAATTCACTTTAATATCAAAATTAATTTTATATTATTTACTTATATGTAAAATAATACTAAAATATTTCTTACATAGGTCCCACATAATATTCTGACCTCGACCCACACATTCGCGCATCACATAACACCCGACACACACACCCACCCCACCTACACAGCGTATGTGATGTGTGCGGGAGGGATACGTGTACGAGCGAGATGGGGCTAGTTCAGGGCGTGGGTGTGAGAGGGACGGCTGTTGCAGGACGAGCGATACAACAAATCAATACGGGCGGTGGTGACCGGTAGCCGTAGCCTGTGTCACTACCCTCCCCCCCCCCCTCCTCCCCCGCAGACCGCACGCCTTCTCCGACGACCACAAAGTATATAGACCTCCCAAAATATTCCTCACATACCTACCAACCCTAAATTAAACTTAACTTACTTGGGTAGTTACGGAACATTAGCGATTTCTCTTAGAAGTTTGTCTTCAAGTGCTGTGCCGTGTGGTAAACTGATTGGAATAGTTAGGTTTAAACACAGTGATAAATGATAATAAGTTTAAACTAAGCTTGTTCTATTTGAAGTTATTTCATCTACAATTAGTTAACACTTGGATTCTAGGTAACCTGGGTAGTAAGTCAGCTAATACTTACTACTAAACTATCGATGTAAATACACCTTTATAGATATCGATTTTTCACCATTAACTAACATCTCAAAAGAGCCTTCAAAAAGCCGATTGGTGATGGGGCGTGATGTTAAACGGAACCGATTATTGAGAAGCCTCTTTGAGTCGCTGAGACAGTGGCTAACTAACTGAAAACTACCATTTTCCATTAACTTAAAAAAACAAATCAGTCACACTAAGAATAATTAAATACAGAATAACAACAATATCTAATCTATTATAAAAATACCTAGTAAGATATTTTTACCGAGTTCCCTCTACACGTTTCCTAAGTCTACGAAACAAAATCCGCTTGACCGCGCGTATGGAAGCAGGAAAACTCCGACCGAACAAACTTGATACTTTGCAAACTTTCGATATGGAATGGAAGCTTTATAAAATGACTCGACTTTAATGGATCTTAATATACAGTGATTACTATTTTATTAACTTTATTTAGATGATAGATTTTAAAGATATTTTATGGTAATAAACGAACGTTTATTTTAGTTTAGAACTCTTCTTTTACTATTTTTGTTCTGATATTTGTTTAAAGGTGGAAAACACCTAAGAATAGCAATGGGCAATGACGGCTGCTCCGGTCAGAAAACGTGTTTTTCCAAACTTTAGGGCGCATTCCGCTGAGTAAGCGCTGTAATTCAGTACCCTCGCCCTTCGGAGGGTCATACAGGGAGGGACGATAAACTGCAAAACCACGGGAGGCCTCCCCCTCGCCCAGCTCTGATAAACAGGGCCACAATTTATGACGCCTAGAAACCCTTCTTGGACGGATCTAAAGACGTTGAACAAAGGGATATTTTAGTTTTAAATTTGGAATTAAGAATTCGCATTATTCAGAAATAAGAAACTAACTAATGGTGTTAAATAGCGACAGAATATATACTTAGTTCAAAAAAAATTGAACTTCCAGGAATAGGATACGAATACGATTTAACCAAACTCGTAGAACAATTTTTTTCATTATGAGGGGCAGAAGCGATAGTTTATGGGTTCTATATCTATTTTATTGCACCCTGTACACATCTACTAGAGAGTTTACTAATGAGTTGCTAAAATATCAAAAAATCGTGTGAAAAGGCTGCAAACAATTTAACAGTGCCTTCTTTCCCTTGAGTCCCAATTAAACCAGAATCATTCGAACGATTCAGAGATGTAAATGTTGACATTGTTAAACAAATCAAACAGATAATAATAAATAAATGATTGTGTATCTCTACTACAATACAAGTTGAGCGAAGTCGTAAAAAGCTTAACGCTACTCGTTGAGTGTAAACATTCTCACAAGGAAAGTTTCTTCGACGGCCGACCGTTAATGAGCTTGCCGAGTTTTTATAGGCTCTTCGCTTACTTTGAAACCTGTGCTCTCTGGTTTTAGCGTTCCTTAGGTCTAGAGAATTTTAACGCTACAGGTAAACTGAATTAATGATACAGTATTTTGTAAAATGGAAGAACAATAGCGAATTTAATCTGAAATGTCTTGATGTACCCGTGAAATTAGCAAAATAATCAAACATAAAATCCGACTTGAGACCAAAACAACAAGAACAATCCAAATCCCTGACCAACATAAGCGGAGAAATATATAGCCTCCTATTTTACCCTTATGACCGGCCGGGCGGCCATCTTGGATCCACCCCGCCCACGCTCAATCTTACCCCGGAGCCCCAAACATGCCCCCTCGATCTAAGGGGCCTTTGAAAGGCCGAAACCCACTAATACTAATGTCCTCTACGTATGGCCACGTGCGTGTGTGTGTGAGGCGCTTGAGTTTTACTTGTTTGCGAATCTGTACGGAAAATTGAATTATATGAGTAGCTACGTCAGACTTTGAGAGACGAGTGGGCGCTTGTCAAACGTCAAGTAGTTTGTAGCATTTGGAAATTGTCACTTTAATATTGTCATTATTTTGTCATTGACATAATTATGGAAACTGCCACACTTTTATAAATTTTCTGTTTTTTAATACTAGGTATGTTTAATGTAGTGATGAAACAATTACAATTAGTTGTAACTGGCAATTATTGGCATTTTAACAATTAATTGTAATCATCACGTTTACGATAATTATTTTAAAAATTACGATTACTACTTTTTAGTCAAATGCTTGTCAGTCAAATCTACAAGTGTGGCTTTCAAAGACTTTTCTCAACAGCAGGATTAATGCAAAATGAAAAATAAATCGCATGACGCCTGACAATCTAAAAAAACTATGTTTCTTTAAAAATTAAAAGTTAAACGACATAAAACATATAGCTTTTAGGTTTTGACGGGTCAGATTATGTCGTGTTTGAGGTCTTGTACTTTGTTTTTTATTACATAGTATTTTAATAATCCAGGCAGTCTTATTAATACACTATCACTTATAAATATGATAAAAATCAATTTTAATTTCAATAACTGTAATTATGATTGTAATTGGCAATTATTTCAAGCAATAATTGTAATTATTAATCTGTAATTGTTTCATCACTAGTTTAATATTATAAGTTAAATAAATGATTTATCTATCTACTCTTATCTATCTATTTTATGTGTTTTTGTTGTTATTTGTACTCTTTTGGTCTGCAATAAAGTATATTTATCTTATCTTATCTTATAATATCTGTCTATTACAGTAATAATTCTACCTATTTAACAGATACTTTAAATACTTCCCATCGTCTCTTACCATCAGGTGAGATTGAAGAAACACTCCCAAAACAGCTTTTAAACAACAATTTTATGACCTAAGTACGATTCGCAAAATCTGGGAACTAGTTGCAGTTACTAGACCTCAGACCATGAATAACCAATTAACTGCAGCTTCTGTAACTAACCTTACTACTGTTCTAACCTTTCCTATTCTATAAATCAGATAAAAACGAATTTATCAGTTAGAGCAGTAGCGCTTAATACAGTCTCTAAGCATTATCAATTATGCTAATGTTCCCCAAACGCTATAACATAAACCTCCAACCTTTGTATCACATTATATCTAATGTAGGTTACACTAGGGCAGGCGTAAATATTTATAATAATCCCTGTTATTACGCGGTTTACGATTCCCGTTTATGGTCTTCTTTATGACACGTTACGTACATAAAAGTCGAGATTTTCCTCCGAAGGTTTCGCCTGTGAATAACTTAGTAGGTCGCAAAGGTCTCATATCGTTAGGCAATTTGGTTTCTGAGGTGTAACGTGGAACTATAATCAAAAGGTGTGGTTCCTCTATTTCGCATAAAGGAACATACATAAATTACAAGTCTAAAATGTAAGTACTAGTACTTAGGTTACATTAGTGTAATGCCTCTATACGTACACTAATATTCTCTACATCGATTGTTTATACCTCATATATTTATTAAACTTTTTTATTTCATTTTTCACCAGTACCCTTTATCTAAATCCCCTTGAAAATGAGAGTTAATCCTGAAAGGAGCATCAAGGAACCAATAGCAACTGCCGGAATCCAATCAGTCGCCTCAAAGAGCATTCCGGCATAATTGGCGGGCGCTCAAAGCCGCTCTCGCCTCGCAATGCATTACCGAAATAAAAAATTCACGTCTATATCCAAAAGAGATTTCCATCAGCGCCGTTACGGTGACTAAACACAAAACCCGAAGGTGGCGGCGCACACACACATAAAATATTCACTCGCCACTCCAATACATCATTCATTCGTCCGCCGAGAACGGTTCGACACCAATCTTCCATTTGGCAAGAAAATCGATACACGTCTTGGCCATATAAGCATTCTGGGGGTGGTAGACGGGGAGTCTTAAGGGGAGTTAAGGTTTAGTCCCGAATATTGAATTTCCCTTGGGACAAACCCGTTTCGCTTTGTCCCTTCGGCCGGGGTCGTGTGGGCCGCGGCCCGCGGTGCCCGGGCTCGACCTACCTACACCTACAGTATAGCTGTACATACGCCGCGTATATTGTGTGTTCTGCTCTGAGTGTATATTATATAGATGCGTGAGTGTACGCCCGTGCGTAAGTGTTGGATAATAACATTGCGAGGCCGCCGAGCTTACGTGACTTTCAGGGCTTTGACGGGCCCCGGGCTATATGCTCTCTACCTTTCATCTACACATGTGTACGTATGATATAAGCATGTTTGAGCCGACGTTTCCCGTGCCCGAGATATATGGGCCTCCCCTTTGCTTCAAAGCCTTTAAATTAGGTCTCTTTAAATAAAATGCTATGGGCAAACCAACCATATCAAATAAAAGTCGAGTTTTATTTCAATCATATTCCCCTGTAGGCAAAGGGAATATTCAGGAACGCATTTCAGATATGAATTATTTCTTTTATGACTAATTTTCTTGCAATTATAAATACCAACACTGTTATTAAAAGTAAAACAAGGTTAAGTGGATACATTGGATACTTTTATAATAATTTTAAAATAAGTTTGCTGTTATCTCAAAACAGGTGCTGCATTGCATAGGGTAAGGGGAAAACATATCTACTGCTTCGATTCGTGTCGTGTACATGTTCCTATATTATTTCTAAAATGCTTGATTTTTTAACTCATAAACCTGATACATTTTTTTCAAAAAAAATATACTGAGTTCGCATTATACAGGCTGTTAAAAAAGTGCATTTGAGATTTTAAGAAGTTACTCAGAAATCAAGTATAGAATTTACAGGAAAAATATAAAAAAAACCGACCTACAACTTTTTATAGTTACCCATACTAAATCTAAATGGTGAATCAATAATTTGTATGGAAAACTTAAAAAGTTGTAGATCGGATTTTTTATATATTGTTCCTGTATTCTATACTTGATTCTGAGTTCTGAGTAACCCCTTAAAATCTCTAATTCACTTTTCTAACGCCCTGTATATTGGAATCATTGATCAGCTGATTTGTAATTGGTTCCTCGGGGAAAATTGTTCAGTTTTATAAGCAGAACTTAATTTTTTTAAGGAATATCAGAAGGACCCAGTATGCTAAAATCGTATAATTAAGCTGTTAAAATATATTTTAATAAGTAATAATATGTAAATCAATCATCAATCATTTTTTTCTATCAATAACTTCATTTGAATTTTTATTTAGTCAAAGGTTAGCAACTTAACTGTGTCAACCGGCTTCCATTGCCCCTTCATGAAAAAAAAAAAGAAAATACGTTTAGTATATAATTAGTTTTTTTAAATAAAACACAGCTTCTCCTGTTCCTTAAGTAATGTGAATCCCTCTGTATCTTGTTTATTTCTTCCCCTCGACCATGCATCTTGCGCGGTGCGACTCTATTCGTCTAGTTATCCTTTCCCTCCCGTGTTCCAGACCTACAAGAAAAATGGCTGCGCTTGCTGGAAAATTTGACGGTTGATATACAGCCTTTCTGATCTGTGTCGAATTTTAGAGATTGTCTATTAGTTTTAAATGTATGTGTTATTTCTGGTTTGTATTTAATGATTATGTTATAATAAAGAAGCATTATATCCACATATACTCGCCTTTTCATTCAACCCACCGCATTTCCAATATATGTATATGTAGGAACGTATTGGTACGTACAGATTTCCAATCAAGCACTACCTTTGTCAGGGGAGATTGGGGTAAGACGACACCCGACACCGCGCGTACTCGTACACGTACAACACGTATTGGTGACACTATTTTATGAGACCGAAAATTTGTATACAGGTGCTAACTAAATTGGTGAGGCTACAATTTTTTTTAAGATATATTTATTTAATCTAATGATTGGAAGTTTTTATTTATCACCTAGTCAAAAAAAGTAACCATTGATTATTGAAGGGCCAAATGCAAAAATAAGATTATATTTATAACGCCAGTGATCAAAGCAACAATGTATCTTAAGTAGCTAATCAAATAAAAAAATCATAGTATATTAGAAATAACAAAGTTCAAAGTTAAAGATAAAAGAACGAAACAAGAAAAATAAACTTTATTTACAGATCAGTCACCAGTTAGTAGCGTGCAACCAAGATACAACTAAGTATATTACGAGTATAAGCTTCATTTTGTTACACCCTGTATACGTATAGGACAAGTGGAACACACCATCCATCCCCGAAGTTAATCCCGAAGGCGCACCCAGTTTAGAAACTATTGGAATTGCGTCGTATTTTGTACGGAAAGGGGAGTCCAGGCAAAGTGGGACTCTAAATAAAATATATAAGTACCTGTATAAGTATGTCAAATAGAAAAAAAACAGATGTGCAAATTATAAACTACTACTGTTTTCATAATTGTGGGTGTTAATGGTGAGCTGTCGTATTAGTAGGTAGATAAACTACTTAAAAAGTAGAGGTGTTCGAGAAAGAATCTCATGAAAATTTACTAAAAAAATACAAACTAATGATGGGTTTCTGAATTTAATTATTATTGTAGATTAAAAAACATGAAGGCGTATCTTCTTCGGGTAATAGCCACGTTATAGTGGTGCGTGCCTACAGGAAAAAAAGGGATTCCTATTGTAGTTCTTCTGTAGTCTGTCTATCTATCCTGTTCATTCGTCTACCGTATACAATTGCATTGGTCTTCGTCAAGCTATTAAGAAAACAAGTTATACAATATAAACAAAATGGCTCAGTCAGACTAAACAAACCTATAAATCTATAAGTAATGCAAACTAAAAGGAAATGTTATAGGCGAGCCTTACTTCTAATGGTTCACTTCTCGGAACGTTTAGTGTAGTGCCTACAAGTTCCGAAGGTATTTGAGAAGTGTTCTTTCATTGTAATTTCTTGGGATAACGCAGACAAATAGAGGGACTTATATGTAGTATAATATATTTTGTATACGCAGACAAACTATATTATACTACATATAAGTCCTGGGAAAACGCTATCCCAAGCAATTACAATGAAAGAACATTTCTGGCAGTATGTGATGAATATTTAATTAGTTTTGACACCCATTAAAAACAAGAATGTAGTTCTTTTCTGGTGCTACTTTTGATTACATTTCAAGTCTATCGTTATAAACATACCCGAACGAAGAAGGCTGCTCAACCTATTAAGAGTATATTTTCACAAAATTTTGAGGAACACGCCACAAAGTAACCTGTCTCCATTTCAGGTTAGATGTCAAAGGAGCACGCGTTTTTTTCTCATTTACCTGGGTAATACTTGCTTGTGATATTTGAACCATACTGTATTATATGGCTCCCTCTTGATTACCATTTCGCGAACTGAATATTCCGCTCTGATAGACTTTTTGAAAGCTATTTCGAATACTCTCGCAAAAAAGAAAATTGCTAGCAGTTTGTGATGGATGAACTTATTTGCTTTATTTTTTTATAACGATAAGCGTCGATAATTAAATTGAGATATTTTACCTAGATTTTTCCTTCTCGTAATTTGTAAACAAATAAAAATAAGAAAAGTCAATAGCATACAAAAGCTAACCTTAAAATAAAACCTACACCAAATCGTTTATCCATCAAACGACTCAAGAATAACCAAAAACATTTCAGAAAAAACAAAAGCCGAGCTACCAATTAATTCAAGCATTGTTTTATGGTCACAAATACTAGTGAAACAAAAGCATAAGCCACATGCAGGGTTTTAGAGCGAACCCTTTGTGCTAACCTTTTGTTGCCGGGCGTACCTCCATTGTTTTCACTGGGCGAAAATTAATCTCGGTTTATTTCTTTGATAGTGATGTTTGTGATAATGGCCCAGAACTGACAGCCAGCTAGCAAAGTAAGTGATGGATATGGTAATGACTGGACGTTTTTGTTGGCACTCGGGAGTCGAAACCACTGTGCGTTCACATATGAATATGACTAGGGTAGGACTCTATTATATGATACCTACCACTGTGCGTGTCAACTTTAATAGATACGATACAGCTGGTCAGCGCTTTGGAATTAGTTTTTTTTTAAAGAATCAATGTGATTCTTCCTACACTGTTTTTAACATTGATTAGCAGAACTACTACCTACATTGTTTATAGGAAATTTTAAAATGATCTTATCCTTTATACGTGGAGTAACAATTTTGATGTAGGATGGACAGGGGTTTCTACTTAACATACTGAACTACTTTAGCTGTACGAGATTATTAAAATCGCTAAAACATAAATTAATTGGTTCATATTGTCATTCAAACTTGGCAGATGATCAAATAACAAAATAAGTATTTTCGTGATTTCAACTCAATAAAAATTGGTCAGTTTTATGAGCAGAACCCCAGTTAAAGGATCCTTTACCTATTTTTCTACACCTTGTATATGACCCACTGAGAGCTTAAATGGACTATTATTCTAATCTGCCTACCAAAAACATATTGGATCTTCTTATAAAATTAAAAGTACAATATAATAGCTAAAATTCAACTTCATTTTAGGCTAACATAAATCCAATATCCTTGATACAGCATACACAAACACATTATATATCTACCTAACTACCACAACGTTACAAGATCCGTTCGTTCCCAACATAAGCGCCTATATCTATAGGCCAGAGTAATATCCGGTTCGTATCGTTGCCTGTCAGTTTATTTATGCGCCAACATGTGAGGAGGTTGGGAACAAATGGGTACGATAACGTAACCTGCCAGGATTTTTGTGCACGTAGTAGGGGCAGTATGAGTCAAACCATTAGCATGGGCAAATTAAATATTTATGACAGGGTGTATGTTCTTTTAAAATTTTGAAATATTTTATCAGACTAGACACTTAAATAATTGATTTAATTAATTATAGGATCAACATTAAATAGTGAATAGCGAAACCAAATATTCGAAAGTCAAAGAGTAAGTAGGTATAGCCGTTATTCAAGAAACTAATTAGCTTCATTACGTTACCATACCACACACGCCTGCCTCTCCAATAAATAACTATCACATGGCACATTTACTGACAGACTAATTTACAGCCTCTAATTCAACCCTTAGCAAGACGGGGTTGTCCGTAAAGTTAACATAAATACACGTACATCGAGTATATAGCCAGTATATATTCACTTAAGCCTTCCTAAAGTAGCTTCAAGCTTCTAACATACACAGGAGCAACGCACACATGCAAAGTAAAGCCGCAAGGCACGTAACATAAGGAGCTTTGAAATTAATTTAGCTCGGAACTAGCTGGCAAATGGATAGACGTGAGGGGGGGTGGTTTGGGGCGCGCCTCCCCCTTTTGGTAAAGGGTGGCGGGGCCATGTGTCGGAAAATTCGGCGTTTAGGCGAACCGTGGTGGTCTGGATAGCGGTTTAGCCGTCGTTGCCGGCATGTCGGTTTCATTATCGCTTTGTGGAATTTGCTATAATTAATATGTGTTCGCTTGGTTAATGTAAGTACGTTATGAGAAAAGTATAGGTTGTACCATAAAATACGAAATGTACATTAAAAGTGGTGAGATCACCGCTTATCCTCTTTCAGATCTATACTTATATACAGATTTTGACCTTAAGAAAAAATTTAACTCTTTAGTATAACTAGAACAAAAAGTACACAGATTCGATAGGGAAAAAAATAAATTCATCATAACCAAAATAATATCTAAACGAGTATAATATCAATATTTTCAATCAAACTCTCCAGTGACGCTGAAAGTATTTCAATATCCTGGCAAGAGGCAAAGGACTTACAATATCCGCCATACGTGTCCCTTCCACATCCCGGCACAGTTTGCGCTTTGCCGTCACGCACGGAGGCTCCTGACGTCGACATATTGTCATATACAAACTCCTTGCTCCTTGGGCGATTACCGGATATAATAAATGAGAAAACGTCTTTTTGACATCAACTTCATAATATAATATCCGCCTGGGCTTTCCGATGCGAGTACAAGCAAGTGATTTGTGGTGCCATAATATCGATGGATGTAAAGAAGTTTCTAACATTAAAATAAATTACAACTTCAATGCTTAGACTGACTTTTTTGTACCTACGTCCATGATTTTATCGGAAACTGCTACGGATAACAGTTTTGTTTTTTTGGTAGAAAACTTAAGTTGTAAAGAAGAAAAAGTAGGTTTGGTGCAATCTGAAGTAGGAAACTTTAATAATGTTGTGTATGTGCTACAGATTCTATGAAAATATTGAGTAAATCGGCTAAGTGCGATAGTAGGCATCCCGCTGCTAAATCGTTTTGATTTCCAAGTCTGATTATCAAAGTTAAGACGTTATAGTTCTCAATATTTTCTATATTACATAAATTAAAGATTTCTACGACTACTGCATCGCTCGTTGATGTCTTTTGTATGACGGAGACGTTTCTATGTAATAAATACGACTTAACTTAAAGGGGTAAAATATGAAACAAAGCCAATTAAAAACTGATTCAACTAATGAAACTGAACAAATTTTGTTTCATAACTTTTTTTTACCCACAATTGGTAAGCCCTTGGCATCATCTCACCTGTTGGTAAGTGATGATGATGCCGAAGATGGAAACAGGCTTACCAAGATTCCCCAATGCAATGGAGAACTTTTTAGAGTCAGTGATCGATTTGTAGGTATGAAAAATTCAATTTTGTTTGCCATTTTTACAAAGTTTCAGGTATGTACCATTCATCTTGTCGGCAAGCATATCTTTCACAGCTGAATAAAATCCTAATATTTGTTACACTAGATAGCTAAGCTAGTTATGAACTAACTTCATATTTCTAAGCTCGTTTGTGAGGCAATATGCAAAAGACGACTGGCTGCACTCATGACTCGGAACTTAAAAACAAAGTTTACGATTCGACCATTCCTTTTTAAAAGTTAAGCGCTAGTCACATTGAGTCTTCTTCTTCTTATCGTGTGCATAATTTAACCGTACTATCACAAGTTATAGACGACGGCGCGGCAGTCACATTGAGTGCAAATAAAAGATCAATATGTAAATCACACTTCCAAGGGGGTAGCAAATTCATATAGCTATTCTGACAGATTGAAGGTGCGTCTTAAGTTTTATGCAAAATAAAATTCCCTGCACTCAATTCGACAATGTCTTTTGAAATTTGGGTAATTTCTTTAACGAACTATGGGTTTTATTATCTATCATACTTGCACTATGGTGCCTTATGTGTAAGGTCTACGAGTTTAGTACCGTATCTCATAAACTTAATCTAAGTATCTGGTATCACGTAATCCTACTGTTGGCTTGCTCTATACAGCACAATTAGGCAATCCCGTTTTTGGACGTCCCGGTTAAATACAAAAAAAAATATGAAAATAACGCACTTATCTCGAACATAACGAACTCTTTGGAAAAAACATAAAATTAATTGTAGTATCCATAAATATATAAAACAATATCGCGCCTTCTAATTTCTCACCTATAGTAGATTTATGCACTATTCACTTCCCCAGGTTTCCATTTTTGTAAAATGAGACGTGTTCTTTAAAATTTAAGGTATGTATTGTACGTATTATAAATTTAAAAACAAAAAACTCTTTCAATTTGACCCGCAACTTATGGGAAGCTGCCCTGCCTGCATCTTCCTGGGTATGTAGAGTCTATAAACACGGGGATCAGTCTAGATCGGTGAAATAGGACAATTAACTATAATTTACTAATTGATTGATTGAATTGATTGATTGATGATACATTGCCGATTTATTAGAACTGAAATATAATAATTGGCCATAGTTAAGCCTTAACGATCTCGAAAGTCGCTTACTTTATCAGTTGGATCGTTATGGCATAACTACGGCCAATTATTATATTATCTTATCTTATGTGAATCAAATCAAAACGTAGATTGCAATCAAACTTTATTGACCATTTTGGACACATCCTTATTCGAGCTCGCCTCGTCCATATAAAAGTAGATCGACAGTAAAACATTTTACGATGCGAACTTGCTGCGCAGTGCGCGACTTTTCCCTACAATGTTCTATATTATGAATGTGTTGCCCAAGTTATGATAGATATAATACATATTTCATGGAAAACTATAAAATATCTTCTGATATTATGACCATATCAACAAAAGTGTTCAAAATAAAACTATTTTTATAGAGGTATGATGTCCTTTGATAGTACGAAAGATCAAAATCATTTGTAAATAGGTATTGATAGAGTTGAGCTTGGTATGCAATTCATGGTTTAATTTACGACATCATATATCTACCTGTTACCTAATGGTTTCTGGCATAGAGTCCAAATGTTGTAGGGATTTTAACGAAGCAAAACGAATAAAAATATGATAAGTTAGAGAGCCCAGTTCACAGTTCAGTTACAGCTATTTTGTTATATCTTATCCTGTACATTGATATAAGTATACATTATTTTTATAACCTTTTAAACATTGTGATCAATTTTATATAGGTAATCATTTTACAAAAAACGGTGACAAACCCTTAAGACAAGACACATTAAAAGTATTTTAAAATGATGATCAACTTATTTCAGCCGAATCCGATCCGCTACACTTACGTAGAACACTTATTAAACCCTTCTTAACTAATCCCTCTACGAAAGCTGGTACTGCATGCAGAAAAGTTAAAAGTTCTCAAACAATTTTCAGCATCAACTCGAGGGATTTTTACTCGTGAGAGACTGCGGAGCAAGCGGTACCGAGCGACGAATGAGTAAGGAACTATTTGTCATCATGATAAAAAAATTGGAATTTTGATTGATATCGATTTTCTAGCACTAAAAATACAAAAACATGACTGTGTGTGAGTATGTGTGTTTGGTGCTACAGCAACAAGACTGTACGGATTTAGATGAAACTTCAGGATTTTTTTATTTAAGTAGGTAGGTATACAAACCTATGTATTTTAGTAAAAAATGACTCGAACGAACTTAAACTTGTATGGCCTACTAATAG
This sequence comes from Coleophora deauratella, assembly GCA_958295455.1. NCBI lineage: Eukaryota > Metazoa > Arthropoda > Insecta > Lepidoptera > Coleophoridae > Coleophora > Coleophora deauratella. Next base: position 5,961,292 of record OY282403.1, on the reverse strand, counting down.
TAGGTAATATACACTTACACTACACTACACACTAATACACTACATTATTCCAGGATAAATCGAAATACAGTGTACAATATTTTTAAAATTTTATGTATTTTTTTTCTACTTTTAATAATTACTTGAAACTTGAAAAATCGTTTGAAAAAAAATGTTATCGACTGTTGTGCGTCAGAGTTCTTCTAACAATGAAAATTAAAACAATAACAGAACTTTCAGCTCAAGAAAACTTTAAAGTTATAATAATTCAAACCTACTTTATTTGCTGTCTGTGCCAGTAATTAGCGGGACCGTCATCGTATATATACGACTATAGCTCAGCGTATATAATGTAATTATGCACGCTCCTACATACATTGCTCTAAAATACCAGCTCAACAATTTGGAACTAGAGGCGAACTTGGAAACCGCAGTAGACGGCGGCCATCTTGTTGTTGCCATGGAGACTGCCCGCGAATTGTCTGTTCACTACCTGAAATTGTAAATAACTTCGAGCTTTGTTGTTTGACGGTGCTCATATGTAGAATTTAGTTAACAAGGAGTTTCTTGTTACTTACTCTGATGCTCACTGATTAATTTATACATATTAGACCTCCTACAAATACTTAAATTAAACTTTTAATGATACATACATTAAGTATAACTGTCAATAAAATAGGGTGTTAAATTCATGAATCTTCAATCTTTTTTTATTTTATTGGACAAGATAGCCAGACTCAAAATCAAAGACACCAAAGTTACCAAATCTGAAAAACACTAATGAGAATAATAATTAGGATAGATATTTATATTGATTAATTCATAAATATTTCTTCTGTTATGATCTATTCCTACTGAAATACAAATACAGTGTAATGTATAAGGGATATTATTTATTTTATCACTTATTATTTGTCCTTTCAGTCAATCAAAAGTAGTTCGATAGATGAGATCACTTAATGAAATAATTTCGCCTTTGCACAAAATACTTTTTTTATTATGTATTGTTTTGTATGTAAAATTTTGAAACGAAGAAACATACTTATTAAAATCGGCGCATACAGCAGCAGCGATCTTTAAGCATAGTCAAGAGCATCGGCCTCATCACGGCATTCCTCGGCTACTACACGACAATTCGGTGCAATATTTTAATATAAACGTTGGTCCGCCATTAGCAGGCAGCGAGCGCGACGACGGCCCGCGGTCCCCAGATATAAGGAGCACACTACCCTTACGTTTGGGCGGTAAGGTAAATGTGGAAGGGTGTTCTTAAATTAACCGCTAAAAACACTTTTAGGAAAACTACCTATGTTTCTATCTATTAATTTGAAAATCAGTTCTTCTCAGTATTTTTTTTTAACTTGGGCAATACAGAATGTTAAAAAAGTGCGTTCGAACTTTTCAGGGGTTATTCAGAACCAAGTTTAAAATAAGTACAGGAAAAATATTGAAAAAATCCGATCAAAATTTTTTCAGTTTCCCATAAAAAATCCGAAAAGTGAATCAGGAATTTGTATGGACAACTGAAAAAAATGTGGATCGGATTTTTCCGTATTTTTCCTGTATTCTATACTTTATTCTGAGTAACCCCTTAAAATTTCAAACACACTTTTTTAACAGCATGTATAACCCCTAACAGTTCTTGGATAAGGCAAATCGACTTCGAATAAGATTCGCAGTTGCGAATGTTCACAGATTCAAGACCGGTCCCAAATTGGGCGCCAAAAAAACTAATATAAGAAATAAGTGTTTTTAAGGGTGATTTTTAATGGCGGCAATGAACCTGCACATATTATTGAGATCAAATACGACAACGTTTGCATTACCACTTGTTGAGTAAACGTCGAAATTCTTTTGAACTCTTTATACAAAAATGGTCAATCTGACGATCGATTTGACGCGTACTGGACAAGAATAATAACATATACTGGTTTGTATCTTTTGGAATAAAAAAAAATATCGAATTTAGTTTCACAGGTTTTTAAGGTTAAGGTTCTTTGGACTGTTGTTATACAATTGGGTCGTGTTGGGCCCATGTTGGGCGCCAAATGCCAACAATATAAAGGTCCTTCTCCACATAATTTGACAACACAGAACAGACATCCAGTAGTTGTAGAGCACTCTTCATTTCGAATGCCTGTCCACGCGCCCTCACCGCCTCCCCACCCCCGTATGTACAGCAAGAAGATATAATACTCAAATACTCTGTGGATGTGGTAAATTTTCAATTGCGAGAAATGGATATGCAAAAGATATCTTTTTGACTATTCTAGTTTATCTAGGTGTTTGTAAATTTATCTTGTACACTGACATACTCACATCATTATTGTAGTCTCTATACTCACTTATTTTATATGCAATACCAACCTAACGTACGGTAAACCTACCAAATGGACTAATGATTTTGTCAGACTAGTAGGAAGCCGCTGAATGTACGTAGAAACCACGCTAAGTGGAAGTCTTTGATACCTTTATTACGGTGATGGATGTCTTCCAACTCATATGACAATGATGATTATTAACCTAGTATGGTATCTATTTATAAGAGCATTAGCAATACCTCATCTGTCTAAAACACACCTTCGAACATCACACACGCATGCCCTTCGCTCCTTGGTAAGTGATAAAGGACGTGTGGTGCGTACCCCTCTATTGTGGCCTGTATCTCGGCAACCAGAGTATGGGGAGGACGAGAGCGGAGGGCCAGCACTCCGCCATTAAGGCCCCCCACCTGTTCCAGTGAAATGGTGTGTAGAAATAGAAATGGATGGAGTGTCTGCGGTAGCGATGCTCTCCAAATGGAAGCCTCCTTGTAATTTAGCCTTTAGTTTTAGTCTAGTTCTTACTGGATGACAATGGATCATTGTTCTTCTTGGTTGAGGGGAGTGGTTGGAAATATATATTTTTGAAATGATGGTTTTTACCGGCTGGATGGTGGTACGATGCAGATAGATATTTTTGCGTATTACTAAGCAAATCTCCAACCTTAAAGGACAGAGAGCCTAAATCGATCCAACCTTTTTTCTTGCCGTAAAAATCTGTCAAATAAAATGGTCTTTTATCTTAGTCACAGCTTCACCCTATCTTACGGAGCTTACGTAAGTATAATTACATCGACGGTGTTCATTCAAAAAGCAATCACTCCTAAGCGCTCTGAGAGATCGACTATCCGAGATTGAATTGCGAATCCACGTAATATATCAAAGGTAATCCGTTTAAGTTTAAGGGGCACTATATATCATGCGACGGTGGCGTACATAGCCCACCCCGCTGTTTGGTCGCCTAAGCTAAGCAGGGAGGCAGTGTAACGCATGCTTAGGCTTGTGGTACGTTTTAGAAGAGAAACCTCATCGATCTTTTTTGTGCCTCTATATAAAATGATACAGTCAATGTTGCGGGTGCCTATACTGTTGATGATCCCCACGGCATAGCTTTCATGGGTGAACTATCCTGTTCACGAACGCAGGGCAGTCCAGGTCCAGGTGAAGTCATCGTCTCGGCCTCGCCGGAAAGCGAAACAATCGGAAACGTTTAACAGGAACAACAAGTCTATGTGTGGAGTCAATTCGTCTGTATGTAACAGTCACATTATTTTGGTGTAATGCCTGGACGCAAAACCAACAGTCGCTTGTTACAGACTGCAATTGTTAAGTGCAACAATTTCATGTCTACTCATTTTCAATACTTTTTTATTAAAAAATCCTGCTGAGTAAAGGTTTCTTTAAAGAGGTGTAATTTATGAAATTAAGCAATAAATTAGGATAACGAATAAAATTTTCCATAGAACTAACATAAAACTAAAGCCTAGTGTGGGACTTTGGTTCCTAATAGACTTAGTTGTTTGGAAATATTTCGCTGTCTGAAGGTTGTGATTAAAATACAATATTTTTAATTTAAGACGGAATTAATTACAAATTGCACTTTTATGTTAGTTTGCGTAGCGGATATGGTCACTCGCTGGGTATAGGTACACATTTTTTTGGTTTGATTTCGAAGCATTGCTTTGAATACCTGTTCCTCTTGAAACAGAAGACAAAAGCTGAATAAATAGTTGAATTGCGCTTCTTGTCAAAAGGTTCAAATAGACAGATGTATGTTTCTGACAATTAGAGTAAGAATATGTACATCCGCTTGGTTTATTCTATCTACCTCCTTTAAAATATGCACTATAAGTTAGTTTCTATAGTAATATTTGTTCCTTCTGAAGACTAAACGATCAGTACTCAAAATTAGGTGTAACTAACACGAACATATTAAAATGGTATGGATGCACCTTATCAGTTCAAATGTTGATAGTTATATGTAAATATCCGCTGAAAGCTTTCTCTCGGACCACACTCTTCGTCAACTAAGCAGGGTGGAGGCGGGAGATCGCCAGGAGGGGGTTAAATTTCCCTGTTTGAGGAACACGTCGCAAAGGAAATCCGCGCAGGACACTGCTCCAACATTGCCCGTTCTACACTAGTATCACTTGTACTGCACTAGTATCACAGAGAAATTGCTGGCAGTACATGAAACGAGAAAGTATATTTTTCTTTTCTTGCTACATCCTCAATAACGTTTAATGCCATTAATTGGAACGTTAAATTCATTATCCCACTGTTTAAAAGATACATAACAATTGATACATCAATGTTTGTATAGATATGTATGTTCTTTACAATAGTTCGTGAGATTATAACTAATTAATGGCACTGGATGTTAATATGGCCCCAGCTACCACTATACAGAACTTATGAGACACAAACAGTGTACAGTCAAATTGAGAGCGACCAGCCTTGTGAACTTATTCCTTTTACTACTAGGTACCATAGGACGAGGTATCCCAAGACTCGGAACAAAGGAGGAATTTCATTTATGTCGTATGAAATATCTAAATAAGATATAACATAAAGCAGCACATTATTTCATTATTTGTTAAGAAATTTATGAGTAGGTAGAAGTATTTAATTTTAAGGATTGCTATTATTTATTACTATTACTGATATACAAATTATAGCCATTGCGTTGGGGAATCTTGGTAAGCCCGTTTTCATCTTCGGCGTCATCATCACTTACCGAGACAAGATATATTTTCTATGATCCTATTTCTATTTTTTTATGATCACTTACCATCAGGTGAGATGACGTCAAGGGTTTACCAATTAAGGATTTAAAAAATAAAACAATTCTGAACTTTACAGAAAAGTTAATATGCGTGCAAGTACTGCAACGAGAAATCGAAAGTCAATAATAATCCATTATTTTTTAAAGTTTGTTGGACACATCAACGTCAAACACCGTAACATCTTTTGTCGGGTGTCGGTGGGAAAGTATACCCGAGAACACAACTAGAGTAACCCTTTCGACTTTTTCACTATAGAACTCATTTAAATCTCTCGACGCATCCCCTATTTGCCTGCGATGCACCTTGTTGCAAATTAAGGATTCAACCCTGATATAAAAAATGTGACCCTAAAGAATCGTGGGTAAAAAAGTTTTATCTTTTTTTATTACTACCTACACATTATTGAAATGAGACACCGGGTCCGCATATGAAATTGGTCTTTTTATGCAGAGTGAAAGGGTTAGACACGTCGGTTTGTGCATTGAATATGTTTTTTTATGCGCACGACACAAAGAGTTAACCCTTCGCTACTGTGGTTCGTTATTTCGGTGTTAAAGTTGGATTTGAGTTTGCAATCACGATTCACGTATTACAAGATAAATCTTTTGCACTAAAAACTCTTTACGTGTTTATCTGAATAAGGACAGTATCAAAGTATTTTTCTAATCCAAACAGCTCAATCTAACAAAGAAAATAAATCAAGTGACGTAATTAAACAGCTTTAAATAACAAGCTACTGAGTTTTACTAACTACGGAAAATTATCAGAGAAACTTTTCGAAAATAGCACCTACGAGAATTATTTTTGATTTCATTAAACTAGATCCATTGTGTCGAGCTATTACTCATTATATTCCAAAAACCGAGAGATAAAATCAACAATTTCACACCTCGTACCTCTATGGACGACTAAATTTATTATTTTCATTTGACAACCGAGTGCTTTATTTGGGCCGATAACTATCACTGCTCTATTCTCCAGTCCGGCTCTGGTGGCATATCTGACATTATTATTGTGAGGAGTTCTCGAAACGCTTTGACTTTTATTTTTGTTGTTACTTCACTGTTAGTACCCCTATACAGGGTGTAACAGAAAGGTGTGATAATACTTCAAGGTTGGCTTTTACCCATCAAACTGAACAACTTTTGTTCTACAACTTTGTTGAAATCGCAAAGAAATTTTCGGACTTTTCATACAAACTTGGTTCGCCAGCTGATCGATTTGTATAAAAAGCCCAAAAAAAATTTGCGATTTGAACAAAGTTGTAGAACAAAAGTTGTTCAGTTTGATGGGTAAAAGCCAACCTTGAAGTATTATTACACCTTTCTGTTACACCCTGTATATGTATTAGTTGTTGTAAAATTTAAAACAGAGACAAAGCCAATTCCAATAAAATTTCAAAGTAATGAACCTAGCTCCTATAATATATTTTTGGGGATTTTTTCTAGAATACCCTATATTCAATTCATATTTATAATATATGTAGTTACAAAAAAAACTTTTTGACAGACAATGCCATAATGAGAGACGGCAAATAGAGAGAGATATCAACTTTTTGTCATTATTTTGGTAAAAAGAATCAGCATTCTTACTAAAGAAAAATAATGTAAATATTTTACTTACTTACATTTATTTTATCCAAAATTATATTTCAACGCAAAACAAGAAAAAGTTTCTCTACACAGTCTAGTCATTCTAAAGAAAGTGTACGGAACATGACATCAAAAGAAATGAAATACATAGTTCGTATTTTCAGCTTTTTTAAATGCATTTAAAATTGATCGAGACTGACACATACCCTGAAAGACTAAGAGTGTACCCTAAAAAGCAATAGAGTTCACTGTACAGGTTGTCTGAGAGCGGTTCGAAAAATGCGATACCCGCACTTGTAATGGGTATACTTACATGACTTCTTGTTTTAAAGTTTGCAAAAAAGTTTCTAATTTTTTTTTTGTTTTTCCAATCCAAGTATGGAATAATAGGAAACAAGTGAGGTATAGTACTCGTACCTGTCAAAATATCAAAAAACATGTCACACTATTGCTTTCTTTCCGCCTAATCATCTTCTAAGTATTTGCATTTTTAATACCGAATGTTGCAACACCAGTTCAAAACACAAAATCTGAAAAGCAAATGGCACTCGTAACCTTGCGTAAACGCATAAATATCTCTGCGCCCGTCATCGGCGACATGTTGTCCAACTCTTCCACCGCGTCACTCCCCCCACATTGCGCGCACGCCGCTATTTACGGACACCCCAGCTGACCCATGACCCCCCTGCCTAAATATGACCCGGCCTGGCCCCTGGTCATTGTGGAGGGAATTAATCGGCTAGTCCAAGCATTGTGCCGGACACTGCCCACTCGCATTCAGCCGGCCGAGCTCTATTGTGTTCATATTAAAAGTTTTTAAGTGTACCACCCCTAAACTGCTAGAGTCTAGCAGTTTAGGGGTGGTTTCGCGAAACGGGTTTGCAAATTTTTTGGATTGTGAAAAATGGCGGTCAAGACCGGTTTTGGTGCTGTTTAAAATAGAACACGAAAATTATTTTTGAGCTTTCCTTTGCTATTATTGTTTGCAATACTTGCTCTGCGTCCTGAATTAAATAAAACTAAACATATAAGGGTATATAGGTAGGTACTTATACATTGTCACATTTGCTGTACGATGAAAATTAAATTTCCACCCCATTACCTGCCTGATCATGATCACTTACCTTATCTCTTATCAGGTCAACGATCGATTGTCTGATCATCATTTCTTACTATATTAGGTGACATAATGCGAAGGGATCTTGTGGATCAAAAAAGGCAAAATTTGACACGGAATCTCCGCAAAAATCCCGTGTATTTAACGTAGAAAATCACCAATTTCTCGTCAATTTATGTCTACCGCATCACGCAATCCAGTCACTAAAGAACTTGGATGCAACTGCACAGAGTATTACAACGCAAACGCATCTAAGCTGCTATTTTGCATACAAACCCTTCCTAATGTTTAGTTATTGTTATTGTGAATGCACAAACTATTGCACCGGAAGTGTTACCCCTCGCTAGCAAATCCGCAGATGCATGTGCAAGCTACGACAGTGAAACATAAAACTCTTCACGAAACTTATCAATTGCATTGCGCTGTAGGTAATTTATGTTTAAAATTATACAGATGACAGAGTGTAAAAATACTTTTTCTAGTCCTAGAAGGCTACAGGAGAGCCTCTACTGATCGTTCGGTACAACTTTTCCTAAAGAAACCATAACAAGTAATATAGAATAAACTCAACAAATTTTGGACATTTCATACAAATCACAAATCAGTCAGATCGGCCTTAATATGGGAAGATGAAATTTTTATTTTTTGTGTTTTCTAGTTTAGTTTTCGTAGTGAGTCCTTGGGGAATTCGATGTTTAATATTGAGTTTAATATGATAAGAAGCCCCAGTCTAATTTTCCAGGAGAGGTTTTTATTCGGTTTACAAATAGAATAAAAAATGGAAAATGTATAGGTAAGTACTATGCTTTATAATCAATCTTATAGAATGCAAATCGTATTTTCACGAAAAACTGTTAAGTTCCCGTAAGTCACTTTACACAATTTGAGCGAAATTACGTATTGAAACTGTTTTTACGTAACAATTCATTATGAAAAATGCGTCCGTAGGAAATCCGGAAAATGCGTACTAAATCATACACATGCATGCCTGAAAAACATAATCCTCTGTATAAACAGTCGGTCGGTCCAAACACGGCTCTTTCGAGATGTAAAACTACTCGAGAAATTCGAAGCCATTGGATAGGTATTGCTTTTGATAAATACGGTTCATACATTATTGTGCGATATGCTAGTGAGATACTGATTCAATACTGTATTACCAATGATTATTCGCTACTCATGCGTAGCAGTGAAAACTTGGCTTAAATATTTCCCTTTCAACTTCAGTGATTAATAATATTCCGAGTTCGGCAAAGAACTGTCAGTCAAATGTTATTGAATTGAACGGATCAACAGGGGAAAGGTGTGCAGTCCCGCTTATGCAAATTTTGTTACCTATTCCGACTGAAAGAGAATATCCCGCCTTACCAAACTAGATACAGAGTCTAAAATACATCAGCACGTTTTAGCAATGAAATGAAAATTTGCATCGACGACAATAATGCAATTTTATCCTTATGCAAATGAGCAAAGACTCAAAGTCATATGATGGGAACTCTCTAATTTGCATGGGACATTGTTATGGAATGTTTTATATTCTAAAATGGCCACAAAAGGTTTTTTTTAATAATAAAACGTAACATTGCGAATGCATGCAAAGTTAGAAAGTAGAACATCTGCTCATAGGCGAGAAGGGTTTCATGAAAAATAAAAAACTTTATTTAAAATAACTAAAAATGGCGATTGAATATATTTCAAACAAGAATTCCATTGGAAATATATCTTTAAAATACATGTACACTTTGAACGGCAGAACTATTCAAGAAGGCGTTTAATTAAGGAAACTGAACACCCTCAATTTGAATAAAACCACAGAATTAAAATGTGAATCGATTCACAATTGGGTACCTTACGGAATACTTATAAGATTTACTTCACCTTTATTTTAAACTAAAGGTAGTAATATACAGCTGAAAAGCAATGAAGAATAAAATCCTGAAATATACACAAACAGACTGAAAAACTATATCTACATTCGATATGGGCAATATAATGGATAGTTATTCAATTCAATATTGAAATGAAATTCACAGGTTAGTAATTGAAAAAAAACTTTCTGGATTTTTACCTCATTTCAGTCAAAGAGGACACAAATAATATAATTTTTTGAATGCAGTCTAACCAGATTTTGTCTACAATCTGCAAAATTAACGGCACACGTCTCGCTGAACCAGTTGTAGAATCGCAACAAAAATGTATTTACAGTCAAAGAGCGTGAACTGCCGAAAACTAGTTCAAACAATGTAGTCCATAGAAAATCATTATGTTTAGCAAATCCACGCGAAAATATAAATGGAAGCATGCACAAACCAAATCCAAAAACCTGATATTCTTGTTCATTTGCTCGAAACGGGTTTGACCACGCGCCTCTTTGTGCAATTTGCCAATTTTTTTTATTGAATCCGGTAAAAAAGGGGTAAAGTTGTCTGTGCGCTGGCAACACTCAGCGCCGTCCTTTGTGTCGCGTTATATTGTCTGGAATGACCCGCTCTGTTAACGTATCATTGAATTAGTTAATAATTACGGAGTTCGCCGTAAATTATTTTAAATGGATAGGAGGAAAATTTATGGGCGTGCTCCTGGTCAATATGACCATGTAATAGAGTGAAATTCAACAAGTTCGGGCCAGTGGGCAGATCAACAAATTTAATAATACAATAGAGATGTAGGTACCGTACAGACTAGTCGCCCACCGGCAACTTTTGTAGTCAGCGACGATCTTCTTCTTCTTCGAAAAGAAGTAGCGAAAATAGCCGACTAATCTTGTCTTTCTATATTAAAAAGCTACATAAAAATTAACACAATTACCAATCATCTAAACGTCAGACCACGTTAACAAACCTGTACCAAATTTTTTATAAATTACAGTAAGTACCTAAGTACTATTGTATAAATGATATTATTATTATCTTAACATATATACATAAAACTCGAAAATTCGCAAATATATAGGGTGTAACAGAAAGGTGTGATAATACTTCAAGGTTGGCTTTTACCCATCAAACTGAACAACTTTTATTTGTTCTACAACTTTGTTGAAATCGAAGTTTTCGGACTTTTCATACAAACTTGGTTCGCCAGCTGATCGATTTGTATGAAAAGTCCAAAAAAAATTTTGCGATTTAAACAAAGTTGTTCAGTTTGATGGGTAAAAGCCAACCTTGAAGTATATCACACCTTTCTGTTACAGCCTGTATATAGGGTGACTTTAAATTAGTTCTTGATAGGAAAGGCTATGAATGTGCTCATGATAACAAACAACTTTCCCTAAGGAACCCATAGTCAAATCGCAAAAAAAATTTTGGACTCCTCATACTAATTTGGCCGGTCAGTTGATCAATTTGTAAGGAAGGACCACATTTTTTTTTTTGCGATTTGACTATGGGTTCCTTTAGGGAAAGTTGTTTGTTATCATGAGCACATTCATAGCCATTCTTATCAAGAACTAATTTAAAGTCACCCTATATACACGAAGCAGGACATAAGTATAAAAACGACATTAATGATCGGCACTGCCGAATAGTCGGCCAGCAATAAATAATCAAACAAAAGTTTATTCATGCGCAACCAATACTGTGACGTGTGACTGGTCAAATATTGGTAACACACAGATTTCAGAAGTAAGAGAACGATAAAGAATTAAATATATTGTACCTCCCTACCTAACACTAGTTCCCCATTTCGTTGGGAAATCTTGGTAAGCCGCGGGAGCGTGTCAAGCCAAGTTCAGGAAAAAAGAACTAGCGAGCAGCACCGTGTACATAATATCATTAGGTATCACTTTGAGATAAATGCCTATAGCTACCAATTGTGGATAAAAAACATCTCTCTATGTATTTGATTATTCCAGTTTTTCCCCATCTTGATAGGTACTATAAACTGTTCTGCTCTTGAGGCTGAGGCAATGTAGGCATTAATTAAGTCCTTGGTCACTCTGTGTAAGTAAGTATTCATTATTCTAACATTTAACATAGGTGGCGAATAGGTATATTGCAGCGCAGACCTTTAATGGTCCCGTCTCAGTCTGGTCAATGTATTTATTATACAGAGATTTAACATAGAAGATTTAACATAGGTGGCGAATAGGTATATTGCAGCGCAGACCTTTAATGGTCCCGTCTCAGTCTGGTCAATGTATTTATTATACAGAGCCAGACAGAACTATGCACAACAAAATATTTTGCACTTTCAAAGTCCCTAATTTAGCTGAGTTTTCATAACGTTTGCACTACCTATAATTCTCTTAGTTCAATAAGTCGAACTCCTATAGTTGTTGGTGTAAGAATCGTCAAATCGTTGAATAACGAACGCTACACGCAAAGTTCAAAATTAGAATATGGGATTTAGCGCCAAAATCCGACGTTTGCCGTCGGCCGTCGCTCCGTTCCACACCACACATGACCCCGCCCCACACGAGGCGACCAATAGCACGGCACCAACCTCACTCGAGCTATACGCATATCGATCCCGCGGACACCGCTCGAACAGTTTACATTTCGACATACATATCACATTCTAAACACCGGCAAACAATATCTTATTGTGATATGTGAGCTATTCACAACTTTCCAACACACCAGTAGGGTTCAAAATTGAAAACTAAATATAGTGGCGTTTATGGTACAAGATTTACGGTGTAATTTATAATACAGGAGGTCACTTTCAAACTAATCTCAACATTATAACGTACCACTAAGAGTGATCTTAATTTCGTTTGATGCCACAAAGATTAGTAAAGTTCGAGTGTTCACGGTATTACCACAGATTACCTATAGTACTGTTTCTTTAATAAACATAAAAAAAACTGTTTCGAAGCAAGATCAGAGGTTCAAAATGTCAAATCAACATTAGTTACTTATCCCGCAATCAGCACAAAGTACAAGGGACAATAAATTGTATACGCACTTACTACATAACTATCCCAAAAATATTAAAAATAATATGTATTAAGTTCCTTAAATTAAACGCGATATTTCGTAAGTACCTAGGTATTCCAATTCCATCGTCTCTAGCATGCTTGCTGCTACTTACAGTAAGAGTTCAGATGCAGCAGTCAGAATGATAGAAACTTTCCCTAACAAGTTTCCGTAAATAAAAATCAAAGACTAAAAGTTTTCTCTTTATGTTTTTGCTGTGTGCAGTGTACCGTGAGTGTACCTAAATCAAGCGCCATCTAACCGTGCCGTGGAGACCTAATTCTAAAAGGTCAAGGTACGCAAGATTTTCGTTATGCTACTAGTTACTAGATGTCGCTAAAATGCACGGTAACGCCATCTAGTAGTATCTCATCATAATAATAATATAGTCCATACTCGACTTTTACAAGATGACAACGTAGTATCTTAATCTTACAGTAGATGTCTCTTTTACACAGTATCATATTTCTCACAGGTTTTTTTTGCGCTCAGTGGGTACCTACCTAATGGCTATATCTCTTTTAAATTCTTCACTAAAACAGACTACAGATATAAGAAAAGAACCAAATTAATGATTCAAAGCTTTATGTTCCCCACTGACGACAGACATGATTGTAACACGACAGGTTGTGTAAAATGTGCAAAATATTTGCACAGGTCAGCTAGTAATTGAGAAAAATATAAAACTAAACTACATTTGTAACACAAAATATAACTTTTTAATTTGATTATATTATAATACATTTTTTTACCGAAAAAGCATTCAACAAAAAGCAGTAAAAGTAATATATTTTTAAAGCTGATTAATAAATATAATTCTTAACACAACATTAATATATTAAAAATATTATTAATTACATTAGTAAATACTTATTATTATGTAATACACAATGTTAGCAAAAGTAATGCTAAAATAGGTTTACAATACCAGACAACTGCGAGTCAGACTCACATATTAAGGGTTCCAAAACATCAGTTTATAACAAGGATAGACCACATCCACTAGCAAAAAAAAATTACAATTATTATGAAAGAACAAAAAACCATACCATTGTTCTTGAATAAGGAACTTTCTGTTCTGTGATTTTTCTCAATATTTTTTTAAAGTAGTAATTTGAGTGCATTGGACTACATCTCACCTGATGGAAAGTGACAATATCTACTATAATATATTATTAGACCATTTTGTACTTAGTATCTCACAAATAGTTTTTTTTTGCGGCCTTATGAGGGCAGATTAGTATCTCATTAGTATGATTTTGTATGAAACCCTAAAAATAAAATTATTCAATTTCTTATTATCTATTATGCTTTTCAATACCGTCTAACCTCTATAGTTCATTCCAATCAAAAAAAAGCAAAAGGTAAACAAAGATAGTACCTATGCATCTGACATTGACATGTGTCATTTCCATAGTAAGTTTGTTTACCTTTCGCTTTTTTTTGATTAGAATGAACTATAAATTACAATATTTTTCAGTATCATCATCACTTACCATCAGGTGAGACAATGCCAGGATTGAGGGCTTCATCATTTGTGAATATAAAATAAATAACCTAAAAGCTGTAAAAATAGGTACCCTCATAAAATTTCTCAAACAGGATGCATTTAAAAGTCTTCATTCAATTCAAAGATTACTATCAGATTTACTTAAATTTTTTGTAGGCTCGTTAAGCACTAGTGGTATGTCACCACCACCATCTTTTTTCACCCATCCTGCAGAGTCTTCCTCCATAGCTTTCTTTTCAGCTTTTATTCTCTCATACTCATCTATTTCTATCTGGTATTTTGGTGTGGTGATGCCAAAGAAACTAGCCAGGGATTCTCCAGCATAGTCGACAGCGTTCAACATTTTGCTCCCTGATTTCCAGGTATAGTGAGAGAACCAAGGACCCCAGGATAACATCTTCTGTAATTACAAAACCATATGTTCAAATTATTTGTTAACTATAACAATGCAAACTTTTACCAGCTTCAAACCAAAAATCTACATTTTTCTACACAAAACATAGGTCATCATGTCCATAAAATATAATAATAAATTAGGTATGACTGGTGGTGTTCCTACTTGGTGCAATGACTCATGCATTCAAAATCGAATGTTACCTTGAATGCAGAATCTATCAGTTTCGACGCAGTTACCTCATATTTTGAATGATGATCTGTGTTTAAAAGAATGTGGATAGGTACCTTCGGACCGTAATTTCTGATTGCAAATATAGGCAAACTTAATAGCTACTCACGGGATCGACAATTTTCTCCGATTGTGGAACGCTTTTCACTTCCTCAAACTTTTCTTCCTCTATTTCCTCGATAACACCGTCGCTGCAGTGAACAATTTTTCCGGGTTTACTGATAGTAACTTCCACTTGCGGAGTGTGATTGATATCTTTTGATTCCATTTTAGTTAACAAAATGTAGATAAATTCGAAATTTTCCAATCCAAGCCAACTTGTTTATTCGTAGTGGCACGTTGCGTTGTTTACATCGATATAAGAGGATCATAGATGAAGTAGAATATGTCCTAAAGGATTAAGAGGCACAGCACAGACCACAGAGTACTTTTGGCACAGACTACTTACATAGAAGACACAAGGTTGTTTATAACAACTTAGGGTACAGTCCGACCACAGACTACTAAGGGATTCTACGAATAGTCCGACTACGATCTTTTGGCAGGTGGTGAAAATTGGCCGGAATCATAGATTTTAGGATTAGTAGATTTGGCGATGGATTAATAATAATAACGAAAGAAAGAGATGATGTCATTACTCAGCTAATGTGCGTGAGCGGGATACAATCTCCATCACTTGTCCCTTTCGCGCGTATGCGATTTTGGTTGTTTGCCTGCAGTTGATTGCAGGCAAGCAAATTATCCGACCAAATTAGGTGGTCATCTTGATACATACATTGAGACGTAGCAGTTGCACCATTTGAATTAAGTCGGGTTATATTAGATATTCGGGATACCAGCGCAGGAAAAATATTTTACCCCAAAAAGTGGGTAGTTATTTCAACATCTCGGATACTTAATACAAATAACTACTTCTTATTGTGTTAACGTTTTTAGAAATGGATATTTGAGAAATTAGTGGAACTTTTAACGATAGATATGAACATAAACCACAGATTTTTTATAATAGACATTTTTAATGAAGTGATTAAATTAGATGAGATTATTTCTACAGTAAGTCGCATACATCGTTATAATAAACATATATAACGGTAGATATATACAGTAAGTTTGCGTTTTGTTATTGCATTAGCAACGTCATTTTAGCCAATAACAAAATGCAAATGTATGTAGATTTTAAACTTGAGATCCTGAATAAATAAGAAGCTCTAAAGTTCTGGATTGTTTTATATCGGAAGGTACCATTTAGGCAGAGTTTTTTGACATCATTTTGGTCTCAAAATTCTAGCTGGAACCAATCTATCGTTATATTTTGGGTGTTATTGAAGCATTCATTTTGAAATTTTGCATGTGGCTAGGAGGCTCTATTTCAGCAATAATTGTTGACATATAACTCATAACAATTGCTGTAGTAGTTCCTTGGTTCCAGATCCAAACATGAGGCTGCTAGCGGATCGTTCCGCTAGCAGCCTCAGTGGAAAATTCGATTTTCTGTGAAACTACGATAGCACATTTTTCCCCTTTGGGCACTATTTGTCAGTATTTATTGGCATTACCAGAATATTGAAATTCAATCATAAATAAAAAATTAGCTTATTCAAAGTATTATTTTTACTGCTTTATTTACCAAGTTTCCGAAAACTTTTGTACGAATAAAAATACTGAAACGTGCGAGAAATACTGAAAGTTGCGAAAAATTAAGTCATCATTTGCTGACGTAATACTTTTCTACCAGAGTAAATTACGTTTAACCAAAAACTATGGTTAGTCATTTTTATCGTTATTTACCTATTATCAATTTAAAACCAATTTGATACATTTCATAAAATGTGGTGCTTTTTAAACTATAGCGAAATAATGCAAATACTATTCTGTATTATTCCATAATAACTTCTAATAAATATGAAATCTGCTTTTAATATATATTTTATTACTTACACAGATGCCTGTTAGTCTACTATATGATGACCTAAATTTGATTTTAAAGTAAGGAGTAAGTGAGTAAATAAAAGTAACGCAGTTTATTATGAATCATTGCAATCATGAAAAGTAATACAAAATTGTACTGTACATAAGTACAATTTTGTATTACTTTTCATGATTGCAATGATTCATAATAACTGCGTTACTTTTATTTACTGCTTAATCAATAGTTTATAATTATGTCATTCATTATTGTATTATAAAAGCCGGTCTAGACTTAGTCGGTCGGCCTGGTTTCCTTTGTACTAATGTAATTCAACTCTACTATTATTGCAATATTTTTTATTTTACTATCTTATGTCACGATTATTGAGGTATTATTGAGAGTGAGTAGAGTTTAACAAATGAAAGCGTAACCTGGCCTTTTATTTAAAGTTTTTACATGGCAACAAAAAGAAGCTGTCAGAGGCTGTCACTGTTGAATGTTAGTATGACTGCCAATTATTGATACTTGTTGGCTGAATATTCATGTTTATTATTTATTGTATTGTTGAGCGTAAGAAATGATATAATGATATTGTTTGTAATGGCCATTTGTAAATGATAGATTTTATGGTAATTTTAGATTTTTCAGTGCAGAAATAAACTGCAGATTATCAAAATCAGTTTATGAAGTAGACTGCTTTTATGTTTATATTTATAAACAAGATGTACAAGGAGTCAATAAAATTGTCAAAAGCGAATTGTAAATTGTAATTTCAACTAGTATAAATATATTTTAATAAAGATTTATCACACAAGTATTAAATATATATTTCCTGCTATAGGTTCGTGATACCACATAAAGATTTTTGGAATTAGCCGCGCTTTCTCAGGTTACGCTTTCATTTGTTAGTCTCTAGTAGGGTTCATTTTTAAAACAGTGTTTATTGTGTTTATAAACATTGGTTCCAAATAAAATAACACATTTGTATAAAAATAATTTTCCAATATTTATTATATTTTGATTATTTTTCAAAAATAGGTCGTACCTGTGGCCGTGTACTAGAGTATATCAAAAAATTCAAAATAATTCAAAAATTAATCACTTGCAAAAGAATAATGGGGAAATGTGCGATAGCGGAGATATCATTATTTTTCATGTCAGCTTCATAAATTTTTTTCGAATAAAAATCTTATTAATTGGAAACAAGACTATATAACTTTTTCAATATAAGTGTGCATAAGCATGATCTATAGCAAGGTTCGGAAACCGGTTTTTTGAAAATACCGGTTTCGGTCATTGACCCCTATATCGAAATAATTTCGGTTAAGGTTTCGTTCAGGTTTCGGTTACCGGTATATTTAACCGGTTTAACCAAAACCGATATTTTTTCGTTCGAACGGAATTAACCGGTTAATTTGAAGAATATGCTACTTTGTAGGCATGTTTGCCGCGTGCAATCAATTGAAAGCGTGCGAGAAAGTGAGCAGAAGACTCGGGCAGTGGCACCCGCGCGATGCGCCTGTACTTGACTAAGTTTGGTTTTAACCGGTTAATTTAGTTCTTATTTCGGTTAGAAAACCGCTTCCTGATTAACCGATATTTTATTCAAATTTACCGGTTAAGATGGAAACCGGGTTTAACCTGAACGGAATCGTTAACCGAAATTCGAACGAAATTAACCGGTATTTGTTAACCGGTTCCGAACCTTGATCTATAGTGCCCATTTCGAGCAAAATAAATATAATATATGTAAGAAAAAATGCTGAATGTCTATGAAAGACGAATCTCAGCCAACAGTGCGCCGCCGCGGGTAGTTGTTTTCATTACAATTGAGAGTAAAAAAAGTTATTCCATAACCAACAATAGAAATAAAGATCGTTTTTACAGAGCGTAGGAAAACGTTTATATTATCGAAACATGTTTTTCGCAATAATTTAGTCGGAAGTTTAGTATTTTATTTGGAAGTGCAATTTTTCTTTCGTTGAATTGTAATTAGAACAGACTTGTGCTTGTTTGTTAAATATGAAATTATTTTTCGCTGTATTTTGTATTAATTTTTCGATAATTTATTTTAATGCAGCTTAGTTAGTATGTATTATAATCAGCCACCGACCGATCGCTGCAAATTCATTTGTTTTTCGGAACCTTTATTATTTCCCTTAAGGCGTTAAGTATCGCCAAATCGCAATATTCAATTTAAATTCTTAAAATAATGGTTAAAGCTATCACCCTGGAAGAATATACAGGGTGTAACAGAAGTGTGTGACAATACTTCAAGGTTGGCTTTTACCCATCAAACTGAACAACTTTTGTTCTACAACTTTGTTGAAATCGCAAAATTTTTTTTGGACTTTTCATACAAATCGATCAGCTGGCGAACCAAGTTTGTATGAAAAATCCAAAATTTTTTTTGCGATTTCAACAAAGTTGTAGAACAAAAGTTGTTCAGTTTGATGGGTAAAAGCCAACCTTGAAGTATTGTCACACACTTCTGTTACACCCTGTATGACATACTTGAAACAATAAAAAACAAATTGCCTTGAACAGAATCATAAAAATCACAAAAACTTTGATGAAAAAAAATTTCGTGTAAACCCTGTATTTTGCATTAATTACAAATTCTCTTCGAAACACAATATTTGTTTATGTTGAAACCAACACACAAAAATCGGCCATTTTAATACCTTCAATTTACCTTGAACGGTTTTTTTTAACTTGTTTGAAAGCCAAGAAAAGTAATAAAAACATCGAAATCTCGAGAATTTTGCGTTCGGCCTTGACGTAACCGCCGCGGTCGTACCCACATTGATCTGAACTTTAAATAAGTGGCTTTACGGTCGATATTATATTATCATACATCAACCTCCTCAGATTGAGTGTACGTCGCGCCTAAAAAAAACGATGTAAACAGATCCACATCAAAATAAGTAAAAAGGGAGTTTTTTGTGAACAGATGGTAACCCAGTCGTAAGGACCTACCTTATATGTCTTTCTCAACTGTATACGCGAATGTCCGGGGCCTGGCCGGAACTAACGCCGCCATCTTGAAAAATGACACTATAGAGCGTTTTAACATGGTTTCAACAAATAGTTCCTATGCCGTTATGTTGGCTCCCCTGTCTATCAACGACATCACACGCGAAGACTCTTCTAGAGTGCGCGCCAGTTAAGTCTGCGCGTGGCCAAAATCGGAACTAGAATAATTCGTATCGCAGGCCGCCATGTTGATGTTGTCAGGTGTAGTGAGTGGCGACACCCGTCGCGCGCAGACTTAACTGGCGCGCACTCTACCGATTTTGTTAGTGTGTATCTGCGTTCTATGTAGTGTGTGTCTGAGTTCTATGTAGTGTGTGTGGAAAACATTGCTGCCAACATAACGGCATAGGAACTATTTGTTGAAACGCTCTATAGGTTGCGTTCCAATACCAAAGATTTCACTCGGGGTGATGCGAATTTTACCCTAAATCGTTCCAAAACCGAGCCGAGTGAAACCGAGGGTAACCGAATGATCGCCTGACAGTTCTTCGTCGGGATTTTGGAACGCCTTCGTGAATGCGATTTTCACTCTGACAAGTGCGATTTTTAACGCTGTTTGATTACCGTTAAAATTCGCCTGACAGTTTATTCGGCGGGAAGTTCGTAGTCAATGTCAAACAGACTAAGACATACAAACATTTTATCTTCGGAATTGTTTTGAAATACGATTGCTTGTATCTGCGAAGGTGTTATGGCCATAAATAAGACAGAATACTACCCAAAAAAGCTAGAAACCTTTCTGAATTATTTTCGATGACGTTTGTTACCCTGTCACTCTGGAATCACTCCAAGCGTTCCAAAATCATATTTTTTTCTCTTTCTCAAAATAGCTACGTCTCTTTCATTTCTCCGAGTTAAATTCTACCTCACCCTACCTTGTTTTGGAACGACTTGATTTTTTTTTTTTGTTTGGTTCTTTCCTGCTTTTGCAAGGAAAAGGCAAAGGCTTCTCTGGCCATACAGCCTATTCTTACGTAGTTTGCTCTTCTCTAAATATTTTTCTATTTCATTGGAGTTCTCATTTATTATCAATTTCTGTCGTCTTTAACTTTTTCTCTATTCTTCAACAAAATGATAGCACTTTTGATGAAGATTTCATGGACTTCTTGAGAGCACTCGAAACACAGTCTACACACTTTTATTTCATTATCCTACATATTAGACACTTAAATGGCACTTTATTGAACAATACACTATCAATATTATGCATTAAAAACCACGATATCTATTTTTTCGGATAATAAAACAAAAATGACAAACTCTTGCCGCGAGTTCCCGCCAAAAAGTCCTGGAACGACTTGAATGAAATAAATGTCAGATTTGCGACAAAAGCGCCCTCCTGTCAATGTCATCCACCTGCCAAAAGATCGTAGTCGGACCAAAGAGTGTAAAGTAATACACAGTCAAAGAGAATATAATCACTACGTTTAAGAGTGCGCACTTCATATAACACATTTTTTTCGGCCCAACTGTCATCTTCAATTTGATTACCATCTATAGACAATATTTAAAAAAAAAAGTACCCAAGATACACAGAGCTACCAACATAACAACGCAAATGGACAGAGCATAGACTTGGTGAATATGTCTATGGTTTAAGAGATAGTTGGTATATTGTCTATGGAGGCACCTGTCAATATTTAGGGCTGGCTTTAGTCGATAATAGTGCTGCAATTTATCGATATCCACAATATCGACTTTTTCCGATAGCGGGCATTGAAACAAACTTTCACTGCAAAATGAAAAATCTGACAAGTGCGACTTTGACTTGCAGATCGAGGGTTCCGTACAAACTGTAGGTATGATACTGTCACGTACTCCTGTGAAATAGGAAATGTTGCATAAAAGACAGGCAATCGGATACAGAAATGATCCTAGAAGGGTTTCTTTTTAGGTACGGAACCCTAAAAATTTAAAAATAACATTCAACCAAGATAAAATGTATTTATTTTTACAAAATAAATTATTTAACAAAATAATCTGTATAGTAAAGCTAGCGAAGTCACACCGAAGTATGTTTGGTTTATGACAAAGATGCATTTATAGTTCATTCCAATCAAAAAAAAGCAAAAGGTAAATAAACCTACCATAGAAATGACACATGTCAATGTCAGATGCATACTTTCTTTGTTTACCTTTTGCCTTTTTTAACCGACTTCAAAAAAAAGGAGGAGGTTCTCATTTCGTCGGAATGTTTTTTTTTATGTATGTTCACCGATTACTCGAAGACGCCTGAACCGATTTCGAAAACTCTTTTTTTGTTTAAAAGGGTATACTTCACAGGTGGTCCCATATAAATTTTATCGAAATCTATTCAGCGGTTTTTGAGAAAATCAACAAAAACATAGCAAAATTGGAGTTGTTGCGATTGACGTCGGTTGTTTTTAACGTATTCAGCGTGGTCAATTATTTTATTGGAATGAACTATAAATAGTACGGGCGAAAATACAACAGAGCGGTGCGGCGGGCAGCGCAACGACGATGAATTCGGTGGCGCGCGCAACGCACTCGCAACCGCGTTGCGGCGGCTAATTTGATGTCCACACGTTCTGTAGGTAAGACGCTTGCTTTTTAAACAAACCTAGTCGTGAGACTGAGATGGTCAATTCAGTAAATGTCGATTATTTTATATCATTAATAGAGCAACGTCCCAATTTATGGGATAATCTAGAGAAGATTTTAAAAATAGGACTCTAAAAACCGTAAAATGGAGGGAGATTTGTGGAATTTCGGTTTAAAGATCTGTATTATCTCTCAAGACCATTACAGTTAATTTATAGAAAAAGTACAGTGGGCTACATTACATTTAAACAAATGTTAACTTAATCTAATGGTTAAGATTAAAAAAGTAGGTAGATTTAAAACTAAATTAACAACATTAAGTTAAACTAAGGAAATAGTATAGTAGACGTATTACGTTTTTAGTTTTCTTATAAATATATTAAGGGTTTTGTTTCCTGATTTCGAATAAAATATGGTCACACGCGCGTCTCGCGCAGATATCAGCGTCGTGCCGCACAACGATTTTACTTGCGTTGTGAATTTTGTTTTTGAAGCGGTGCAACCCTGATATCTGCGGCGGAACAGAACGCGGAATTTGGTGTCGCGGCGCCGCACCGCTCTGTTGTGTTTTCGCCCTACTAACAACTTGAGATTGCGTAGGTCTGGCCGGAATTGAATCCGCGGACCTTCGCGGATATGATGGATGTAACTGCGACTCCAAGTCTGATCTGGTCCTCTGGAACCGAAGCGCGTACGCAACTTGAAGTTGGGATGCAAACAAACCCGGAACTGATACATCTGTACTGGTACAAGAATGACGGGTGACTTGACTGGGGAAGGGACGGAAGGGGCGAGCTAGGTTAGGAATACACCATTAGTGACCTACCTTAAGACTAGTTTTCACATACGTATACTAGATGGCGCTCGGAGCTCAGTATCTATTGCACGTTCCGAGCGTAAGTTTACAAATCTATCTGATCTGATAAAAATAAAAATTGCTGAAAGTTACGGTGAAACCTTCTACCATGAATAATTTATGCTTAATGTGTTTTTTTTAATGTATTGATGAAAATGAAAATGAAAATATTTTATTCGAAGTAGGTAGCAGTGTACACTTTTCGAACGTCGTTCTTTTATCTACCTAATACGAGGTTCCTACCACTCGGAACTCGTATACCCACCGTTTCGGGAAGTGTTTGCGGATGCATCTGCTATTTCTAGTTTTGATAATTTAATAACTCAAAGACCTAGCTCCTCCTTCATTCTACAGAGAAGTTGGTGGCACTATATTTTTCCATGTTGAGTGTTATCAGTACTTTCATTTCTGATTTCCTCAAAAATATGCTGTTACAGGAATGATATTAAAATATCATTTTTAAAAACTATATGACTATTAGAAGGATAATGATAAGGCAGATTAAATACAAATAAACAAATTAACCAAAACAAAGATACAATATATTATAAGAATGCCCGACAGCAAACTTAAATAATAACGCCTTAAAAATACCATATAAATAAATACAAATTTACCACAGTGTAACACCGTGTCTACAGACTAAAGTATTTGACCAATGTGTGTTTCCAGTGATGGCATATGGATCCGAGACATGGTCGCTTACTATGAGCCTCATAAGAAGGCTCAAAGTCACTCAAAGGGCGATGGAGCGTGATATGCTTGGTATTTCCCTACGTGATCTAATCAGAAATGTTTTCGTATCGAAACGTATCTCCTATACGTAGGAAAACTAAAGTTACCGACATAGCTCTCAGAATCGCTAGACTTAAGTGGTAGTGGGCAGAGCACATAGCTCGTAGAACAGATGACCCTTGGGGCAGTAAAGTTCTCGAGTGGCGACCGCGCACTGGAAGACGCAGTGAGGGCTGGCCTCCAACTCGGTGGACCGACGACCTAGTGAAGGTTGCGGGAAGCCACTGGATGCGAGCCGTACAGGACCGATCGGTGTGGAAATCCTTGGGGGAGGCCTTTGTCTAGCAGTGGACGTCTTTCGGCTGATAGATAGATAGATAGAACATAGTAAATACCTACACCAAAACGACACATGAAACACAAATACAGTCATGTCATACATCACATAATGTCACAAAACATTCCAAAAACAGTTTTATTCCATACTAGATTCCGCCCGCGACTTCGCCCGCGTGGACTTAAGAATTGTGTCCAGAAAGAAAGAAAATGTTAAGATAGCGCCATCTAGTGATAAAAAGTATTATATGTGCTAGCCGAGTGCTTTATCTATCTACCTACCAAATTTCATCCAAATCTGTTGAGTAGTTTCGGCGTGAAAGCGGAAAAAACAAACAAACTGACAAACAAACAAACATCCATACGTTCGCATTTATATTATGTAATATATTAAGTGATATGTGATGAGATGGGGTGTCAACAGAAACGTTACTACCTACGTTATCAGAAAACTTATGACTTTATAGGAGGTTCCAATTAAAAAGCTTTTTACGACCATAATTAGGACATAAAAGTGCAGACATTTTTTTTCCACCACAATTTTCAACACATTTTGATAACTTCTTGGTCAGAGCGCGAAATCCCTGACAGTGCTTTTTGATTTTCTTAGTCCCTCCACTAATTTCTTTTTCCTTGGGGGGAGTTCTGTAACACAAAAAAGAATAAACAAATAAGTAAAACACAGAACTATGTAAAAATGGATTAAAACATAATTTATTATTTTATAATTCTAAAAAAAGTGATATATTAAAGGAACAACAGTACTTTAAATTAGAATAATAATTAAGTTTGACATAATAAAAACACTAATGGTCATTTTTAAAACATTTTTGCTGCGAACCAGCGAACGGTAAGGTAAAACGAGACAAAACATTTTTTTCTCGCTTCATAATAATGGCTAACCTAGAAGGGTTATATTTAAAACTGCTGTGTATTGTGTATAATACTTACTAGCTGGGAGACCCAGTGTCGCTCGTTCAATGAAGTAAGATAACTTATTTAGTAATAATCGGTAATCGCTTACCATCAGGTGATCCGTCTGCTCGTTTGCCACCTATCACATAAAAAAAGTTGTAGTTAGTACCTACCTATAAGATTTATTTTCTATGAAACATGTTGCAGCGTGTGTTTAAGTCGACAGTAGCCTTCTATGGGACGAAAGGACAAACAATATTTGTTCTGAAAATAACATTAATATTTTTTTATGATTCTATTAAAAAAAATACATGTCAATTTAAATTACCCTTTTATAAAATATATATATATATATATATATATAATGAAATAAATTAAAAAATTAAATAAAATAAATCCTATAATAGGGAATTTTCAGATGACGTATGTCACACTTAGTAGATTCTTATTAATTGAATTAACAGAAACGATAAATTTTCAACTTGATCAAGTATGGATGAGCTGGGTGCGTTCTGGTTTCTCTGTTAAATAGGTATGTAATTTCTTCTTCCAAACAAAAAATAAATTATGGTTAAAATGCAATTAATAACTTAGTATCATGTTAGAATTATTTAAGAAAATACAAAAACAATACTGACAAGCGTTGTGTATCAAAAATTATGAAAAGTATTTTTTGTATAATAAAAATAATTTTGATCGTCGACAGTTTTGTCAATCTTGGATGTTCTTATTTAAATTTTTGATCAGTGCCATCTTGTTTAGAGAAAGCCGTGGAAAATTTCGGCGAATTTATATTATTACAGAACAGCTATTTAAGTCAAAAGTTTTAACTCCGTTTTTGCTACCACGTAAATAAGCGTGTGATTCTCATAAAATCTTTGTGCGAGTAGAATTAATGTACTGTCACATAAATTTTTTTTTTAAGTATAATACTGTCCGTGAAAGTGTTAAGTTTTCGTCGAAGGAACACTATCTTAAGAATAACACTGTTTTTTTACAATGCAAAATTATGTTCATGACACCACAACACGGACGCGCTTACTCATAAACCACTAAACAGATAAATAGAAAGCAAGGCATTGTTTAAAAAAGAACGGAATGTCGTTGTTTTGTTTACGATTACGATTTTACGCCATCCGAAACACGATGCAATAATTTTGGCACGATGGAAAAAAATCTAAGATGGGTCTACCGTTACTTAAAACTTATAACAGTTCCCAGTATACAGGGTGCAACAGAAAGGTGTGATAATACTTCAAGGTTGGCTTTTACCCATCAAACTGAACAACTTTTGTTCTACAACTTTGTTCAAATCGCAAATTTTTTTTGGACTTTTCATACAAATCGGCGAAGCAAGTTTGTATGAAAAGTCCGAAAATTTCTTTGCGATTTCAACAAAGTTGTAGAACAAAAGTTGTTCAGTTTGATGAGTAAAAGCCAACCTTGAAGTATTATCACACCTTTCTGTTACACCCTGTATAATAAAATTAAAATTGTATAAAAATATAAGTTTCGATGATGCAAAGGAAACTATGTCATTAGTTTCAACACTTTCATTCAGAAAATAAAATAAAAATATAACTTAAAACGTAAATAATTCGCGTGGAGTGTGTGAGTTGGACTTGCATTTTATCATCATCATCAGCCGAAGGACGTCCACTGCTGGACAAAGACCTCCCCTAAGGATTTCCACATCGACCGGTGTCCTGTGCTGCCCGCATCCAGCGGCTTCTTTTTTTTACCAGGTCATCGGTCCACGCAGTGGGAGGCCTGCCTACACTGCGTTTTCCGGTGCGCGATCGCCACTCGAGAACTTTAATGCCCCAACGGCCATCTGTTCTACGAGCTATGCATTTAGTACTGCACAATTGTATGGGCAGTAGCTCTGTACTTCCTCGCCTTAATTACTTACCATCGTTCGCCGTAAGCTTTCTTTTGACACCTCTGGATTCCGCATCAACCTTCTTTGATACTGTGACGCGTTCTTTTTATCTGAAAATAATAATAGAAAATAATAAGAACAGTTTTACAAAACAATTTGGTAGGTAGTCATGATTTTTATAAATATATTTTGAAGCTTTTTAATTTATTATGCAGTAGTACCTTAGACTTACACCACCCGACACAAATTGCATTTGGTGGGCAAATGACAGCTAGTTTGAGTTTATCTTTGACTAGCTGTTGCCCGCGGCTCCACCCGCGTGGATATTGTATTTGTGACGGTTCTTGAGTATGGAATGGAAATTTTATATCCAGATCCCCCTTAAACTATGTACACTGTGTTGTTTTCCAACCTTTACTTAAAAGTATTATATGTGTTAACCGAGTGCTTTATCTATCTACCTACCTTTCATCTCAATCCGTTCAGTAGTTTCAGCATGAAAGCGGAACAAACATGATGAAGTAAAAATTTTACTTTTTAGCCATTCCTCCGGGAACCTTAAAGTTTTCTGGAATAAAAAGTATCCTATGTGTCAACCGAGTGCTTTATCTATCTACCTACCAAATTTCATGCCAATCCGTTCAGTAGTTTCAGCGTGAAAGCGAAACAAACATGATGAAATAAAATTTTTTTTTTAGCCATTCCTCCGAGAACCTTCAAGTTTTCCGGGATAAAAAGTATCCTATGTTACCGTTAGTTAACATAGGATACTTTTTATCCCTTAGTTAACCGAGTGCTTTATCTATCTACCTACCAAACATCCCAATCCGTTCAGTAGTTTCAGCGTAAAAGCGGAACAAACAAACATCCATACTTTTGTATCATGTCATGTTGTCGTCATTCGATACACTCAGGCTTACTGCATTTCCACTTTCCAGGCGTTAACAATGTCCAACACGAACGACGGTATAAACCTGGAACGCCTGCAGACGATAGGGGACAGTTTTCTGAAGTTTGCCATTACGGCTTACTTGTATTGTGCGCACCCTACCGTGCATGAGGGGAAGCTTAGTCACATGAGGAGTAAGCAGGTATGTGATTGATTAATAATAATAATTTATTTGCAGGTATAAACCCATATCACATTTTACATTTAAATACACAATAAAAATTAAAAAAATATATACAATCACTAAACAACAGAGTTTAATAAAAATATACAGGGTGTAAGGGACAGGTTTCCGAAAACTTTAAGGGCTTGCTCAGTAGACGAAACTGAACAACTTTCCACAAGATTTTTTTCTGGAAACGAAAAAAATCGGCTTCTCCATACAAAATTATAAACTTGATTGGACAGTTTGTATGGAGAAGCCGATTTTTTCGGCTTCAATAGTCTAATTTATTATTGTTTAATAATTTGTATGTTTACATTTGTGTCGATACATATCAAATGAGCCCAAGTCCACCACTGCTATAAGGTTCACTTTTAAAGTTTACCAGCTCACTTCAAAAGTCAATAAGTCTTTGTGAACCGTTGTCTTTAAAAGTGAACCTTATAGCAGTGGTGGACTTGGGTTCATTTGATATGAATCGACACAATTTTATGTCATTTATTATCGAAACTGTAATTTTAAGACTACATACGAATATAAATTTATTTCTATCGCGATACATACCTGTATTAAAGATTTTCTTTATTTATGTTTTACAAACTTCCGCCCGCGACTTCGTCCGCGTGGACTTCAGAATTGAAAGAAAATGTTAAGATAGCGCCATCTAGTGACGAAGTGGAAATTTTGAGTTTTAAGCATTCCCTTTAAGTTTTCCAGAGTAAAAAGTATCCTATGTGTTAGCCGATTGCTTCATCTATCTACCTACCAAATTTTATCCAAATCCGTTCAGTAGTTTCGGCGTGAAAGTGGAACAAACAAACTGACAAACAAACAAACATCCATACTTTGCGCATTTATAATATTAGTGAGATTAAGATTTGTTAAGATAAGAGGGTATAATTTAAACAAGTAAGTCATCCATCATCATTATCTTCAGCCAAAAAAGGGTCTACTGCTGAACAAAGGCCTCCTCTAAGGAAGTCAACGATAGCCGGTCTTGCGCTGCGCGCATTATTCGACGAGTCTTTAAACGTCGAAAAAAATACATTCATTATTTCGACTGTAATAGGTCAGTTGTCCAATGGTTCTATGTATCTGTAATACACACCAGTATGCGAAGTAGATGCAGCTGAGGCTTTTGGGATCTCGCTGGTCTTTATTTGCAGGCAGGGAAACTGAAATGTAACAAGTTAAATAAATGAGAGTTTCTCTAAAATTAGGGTTCGTAATTATCAAGATCATTATTTTATTTTATAATTATTATGACAATGATCCGATATTTAGCCATGCTGCGTTATAATTGAATTACTTTAAATTTTGACTTACAGTAAGTATTTAATTTTATCACATTATAATATTGGGTATGTGCAAAAGTTTTTTCTGTTTGTACCAACAACATTTGTCAAGTCTGTCAGTAATTGTTCGTTGAACTTACATAGGATTATACTTGTTTCAAGAAACTTCTATATACGTATAATACGTAGCTATAAAGCGTAGTATCTACAAACGGTAACAATTCGATGAATGACATGAACATGGAAGCGGACAAATACATATCAGACACTGTCTCTTATATGAATTCGATTTAGGAAATAATGCGGCAGATGCACACGGGAAGATATGCAGCATTTACGGTGATAATGTAATTACCGAACGAGCATGTCAGCAATGGTCACAGCGCTTTCGTTCTGCAGAAAGGTCGCTTGAGGATCAGCCACGATCGGTCCGACCTAGAAAATTAAATTGATAATTATTAATTATCACTCGAACCCTGTCTTAAACAGCACAAAAATTGTAACAGGCTACTTATGAAAACTAAAATTTACTTTTTTTAATTGTTGGAGTTATACAGGGTGTAACAGAAGTGTGTGACAATACTTCAAGGTTGGCTTTTACCCATCAAACTGAACAACTTTTGTTCTACAACTTTGTTGAAATCGCAAAATTTTTTTTGGATTTTTCATACAAATCGATCAGCTGGCGAACCAAGTTTGTATGAAAAGTCCAAAAAAATTTTTGCGATTTCAACAAAGTTGTAGAACAAAAGTTGTTAGTTTGATGAGTAAAAGCCAACCTTGAAGTATTGTCACACACTTCTGTTACACCCTGTATATTATGTTAAGTTCTCATTTGATACGCTAAAGTTCAGTTAGTATCATGTATACGTGAAATATACAAAATCATAAAAAAAACTTAAATAATTTTTTTTAATTCCTTTGATTTATTGATCCATCTGGTTATTTTCAGTTTTCTGTACACCCACACACAGACAGTATGTAACTGTTATACAGAAATAAATTAATAAAAAAGTATACCTAGTTCTTGCAGTGACGCTTGATGCTCTAATGCTTGTTTTTTCGAATAGTTGTGCTCTGCTAGCACATATGTAGATAAATTTGTATGTTGAATATTGCTGCTTGAAGCCACATTTTTTTGGGTTTCACTCCTGAAAAAAAGCAAGTATGGGTTAGAAAATGGATTGTATAATCCAAATACAACAGGTACCTACCATAAACAAGTAGTAACTTACCAGACCCAGATGAAACGACCTGAATAATATCCTCTTCTGATTGTTCTGAGACAACAACAGCAGTAGTTTGACCTGAAAATACATTTATTTTGAAATGTGTGACATGCTTCTTTAATATTACGTATATTGGCAATATTAAGAATTGTTGTAGTTTATTTTTATTGGCCACTAGCCCCACAACCTCCACCAATCCGTACTTACCCCTGTTTGTGGAGTATGGCCTAACCTTTCCG
The DNA here is from genome assembly GCA_958295455.1 of Coleophora deauratella. NCBI lineage: Eukaryota > Metazoa > Arthropoda > Insecta > Lepidoptera > Coleophoridae > Coleophora > Coleophora deauratella. Next base: position 5,930,340 of record OY282403.1, on the reverse strand, counting down.
AGTAACGGGAAGAGACCCGTGCCCCTGCAGTGGGGACATAATGGGTTGTTTACAATTTTTATTTGGTTTTGTTTTGAATAATTACAGTCTTCTAACTCAGCTGTAGTTAAATAAGCATTTTGAATACTGCTAGTTTAAGGGAATTGAACTCGCGATGTCTTGGTGTGAACTAGACCATGGAGGCAGTTGGTACTTAATTCCTTTTTAGTTGCAATATTCCTAATTATTTTCTAGAATGTTAAATAATATGGTTTAGACCCTCATATGGATTCCAAATAAGTTAATTTATATACATATATAGTATAAAACAATTGCTATAAACATTACTGAAAAAAATCCACTAATTGCAAAATACATACAGGTCACATTGCAATGTGAAATAATCTGGATTCCAATAGGTATTCCAATTAATTTTTGTAGACTTATTGCTACAAACATTACAGAAAATATTGTAAAGGAACTCGCTCATCTTACTTACTTATTATTCATTTATTATCAGTACAGACAGAATACCAATGCAGACTATGCATTAAGACGGCACAGCTTTTCTCTCTCTTAGTTTGTGACATCTCTTGTAAGAATTTTGTCAGTCATGGGAGTGACACTTCGCTGATGTATGGTTTAACCGAATTTTGAACTACATGGTGAAAAAGATCTACAAAAAGAACTTTCATACAATGACCACCTCTTGATAATAGGGCAATTTATAGTTGACTTACCGATTTACATCACGAGGGAACTGTGCAAAATGTACACTGTCATCATCAGGTTGATGAGTTTCTCGTATGCCACAAATTTCACATTTACGGCGAGCACGCCGTTTAGGTTTAGTACTCATTGTACAATGGAATTTATAGATTTACAAGAAATAAAAACACTATTATGGAGTCCTGTCTCGATGAAAATATCACTAATTAGAACAGTCACTGTCTCGAAAGAATTACTAAAGGAGTTTATTTCTCTACTATATTTGCATAAAAACAGATGTGATGGAGGAATATATTACTCATTCAACATTAAAAACACAGTTTTATCGCAATAATTAACGTGGTTTACAATAACAAGACGCCGACAAACCAAACCGTAAGCGTTACCATAGACAGTCTTTGACACAGTGACACTTTCTAGGTATTGCCAGTGGAGCAATTAATTTGTAACTCTGTACTTAAACACTAAATGTTTATTTTTAATTATTTTAATTTTAAAATGGCAACACTGCTCTGGTAAATAACACAGAAAATCGGGATACTTTTCTTGCCATGTATGAGAGTTTCCGCCCACTGTACACAGTCGGACTGGTACGTTCCGAGCTGTAGTGTATGTTTGATCCTGATAGCTGATAGATCATTTTAATCGATTATATTTTGCTCTTGTTTTATTGATTTGTAAGAAAACTGTGATGAATTACACTACCAGCAAAGAAGCTTACTGAAGAAATAAGTAGAAATCATGGAAGGCTTTTGTAGAGGATGCCTCATAAAATACGACGAGCCGATGGACCTGGTACAATACACCGAAAAGAACCGGCGGCTCTATGTTTATTCTACTGGGCTTCAAGTGAGTTATACAGAATGTAACAAAATTGGTGTAGGACACGTTATTGCACTGAAAAAATTTTTGGACATTTGATAAAAATTGATCATCTGTTTTGCCATTTTTGTATGAAGAGTCCTAAAACTTTGCGATTTGAGCAAAGTTGTAGAACAAAAGTTGTTCAGTACGATATGTAGAATCCCCAGTTAACGGGTCCTACACCAATTTTGTTACACCCTGTATAGTATATTAAGATGTCCACTTATTAAATATTGCCTTCAGTTGGACTCCACCTGAGCCTCTTACTGTTATACTGTCAGCTAAACTTCCACTTTATTATCAGCATAGTATGTTATTTACTCTGAACTATTAAGGTGCGTACGGACTAGAGGCAGCCTCGGGCTAGGCACACACGCGGCTCGCCCTGTTGCCTCAAGTCCGTACACACCTTTAGTATCTATTATCTATTCTTTATATCTATTCTTAGTAGTCTGTTATACGTCCTTATGGGCTTACAATAAGAAGATAACACCCATAAGCTAAATGATCAACAACATGTCAAAAACAGAATAAATAATAAGTATCAGTGTCCCCGATTGCCTAAGGGCTATAGTTCTGTTTGAAATCTTAAGGTGCTTTAATGATCCATCGGCTTCCTACAAGCATCCCACATCTGGGAACATTTGGTGACTACATGTCACCTTAAAAAAAGTTTATTATTTGTATATTTTGGTCTGCACATTGAAAGAAAAATTTGACTTGAAAATTCTTCTACTTTCTTTATAAAGCTTATTTTATATGAAATCCTATAATTTTTCAGGTAAAACGCAATGATACGTTCCCATTCCAACTGTGCAAAGAATGTTACGTTAACATGAAGCAAGCATGCAAGTTTAAGAAACAATGCCGAACTGCTGACAAACGTTATAAGAATTACTTAGGCCTGAAGGAGTCGGGAGAGCTCAATGACTTCTGCACATTCCTCAAGAATAATGATGACTCTTTGATGTTTAGGTACGTAATGTCATGGCTATTGTGTAATAAATTTAACTTAATACAGTTTTAAAAACTTTACTAATATTGTAAATGCGAAAGTTAGTTTGTTTATTTGCCCTTTGATGTCACAAAGAAGCTACAGATCAAGATGATTCTTTTGCACAAAGATAGTTAATATAGTGGAAAATGACAAAGGCTACATTTTATACTGAAAAGTAGTGAGTATCCTCAATGACGGTCTTGAAAATAATATCTATGATATAAATATTTCGGCAATTCTAAATATTATTAAGTTAATCATAAGAAGTTCTGATGTGATTAGAACCCTCCTTTTACAGATTTCCTCTTAGAAGTGGTAATAGTACTCCAGCTTACCAAAAATCGAGAGATGATGATGAAGGTAAATTTTGACATAAAAAAATGAAATATCTCTTCACAGTCTCAAATATAAGCTTGAATTGAAGTATGTTCCCAAAGAGTTGCAAAGTGCAAACATTTCTGTGATAAGCAGATTTGTTTGCTCAGTGTCTTGGATGGTGTATTATATCTATAATTTAAGTATGTATTTCAGTTTCTGTTTCCCATATACAGAAAAAATCCTAGTTTGGGACCATGTGTTATTACTTGTCCCTGGATATTTACACATGAGTGTTATTTTTTTTATTTTTTATTTCCAGACTCAACATGTACCAGTATCCGCAACTTCATGACGGACATAATCCATGCAGATGAGATCCCTGACACAGAAGCGCGGATCATACGCGAAGTTATTGAAGAGGAAGCGGATGTGATGGATGATTCGTTAGATTCTATCTGGTTGCAGGATGATGCGTCTGTTGATACTGACTTCCGGTTGGATTTTAGGTAAATTTATAATACAATTTTTGGATTAAGATTTAAAATTAACAATGATGTCACAAAAATCTGATAGTATAGATCACTAGGCTGTATTAAGATTTATAAGTAAATAAGAGATGCTGAAATCTGATAACCAGTGCATTCAAAGCAAAACAGTCAAAAGAAATTATCAAAAGCTATAAGAACTTGAAAACTAAAACAAAGTATCAAAAAGGGTATTTTACAGAGGTTCAATTCTGCATAAGTAGATTAATGTTAAGACACCATGTGTAGCATTTATTGTGGTTCTGGGATATGAAGAATTGAGTAGTAGGTTGACAAACATATTGAAGTGTTAGCTCTCGTTTCTGGCTTCATGCAGTAAACCTCAGAATACTAACTTTACATTAATAATGACCACTGTGCATAATTAAATTTTCTTTTATTTCAGTTTTAGTCCATTCAAAACGCCAAAATCAGTTAACAGCGATCGCTGTAACACACCACAGAAGTTAAGGGAACTAGTTAAAAGTGTTAAAATTATTGGAAAAAAGGAAAATACAGATGACATTGAAACTGTAAACTCTGACCAAAACAAAGTTTCAGAAAAGGTAGAAGATAGTACTGAAACCTATAGAACGAATTCCATTATAGGCAAGACAGAGATTTTAAATCAAAATAGCGATGAAATAGATATGGCAGTTCAATCTATTGAACAAAATTATGTAAGACAGCAAAACTTTTATGTTGAAATTGAAAATAATGAAGATCATGAAGAAAATAATGTTATAGAAATTGAAGGCAATAAAGATTTTACAATCGAGAATAATATGGCTGCTGCACTGATTGATCCTAATAAAGAATTTTTACTGGAAGACATATTAAAATCACCAAAAAGTAAGTCCTAATAAATTCACATCATATTTCAGTACTTAATGCTTGGATATGAAATAAAATATTTAATTGTTGTATTTCAGTTTGCCCAGGAGCTTCTGGATTATCGACGCCAACAATCAACAATTTACTTTTTAGTGAAAAAATTGATGACAATCCAATGTCTGGAGCATCAACGCCCTCAATAACTAAACTACTTTTTGATAACAAATTAGACGAGAACGGTAGCTCCACCCCAAAGCCAGGCCATTACATTGAAAAGTACGAAGTTTTAGAAGGCGACATATTAGACGATTTCTTTGAAGCCCACAATAAATCCTTCGATTCATATAATGTCGTTAATGATGAAAATAAACAATTTAACGAATGTGAAGAAAATATATCAAAAAATGAACCTGATGTAGAAACAAAAGATGATGGGCCAAAATATGATTTGAAAAATGCCATTTGCATAACGTGTGATAAAAAATTCAAAGACCCTCGGTATTTAAAGGCTCATGTAAATAAAATGCACAAAATAAAGCTCGAAAGTGCACCCAAAAAAATCTGCCGAAAAATCAGAATCTGTGATAAATGTGGAAAGAGTTACAATGATTACAGTAACTTGGTCCAACACCTTAAATCCCATGAGGTACCTATATTACAATTTGTGTGGACATCATCGACGTAGAATCAAATGGACGACGGGTCTAGTACATAATTCACGAAAAAAGCGTCCGCAGTTAACCTATACACATGTAGTTATATGCATAGAAAGAACACATTTGCATTTAGATCGTGTGTCATTGCATTACGGTTGTTTTTGTTTGAAACAATTTATCACCATACGAAGCTTCGACTGGAACGTACTTCACCTTACGCAGCTTCGAGTGAAGACAGAGAAGTAATGGAGTAGCTTTCACTTATAATGTTTTTTTGTTGGCTATGTTTTATAAGTGTTTATTTTTTTTATAACAAACAGAAACATGCTTAAATATGAATTATACAGGATGAAAATGATTTGAGCAAACAAAGTGGATTTTTTTCGAAACAAAGTATTCCTCTCGTCACGATTCGGCTATAATGTTTTTCCATAGTGCACAACGTATAGGATCTCGGGGAAAGCTAAAATAAATATTTTATGTAATAAAAACAATAGTAAAAAGTTACAAAATATTTTAATAAGAAACTTTATACTTGAAAGCGACTCTATAAAGTTGTGATGTTCGATTGTTCGCTCATGGAAATCAAACTGCGTAATTTAAATTAAAATAAATTACTGTGTTTCTTAGCAAAACAATACTTTAAAATGATAAAACAAGAGTTTACTTACCGGAAATATGATACTCCATCCTGTTCTTTCACTTTACTTGAATAATTTTTACAACTTTTCACGACGCTGTACGCCATTTTGGACGTGCAGTCAGCCGGCCGACCAAAATAAGACTGGCGCGAAATTAGACCTCTTTTTGCGTTTTACTACTCTTTTGGTTCGGACACTTGAGCGCTGACCCGAAGTCGATTTGTCGATGGTGGACATATTGTTATCGGTACTTATTTTAAATAAAATTCAATGTTAACTTTAAACATTTTTTGCAGAGAAAGGGAATGCCCACTTGCAAAATATGTAAATTGAGGTTTACATCGTTGTCAAGATTACATACACACAAGAAGACCCATATAGATCCAGAGTCAAGAAAGAAGCTTGAGGCATTGAAAGTACATGTATGTCTAAAAAAATACCTATTCCAAACGTTTAGCATTTAGTGATAGTATGAAAACTTTGTAGAGAATGTTCATAAATATTTTAATTTCTTGTACCTGAATATAGGTATTTGAAATTCATATGCTGTCCTGCTTTCCTTATTTTCTCAGTATTGTATTTACTTGCACTCGATCGACCGATGTGGATCGATGATTTTACGAAGATCGCAGGAAGCTATTGGGCGCGGGCAGCGCAAGACTGGTCGTTATCGAAATCCTTGGAGAAGGCTTTTGTTCAGTGAACGTCTTTCGGCTCATTTAAGATAAATGTAAACTATCTGCTAAAACCAAAGAAGTTGAGAGGCTTGGTGGAAGTCTGTGGCTAAAACACTATTCGTATATGTATTTATTTTAGAAAAATAAAATCTAATGATTTAAGCCTATATAATAATTTTACTTTTTTTTTGAGTAGTTTTTATTATTATTACTTATATTTCATCCCACTGCTGGGCAATGGCCTTCCCCGTTTCTTTATATCTTGCATCTCTGTGTCATGTTATACCAGCATATGCAACTATTTCGTCCCTCCATCATGTTTTAGGTCTTTATTTTCCTCTTTTTATATCATGGACACCACATTGTTGTAAGGTTACTTAATCTGTCTTCATTTCTTAGGATATGTCCCGCCCAGTTCCATTTTTGCTATTTTTATTAAATGCTTTAGTTTTGTGTTTTCCTCCTTTGAAATTTTGACAGTTACTATTTCTATATATACTTATTTAAAAAAAAAAAAACTCCACGCGTTTTAAATTTAATATGCTTTTAACACTGAACCCTCAACATTTTTAATCTATTTCCATTTTCAGAAGTACATGTGCAACATTTGCGGCACAGGAGTAGCCACACTGACCAACCTGAGGATCCACCTTCAGAGGCATGACAAGAACTTCGCATGCTTCTGCAATGAGTGCGGCCTTGGATTCTATAGGAACCACGACTTGAAGGTTCACATGAGGTAAGGTTCACATGTGATGTTCCAGTTTATAAAGTTTTTGAATGGCGACAAGTTTACACGCAAAAAATATTTAATTGAACGTAAGGATCAAGAAGTTATGTATTCAAAGTGGGTATTGTAGCATTGTACACTTTTCGCAGGTCATTTTTAAGTCATTTAATTTTCAAGTTCAGCAGGTCATAACACCAGAATGATTATTTAACATAAACAGGTATTTACATACATACATATATGTGGTATTTACATATATGTTAACTCTATTAACCACGCTTTGATTTTCAACTCGACATTTCTTCCCTAAACATTGAATATACTGTACAGGTTGCTAGTGGTAGAAACTTTGTACTAGGTAGAAAAAAATTAAGAATAAAATAACGTTACAGCATCTACTTAAATAAAAATAATTTTTAATTTATTTTCAGTTTTGTCAGTAAAGCATCTTATTTTTTAGTGTTTTTAGTGTCAGCGACCCCAGCAAGCACTTTTTTCCTGGGGCTCCTAGGAGAATCCTACCTATCTCAAATTTTAGAGCATAATTAGAGCAATCATCATGCCAAGGGAAAAAAATTCAGCAATCATACTTTTCGAGATACGAGCTTCTAAAGGTGTGCTTGCTGGATGGCATGCTATCCAGCAAGCACAACTGGTGCACAAAAACTACAAAGAGTTGGGAAAACATTTTGATGCACAGATTTAGAGCATCATAAAGTGAGTCGGACTGCAAAGTTTCATGAATGTCATGTCTATACTTTTCTCGCTAGAACGCAAAACCTGCTTCACGTTCTTTTCACGAATCTTTCTAGCAGTCACATCAGATCTCAGCAATTACAGCATCTTGGTTCAAAATTTTTATGCCAGGATTTAGAGCAACACTAAAAACCTATGCTGAATTATTTTTGAATCCCAAAAATCAGTACTTTTTGTGCTACGAGCCAATGTTTTTTCCTTGCTGGGTGGACATGACAAAAGTGAAAAAGCTGTATAGCTTTGAAACTAATACGAATACAAGACTGGTTCTTATGCTCAGATTTAGAACAAAATTAGAGCATTCTGCTCAAAAAAAACTAGAATCCCAAACATTATAGTTACAGCGGTAGACGCTAAAAACTGATTTTTCCCGCCAATTTTTTGAATAATTACGGCGAGTCGCGGCAGATTGCGATGTTGCCGCTCTTATTTTTTTTAGTTCAAGCAATAACTGACTTTGTGTTGTGAATATAAGGTACATTTCAGTTTCAATCTATCGATTGTCACTTACATTGATATAGACTAGAAACGAGGGCGATTTTATATATTTCTATGGGCCTTGTGCCTGAAATAAACTGATAGATAATAATAACTGAGACAAATCACACACGGTCATCTAGCCCCAAACTAGGATTCCCTGTATCTTGGGAACCAGAGACTGATATACATGTCTATTGTCCTTTTTTTCTTTTTGCTATAATTTCTTATTGTGTTTCTGTAAACTTATTTATATAATGTTTTCATTTCTTTTTTCTGTATCCGATGGAAGACACTAGTTCTCCCGACACAGGGAATCCTAGTGGGAGAACTAGAGCGGCACAAAATATATATCTAATTTTAAGAAACAAATAAAGAATTATTATTATTATACACATATACTTTTAAATACATACATATATATAGATATAATACACCCAGACTCAGAGCAAACAATTCTGCTCATCACAGAAAAGTTTGCCCTGTGTGGGGATCGAACCCACGGCTCTCGGATCAGAGGTCAGGATCGCTAACCACTTAGCCACCGAGTCAGTCAAAATAAATAAATACATGTAAATCATACGATAGCGGAATACCTATAATACGGAATGCTTGTGATTCATCATTGCGTTTTGCTGGTGGTGGCGGCGGAGGTATCGTTCCGATTTCAGCCATGCTCCAATATTTGTATATAGCACAGTACAAAAACAAAACGCAAAACGCCTTACATCCACACATTCGACCAACACATTAGTCATATAACATTATATTCATATACCGTACTAAATCATATAAATTCGACTGAATAAAAAGCGGTCAAGTGCGTGTCGGGCCACGCGCAGTGTAGGGTTCCGTGTAAGTTTTTTAAAACTTAGTTCTAAAATATATATTTTTTAATGTCTATATTTTTACTAGTATAAAGGTTAAAGAATTGATGACATATTAACTGAATATAGAGTTGATTTGGCATGGTACTTTTTCACACACAATTTAATTATTATGTAAATAAAAAGATTCTAAATGGTGGGATTAGATTAGGTGGTATGATTAGACGTGGGAGAGCCATGCTTCGGCACGAATGGGCCGGCTCGACTGGAGTGATACCACGGCCTCACAGAAAACCGGCGTGAAGCAACGTTTGTTGTGTTTCGCCGAGTGAGTGAGGGTACCGGAGGCCCAACCCCCCCTCCCCCTCCCCATTCCCCATCCCATTTCAAAGGTCGGCAACACACTTGTGACTCCTCCGGTGTTGCGGGTGTCCATGGGCGGCGGTAATCGCTTACCATCAGGTGATCCGTCTGCTCGTTTGCCACCTATCACATAAAAAAAAAAAACATATTTTGCTGCGTAACACAGATTATTAAACAAAATGTGAATGCCCTAAATGCGTTTAATTTGTGACACTGATCCCTGAAGTCTAAACAACGATAGCCGACATCAATGAGACCCTTCCTCTTACTTTTAGGCTTTTCAAGAGTTATTTTTTTATTAACACTCAGTGACGTCGTGACATGTCTTTTAAGCTATAAAATATAATAGATGCTGTCAACTAAAATGGCAGTACGTCGTCCGGCTCGATACAATTTTAATACCAATTCCTGTCATATTAAAACCTTACGTATTGTAAGATCACCAACAACTTCCATTTATATTTGTCGCGCTTGTTTCTTGTCTATCAATGTAAATGACAATCGATAGTTTGAAACTCAAATGTACCTTATACTCACAGCACAAAGTCAGTTATTGCTTGAACTAGAAAAAAATAAGAGCGGCAACGTCGCAATCTGCCGCGAGTCGCCGTAATTATTCAAAAAGTTGGCGGGAAAAATCAGTTTTTAGCGTCTACCGCTGTAACTATAACGTTTGGGATTCTAGTTTTTTTTGAGCAGAATGCTCTAATTTTGCTCTAAATCTGAGCATAAGAACCAGTCTTGTATTCGTATTAGTTTCAAAGCTATACAGCTTTTTCACTTTTGTCATGTCCACCCAGCAAGGAAAAAACATTGGCTCGTAGCACAAAAAGTACTGATTTTTGGGATTCAAAAATAATTCAGCATAGGTTTTTAGTGTTGCTCTAAATCCTGGCATAAAAATTTTGAACCAAGATGCTGTAATTGCTGAGATCTGATGTGACTGCTAGAAAGATTCGTGAAGCAGGTTTTGCGTTCTAGCGAGAAAACTATAGACATGACATTCATGAAACTTTGCAGTCCGACTCACTTTATGATGCTCTAAATCTGTGCATCAAATTTTTTTCCCAACTCTTTGTAGTTTTTGTGCACCAGTTGCGCTTGCTGGGTGGCATGCCATCCAGCAAGCACACCTTTAGGAGCTCGTATCTCGAAAAGTATGATTGCTGAAATTTTTTCCCTTGGCATGATGATTGCTCTAATTATGCTCTAAAATTTGAGATAGGTAGGATTCTCCTAGGAGCCCCAGGAAAAAAGTGCTTGCTGGGGTCGCTGACACGTGTTTTTATTATATTTCAAACTATGGCATTCCTATCAACGTATGAATGTAAATATGCAAAATAATCTATTTTTCCAAGTGAAAAGCGATTACTTTCAAGTAAGGTATATTCTTAATTTGTTTCAGAACTCACAGTGACGATCGTCCATTTAAATGCGAGAAGTGCGAGAAAAAGTTCAGCAGATCGGATACACTCAACAGGCACATGAAGATACATAATGGTATTTATTATTTTGTACCTTGATGATAGCTCCAAACGGATATTTTGGAAACGAACTTGAAAGACAAAAAAAATACCTGCATGAAATGGACCTTAAATATCTGAATCTAATAATACTTCGCTCTTGAAAATCGTTTAAAGCGAGCGTATAAAATATCTTACTTGGACAGTTGTATCCATCAATATTTTCAGAATAAGCCCCATTAAATGGGTCCCTTCAAATGATGACCCGTACTGATACCAACAGTCTTTTTTTCAAGGTCGACGACTTTTCTTTCGTGGAGATTTTATTAGTCTGCCAATTATGTATTTATTTTTTGTTCCAGATGAGAGACCTTACTCGTGCCAAGTGTGTCACAAACGGTTCACCCGCCCATCCGCCCTTACACATCACATCAAACATTCACTGTTATGCCTTCGTACCCGTCTCCACGATGAAATCATAAAGAAGGACAAAAAAGACAAAAAACGTAATAAAATACCAACATATTATTGTATAGTAGACGACGATGAGCCGAAGTTGGTTATAGAAGAAGGGAATCAGGAAACCAGCCCTCTTTTAGCTGAAGCTGATGAGGATACTACGATTTGAACTGAAATCAAAATCAGAGATAATGGCTGTGAAATAATAAACATTGCATTTACTTTTATCAGTCCTGTTTTTTAATGTATGAAATAAAACAATGAGTTTGAAATAACAACATTTGATCATATTATTTTCGGTTCTTGTAAAAAATATATAATTACGTAACTATTACCTAAGTTCATCAATTTGGATTTAGGATGATTTCATTTAACACAATAAAAAAAATAGCCAGTACTAAAATTAATCAACACAAATTTTCAAATAAATTGGACCCACTACTGTCTACTACATATTTCAAACTGTTTTATCATACATATGTTCCAAATGGTGTTTCTTGATATTTCTACAACAATGCTAATAATATCCTTGAAAAACATTTGTTTACATTTTAGTTTGTCGTTTCTTAGTGCCATAATCAAATCACAGACAAAAATTTAAACATTTTGTGAGAAATTGGTGCCTCAACTGTGCACTGCAGTGCAAACAATGAATATGTTTTTCTTTAAAACTTAAAAATGGCGGATCATATATGATTTACTATTTATTAGTTGTACAAAACAATAACATAAGAGATTAAATAAATTAACTTATTTACCTATCAATAACCTGATTCGGCCTGCTACATTGAAGTCTGTTCACATACATAATTTGTTCCAGTATATCAACCCAACTATACACTTCATAGAAGGCATTGTTCTGGATAAATCTAATTTCGTGCACTTGTAGCATGAACACTGGCGCGCATTCCATGGCTACGCTTTCACAGCACCAGTTCTGTAACTTTTTTTTAATTCACAATTGTAAGCCGCTGGCATTATCTCACCTGATGGTAAGTAATGATGATGATGAAGACACTGAAGAAGCGGGTTCCCAAACACAACAATGGGAACTGGCTATCTTATCTCCATGCCGGAATACATCAATTCTATTAAAATTTATATTAGAGGGCAAGACTTAGATAAGATGGTTGTAGCTAGACAGCCTCAGAAAATACCCAACCAAGTCCTACAAAGTTAGACCCCACCCGGAATCGAACCCGTGTCCTCCTGATGTGAGGCGAGTAAACGAGCCACTAGACCATGGAGGCGGTTACATCTTTCCTTTCACACTTACGGGATTAACAAAGTTATTCCTGTTTATTTATTTTTTCTTCTAGCCTTTTGTTGTAGCTACGGTTGCTGTAAGAGAGTACCCATTGAAACGCACGCCTGTAAGTCGCGTCGTCTCACAAGCTTGGCGTTGAGACAATATGATAATATGAGACAAAATCGCTTGCGTAATGTGTAGCATCCCAGAAACGTCACTAGTAATCTGGTTCGAATACTTTAAGTCATGTCTGCTGTCTCTCAAAAGAATGCCATTGAGACAATTTGATAATATTGAGACAAGGACAATTGCTTGATTATTGTCTTACGTCACGTGCCAGAATTTTCGCTAGCTACTACAGTACTGCGTTAGTGATATTCCCTTCTGTTTCCTAATTTATCAAGTTGCATACAAAGTCACTTCACTGTAAAACACACCAGTCAGCACCTTAGATTATTCACAATCACACAAGTTCAACAAATCTAGACATTGCTAGCACAGAACCCAACTAAGACTTCTGGCCCTTAGGCCTTTGATTCACCACTATGCAGTTGTCGGCAAGCTGGCTACGCATTGATGAGTTCTCTTTCCGTAGTTCAGCCAACTCTTGGTTGAGTCTTAATATTTCTAATACAAGCTTTTCGTTGTCTACCTCCAATTTCTCCAGTCTGGAAAGATAAATAAAAAAGAATAGTTTACATTTATTTATAATTATTATAATATTCCATCCCATTGTTGGGCGGAGGACTCCCAATAGTTAACATAACACAACAGTAAATATCCAATTTTATCCAGTGATCTAATTACACACCTAACTCTCTACGTTTACACTACAGGTACAAACATAGACACAGGTTCACCTGAACAACATTCTTTCTAAAAATTTAATAAATCTTTTAATTTATATTATATATATATATATATATATATTATATTATTATTATTATTATTATAATTAATTTAATGATAATCATGTCAATGGTAATTATTTTGTTGCTGAATATAAAATGAAGCAGTCTCTCTAAGATTTTTTTTATCAGGTAGAGGTAGACTATTTATCCTTTGGTAAATTCTCAATCTTTAAAATATTATTGATTCTAATTAATAAAATTACATACCTACAGAGCTTTGTTGGACAGATTTTTAAATCTCACTAGGTTCTAATGGATTCCATAGTTCTATGTTAATACTGTGGTAATTTAATACCAACCTCTTCTGTCTCTCTGTAAGGTCAGTGATGTGGTCGCACGCTTTAGCTAATATGCCTCCCTTGCTGGCTGTGTCTGGAAGCCCAGAGTTGGGCACCAAATCCGCAAGTTTTGTGATCCAGCTATTGATTTTGTCTCGTCTGCGTCTTTCCACCTCATTGTGAGTAGCGCGCCTTTTGTCATCACGCTGAAAGGATTGTTTAGGAAAACTCGTTAGGTTATAAAAATAAAGTTTTAAACAAGGAACAAACTACCAGAAACAGTCATAAATGCTCCATCAGTGAATTGTTTTAAAAATAAATTAGATAAATACTTGTCAAAAACTACATATGTACAGTAAAATACACGCATCAGCTATTATATCTGCAAGTGTATAAACTATTGTATAATAATAATTGGTACCGGCGGTACTTTCACCACTAGCCCTCTAACCTCCATCAATCTATCTGGAATAGACTCATTGTCAGTGGTTTTAATATAGCCTACGTCCCTAAGAAGATTACACTTACCCCTGTGTAGAGGGGATACTATGAGTTCAAATGTCTGTTTTTGATGAAGCTATAATAGGAATCTATAAAAGCTTCTACTGCTATTAAGAAGTAATAATTTATATTAAATAATAATAACTACAAAGCGACAAGATCACTGTTCAATTAGATTTATACCTTTTTGGCGGAAACAGCCTTAGCTTGAATGGGGGCTTTACGCATTGCTTTCTTCTGTGAGGCACTGGTACCAAACACATCAACTGGATCTCCTATAACATAGAATTCTGCATTTGGCATACCTGGAATAAGAGCAGAAATATGGAATTAGCACAACACAGCATATTCTGATCAGAAGTGCATACCATGGGTACACATTTACACAAGTTATAATAGTTTATCTGGTTGTCAGAAAGAATGGTTGGTTTCAATGTGTAGGTTGGAACAGACTTCTGGAAATCTCCACTATACAGCCCTCATAAGAAAGAAGGCCGCAAAGTATATGGAAATTCCATATACTTAAGCTCTAATTGTCATGTGAAAGCATTCCCTTTCATCAAGCCAGCAGCAGGACGAGCCTAAATTTACTATCAATATTGGCTTGTGTTCATAAGAATACAAGCCAATTGTACCAGAATTTAGAAGGGACTACATTACTTATCAATATAAATAAGCAGTCATGGCTCAGATCAAATTATACCGTCACAATCATAAGATCACTCAGGTTAACCTATTGCTCATCAAAAATAGTAACCTATATCTTTTTACTGTTAGTGGCAAGTCTTGACCATTTTCAGGCTTCATTATACAGGGTGTTAAAAAAAGTGCGTTTGAAATTTTAAGGGGTTACTCAGAATCAAGTATAGAATCCAGGAAAAATATTGAAAAAATTCGCTCTTCAATTTTTTTTTGCAGTTTTTCATACAAATTCTCGATTCACTATTTAGATTTAGTATGAGAATCTGAAAAAAATAATTGAAGAGCGGATTTTTTCAATATTTTTCCTGGGTTCTGTACTTGATTCTGAGTAACCCCTTAAAATTTCAAACGCACTTTTTTTAACACCTGTATAATGAAGCCTGTAAATTGTGTAATATCTAATAGGTATTACACAAATTGAGTTGTTGGCGCCAGTTTTTAACAGATAGCAGTGTTCAGATATATCAGAGGCTGTATTGGCACTTTGAGAAGTTCTCAAAATGGGGACCCATGAGCAGCTCTGAATCTTCATCCATCCAGATTTGGTCTCCATGGTGTGATATGGGTATATAAGCATGCTCCAGAAGTGGAGAAGTGGGGACAATGTAAGTTGTGACCTTATGACTGAATATTAAAAGTATTAAAAATTTTGCATTTCTTCTTTACTTACCATGTGATGGTGAGTTAGTTGGTATAGTGTGAGCAGCCTCTTCTCCTGGCATTTGAACTATTTTGTATGTTACCGAGCCAGCTGAAAAAAGTTTATATATTAAGAAAAATGTGTAATAATCAATATGCTTGATATAAATTGCTAGTTTATTTATAATAAACTCTAAGACAAATGAAAAAAAATATTTTTTGAATAGTTAAGAAATGCCTTTATTTATTTGCATTTTATAGAAGATTTAGTACTTCGGTCAGGGGGGGTCTTTCAGCATTGCCCCCCCCCTGGATCCGCGCCTGGGTGGAGTTGAAACTATTAACCGCCAGTGTAAAAGTAAAAAATGTTCCAAGATACACAGCTGTTTAATTAGCGAACCAAATACTGAGACAATCATACCATTTCATATTTTTCTAATATGTATTAGAAAAGCAAACTTACATAGATCTCTAACGTTGTACACAGTAGGTTCCTCATCATTTGTGTCCAAAAAAGATTGTGACACTAAATGGTTTCTATCATCTGCACTTCCTGAAATTTTGTGGTTAATTCAATTTAGTCTTAATTCAATAATAACAAATATGAAGTATCTGATAAAATACAGGCTAGTTCAAAGACTCACAAATAGGTAAAGTTAATTAGATTTTAGAATCAATGTAAACAAAATGTTTTGATTTCTAGGGGATAAAATGTAGATCAAAGAAATGTTGATTCTCACTTACCAAATGACCCTTCGTCTACCATTCCAAGCAGTCCGCTATCAGCACTGTAACCAAGTCACAATTTAATACTTATTTGTTGATAATCACACTCATTTCACTTGCCAAGTTGCAAAATCCTGAGGAGATGACCTTCGCCCAAAAATAAGGTATATTCCTCAAATTATGTAACGCACTTCACTAACACGGTTGACACAATTTTTTACCTGTTATCCAGAGAGCTTTCTTGCATTTCCACATCGGGGTCAATTTCAATTTTTAGAGCCATTTACGCGTAATTATTTTTGAATTTCCACAACTTGATCACGGGAACAAAATAAAATGGTCATGTGATGCGACCATAGACAAAACAAAAGAGTATGGTGTTGCCAGCTTAACAAAATGTCAGTGTTTCTTTTGTACTTATGTCTTTTCACACTTCCGCACAACTTCCGCACGGTTACCGTTTCGTTTTATTTAGCGTTTTAAACACGTGAGAAGTGTTTATATCTAAATTAGCTTAACCCTTTGAGCGCCACAGTCGGCTAGGGCCGACAATTGGTTTCCATGTAACAGACGCCAGACAGAATTCGAGATATCCATACATTTTTGTCGCGCTGGAGGCGACGACGTTGGCGGTGGGGGCACGATTTATCATAGAGTATGTAGCGAAGCGGACATCGGACAATAGATTAATACTTAATATTTGAAGAGGTTTATGAGTTATCTCATACATATTGCCTACCTAGGTACTTATTATACAAAAGGAATCGCGGCGAGTGCTATCGTGCTGTCTAGGCAGCAAAACATAGACAATAATGTGAGTTAGTTCCGTTAACTTTGCTAGATGGCGATATTTACAATTCACGGAGTAACTTCCGTTTCGTAAAATTTCCACCTTTTTCCACATATTTCCTTCTTCGCACTACCTACTTATGTATAAAAGAACTACCTAGGTACTTTCTAAGTAATTCTAGATTAAAATTACATAGGTAACAATGCTACTTACAACTGTAGCATGCTATGAAGGTATGAAGAGAGGTATGCGAGATCCTTCAAAGAAAAGACATCAACGAGAAATGCATTTTTTAAATTCAAGATCGCCTTGTAGAATACATTACACGACTCATTCAGTAGAGATATATTAATGTAAAAATTAAGAAAAGCTCTTGGCTAATCGCAACGATTATGCAGGGCAACTAACTACAGAGACGGTCACAACCTGGATATGTATGACTGTTGATAGAACCTGCTACGGTTTAGCGCGTATAAGCAGCGTTAACGCAACCATTTAACTCGAAATTCATTAGCTGAATTGGACCCCAGAGCTGCCCTCTGGCCGGAATGGAAACTTCATATTATACTTTGCGGCCGTCTTTCTTATGAAGGCAGAGAGGTGGAGCTTAAAAATTCTGACACTGTGGGGCCACTGCCACTAACCCATAAGTGTTTGGAGTTTGAGTTGTGTCTACCTTCCCAGAGGTTGGGAAGAGAAAGAGACCCGCGCCCTAGCATAGCGCCTAGATTAATAGTCTCGTTAGCATTGATTTGCAACCTGTCTACAAGAGAAGAGAAGAGATTTCCAAAATGAAGCCGGCAAGGGGTCTACCATTAGGCGCAAGTAGCGTCAAGTCTGAAATGCAGCAGTCTCTTGTAGCTGACCTATCCGCACGTATCGACTCGTCGTTCCCGCAGGTACAGCCAGTGAGGCCGAGAGGATGACTCAGATCCTGGGCATCCTGCGTTTCCTTAATTGGATAGTTGACTGCATAAAAAAATAAATAATAAAATTTTATTCACTAAATAGCTCTTTTATTCAAATCGTAGAAACTTTAGACGCTTGGATTTTAATTACATCAGAATTTTTTATTTATAAAATTTTCTTTATGAGTGTAGAAACGGATATACCTACAAAATTATGACGTCACAGATTAGAATAGGGTAGGTATTTCACCATTTTTTGAAAAGTATCTCAAATTAATCATTAGGTGGAAACAAGTCAAAAATATTTTTTTAATTTTTTTTGTGAAACCTTTAAGTACCCCAAAAACATATTTTAAATTACCATTCCCAATTTGCGCGCGAAAACGCTAGCTGCCATGATGTTTAGGTCGTGACGTCATTTCAGGAGTAAACAAAACAGCTCTGTACTAAAATTTTGACACATATTGCGAACAAAATGTCATTGTTTACCACTATTGTGACATCACATGACAACCAGCATGGCGGCTGTCGTTTCAGATATTTGAATAACAGATTAAAAAACTAGATTTTTGTAAATCAAGAATAAAATGTTTTTTCTCATTTTATTATATAGAAATCATATTAATTCGATTACTTATTACAAATACCACAGTAAATGAGCAGTTTTAGATTTTTTCTTGTATAGAGTAAAATACTGTATTTGAAACATTTCTGGAACTCTATAAAGAAGATGACATTCGTTTTTCATTTGATAAAAAGTAACTCAGTTGACTAGCAGTCATGATAACAAACGTCTGTCGATAATATATTGTACAGTCACGCCACAGACTTGCACCCCGCCTCCTCTACTAGCGACGATATAAAACTTCTTTGATTCACGCATTCTGAGTTTTGACTTGCTTTGGACACAAACATATCTCGGCATGGTAATGTGCTTATCCAATGAGCGCTTGGTTGTTTAGGACAAAGTCGAGGCACCAGATCACGCAGCAGGTGCCCCATGCGCTTGGGAGATCAGATCAAGTCTGCTTTAGTTCCCATAATGAATGTATAGCTGTAAATGTAAACAGTAGAGTTACAGGTTACGGTGAGAGAGGAATGGAGACGTGTTGTTCGACGGACCACTAAAGATGGTGACAACGACCGCCCTACCAAGAGTCAACCTACTAAAAAGATGATGATTCGATGAATAATCCTTACTATCTTTAAGTTCTAACTTCTAAGTAACTTGTATTTTGGTGGCGCCTAATAAATCATGCAAGCTGTCTGTCTTTTATGACACTAGACCTTCTCAGTTCATTCAGTTTCCAGTGAGTGTTTTAACTTGTTATGGCACTTGAATTTAGAAACTTTTAATTGCCAAGTTCTCTTGATGATCTTGTCCAAGTTAATGAAGGGACAGACAGTATTTGCTCTTATTTTAGTCGAGTGGCCATGAGAGAAAATTATAATACTTATGTACTTATATATTTTTCTTTGATTAAGCTTAGATGCAGTAAATGATGTTCATTAAAACCATTTTAATCCCCCGAGTTGTGTCTTTGCGTTTAAATAATTACAGGTGCTGATCAGGGGGGGTGGCAAAGGGTGCAGTTGCCCCCCCCCCCCCCCCCTGAAGCCTGACCGAAGTACTAAAACTTCTATAAAATGCGAATAGAGGCATTTTTTAACTATTCAAAAAATTTCTCGCTCGCTACGCCCGCGACTTTTTATATTAATACCACAGTTTAAGGAAATTATACAGTATGGACACTCCCTGCCGCTCTCTGAAGGCTACCTCACCCCCCTGTGTGACCGATCTGTGACCATTTGTCAAGAGGTTGGCATAGTTCCAAAGCACATAACCAATAACAATTTTATTTTTTAAGAAAAGAGCTAAGCCTTCTAAGGCTATACAGCCTTGTCTGGTATATACAGCCTTTACTTTATTTGTGAAAGTCTAGCTAATAATAAAGAACAATGAGGGCTAATTGAATCTAGATTCAACCCTAGTACATCACGCACACATTTACGTGTGTACAAACATGAATGTCTTTGTAGTAAACAATGGCGCGAAATTTGTGTGAAGTGTCCGGGGTGTGATTAATACCGTCGACCTCTTCCTAAATAAGGATACACTAAATATTTGCCCCCACCCCCCCGAACGAAATCCTGAATCCGCGCCTGAATAATTGTCTCGGCTGTGTAAATATTAACAATTACCTAGCATGGGAATTCTTTTTCTGTTTCAATAGCAACTTCCAATGGTTTTCTTAGGGAATATAATTAAGTTTCATTATCTACCATTTTCCGCTTTTTATTGTATAAAAGTCCATTATGTATGATTGTATTTTAAATGAGAACTTTCACAACTTTGCTTAATTAAGTTAGATAATAACTAACTGTTGAGCCTATCTTATTCCACTGACTTAAAAACTACATTTTACTTATCGTCGCTTGAAAATGGAAACCTCGGGAACGCAAAATTGCCAATTTATCTCTTATAACTATATTTGTAGATTTTAACGAATTTAAGACAACAATTCGAAATAAATTGTAGAAGCATCTGAAACCTCATCTTTGCTAATGAATACATACTTAACAGGACAAATTGAAGTCATAACAAAAGTTTTACGACGAGGTTTTTTTCCTCCTGAAAAATTAACCCTTTTCGCATATACGAGGTTTTCACCCTCAGGCGACATTATCTAATTAACTAGTGAAGTCTTCTTGTTGAGAAGTGTGCACCTTCTTATAGCGGTATCAACACCTTGACACTCCATGATAGATATATGTATAAGTAGTCGATCAAAAAATTACCCATTACATTCTCCTCTCCTCTTTCTAACAAGTAAGTAGAAGGAAACAGGATTAAGCGAGTCTTGACTGTACAGCAGCATCATGTTTCCTTTGTGTTTTGTTCTGTTACGTACATGTTACGTAGCATTACGTAGCGTACAGTTTAGGTGACGACATATTGGCGAGGCAAGTTTAGCTTCTTTACGTAGTAAGTAGGTATTCTTGGGCGACATCTTTCGTTTCCTAAAAAAAAATCTTGTGGAAAGTTGTTCAGTTTCGTCTACTGAGCAAGCCCTTAAAGTTTTCGGAAACCTGTCCTTTATACCCTGTATCGGGTACTTCTAAAATATCTGAAAAAATTTAACCATGGCTTCTACTCATGAAACTGAACAACTCTCCCCAAGGAACCTATACTCAATTCGCAATTTTTTTTTGGATTTCCCATAGAAAATTGGCGATTCAGTTGATCAATTAGTTTTTAGGTTGATAGGTAGGAAATAAAGTAGGCATAATAAAATTGGCTAATGCAGCTCTTACTTTTGCGGGAAGGCTCGCAGGAAGTTTCAAATAGTTACTTATTTATTGAAATTAAAAAGGTGTAGCCCTGTAATAATATAACTATGTAGGATGTTGGTAATATTGTTTAACAGACTCTATTTGTGTTTCAACACCTTACTTACTTAACATAAGAAATTACATCACAGAACGAGCTCCTAATCTGGTCCTAATTTAAAGAATAGCTCGTAAAGGAGTAGCCGTAGCGAGTCATAATAACTTGAAACTTTTAGAAATATTGCAATAATGATTTAAATTATTCCAATGTTATGAAATTAAATTTTATATTAGTAGTACGGTTACACGTCTATAAGCAAAAACAGACCGAAGATTATAAATAATTTAATCTCACGTTCGCTATAGGTACTTACACGTGGTTACACAATAACCTATTTGCGCATGAATGGCTGCTTTTAGTACCAAGTATTTGATGTTTGGAACGAATATTCAATTTACAACGTTCATGAAGCTCGGGCTACACGCAACGCCGCGCCGCGCAGCCTCTATGTAGTTGTAGAATATTACACATTTGTAATTTTTTTGTGCAAACCCGTTAAAAGGAAACAAGTTTTTGCGTGGCTGTTTGCACAAATATTAGTATAAAGTTGGCATTTATGTGAAATTAAAGAAATCAAGTCTTTCTTAGCTTCACCGGTCAATCTCCTCAGTTATATTGATTTTTCCTCAACGTTCACATTGGCAGAATTGTTGGGCCTGAAGCTACAATAAAAGGCCAAAAATAAGTTTAAAATGCCATAGCCAAACATATAGTATAAATGTCATAGACAAATCGTATAAGGCTGCTTTTCCACCAGAGATGTGCGAGGAAGCGGAGCGGTGTGCGAGGAAAAATCCACCAATAGAATCGCTTCATTTCCCTAGCCTCGTTTAGCACAGTTCAGGTGGAAAAGGGCTTAGCGAAGCGAGGTCTTTTGTACTGAGAAATGTGTGCGAGGGATGTGTTCCGAGGGATGTGTTGCAAGGGTTGTGTTGCGATAAATACTATATAAATACACGAGGATTCATACGAGACATTTTCCCCGCACATGTTTGGTGGAAGCCCCCACACATTTCCACAGCACAGCTATACATCCTCGTACCGTACGACACATTTTCCTCGCACATATCTGGTGGAAAAGCAACCTTATGCGTAAGCTACGTAAACTACGTAATCTAGGAAAACCTGTAAATGGCTTCTGATAAGTTAAATTTTACTACATTACATTGTGCCTTGGAAAGCTGTTGGTTTCCTTGATAAAACAAAAAAAAAATGCTAGTCTGTTTGTAAAATGGCTAATTCTACAATTTGACTACTGCATAAACACTACTTTGAGTTAACGACTAAAAAAAGAGAAAATAAATTGCGAAATCTCTATAAGTAAAAATGTTCCTGTCACTAATTACTTATTACATTTAATAAAAAACATAAGGAAGATCCCTTAAGTCTACATTAATACTGTATTAATTAACACTCAGTCAGTGGATTTTATAAAGACTTCATTAGACTCATTTCGACCACCTTTTTTAACAAGCTTTTTTATAAAAAAAGATTAGTGACGTACAAATAAATTGGTGTAATTAAGACGAGAAAATTTTTTTTGGAACGTTAGGGGATGGATTCTCTACCGAGACTTATATATTATATAGCGATTTTTTTATTCCCTGACAATCAGCAAACAACTAGGATAGAGTTAGGTTTGACGACTGTAAAAAAACGATAAAATGTTTCTCATGAAACTGATAATTTTCTCCAAAAATAGGTGATTTCCCCTTCCAATCGATTGACCAATTTATTACTGACATTCGGTATTGGAAGTCAAAAATGTTTTTGTACCAATTTTATAGATTTCTAGGGAAAACTTCTCTAGTTTCATGAGTAGAGTCCATCTTTTCCGTTAACGAACGAATGATAAGCTCCCTGTATACTGTAAATAAATGACAGCTCGCACAGAAAAGCCATCTTTGTTGCAAGAATGTGCCGCTTTCCTATTCTTTTCAGGGTTCCGTAACCAAAGGATGCCAACGTGACCATATTATTACACGCAAAAGCGTAGTATTACAGCATAAGTTCGTGATCATGGCTGAGACCTTGGAAGACCTAGGCGCAATGCTCGAAGGACTTAGTAGAGTCTCCCAACAAGTGGGTCTTAAAATGAACATGGATAAGACGAAAATCATGTCAAACGTCCGTGTTACACCCACTCCTCTGAAGGTTGGAGACTCTACACTCGAAGTTGTTGACGAATATGTATACCTGGGACAAACAGTCCAGTTAGGTAGGTCCAACTTCGAGAAAGAGATCAATCGTCGAATCCAACTCGGCTGGGCAGCGTTCGGGAAGCTTCGCAATATCTTTACGTCCAAAATACCGCAGTCCCTCAAGACTAAAGTCTTTGACCAGTGTGTGTTGCCAGTGATGACATATGGATCCGAGACATGGTCGCTTACTATGGGCCTTATAAGAAGGCTCAAAGTCACCCAAAGGGCGATGGAGCGTGCTATGCTTGGTGTTTCCCTACGTGATCGAATCAGAAATGAGGAGATACGTAGGAGAACTAAAGTTACCGACATAGCTCTCAGAATCGCTAGACTTAAGTGGCAGTGGGCAGGGCACATAGCTCGTAGAACAGATGGCCGTTGGGGCAGTAAAGTTCTCGAATGGCGACCGCGCACCGGAAGGCGCAGTGTGGGCAGGCCCCCGACTCGGTGGACCGACGACCTGGTAAAGGTTGCAGGAAGCCGCTGGATGCGAGCCGCACAGGACCGGTCGGTGTGGAAATCCTTGGGGGAGGCCTTTGTCCAGCAGTGGACGTCTTTCGGCTGATAGATAGATAGATAGACAGCATAAGTTGACCTTCTCAGTGTGCGTTCATCCATTTTCCGGACGTTATATACTACTTACGTGTTTTTTTTTATGGCGAATATGAACAAACCCAAGTTGTCATATTTTACCTAAATAATATTCAGGTAGGTAAAATATGACAACTTTTGGTCTACTACTTTTTAAATAAATGACTAATAACTCGAATAACGTCTTACATTAACATAGTTAAGCGTCTAACTTTGTGTGATAGCAAAAACAAGTCTCGGTGATAGTGATTACAGCGCAAACCAACAGATAATAAAAACCGAACAAGTGTTTTTTGGACTCTCATTAGACAAATATTTTTTTAAATATTATATATGTCGTGGCCAGATTATGAAATAATTGATCATACCGTCGAGGAGCTCCGACAACAGAATTACGCAATACATATACAAATAACAGAATTATGGAGCATTTAAGGTGCCCTGCATGCCCAAAGAACTGCACACAGGAAGACCTAATGAGTGCCACGGACAGTGCGATTCGCGTGGCTGAATTTTGGGCCGAGACTATCCAGGTTTGTCATCGACACGAAAAGAAGAATAACAGAATCAACCTAACATAATCTATAGAGCTTCGGAGCTTCTCAACGATATTGGCCAATTCTAAGATCTGGCCACGACATATACTTTTACACATAAAACTGGACAGCTGTTGCTCTACAACTTTGCAAAAAATTGGACTTTCCGTACGAAGATTATTAAAAATTCAGTTGATCGATATCATAGTTCTTACCTTTTTGTTACGCGAGTCCAAATCGCGCTTGTTCGGTTTCCTTGTTACATTATAATATCAAGGAAACAGGAAAATATTTCTTTACAAACGGGTGCCTTTTGTTTTTTCTATATCGCAAGAAAATTAAATGAACAATAGGCATTTTCCTTGTCTTGAAATTTTCTCTGTTCTCTACTTTTGTATAGGGTATGTAACAGGGTGTTAAAAATGTACGATTTAAATTTTAAGGGGTTACTCAGAATCAAGTATAGAATACAGAAAAAATATTGGAAAAATTCGATCTGCAATTATTATTTTCAGTTTCCCATAAAAATTCTTAATTTACTATTCAGATTTAGCACGGGAAACTGAAAAAAATTTGATTGGATTTTTTAAATATTTTTCCTGTATTCTATACTCGATTCTGTGTAACCCCTTAAAATTTAAATCGCACTTTTTAACACCCTGTTAAATACCCTATAGTTGTAAGGAAAATTTTTAACACCTGTATATAGTTTTTAGACTTTAAACTGATTTTTAGTCGACACGTCCATTTGGACCTTCGAAAAGTCAGTTCTGTAATGAAATGTAGTAATTATTCTATACAGGGTGTAACAGAAAGGTGGGATAATACTTCAAACTGAACAACTTTTGTTCTTCAACTTTGTTTAAATCGCAAAATATTTTTGGATATTTTTGGACATTTCATACAAAACGATCAGCTGGCGAACCAAGTTTGTAGAAAAGTACGAAAATTTCTTTGCGATTTCAACAAAGTTGTTCAGTTTGATGGGTAAAAGCCAACCTTGAAGTATTATCACACCTTTCTGTTACACCCTGTATAAAAGCTCATTGCAGTTTCATTATAGATTTTTTTAGAATTAAAATTCACGGCTAATTTGCGGTCGTGTATATGCCTGATAAAAACCTGCTATTTATTTAACGAAGACCAAATCGGTTGGTTATTTGTTTAAGGATTTAAGCAATCCGTTCTTTTTAAATCATTGATAGAATATCAATCTAAAGAGAGGGTGCCTAAGTAGGTAGTATACTGCCCTGCGATTTATTTGAATCATCCAAAGAATTCACAAAAGGGAAAATTATGAGCCATTACGTAGCCAACTTGAGAGAAATCTTTGAATTTTTTATTCATTTCAAAAGTGCGGGAACTCATTATTCTTTGTTGTGTGATTTCAAGTGGATCAACTTGAGCGGAACAGATGATTACAAAAGCGAAAAGTATAAAAGATAAAGGAATATGGTGAAATATTGTTTCGTAATCAATATTTAAAAAGGGAATTCCTACAACATTTGCTCTAGGATCTTACGTTAAATACAAAAAGATGTGGTGATACTTCAAGGTGGACTTCTGCTCATCAAATTCAACAACCTTTGTTCCACGACTTTGTTGAAATCACAAAAAAAAACCATTCCATACAAACTTGACCCGCAAGCTGATTGATTTGTATGAGAACTTCAAGCATTTTTTTGCGATTTTTGCAAAGTTGTAGAACAAAAGTTGTTCAGTTTGATGAGTAGAAGCCCACTTTGAAGTATTGCCACACCTTTTTGTTACACCCTGTATTGTAGGCCAACTTTGTAAAGGAAGCGTGTAAGAAGTTCTCGTAAGGAGTTATCGTCATAAAATACAGTCTGTCTCCGGGTAAATTGCCTGGCTTGTTACCACCATCCTCCCATCTAAGTCATCATTCATGTATTCCGATACGAAGATAGCCAGTTCTCCATTAAGTAAGGGTAGGAGATCTTGTGAGCCCCCTTCAACTTTCGGTATCATTTTTCCTTACCATCAGGTGAGTTCATGCTTAATTGTGAATTTTAAATATCTCGAATTTGAATTTTGGGTGATTTACCCTTAGTCGTTAGTTGAATTGTGGATGAGTTACCGTAGTAGCTGCGTAACTCATTATAGGTGTTATTACAGGGTTCCCTATTCGAAATCGAATAACGTAGGCTCGAGTAACAAATGCTCTAACCTGACATCTTGTCAGCCCATGAAATCTAGGTACAATACTATGAGGTTAAAGATTCAATCGCTAGATGGTACAAAATCTCTAATGACTATAACTCACTATAAGCTCAGACCATCAGTAGCGCGAAAGCCCATTATCTTGACACACGCTGACTTTTCGAACGACCATCAAATCGAATTTACAGAGTAAGTTCGCGAGCACTTCGTTAAATTAGATATCATCCCACTCTACCTGGCCACATTTGTTTTCGCTTCTGTTTCGATTAGTGGGTTGCAATGTATGTGCATTTAGCTATTCTGTGATGTGCATTGAGCACGAATAGATTACCTAATACGATTCCATTGGAGCTTGCATTCCGCTTCGGTACGATCCCGCCAATCTGTGATTTACTCGTATTTACATGAAGAGTATTGCAGAACGTTATGTTGTATTTTTTAAATTATGACTAAGAAATGCAACAAGGACGGAACGTGATCACTATAAATGTGAAAATATTTTAATTTTTCGCGAATTTGATAGATCTAGCGGTGATGTCCCCCTTAAATAAACATCAATTTTATCGTATTTAAAAGTTTAGACATTTAGATAATTTTGATCAGGAAACACAGCAGATACTTGGTATAATGTTTGTAATTAATGGAAGAGGCAATTAAAAAAAAACGAAACGCAATTTAACATCTAATTTATATATATATTTTTTATTTTAATTTTATTTAAGTATTATTAAAATAGGCGTGTGCCTAACCCAGCTAGCTTATTATGCACATATTCTTCGTCTTTTTCTATCGTTCAGGGAAGTGCGTAGGGGTTGATAACCGGGTCTAAGTACAACACAATATATGTAATCAACATCCTTAATTACTCCATGTAAGGTAACGAGTTAAACCTGCTCAAGCCAAAATATTTAATTAAGATTCATACTGTGTGACTTAATTATTGTCAACTAGCTTTTGCCCGCGGCTCCGCCCGCGTGGATATCGCTTTTAATACTGTCCTTGGATTGGAATGTTTTTTTAGATCCCCTTAAACTATGTTCAACATGCTTAACTTAACTTTTAATTTGGGTAGACCGGGGCGAATCTGATCACAATTTGAAATAAATACATCTGATCCGAGAGTCGTGGGTTCGATCCCCACACAGGGCAAACTTTTCTGTGATGAGCAGAATTGTTTGCTCTGAGTCTGGGTGTATAATATTTATATAAGTATCTATTTAAATTTATATGTGCATTTATATGTGTATTTATATGTGTATTTATATGTATATATCAGTCTCTGGTTCCCAAGATACAGGGAATCCTAGTTTGGGGCCAGATGACCGTGTGTGATTTGTCCCAGATATTATATTATTATTTTGAAATATGAATTTGGGCTACTCTGACCACTTCGCGCTCGGCGAAGTGGCTGGAGCTACTCCAGCAGAAGCACAGTCGGCTGGAGGTCAGTGCGACGAGGAGAGAAAGCGTCGGACAATCCGGGCATTGTCGAGGAGGACTGCCTTTTGCATAGCCGCTATTATCGGTCTGCCTCGAAGTCCCAACCGCCTAAGGTTACGATCCAGGTCAGTGGGGATCAAACCATTAACGGACAGGACTACAGGAATAATAAAAAAAATATAAAAAGTAAAAAATATAATAATAATAATATTTAAAATATATAATAATAATAATACGCTAATCCGACGCTTTCTCTCCTCGTCGCACTGACCTCCAGCCGACTGTGCTTCTGCTGGAGTAGCTCCTGCCACTTCGCCTAGCGCGAAGTGGTCAGAGTAGCCCAAATTTATATTTCTGCATAATAATATTATTATTTATTTTAAATACCGCGCTAGACTGACTGTTGTCATAGCAACATTATACGTCGTGTTGCTATGACAATGGTCAGTCTAGCCCGGATTTTTAAAGTATTTATTTATTTATTTAGTGAGATAGCGATACGAGAAAATTTAGTTGCCTTTCCCGAAATCAAACTTGTGACATTTTCAAAAAAATTAACTTGTACTAATTGTTCCATATTGGTGAAATATGTACTTTGTTGTACTTTCTTTTAATCTCAGTTCTCTCAAGTCTCAATTTTTAATCCGGATTATAAGGTAAGGTTCCGTAAGATCAGTTTTTGAGCAGAAATCACGGTTAACGGGAACGAAATAAATAAAATTTCAACTTGAACATATTTTTAAAGTTGCTGTATTTCTATGCTGCTCCTTTATACGTATTTTTTAGCTGATAACTAAGTAATATTATACCAGATTTCATCATGTTTGTACGAGCCATAGACAGGCGGCGCCATGCGTCTGCGTCCTTGGAGTCTCTTGACCTAAGCCTGGCGTCTGCTAGTCGCCTCCCATAGCTGAAACACGTACAATCCCCACAAAACGAAGGGTGAAATTTGCCAACTGCGCACTGCAGTGACTCATTTGATGAACTGACACAAACAGCAGGCCACAATTGTGCGCACTAGATTCTTCTAAAGGCGTTGAAATGGTAACATATGAGTATTGTCAAATTTTGAATTCTGAAGGTTCCTTATCGTAATTAAATTTTATAAGTTACTGTGTACTTTTTAATTTCTTGCTTTTAATAGATAGCCCTATCTATCTTTTTTTCTTAAAATACGAGATATAATTTTATCACACCGCTCCAAGGAGTTTATCTATCTCAAAATTACGTTAAGTAGGTTGAGATTCAAAGCGGTTAACGGAATGGAAAGAAACAATGTTCCAATTAAAAATTCTAATTAAATCCCCAACAGCTGAATGATATTCTTCATGGGAATTTGCACTGCCCCCGCATTGCGCTGTTATTTAGAATGGGCAATTTCACTTGATAGGCGTGCCTTTTAATCGCCCGTGACATCAGAATACTATGCAGGGATTAAAACCTTTCTGCAGGCACTATTAAGAACCCCTATAAGAAGGCACCTCCCATATAAACAGGGCTGGTGCAAAAAGCAATGTATGAATGTGTATGAACGTGAGCAAACTCAAGGCGGGTACTAGCCCACGTTTCATATATTCACAAAAATGTGTTCCAAAGTAGGTATCACATTCTCGACTTTTAAATCGTATTGACTCCAGCTCTTTGATATAAATAGGTATTAAAACATACTTACAGTGTGCACTCACTACAACACGATTAATTTATATATTTATTCTTCAAAAATACGTGAATACCATGAAAATAAAAAATAAAAACAATAACAACGTGACGCTACAATTTTCTTTGAAGTGTATTTACTAAAACTATGATAAGCGTTTTGTTTTTATTTTCAACCGACTTAAAAAAAAGGAGGAGGTTCTCAATTCGTCGGTTTTTTTTTATGTATGTTCACCGATTACTCGAAGACGCCTGAACCGATTTAAAAATTCTTTTTTTATTTGAAAGGGTATACTTCACAGGTAGTCCCATATAAATTTTATCGAAATCGATTCAGCGGTTTTTGAGAAAATCAACAAAAACATAGCAAAATTGGAGTTGTTGCGATTGAAGTCGGTTGTTTTTAACGTATTCAGCGTGGTCAATTATATTTAAAGAAATTGTAATTTTAAGTTTACATGGGAAAGTAAATAAGTAACAATGAATGTTTTTCCTTTTTTTCCTGTATATGTACAACTCTTACGCGTGAGAGTGACGAATTACGACGCGGTGTGCTTGACTTGGAGTAAGTATACAGTTTCCGAAAACTTTAAGGGCTTGCTTAGTAGACGAAACTGAAGACCTTTCCACAAGAATTTTTTTCAGAAAACGAAAAAAAAATAAGCTTCTCCATAGAAAATTATAAACTTGATTGGACAGTTTGTATGGAGAAGCCGATATTTTTTTTCGTTTCCTAAAAAAAATTTCTTATGGAAAGTTGTTCAGTTTCGTCTACTGAGCAAACCCTTAAAGTTTTCGGAAACCTGTCCCATACACCCTGTATATAGGTACTACAAAATTTAAGCGACGCGACGCTGCGCGACAAAAGTATTATTTCTATGAAATCGTACGAGCTATACCGCACTACAACTGCAGCAGAACCGCGCGACGCGACACTGCAATTTCATACAAATATTTGGCCGCGTCGCGTCGCGCAGTTCCGCTGCAGTTATAGTGCTTTCGTACCTTTACAGTAATTTTACCCAATTTTAAGCCCTACCTGTAAGCCCAGCTTACATGTAGGTTCCTACTTTCTGTTATGTGTTGTATCAAATATTTGAATAAATCTATGTGTCGTGGCCAGATCATAGAATTGATCACTTCATGATGTG